>CM019065.1:255430523-256030523 GCA_009667805.1 Leptobrachium leishanense | reverse complement strand
ATTGGGCAGAGGTGTTTGTTGGCCATTTGTGTGTTAGTTGCTGACTGATGGGGTGGATGATGTTGGTCATGTATGCGGTTGCTAGCCGGAGATGCATATATTGTGAGGCTGGTTTTTATATACTGATGGATTGTGGTTTATAAATTTTTGTTTATGATATGAGGGAATTATAGAACTGCAAAAGATTAGAAGTTTGATTCTTGAGATTAGGGGAGGATTCACTAAATAAGTTTTTATTACTTATCCTTAAATTAGTTTTTTTTTTGTTGATCCATGTAGCATAGAGATATATATATATATATATATATAGTAAGAATTTAAGTTGTTTTTCTTTTCGAGCACTGTGAAGAGCCTCTCTTTTTTCTTTCTTTCTCTATTTTACCTGCCTGATTATTCAATTGTACAACTAACCATGGGTATTCAAAGTAGCAAGGTTAAAGAATATCCCTTACCGAAAATAGGAGAGTTTTGTAAAGATTATGTAGCACGAGTAGGGGGCACAGATTGCTATTTAATTAACCCATGGATAGATAATCTGGCGGGATGGACAGAAGCAGTGGGAGTTGTGATCCTTTCCTCAAACAGGGAGACCACAGCCCATTCTATATGGATATAGTGAAAGGATTATGTCTCGACGACACCGAGGCATGGCCCTATTATCAGGGAGACCCTCAGTGGGACATGCAGTATATAAAATTGGGGAGGGGGGGACAATGGTTAAATGGTGACAGAATACTAGTGTAGCGATGTGTTAAAGTTTACTGTGGCAGTACCCATTTTTGGCCACAAGATGGAGACAATCACGATTAAAGACACTGGACATTCGAACTACATGTCCCGGCATGCTTTGCGAAGAAACAGGAAGTGGGTGGGTTTTGGAGAGACTGTACATCCTGCACCTCGTGGAGAACAGGCAGAGCGCGCCAGGGAGCAGGGGAGAGCGGATGCATACAGAGAAGGAGAGACCAAAAGATAGGCCGGAGCGCAGACAGAGTGGATTGGGCCTTAGGATTGGGTCACCCAGCCTTGCGGGACACAGACATCACCCTCTATACCATCCGAGTGCAGTTGAAGGAGAGAAGACCCCTCGAGTGAGGAGTACCGCGGTCGATCGAAGCGGGGAGCAGGCGGTAAGCTGGATGAGTCGCGGCTGACAGACAGAGGGCCAGACAACAGATCCGGTGGTCGGCGTCCCCAGTCAACATCGAGCGGAGAGACGTCCTGGGTCAGCAGAACCTCAAGCTTGCGCTGGATGGGTGAGAGGCCCCAAGGCCGTATGTAAATAAGAGCGTACGCTGCTGTTTTCCTTCTGAAACCCACAGGGCCCCAACTGACTAGTCGAAGACATCTTTAAAGTAAACTCACTGGCCAGTTGAAAAGTACCCGGGTACCATATACACACGAATACACACCACTTCATGTTCTGGGACTTAACCTGTGCAGGACTCAGTTTCCTTTTCCGAATCGGGACAAGGGGGCAAAGTTAAAGTTACATTCCGAACATTTTTTCCATTTTTTTTCCCGCTGCGCGTTTACCGTGATACGAGAACTGTGTATTTTATTGTGTCCCGCTACGCGGTTTTTCCTCGAATTTCGTATCTTTTAAATTTCTGCTCGGTCGGGGTTTTTTTCCGAAAATACGAAGCCCTCGTGTTTTCGTTTCTTTTACCGCTACGCGTTTATCGTGTTACGAAAGTACTGTAAATCTTCCTGCATATACCGTGTCTCAAGAGCTGCAAATCTTTTTAGTAAACCTTTTAACTTGTAAAACTTACAGCGGTGTTGGAGTATATTTATTCCCTAGTGCGGGGAGACTGACCCGTGGTTTAATTTCAGCGGCTCCTCCGGGAGTGAGCGCTACACGTGGGGGCTCGTTTCCGGGATTCAGTCTCTGGAAAAACCGCATCTAAAGGGTTAAATATGGATCCAGACACTGCTGCCGAATGGTGTGGGGAGCACAGTAGTCAGTTAGCATGTTGCATAGTCATGGATATTCCCGCAGACACTTGGGCCGAAGATCAGATTCGCCAGGCCGTGGCCACGCTGGCACCAGATCATCGGGGGTTAATCCTGGACATTAAGAAAAACCCAGATACCTCTCACACGCATGTTCTTCTTGAATGGAGAAAAGGTATTCCAGCATGTTTTCGGGGCGCGAGCGTGGAGCTGGAAGATGAGGTGGAAGTCCAACTAATTCAGCCAAGTGCGCCACGTGGTGAATCCGCAAGTGTTCCCGCGCCCAGTCCGTTGGCCATGATCGGGCCTGAATTTATCGTGGCTATTGGAGATTTGCTGGCCAAATGTCAGAAAACAAGCCCTCCTCACACTAATTTCGGTTATCGACGGTTAAGGAACTTTACAGGAAATGTACCAACTCCGGCGGGAGAAGAAACCTTTGAGGAATGGGTGGAACAGGCGATGCAGGCACTGGATGAGTGGGACGTCCCTGAGGCCCAGAAAAAGCAAAGGATCACCGAGAGTTTAAAGGGACCTGCGTCAGAAGCGGTGAGAAACCTAAAATTGAGTAGAAAAGATTGTACTGCTTTGGATTATTTGAACGTTCTTGAAGAAGTTTTTGGGCGAACAGAAAAGGCAGCAGAACTGGTATATCAGTACGAACATACCTATCAGAAGAGAGGTGAGAGAATGATTGATTACATGAGGCGCCTGGATAAGATTTTGCACCAAATACTTCTCAAGAAAGGGGCCAAACCGGCTGACGTAGATAAGATTCGAATAAAGCAGATCCTGAGGGGCTCTCAACCGTTAGATCCGGTGATGATGCAGCTGAGAAGAAGAGCAGTTAATCAAAGTTGAAGTACCTGGAACTGATCCGAGTTGTACGAGAGGAGGAGGCTCTGCTGGAAGAAAAATCCTTCAGACGGGGAGAAGGGCTTATGCACAACCTGCCAGATATAACGACGGTCTGCAGCCTGAAAACGACTCGTTAGACACCTATGGATCTGACCTGGATGAACAGGAACAGTTAGTGGGTTTTAAATTCATCGAAAAGGCTGCCAAAGAATCGAACCTTCCGAACGAAGCGAGTTGTTTAAGACTGTAAAGAAGGTACAGGAAGCTCAAACTGAACTGCAGCAAGCGCACGCTGAACTGTGCAGGGTGTTGATGAAGGTGACCAAGATGCAGGGGGAGATGCAAAAGTTCCTAACAGGTATGCAGACGACCGAAGTTGCCGTGGCGTCTGGTTCAAATCTCTTATTAGAACCTCAACAAGCAACTGTGTCTCCACTTTCGAGGAAGAGATGTTTCGGTTGTGGAGAAATGGGCCATTTCCGTGCGCAATGTAAAGGCCGGAAGCCTGAGAGGGATAAAGTTGAGTGGCTGCTGAAAGCTCTAGAGGGACTGTTATCTACTCCACCAGCGGGAAACGCCAGAGGGCACCAGTAAAGGAGCAACTTAGGTGCCCAGAAGTTGAACCTCGCTCCAAAAACCAATTTAAAACTAAGAGGGCAAGAGGGCCCAAGGCAGGGCCAACTGCTGAGCCTGTCAGGACTGAGAGAGTCACTCCCTTAGCGTCCGGGTCTGTGTCATGGGGAGGCAATGCACACCTAAAACCTACACGGGCCAGAAAAGGGCCAGGGTACAGCAGACTGGGTCTAAACGTCCGGATACCGCCACCAAGTTTCCTGATCAACTGATAGGTCCTTCTCCTATTGTGCCAATCCAAGTGGAGGGAGTCTATACTAAAGCCCTGTGGATTCAGGGGCCCAAGTGACCTTGATCTACCGAGATTTCTATGAGAAACACTTGAAACATCTTCCTTTGCAAGAACTGAAGGATTTGGAAATCTGGGGCATCGGCACTGAGAAACTCCCCTATGACGGGTACCTGCAAGTAAGGTTGGAGATCGGATCTGAAGTCATCGGACAGTCCGGAGGCTGTGACGCCTTGGCCATTGTGTGTCCCCGACCCTCGGGTGCGAACAGAAGCTCTCTGATAGTGGGGACAAATACGGACCTAGTGCGGCGTCTCCTGACCCCCATCGTAGTGGAAGAAGGGTCAACTCAAGGAGTGCACCCCATGTTACGACCGGTCTATCAGAGGATGGTTGAAGAACGGAAAGCACCTGCTGAGGTGGGAAGACTGTGGAGACTGGGTGGGACAGAGAAGGTTCTGCAAGCAGGAGAAGTAGCGAGCTTCCGGGTTTCAGTCAAGTTGAATGGATCGCAACCAGGTCCCTATGTGGTGCTGGGAACCGATGTCAGTCATGGGAGTGAAACCGGAGTCGAAGTAATTCCTGAAATAATCTCCACCAAAGCCCTGAAGAGAACACGAGGAAGAGTCTCGGTCAGTGTGTGCAATGTGAGATTCTCCAGTAGTCCTTAAAGCATGAATGCCTATCGGGCAAGTAGAGTCTGCTACACCCCTCTCCACCGATTTAGGAGGGGGAGTGGATAAAGAGATTCCAGATGAAAGATTCTACCCTAAGGACGCCCCCATTTCACCTGAGTGGAAGAAACGTCTTCAGTCTCAAGTTCTAAAGTGGAAAGAATTATTCTCGAAAGATGAGTTCGATGTGGGCCTGGCTAAGAGTACGGAACACCGCATTCGGTTGCAAGAAGACAAACCGTTTCGTGAAAGGTCAAGGCGAGTTCCGCTGGGAGACTTGGATGATCTGCGAGAACAGCTAAATGAGTTGCAGAGAACCAATGTGATTCAAGAGTCCAGGAGCCCATATGCATCTCCAATAGTGCTGGTCAGGAAGAAGAATGGTTCTGTCCGCTTGTGCATAGACTATCGCACCTTGAACCGAAGAACCATCCTCGACCAATATGCCACTCCTCGGATTGAAGATGCCTTACAGTGTTTGTCTGGAGCGAAGTGGTTCAGTGTACTAGACCTGCGAAGCGGATATCATCAGATACCGATGCATCCTGAAGACAAAGAGAAAACTGCGTTCATTTGTCCATTGGGGTTCTTTGAGTTCAATAGAATGTCAATGCCTCAAGGTCTGACGGGAGCTCCAGCCACGTTCCAACGGTTGATGGAGAAGACAGTCGGGGATATGAATCTAATCGAAGTGTTAGTGTACCTGGATGACATAATTGTGTTCGGGAAGACTCTGGAAGAGCATGAGCAACGACTGGAGAAAGTCTTGAAGAGGCTCCATGAAGAAGGGTTGAAATTGTCTCTGGAGAAATGCCAGTTCTGTTTACCGTCAGTCACATATCTGGGACACGTGGTCGGCAGAAGGTGTTTCGACAGATCCTCGAAAGTTGGAGGCCGTAGCTTCTTGGCCTAGACCTCGAAACGTCACTGAACTTAGATCTTTCTTGGGATTCTGCTCATACTATCGAAGATTTGTGGGAGGATTCGCAAAGATAGCTCAGCCGCTGAACAAACTCCTACAGAAAGAAACCACCGAAGAAGGCTGTAAGGTCTCTGACCGAAACCCCTCCGCTCCAGGACCAAGGAAAGCTAAAGAGTCCATACAAGGTGAATGGACTAGTCAATGTGAAGGTGCGTTTGTGAAGCTGAAAGAGAATCTAACCGAGCTCCTGTTCTGGCCTACGCGGACCCTCACAAGCCGTATGAACTACATGTGGATGCCAGCCGAGAAGGTCTGGGAGGAGTCCTATATCAGGAGTATGATGGATTGCTGAGGCCTGTGGCGTACGTGAGCCGGAGCCTTGCGCCTTCTGAGAGAAGAACTATCCTACTCACAAACTGGAGTTCCTAGCCTTGAAGTGGGCAGTGGTGGACAAGTTGAAAGACTATCTGTATGGAGCTGAGTTCGTGATTAAGACGGATAATAATCCTCTCACCTATATCCTTACTACTGCAAAACTGGACGCAACGGGACATCGGTGGTTGGCCGCTCTGTCAGGGTTTCGGTTCAGCCTGAAGTATCGCCCTGGGGTGAACAATCGAGATGCTGATGCTTTATCAAGAAGACCCTACACTACAGAATGGACTCAGGTGACTCCAGACGGGGTGCAAGCTTTGTGTCAAGGAACAGAACGCCGGGTCAAGGGAGGAGTTGAAGCGGAGGCCATAGGAGTCATGGCCGCGGCTGTTCCTGAGTTCTACTGTAACCCTACGCAATTGAGGGATGAAAATCTACCTACCTTTTCCAAGCAGGACCTGAAAGCGGATCAAGCTAGAGACCCTTTGATTGCATTGACCATAAAGGCCCTGACTGCAAACCAGCGAGAGATTCTGTTAACCAATTCCCCGGATGGAGCCAGATTGGTTTACAAAGAGTGGGAGCGGTTGAAGATGTTGGATGGGGTGGTCTACCGAAGGGGCCCCTCGACCAATTCCGAAGAGATTCAACAGTTATTTCTCCCCACTAAACACAGGGAGAGTGTGTTGCGATCATTACATGATGAGCATGGACATTTGGGTGCTGAGAGAACTTTTAAGTTGGTGCGAGATAGGTTTTATTGGCCTTGCATGAGGGCTGAAGTTGAGAGTTATTGCCATTCCTGTCTGAGGTGCATTCAGAGGAAAACTCTACCAACCCGAGCTGCTCCAATGAGCCATCTACAGAGTCAGGGACCCATGGATTTGGTGTGCATTGACTTCCTGTGCTTAGAGCCGGATGCTAGTGGGCAAGGGAACATTCTGATAGTGACTGATCATTTCACCCGTTATGCCCAAGCTTTTTCTACAAAAGACCAACGCGCTCCGACAGTGGTGAAGGTGCTGATGGAAAAGTTCTTTGTTCATTACGGCCTGCCAAGAAGAATACACTCTGATCAGGGAAGAGACTTTGAAAGTAGATTGGTCGGGCAATTGCTGGAGTTGTTGGGAATTCAAAAGACTCGAACTACGCCATACCACCCTCAGGGTGATGCTCAGCCTGAAAGGTTTAATCGCACGCTGCTAAACATGCTGGGGACCTTGTCTAACGTAGAGAAGCAGAGTTGGAGTCGTCACATAGCTACTCTGGTGCATGCATATAACAGTACGGAGAGTGATGCCACTGGATATTCACCGTACAGTCTTATGTTCGGAAGAGAAGCTCGACTGCCGGTTGATTTGGCATTTGGGTTATCTCTAGACCAGACGTCGGTAGCTTCATAGAAACTACGTGGATAGACTTCGGAAGAATCTGGCTTCTGCGTTTGAACAGGCCCGTTTGACTTCAGGTAACAGGGAGCAGAGGAACAAGAAGAACTATGATTTGAAGGTTCGAATACAAGATCTACAACCCGGTGATAGGGTTTGTTGAAGAATTTGGGTGCTGCTGCGAGACACAAGCTGGCGGATAGATGGAGTTCTCAGGTTTACATTGTTTGCAAACAACTGCCAGGTCTGCCGGTGTATCAGATTCGCCCTGATGGAAAGGCTGGTCCCCTCAAGAATTGGCACCGAAATCACTTGTTACCTTTGAGAGAGGCTGTGAGGATACCAGTGGAGAACGAACTTCCTCCGGCGAATTCGCATGCTCCACGTGTCCCTCCTGTTACTCGGTCTCAACAGACTCGGGTTGTTGGAGAGAGCGAAATAGACAGCGACGAAGAGAGTTTCTGTTTAGATTGGATGCGCTCACCAGAACCTGAAGAGGTCATCCCAGTTCCTTGTCAATGGGAAAGTAATTTGAGGGCTGAAGCTCCTGAATTTCAGTGGGAATTCCCCGAGAATATGGAACTCCCTGAAACCCTTGAACTTCCGTTAAGGGTCCCGGATACTGTTGGAGACCCTGTAGCTCCTGAAGACGAACCTTACGACTACAGTTCTATGCCTTCCCTGGAGGGATCGTACTCAGAGGAAGTGTCTGCTCCAGTGTCAGACATAAGGACTGAGCCTATACCTATAGTACTCCACCTGAAGAGGAACGGAAGGAGCCTGAACAAAAACGCTCTATTCGACCGCCCCAGCGACTTACCTATGACTCACCAGGACATAGCACTGAAGAGGCCATCACCACTGTGCAGAGATTGCCCGAAGTGTCTGCTATGTTAGCTGAGGTAGCCCAGAACATGAGTCAGCTTGAGAAAGTGTTTCTAACCCACTGCATGTATGCTGCTGAACCTGTATATGCTGTATAAACTGTGTGCAAATTGAAAAAGGATAATGTAACTGTTGTACCTCCTTGGAGAGACCCAAGAGTTCTAGGAGGGGGAGAGTGTAGCGATGTGTTAAAGTTTACTGTGGCAGTACCCATTTTTGGCCACAAGATGGAGACAATCACGATTAAAGACACTGGACATTCGAACTACATGTCCCGGCATGCTTTGCGAAGAAACAGGAAGTGGGTGGGTTTTGGAGAGACTGTACATCCTGCACCTCGTGGAGAACAGGCAGAGCGCGCCAGGGAGCAGGGGAGAGCGGATGCATACAGAGAAGGAGAGACCAAAAGATAGGCCGGAGCGCAGACAGAGTGGATTGGGCCTTAGGATTGGGTCACCCAGCCTTGCGGGACACAGACATCACCCTCTATACCATCCGAGTGCAGTTGAAGGAGAGAAGACCCCTCGAGTGAGGAGTACCGCGGTCGATCGAAGCGGGGAGCAGGCGGTAAGCTGGATGAGTCGCGGCTGACAGACAGAGGGCCAGACAACAGATCCGGTGGTCGGCGTCCCCAGTCAACATCGAGCGGAGAGACGTCCTGGGTCAGCAGAACCTCAAGCTTGCGCTGGATGGGTGAGAGGCCCCCAAGGCCGTATGTAAATAAGAGCGTACGCTGCTGTTTTCCTTCTGAAACCCACAGGGCCCCAACTGACTAGTCGAAGACATCTTTAAAGTAAACTCACTGGCCAGTTGAAAAGTACCCGGGTACCATATACACACGAATACACACCACTTCATGTTCTGGGACTTAACCTGTGCAGGACTCAGTTTCCTTTTCCGAATCGGGACAAGGGGGCAAAGTTAAAGTTACATTCCGAACATTTTTTCCTTTTTTTGTTCCCGCTGCGCGTTTACCGTGATACGAGAACTGTGTATTTTATTGTGTCCCGCTACGCGGTTTTTCCTCGAATTTCGTATCTTTTAAATTTCTGCTCGGTCGGGGGTTTTTTTCCGAAAATACGAAGCCCTCGTGTTTTCGTTTCTTTTACCGCTACGCGTTTATCGTGTTACGAAAGTACTGTAAATCTTCCTGCATATACAGTGTCTCAAGAGCTGCAAATCTTTTTAGTAAACCTTTTAACTTGTAAAACTTACAGCGGTGTTGGAGTATATTTATTCCCTAGTGCGGGGAGACTGACCCGTGGTTTAATTTCAGCGGCTCCTCCGGGAGTGAGCGCTACACTAGTTTAACAGGCAAAGTAAACAATGTAGAAGAGGGACCCCATTGTCCTCTGACAGCGCCAGACTGCATAAAATAGAACAGAGTATACCACGGAATAAACAAGAAATACCCCGTGCCAGCTGGGAACCACGACCCCCTCCGTCTTCTAGACAATCCATATATCCGTCCCTTTACTGAGACAGAGGTCTTGGGTGCGGTAGGGGCAATGGAGGATTTGAAACCTTCGGCCCCATCCACATCCAAAGACGAGAAAAAAATAAATGAGGAAGTAAAAGAGAAAAAAAAAAAAAAAAGGCAGAAGAATATATACTGGCTTTCGTTATTATGGCCACTTGCACACAAAGGATCGCCAATAATAAGCCCCTAAGATATGAGAATAACACCAACAAAACCCATTTTCCATTTATGACCATGGGGAATAAGTTGCTCAAAAAGGCTATAGAAATAGAGGATATTAATAAGATTTTAAAACACTGTCCAAAACCAAGAGAAGCCCCATTAGGAGCTATTACATATTTAAAAAAGGCGTGTAATGGTCGCAATTTTACATAGGAAGATATGAAACTTATAATATTAACGGGGTATCTACCAAAACTTTTTCCACCCGCCCTTTAGCACTCACCACTCCTGATGGTAAACCACTACTGCATCATGCGTTTACAATCATAGAAGACTGTCCGATTAGTCTACTAGGTAGGGATCTCTTAGGGAAATTAGAGGTCACATATACTCACGACTGGGGGGGTTAATTGTTGACTCGCCATTCTTACCCCTTTTTCTTGATAAACACCATTTTTTAATGACTACTGAAACGCTCCCCACTGAACTCCAAGGTTTAGACCAACTGTGGTCCAAAGGCCCTTATGACACTGGACTGATTAGCTGCACTCCATATAAAGCCAGGCTACATGACATTTGTAACCCTGTGTATCAAAGGCAGTATCCTTTGTCCAAAAGAAAAGGAGGACGGACTGCGTCCTATGATTGACCAGTTTCTACAGGATGGCATCCTGGAACCTGTAGTCTCCCCCTTCAGTACCCCAATTAACCCTGTACGCAAACCAGATGGTACAGTGCGGTTTGTACAAGATCTACGTGCCATTAACTCCCTTGTCATCCCCATTGCACCAATAGTCCCGGACATTACAACATTACTCTCATCCATTCCAGCGACACATACACATTTTTCTGTAAACGACCTGAAGAATGCATTTTTTAGCATCCCTGTACATCCGGAAATGGCATTACTGTTCGCATTCACATTTGAAGGCACCCAATTTACATGGAAAAGGTTACCTCAGGGGTACGTTGACGACCCGGTGGTCTACAGTATTGTACTGCAGGCCACTCTGAAATCCTGGCACCCCAGCCATGGTTCTGTCCTGCTGCAATACGTGGATGATCTCCTCGTATGCAGTCCATCAGAGGAGGCTTGCCGGGAGGATGGTAAATCACTTCTTAGGTGGTTACAGGAATGTGGGCACAAGGTCTCCCTTAAAAAAAAAATGCAGTGGTGTCAAACGCAAGTTGAATATTTAGGGTTTGTTCTCAGACAGGGGGAACGGAGCATCAGTCAGAAGAGAGTCCAGTCTGTCACGGGCCTGGTCAACCCGAAAACTAAGAAGGACATGCTGTCATTCTTAGGTATGATAAATTATTGCAGACAGTGGATCCCTGACTGCTCCTACTACGATAACATTCTGAGACAAGCCACCCTGTTGGGTCAATCCAATATGATAACGTGGTCTAATGAAATGTTAAATGCCTTTAAGGTTCTCAGGAATGCAATGATGACAAGCCCCGCGCTAGGCCTCCCTGATTATGTACTTTCATTTCATCTGTTTGCAAGGGACAATTGTAAAACCATGGCCGGGGTACTGACGCAAGAACATGGGGGCCGGTTGCGCCCCGTAGCATTTTTCTCAAAGATTCTGCCAGTAACGGTACAAGGGATGCCGGCCTGTTTGCGTGCCCTGGCAGCATGTGCAATGGCCGTTAGTATGGCAAGCCAATACACATTAGGGTACGAAACTCACCTACACACAACCCATGATGTTTTATCTTTACTTAAGGGCATACATACACAGCACATGTCATCACAGCGCTTTAGTGGATATGAAGTCACACTGCTAAGCAACCCTGCACTGCACATAGAATACAGTTCAAGTGTCTATGGTCCAGCACCAATCCTAGACGCTTTACTGGGTCTTAAGAAGAATCCCTCAGATACCATCCCACTCGAACATGACTGTGCTCTCTCCATTGAGTCTGAAACTGCACCCCGCCCTGATCTCATGTCAACACCTGTTCCGGACGCAGATGTCGTCTTTGTTGACGGCTCCTGTACCCGCCCCAATGACAACACTTATCATGCAGGCTATGCAGTGGTTCAACTCCCTGACACTGTTCTAGAATCAGGGCCTGTACCCTACCAGTCTGCCCAGGCAGCAGAACTGACTGCATTAACACGAGCCTGCAGGCTCTATGCGGGTAGACCTGTCACGATATACACTGACTCCAAATATGTTTCTGGTGTGGTCCATGACCATGGGACGATATGGGAAAAGAGGGGATTTGTGGCCGCAGATGGCAAGAAGATTTCCCATTCGACCCTGGTCACGGACCTCCTAGCAAGCATTCTTATGCCCTCTCAGATAGCGGTGTTACATTGTAGAGCACACACCAGAGCCTCAGATCCTATTGCAAAAGGGAATCATCTGGCTGACCAAGCAGCTAAACGAGCAGCACAACAGGACATAGCTAAACTAGTAATGCCGGGTTTTGCAACCTCCCACAATGGATGGGGACCAATTATTTTGTACCTTACAAAAATATGCAACCACAGAAGAGCTAAAGAATTGGAAATTGGTACTCCCCATCATTCTGGCTGAAATCAGAATGGCGGTTAATAGGAACACAGGCTACTCCCCCTTCGAGATATTTATGGGCAGACCCTTTCCATTACCATGGTCTACAGGTAGGCTAACAGTGGAGACAGGGGACTTAGAGCAGATAAAGGATGAATATGTTAGGCAGCTGATCTCAACCCTCGAGACAACCAGAGACGAAGTTATATTTAAGTCCCCCTTTCTTTCAGACAAACCTACCCACCCATTTAATCCAGGAGACAAGGTGCTGGTAAAGCGGCTACAGAAAGAAAAAAAGACTAGAGGATTTTGCCTATGGACCAGAGACCACGGTGGTAGCCGTAACCCGCACAGCTATACTGACAGAGGACAGCCCAGTCTGGATTCAACAAGGGACCCTCTCGAGTCAAGCGGATTCAACAAGGGACCCTCTCGAGTCAAGCGGATTCAACAAAGGACTCAACAAGGGGTACTAACGGGGGCAGCTAATAGCCTTGGCCTCCATCAGGAAGAGGACCCGGACCAAGAGACACTCACGAGGGCAGATAGCCCTGGTTTCCAACAAGGAGAAGATGACAACCAAGGATCCTTTTCGAAGAGTATGGAGACGCATGTGGGGGAAGAAAAAGACTGAAATAATATGTTTACCCCCCCTTCAGAACATATGTCACAACCCCTATTGTCCACACCCCCTACCAGAAAGAACCCCAACCCAAACCATCACTGTCTGGCCACTGTTGTTTTTTTATTGTCCACCATTACTGCAGTATGATACTGTACAAGGCAACTGTATATATATATGTGTAACCGATGAGTACTGGGGACATAATTGTGATTATTGGGGCGCAGTGGGGTGGGACACGGGCAATATGGGATATGGTACCTCTGATGCAGTAGTTAACAGATGGGGATATAAACCAGATAGCGCCGAACGACGACGCAGTTCCGAGGGACAAAGCCTATTAAATCGTATGACTTTAATTGGGAGAGGTGGGTGGCGGTGCTCAATCAGAAGCGGAGCTCAGACAGTACAATTGACGCTGACTATACAACACCCTTCCCAGGCCGACACGGGTGTCTATATAATGGGAATATACGCAACTGCCACAACCAAATTCCCTCGATACAAGTTCAAACTCCAAGATATGGCCATTTATAAGAAGGAAGAGAACCCATTCCTACCCAGGAAATATGGAGAGGTAGTGAGACCTCCTCCTCTCCTACCTAACACCAAATCAATAGCCAATCCCACCTATGAAGACAGCATAGTAATGGAAAAAGGATTTTCAGATGTAAATGTTTGGCTAGAATGGGTAAAATTTAGTGCCCTAAACAATAACCGTACAAATTGTTATGTGTGTGGTGCTGCTAGGCCACATCTAGGCACTGTACCTTTTAATATTCTGCAAGATGTAGAAGAATGTTTTCTTAGTTTATATACTAACACCACTGATAGCCAGAGTTTATGTGAATACTGGAAGAATAGCTACCCCATACTAACACGCCTCCCACAACCAGGAGAAGGGATACATGTTTACCCAGGGAACTATACCTGCTATAGGTCAGCAGAAAAAGGTAGGAACCTCACCTTCTTCCCCGAGGGTTATTGTGCCAATTATAGCAATATCAACAGTACTAAGTTACAGAATCAAGTTTTTCTGATTGGGGATCTCTACTGGATATGTGGAGACCTCAAGATTAGGGCGCGTCTGCCCCTTCAATGGTCAGGTGAATGTGCCCTAGCTAAGGCCATAATGGGATTTCATATTGTTTCGGATCCTGAGGAAATTCCAAATATTAGCTCACGTCGCAGGAAAAGGAAGTCCAAGCCCACAAGGTAGTCTTGATCCGCATGTCTATATTTGTTATAGGGGTACCAAGAGGGGTCCCTGATGAATTTAAAGCAAGGATCAGGTAAAGGCAGGGTTTGAGTCATTCCTAGCACCTCTTTTACTATTAATAAGAATGTAGATTGGGTTAACTATTTATATTATAACCAGCAGAGATTTGTTAATTATACTCGCGAAGCTTTACAGGGTCTCGCTCCCCAACCCATACTAGCTTACAGTAGATAGATGAAACAAAGAAAGAATCAAATAGTATGATCATACTATGATTCTAAGAGGGGATTGAAGGAAAAGGAATCCTCAGACCACCATCTGCTAACCTATGAGAAGGACCCTATAAGTAGTTAAATAACACCCCATGAATTATAATATTAATAGATAAAACTATTTCTTATATTTAAACCTTAATTTAAGATAAATTGATAATCAGCAGTATTATAGGATTAAGTTTCACCTCAATATGTTTGTAAATGTCTCTGGAATGAAGAAATGTTGATGTCTCAAGAAATAGCAGGTCTCAAGAAATCACATGTCTCGGGCCACGGGACTGTCCAGAAATGTGTCACCAGACCTGTATTGAAACTGGCCAATGAACTATGCTATGTTTTGAAATGTTAACCAATGAAATAAAGAGACAACGCCTTGACACAGGTATAAATATGTGTCAAGAAACGTTGAAAAAGGCAGAGAGAGAAATTGCCAGATAAAAATACATGCCTCTGTGTTTTCTTTGAAGGATTTTTTCTCTCCCTGCGCAGAAGGAGAGTTAACTCAAGGTGTGCCTAAGACAGGGTCTTAGGGGTTAAAGGACGGACAATTGGAGACGATTATTCTCTTCACCCAGTGTGCCATGAAGGAAATTGTCACGGATCCCTCTGATTACCAAAAGTGTGGTCCCTTTACGCAGACCGCTCTCTACCCTTCCGATCCTTGAATGGTCGGCAAAACTAGAAAGACAATTAACCAGACAATAGATAAACAAGGGGTAACACCATACAGAGGTATGGAATAGAGTATTGTCACGAATCCTTCTGACTACCAAGATCTTGATCTCTTTATGTAGCTCACTTTCTACTCTTCCGATCCTTGAATGGTCGGCAAAGCTATACAGACAATTAAGCAGGTAACAGATAAAGAAAGGGAAACACCAGACAGGGGTACAGAACAGATCACAAGTCCTCCCTAGGACTTTAGTAATAGCAGAGGTAATCTGATGCGTGCTTAGGGTGCCACATATACTGACCTCGGTACCAACGTTAAGGGCAGAACCTAGAGCAGAGTAAATGCCAATACCAGGGGTTATACACCGAAGGGTTCGTTTGCCAATGCCAAGAGTCATACACAGGAGGGTTCGTTTGCCAATGCCAAGGGTCATACACAGGAGGGTTCGTTTGCCAATGCCAAGGGTTATACACAGGAGGGTTCGTTTGCCAATGCCAAGGGTCATACACAGGAGGGTTCGTTTGCCAATGCCAAGGGTTATACACAGGAGGGTTCGTTTGCCAATGCCAAGGTCATACACAGGAGGATTCGTTTGCAATGCCAAGGGTCATACACAGGTTATAGCCAAATATACACAAGAGCTCTGCGGGAGGTGAATACCACGTCAGGGCACCGGTGTAATGGAGAGACTGGGTTTTAAACCCGGCGGGTCCGCGTCATAACGCCAGGCCCCGCCCCTCGGTGTCCCACGTGAGCGCACCGGAAGCGTTTACATTCGGCGCCTGGCCAGCGAGCAGCGAGGAAGCTGCTGCCAGGCGCCCCATCCCCTGACCCACCGTGACAGAACCCCCCCTCCAGGGGCGGCCACTGACGACCCCCAGGGGCCCGGGGTGCGCCAAATAGAAGGCCTTCACTAGCCTAGGAGCATGACTTCCGTAGCGGTACCAAGGAACGATCCTCCGGACCGTAACCCACCCAATCGACCAAATACTGCAAAGACCCCCTAGACATCCTGGCACCCAGAATGGCCTTAACTTCGAACTCCTCTCGCCCTCCACAGAGACAGGAGGCGGTGGAGCATGGACTTTGTGTACCGGTACATAACAACGGCTTCAAAAGTTAACATGGAATACATTGTGTATCTTAAAATGGGGGTAACGCCAAAGCATAGGAGACAGGGTTGAGTCGCCGTAGAATCTTATAGGGACCGATATACCTAGAGCCAACTTCATGGAAGGCACTAAGAGCTTGATGTTACGTGAAGACAGCCAAACCCTGTCCCCAACTTGATACACGGGTGCCTGCCTCCTGTGTCTGTCGGCCTTAGTTTTCTGGATGGCACTACTCTCCTCCAGTGCCCGTCTCACTCTCCCCCAAGTCTCTTTCAATGATGCCAGTTGCTCATCTAAAGCAGGAATCGTGGTATCAGGAAACGTGGTGGGAGCACGGGAGGATCAAAACCATAAACAGCGAAGAAAGGAGAATGTCCTGTGGATTCACTCACTGCGCTGTTCAAAGCATATTCTGCCCATGGTAGCAGGTCTGACCAGTTATCTTGTTGTTCTGAGATAAAGCACCTGAGATATTCTCTATATTTTGGTTTGCTCGTTCTGCTGCTCCGTTGGTCTGGGGGTGATAAGCCGAAGAGAAAGAGAGGTCTATCCCTACGTTCTTACAAAACCCTCTCCAGAATCCGGAGATGAATTGGGTCCCCCTATCAGAGACAATCTCCAGAGGGACACCGTGTATGCGGACCACGTTGGCAATGAATATGGCACCAGTTCAGCTGCCGAAGGTAGTTTCCGAAGAGGAACATAGTGGCCCATCTTGGAAAATCGATCTATGATCGTAAGTATCACTGTATTCCCTCTTGACTCAGGTAACTCTACTATAAAATCCATGGCTACATGTGACCAGGGTCGTTCGGGGATCGGCAAAGGCTGGAGTAAGCCAATGGGTGCTGTTTTAGGACTTTTCTGCCTTGTGCACACTTCGCACACGGCAATGTAATCTTTGACATCTCGGCGCAACGTGGGCCACCAGAGGAGTTTACTGATACTAGACACAGTCTTGGTGATACCCATATGCCCGGAAGTTTTATTATCATGATAGATGTTAAGTACTTCCTCTCTTTCGTTCTCAGGTACAAAGAGTCTCGCAGGAGGTTTTCCCCCAGGAGCTGCACCCTGGACGGTCTGCAACCTTTTCATTAGAGGAGACGAGAAGACACTAATCGTGGTAGCGGCTATAATCCTTTCCTGGGGTACAATGGGATGCTGATCTTGGATATTATGTTCATAAGACTCATACTGTCTCGACAATGCGTCTGCTTTAATGTTTCTGGACCCAGGTCTATAGGTAAGCACGAAATTAAAACTTGAAAGAAACAATGACCATCTCGCTTGTCTGGAATTTAAACGTTTGCATCTCCAATGTACGTGAGATTCTTATGGTCGGTTATGATAACGATGGGGTCCTTAGACCCCTCTAATAAGTATCTCCATTCGGCCAAGGCCGCGATGACTGCTAACAATTCTCTATTTCCAATGTCATAGTTCTTCTCTGCCGGGGACAACTTCCGAGAATAGAAGCCGCATGGATGCAAGGGTTTGTCAGGAGCCTCCCTTTGGGACAAGACTGCACCAAGACCTAGTTCGGAGGCGTCAACTTCTACTTGGAAAGGCAGAGCCGGATCTGGATGTCGGAGAACAGGGGCAGTAGTAAATGCTTGCTTTAGTGCCTCAAAGGCTTGAGTGGCTTGAGGTGTCCATTTCTGATTTCCCACCCCTTTCTTTGTCATAGCCGTGAGGGGGCCACCAAGGCCGAAAAATCTTTAATGAACCTTCGGTAATAGTTCGTAAACCCCAGAAACCTCTGAATGGCTTTAAGTCCTTGGGGTAGAGGCCAGTCAAGAAAAGCTGAGAGCTTCTTAGGATCCATTTGAAAACCCCCAGGAGTTATAAATAACCAAGGAATTGCACAGTTACTATGTCGAATAGACATTTTTCTAGCTTACAGTACAATCCAGCCTTCAATAGTTTTTTCAACACTTGTTTCACGTGGACATGATGAGTGTCCACATCAGGAGAGTATATTCAGGATATCATCCAGATATACTATGACGAATTCTTGCAGAAATTCCTTAGAGTGTCGTTTATAAGGTCCTGAAAGACGGCTGGCGCATTACACAACCCAAAAGGCATCACCAGGTATTCATAATGCCCGCTACGTGTGTTAAAAGCCGTTTTCCATTCGTCTCCCTTTTTAACCCTGACCAGGTTGTACGCTCCGCGTAAATCAAGCTTCGTATAGACACGGGCCCCTTTTAATCGGTCGAACAATTCTGTTATGAGAGGTATGGGATATGCATTTCTTATAGTGATCCTATTCAAACCCCTATAATCGATGCAAGGTCGCAGATCTCCCTCTTTCTTGGAAACAAAAAAGAAACCTGCTCCTGCTGGAGAGGAGGACCGTCTAATGAATCCTCGTTCCAGATTCTCCCTTATGTATTCCTCCATAATGTCGTTCTCTCTTTGTGATAAAGGGTATACGTGACCCCTAGGAGGCATCGTACCGGGGAGTAAATCAATGGCACAGTCATATGGACGATGTGGTGGTAGGACCTCAGTCCTGGCTTTAGAAAACACCTCCTTTAATGCCAGGTAATTCAGGAACCTCTGTGGACAAAGGAGGGGCTGTGGCAATATTGAGGCTACCAATCACATTGACTCTGCCTAGGCACCTAGACTGACAATTAGGACCCCAACATTTTATGTCTCTCTGGACCCAATCAATAACCGGGTTGTGCTCTGTTAGCCATGGAAACCCAAGAACGACAGGACATGAGGGTGATTCAATAATTTGAAATCTTATTGTTTCCTGGTGCAAAACTCCTGTTTTCATACATACATCGACTGTGTCGTGAGTGATATGTGGACATGACAGGGGTTTACCATCTATGGCTCCACCATTAGAGGTCTTTCCTTGAGAACCAGAGGTAGGAGGTTTTGGCAGCAAAATTCTTATCCATAAAATTGCCTGAGGCCCCAGAGTCTAAGAACGCCTCAGTCTTGAGGTGAACCCCTCCCAGGTTAGGGAGATCGGTAACAGAATCCTGGATTTCTTTTTTTCATTATCCACAAAGGAGGCATGCAGAGAACCGATAACCTGGGTGTTTCCTGTTCTGAATCCTAATTTGCTATGTTCAGCCCTGCTAACCCTGGGTCTCTGAGGACATTGAAGGCGGAAGTGATCTGCCCCTGCACAATAGAAGCAGAGCCCCTTTTCTCTTCTGTGCGCTCTTTCTGCTTCTGAAATACCTGTCTTCCCTATTTGCATGGGTTCAACGACTGGCAAATCTGTTTTCACATTCTCCGAACCACCTGACGTACTGGTGTGTCTGGGTAACGAGGGTAAAGGAGGCAAGACCCTTCTGGGTCTATCTCTGGGGTGTCTCCTTTCCCTGATTTGATCGTCCATGGCTATACAGAAATCTATCAGTTGGTCCAGACTTTCTGGTAATTTTAAGGGAGCCAGCTCAAACATAAAAGCCTCGTTCAAGCCTTCGGTAAAGGCTAAGGTTAAAACGTCGTTCGGCCAAAGTACCTCAGAAGTCAAAGTTTTAAACTCTATGGCATAGTCGGCGACCCTCTTATTACCTTGTTTGATGTGAAACAAGGACCGACCCGCATTGGTAGCCCTTCTAGAGGGATCAAAGGTACGTCTTAACTCAGAGGTAAAACCCTCATAGTCATAAATGATGGTTTCCTTTTTCCCACAACGGCGTAGCCCACAATAAAGCTTTTTCTGTTAAATGATTAATCAGATATCCTACTTTGGCTTTATCAGACATACAAGAACCTGGATTGTTCTCAAACAAGATCTCGAGTTGAGTCAAAAAACCCCGACATAGGCTTGGTGTACCATCATAGCGTAGGGGTGCCTTCATACTAAGCCTATGTCCTTCAGGGGGGACGGAACTGACCCTAGTAACTGGATCTGGAGGGTTTGTGGTACCTGTATTGGACCGATTTAACAGGGTTTGCAGAGCGAGAGAAATCTGGTCCATCCTATGGTCCTGTTCCTCTTGTCTGGCTGCGATACGTGCCAGCTGGTTAGAGAGGTCTGCGGGATCCATTGGCCCTGACGTAATGTCACGGATCCCTCTGATTACCAAAAGTGTGGTCCCTTTACGCAGACCGCTCTCTACCCTTCCGATCCTTGAATGGTCGGCAAAACTAGAAAGACAATTAACCAGACAATAGATAAACAAGGGTAACACCATACAGAGGTATGGAATAGAGTATTGTCACGAATCCTTCTGACTACCAAGATCTTGATCTCTTTATGTAGCTCATTTTCTACTCTTCCGATCCTTGAATGGTCGGCAAAGCTATACAGACAATTAAGCAGGTAACAGATAAAGAAAGGGAAACACCAGACAGGGGTACAGAACAGATCACAAGTCCTCCCTAGGACTTTAGTAATAGCAGAGGTAATCTGATGCGTGCTTAGGGTGCCACATAGACTGACCTCGGTACCAACGTTAAGGGCAGAACCTAGAGCAGAGTAAATGCCAATACCAGGGGGTATACACAGAAGGGTTCGTTTGCCAATGCCAAGAGTCATACACAGGAGGTTCGTTTGCCAATGCCAGGGTCATACACAGGAGGGTTCGTTTGCCAATGCCAAGGGTTATACACAGGAGGGTTCGTTTGCCAATGCCAAGGGTCATACACAGGAGGGTTTCGTTTTGCCAATGCCAAGGGTTATACACAGGAGGGTTCGTTTGCCAATGCCAAGGGTCATACACAGGAGGATTCGTTTGCCAATGCCAAGGGTCATACACAGGTTATAGCCAAATATACACAAGAGCTCTGCGGGAGGTGAATACCACGTCAGGGCACCGGTGTAATGGAGAGACTGGGTTTTAAACCCGGCGGGTCCGCGTCATAACGCCAGGCCCCGCCCCTCGGCGTCCCACGTGAGCGCACCCGGAAGCGTTTACATTCGGCGCCTGGCCAGCGAGCAGCGAGGAAGCTGCTGCCAGGCGCCCCATCCCCTGACCCACCGTGACAGAAATGTAATGACCCTGTCCATGCTTGCTGGACCACGTGTCTAAAGTCACATGCACCTTGCTGCTGACTGCCATTCCCAATGACTGGATAACATTGTCTTCCACGTGCTGGTATAGTGCTGGAATGGCCTTGCGTGAAAAGTAATGGCGTTTTGGAACCTATCACTGTGGTACAGCACATTCAGCAAATTCACGGAAGGGAGCAGAGTCCACCAGCTGGAAAGGCAGCAGCTGCAATGCGAGTAATTTTGCCAAGCTGGCATTTAGATGCTGTGCCTGGGGATGGTTGGGACTATATTTTTTCTTTCGCTGCAGCAGCTGCAGCAACGTAATCTGACTGCGTAAATCTTCAGCTGCTGGGTTGATGTCACATTGTGAGGAAGGACCTGGTACATCCATTACTGTAACATCATCCCTGTTGGTGGAGGTTGTAGGCAATGACATGGCAGGACATACAGTGGGGGTAGAGACAGATGAGGAGGAGGAGGACCTACTCAAAGTTTTGCGCCAACGGGATGTGTGGCAGTTGTTCATATGTCGCCTCAAGCACGTGGTACCCAAGTGTCCGGTATCTTTCCCAAGCTTAAACCTCATCTGACATAGATTACAAAAAGCAACGCTGCGCTCTACTGCACATTTCTTAAAGAACTCCCAGACAACAGAGTTCCTGCATGTGTGCTTTGAGACAACAGCGCTCTGCACCGGAGCAGCTCTGACATGTGATGCCTTGGACTGGCTAGTGCTACGGTTGGTCACAGAGGATGTTGTGCCTCGTGTTTGCTGTGCCTCCTCCTGCCCCTTTTCCTCACTTAATTCCTCTGTTCGATCAGGCACCCAGGTGGAGTCAGTGACCTCATCATCATTGTCATCATCACCCCCTAGCTCCTCGTCACTGGAGCCAACTTGGCAGTATGCTGCAGCTGCTGGGGCAACATGAGTGCCAGTTATTTGTGTGTCATCACTGGCACGCCCTTCCTCTAGGTTGATTATACTCCCTTCCTCAACCTCAGAGATTGAATCAGAGCACTGTACTTGCTGCGCATCCTCAAGCAGCATGTCACTCTCATTGTAGTCAAACAATTCAGCTGACTCCTCCGTGTGTGATAGCAAGGCTACGGCAGGAGTAGCTGTGGACATGGAGGCTGCATTAGATGCTTTGGCAGCTGAGGTGGACTGTAAAGCACTAGAAGCCTGGCTGGCAGAGGACTCGGAGGATGAGGATGGCCTGGTTAGCCAATCCACCAAGTCCTCTGTATGTTGCTGCTGCTTAAGACGGCCAGCACCAGTTAGAAAGGACAAGTGTGCCCCTGCAGAGGATGCACCACGTCCACCACGACCAGAGGCACAGCCTCCCGACACAGGGGCTGCTTGCCCTCTTATCTGTGTCTGGGAGCGTCTGCATGTCCTTTTTGTTCTTTCAGACATGGTGAGTGATATATAGATTAATATATACAGAACTCTGATTCAACTCTGGTATAAAGATTTAAAGAACTCTGGTATAACTCAGTGAGACACCCTGATAGCTGGCAGCCAGTGACAAGACACAGATTACAAGTCTCAGACACCTCCTATAAATCAGTGAGACCCCTTGATGGGTGGCAGTGAAACCTCCTATAAATCAGTGAGACCCCTTGATGGGTGGCAGCCAGAGAGAACACACGGATTATAACAATTCACAAATGTTTTGAAGAAATTAGTGACACCCAAAATACAGCGTGGTACTGGCTGTGTGACAAGAGACAGATCACCTCAATTCACAAATGTTTTGTAGAAATTAGTGAGCCCCAAAATACTGCGTGGTACTGGCTGTGTGACAAGACACAGATCACCTCAATTCACAAATGTTTTGTAGAAATTAGTGAGCCCCAAAATACTGCGTGGGACTGGCTGTGTGACAAGACACAGATCACCTCAATTCACAAATGTTTTGTAGAAATTAGTGACACCCAAAATACTGCGTGGTACTGGCTGTGTGACAAGAGACAGATCACCTCAATTCACAAATGTTTTGTAGAAGTTAGTGAGCTCCAAAATACTGCGTGGTACTGGCTGTGTGACAAGACACAGATCACCTCAATTCACAAATGTTTTAAAGAAATTAGTGAGCCCCAAAATACTGCGTGGTACTGGCTGTGCGACAAGACACAGATCACCTCAATTCCCAAATGTTTTGTAGAAATTAGTGACACCCAAAATACTGCGTGGGACTGGCTTTGTGACAAGAGACAGATCACCTCAATTCACAAATGTTTTAAAGAAATTAGTGAGCCCCAAAATACTGCGTGGTACTGGCTGTGCGACAAGACACAGATCACCTCATTTCCCAAATGTTTTGTAGAAATTAGTGACACCCAAAATACTGCGTGGGACTGGCTGTGCGACAAGACACAGATCACCTCAATTCACAAATGTTTTAAAGAAATTTGTAACCCCCCAAAAGACTTGCTGGCACAGTGACAAGACACAAAAGATCACCTCGATTCACAAATGTTGTAAAGAAATTTTTAACCCCCAAAATACTTGCTGGCTGTGTGACAAGACACAGGAGATCACCTCATTTCGCAAATGTTTTAAAGAAATTTTTAACCCCCAAAAAGACTTGCTGGCACAGTGACAAGACACTGAAGATCACCTCAATTCACAAATGTTTTAAAGAAATTTGTAAACCCAAAAAATACTTTCTGGCACAGTGACAAGACATACATCACCTAAATTCCCTGATATTTGGTAGAAATAAGACCCCCCAGACCCCCCCCAGTAGTGTAGCAGACCGGCAGTAACAACACACAACTATCTCCTCTGAATTCTCCTCTCAAAATGCGTGCTGTAGCTATGCGTGGAAACGTTATATAGTGTGCTACGGGACTTAGCTCTGTGAGCCCATGATTGGGCAAAATTTGCCCAATCAGGACTCTGAGCCGTGATTGGCATAGTGTTGAACTTGTCTTGCACCAGACCTGTGGTCAGGTGCAAGGCTGTAGCCAATTACGAGCTTCAGGCCAGTGGGAAAATGCATTGTGGTCCATTGTGATGCATTGTGGTCGAACATTCGGCGAACACCCGGAAATGTTCGGTGTTCGCGATCTAATCGAACAGGGTAAGTTCGGGTCGAACTCCAAACCTTCCGAACCGAACAGCTCATCCCTATTCCCTAATTACAATTAATTAAACCATTAAACCAAAAATGCAGAGTTTGGCTGAGAGTAATGAGACACACATGGATTACATTACAGCATAGTCTAAAAATAACCTTGGTACAAATAGTTCATTAGTTATGATAGTCAATTAACCCTTTGAGCTGCAAATGGCTAAGAGTAATGGGACACACAGATGGCATTAAACAATGACAAATGACAACAAAAGGATCCTGCTACAAATTTGTTAATAGATAAACACAAGACACTAATATTATTAGGATAAACAATACACTTGTAGCAGTAATTGATAGCAATTTAGTAAATTAATTATTAGTACTGGATAATATCAAAAACTAAAGGGTTAGGTTAAATTAAACACTAATACAAAAAGCTAAATAGTCAATTAATACATTACCGAGAAAAGCTTCATCGTTCTGGATATAAGGCTGACTCATTTACAAGAGACCTGGGACGAGCTCTCAAGCATCCTTTTCTCCCCTTTTCTGCTGCTCAAAAACTAAAAATCTTTTGACTCTTTTATACAATTTTGAACAATATAGGAGACGTTCATTGTCACAGCATGAGAGTAGGGATGAGCCGAACGCCCCCGTGTTCGGTTCGACTTCGAACAATTTCAAAAGTTCGTGTTCGAGCTTAAACACGATCCGAACTCAATGCGAGTCAATGGGACCCGAACAGTCGATTTTTAGAGTGCCCTCCAAGAGGGCATATATGCTAGATATTTGCCATAAAAGGTGTATGGGGGGTCCGGGTAGTGCCCTGGGAGACAGGAAACAAGGAAAAAAGTTTAAAAATATATGTTTTAACCCTTTCGCTGCTGAGGCTTTTCCCGCCTCTGTGCTGAGGTCATTTTTACCGGTTTTGCTCATCATGTTTAAACGTGTTTTGAAGGCTTATTTTAGTATATGACTCAGACATATTATATATTGTTCTTTCCGTCAGACTCGGTAGATTCATAATATGTCATTATTACATGTATACGTTATGTCATGTCTGTATATTAGAACAAAAAATGCAATAAAATATGTATTTTCAATAATTTACAACGTGTAAAGTGTTTTTTTTCACATTTTAACATGCGAGCAATTGCGGTTATATTTTGTATGGGGTGCGCTTGTTAAAAAAATTAGAGATGGGGACTCGTTACATTTTTTTGGGGGAAAATTACGCGATTTTTAACAAACGCACCGCATACAAAAATCGTTAGTGCAGCATCATTGTTCACATTATAATTGAAATGGGAACAATATTGCTACACTAACAAACCAAAAAAAAGAAAAAAAAATGTTTATTTTTTTTTTAAATATATTTTTATTTTTAATCTTAATTTTTTTTAAAAAACTTTTTTCACATTCGTGTTTGGTATCGTTGGAACGGCCATGCTCTGGCCGATCCAACCATACCAAACATTAACCCCTAGCTGCCACGGATCGGGAGATAGGGAGTTCATTGGAACTCCCTATCTCCACCGTTGGTGGCAGTTAGGGGTTAACTCTAGGACTGGCGTCATCGTGCTAAGCACGATGACGCCAGTCCTCAGGGGGAGTTCCCGGAGGCTTGGCCGACATCCAAGATGTCGGCCAGCTCCGGGAAAGGATCGCGAACAGGCGCTTTTCAGCGCCGATTCGCGATCCAGCTCCCCAGGGGTTAATGCCAGGCACCATTTGGAAGGGCAGGCTGTGCCCTTCCAAATGGTGCCTGGGTTAACCCCCGCAACGCTGCCGATCGGGAGGGAGAGAGGTCCGAAGGACCTCCCCCCCTCCCTTTCAGGCGCCTCCTCCGCACATGCGGGGGGGTGCCTGAATTAGGTGTCATCGCGCTGCCGCGATGACACCTAATTCCAGCGGCTGCGGTCCCGGATGCTGGGCTGACACCCCAATGGGCTGACCCCAATGGGAGGACGCGCTCAGCGTGTCCTCAGCACAGCAGCAGCGGTAATGCGGAGGACGCGCTGAGCGCGTCCTCCGCATTGAAGTGGTTATAGGGACAGTGAGTTTTCCATGAAATAAAGGTTAAGAATAAAAATGAAAAATTCCTTCAAATATCGTGCCTAGGAGGTCCCCGCAACCTGCCCGTGAAGTGGCGGATTTGTAGGATGTATAGAAAAATTTAAAAACAAAAAAATTACATTTCAAATGACGGTAAATGGTTTTTCTTTATTCTATTCATAAACAACTGCTTGGGGCGGCAGCCTGTATGAAAAGAGGGGATGTTTTAGGACATGTAGAACAAGTTTAGTGATTTTTTGGGCTAAATTATGGTGAAACCTATGCAGGCTTTGGATGAAAGTAACAATAGGTGCTTTAATATTGGGCCTTTAATGTTGCTAATAGTGCCGTCACACCGTAACCCCTCTGAGGTATTGTGGAAGAGTGCAGTGGTGGACCCTGTGGTCCAATATCAAAATGATATGAATCTGGTAAAAGCATCAGTGCACCCAAATATTTTGCCTTTGGTGGCAGCAAGTGCCTTCACACCATAACCCCTCTGTGGTATTGTGGAAGAGTGCAGGGTTGGACCCTGCGGTCAAATATTAAAATGATATGAATCTGGTAAAAGCATCAGTGCACCCAAATATTTTGCCTTTGGTGGCAGCAAGTGCCTTCACACCATAACCCCTCTGTGGTATTGTGGAAAAGTGCAGTGGTGGACCCTGCGGTCCAATATTAAAATTATATGAATCTGGTATAGGCGTCAGTGGCAGTGCACCCAAATATTGTGCCTTTGGTGGCAGCAAGTGCCTTCACACCGTAACCCCTTTGTGGTATTGTGGAAGAGTGCAGTGGTAGTGGAGGTTTTGGGAATGCAGAAGAGATCCCCGATCTATTCCGTTATGTCAGCATCAGGGGATTGATAGCTGCTGTTCCAGGACTGATTCATTTTTATAAATGTCATCCGGACTACAGAGTCGGTGGACAGACACACTCTTTTGTCTGTGACAAAACCTCCAGCGGCATCGAACGTCCTTTCAGAAAGCACGCTGGATGAAGGGCAACCTAGTAGCTCCATAGCATATTGGCTAAGTTCTGAACAGTGATCCAATCTCAACACCCAGTAAGCCAGTGGATCATCTGCTGTAAAGGTATCCAGGTCTGCCCTTGCCCCTAGGTAGTCTTGCACCATACGGTGAAGACGCTGGCAATGGGTGCCTACATTTGACGTCCCTGGGTGTCGTGGACTAAAAGAATTGAAAAAGGCATCAGTCAAGCGGCCTTCACCGCTCTTCCTCTGATCATCCGCAGCCTCAGAAGCACCTGTGTCATCACTTGGTAACCTACCAGTGCCTGGAAAGGTGTTACACAATTGTCACTTTAGAGCGTCCTCAAGTTGTTTCATCCTGTGCTCCCTCTGTGCGGCAGGATGAGCTCTGCAACTTTACCCTTGTATTGTGGATCAAGAAGGGTTGCCAACCAGTAATGATCCCTCTCCTTGATAGCACGAATCCTGGGGTCCTTTAGCAGGCTTTGCAGGATAAGGGAGCCCATGCAGCGTAGGTTGGAGGTGGCATTAGCTTCCGAGTCTTCCTGGTCAATGAGGATGACCCCATCGTGCACTTCCTCCTCTTAGCCACGTACTGGTCCTTGGGTTTCTGGGCACACAAAACCCTCCCTTGAGGAATCCCCACCTTCAATACCCCCACTACTTAATTATTCCTCATCCTATTCCTGTCTGATCTGAGGACCCGCAAGAATGCTGTCTGCGTAAAGACTGGGGCCTTGAGAGCTAGGGAAGGCCTCCTCTTCCTCCCACTGCTCTGTGTCTAGTGCCACATCTAGAATTCCCTGCAGAGTGTGCTCCAGCAGGAATGCTAAAGGAATTGTGTCACTGATGCATGCACTGTCCCTGCTCACCATCCTCGTTGCCTCCTCAAATGGTGACAGTACAGTGCATGCATCCTTGATCATCAGCCACAGCCTGGGGGGGGAAAAACAAGTTGACCTGAACCTGTCCTTGTGCCATACTCACACAGGTACTCATTGATGGCCCTCTGCTGCTTGTGCAGACGCTGCAGCATTGCCAATGTCGAGTTCCACCTGGTGGGCATGTCACAGATCAGACGTTTTGTGGGAAGGTGGAATTCTCTTTGAATTTCTGCCAGGCGAACACTTGCTGGGAATGACCGTCTGAAGTGGCTGCAGACTTTTCTGGCCTGGCTGAGAAGCTCTGCCAGCCCTGGGTACCTGCTTAGGAAACGCTGTACCACTAGATTTAGGACGTGTTCTAGGCATGGTACATGCGTCAATTTACCCTTGCGTAGGGCAGAGATAAAGGTTGCTGCCATTATCACAGACGACCATTCCCAGCTGAAGCTGGCGTGGTTTTAACCATTAGGGATGAGCCGAACCCGAACTTTCCTAATGTTCGGATCCAAACCCGAAGCCGAACTCGAACCCCATACAAGTCAATAGGGCTGAAAATTCGTTTTTTAGAGTGCCCTCCAGGAGGGCATATATGCTAGATATTTGCCATAAAAAGTGTATGGGGGTCTGGGTAGTGCCCTGGGGGACAGGAAACAAGGACAAAAAGTAAAAAAAAAAAGTTTTTAAAGGGACAGTGAGTTTTCCATGAAATAAGGGTTAAAAATAAAAACGAAAAATTCCTTCAACTATCGTGCCTAGGAGGTCCCCATAACCTGCCAGTGAAGTGGCGGATTTCTAGGATGTATAGAAATATGTAAAAACCAAAAAATGACATTTCAAATGACGGTAAATGTCATTTAATCTATCCATAAACAACTGCTTGGGGCGGCAGTCTGTATGAAAAGAGGAGACATTTTCGGACACACAGAAAAAGTTTACTGATTTTTTGGCGGTGAAAAGCAGGAGAATGACTGGAGAATGGAAAATTCTAGACCTAATAGCCGATTTGGAAAGTGCGAAAAATGGGCGAATTTTTCTGGTTTGGCTATTTTGACCTAGAATTTTCTCTTCAGTCATTCTCCTGAGTTTCACCTTTCTCTGAATAACCCTGTCAGGGTTATTCAGAGAGCGGTGTAGAGCAGGAGAATGACTGGAGAATGGAAAATTCTAGGTCAAAATAGCCAAACCAGGAAAATTCTCCCGTTTAGGCTAAGGTCAGACTAGCGAATTTTTAACATGCGTTTAGGCGCACTTAATCACGGTCGCACTAGCAGCAAATGACGGGCAATGACGGCCAATATACGAAGTAGGGTCGCACGAAAGTCCGGCTGCGCAACGCAAGTGGAAAATGAACGCATTTATTCGAGAACGCAGAACCGCTAGTACGGACGTACAGAGTGCGCTGCGTCCACTAGCGGCGTGTGTGCGTGATTTGGAGACGTCAGACCCTGCTCATGTCCAGCCAACATAACGTCCAGACACCCAAAAAATTCGCTAGTCTGACCCTAGCCTAAATGGGTGAATTTTTCTGGTTTGGCTATTTTGACCTAGAATTTTCCATTCTCCAGTCATTCTCCTGCTCTACACCGCTCTCTGAATAACCCTGACAGGGTTATTCAGAGAAAGGTGAAACTCAGGAGAATGACTGAAGAGAAAATTCTAGGTCAAAATAGCTAAACCAGAAAAATTCTCCCATTTTTCTCACTTTCCAAATCGGCTATTTGGTCCAGATTGTTCTCTTTTCCTGCCATTCTCCTGGTTTTCACCTTTCTCTGAACAACCCTGAGAGAGAGGTGAAAGCCAGGAGAACTGGCAGGAGAAGAGAACAAACTAGACCAAATAGCCGATTTGGAAAGTGAAATAAATGGGAGAATTTTTCTGGTTCGGCTATTTTGACCTAGAATTTTCTCTTCAGTCATTCTCCTGAGTTTCACCTTTCTCTGAATAACCCTGTCAGGTTCTGAATAACCCTGTGAATGTTTAATCCCGAGGTGAAAAATAACATTGCTTAAGGCTGGGGTCAGACGAGCGCAGTTATCACGTCCGTGTTGCCGCACATTTGTATGTCCGTGGCAGCATAGCATTCTGACCAATGGAGCCCCACACACGAAGTACGTCCGCACGGAAGTGCGGATGCATGGTGGACGCAGCAAACGGACGCAGGTTAGGCCAGAATGTAATACTGCTAGAACGGAAGTGCGGAGTGCGCCACGTCCGCAACGTCCATGTAGCTTTGTATGTGACTGATGAAACGAGGTCAGATGGACTGCATTTATACGTCCAGCATTTTTGACGGACAGAATGTTTTTTCATTTTAATTTATTTTCCCTGCTACAACAGTCAAAAAATACATCAGTGGAAAAAACGGACTGTTTGGCCACTACCTTGTTGTCAGTCAGTAAGTACGCCCGTACTGCACGGACGCACAGTCCGTACAAAATGCGCTCATCTGACCCTAGCCTTAGATGTTATTTTGAATTTTTTTCAAACACCAGTTAACCACTTGGCTGCTATGGACGCGCTGAGCGCGTCCAGCCAAGTGGTTCTCCTGTGCTATGGACGCGCTGAGCGCGTCCATGCACAGGAGGCAGCAATCCGCCGGATTCCGGCGGACTGCTGCGCCCCCCGGTGCGGGCTGACATCTCGGATGTCAGCCCAGCACTCCGGGACCCCGGCGGAGCAATTAGATGTCATCGCGGCGGCACGATGATGCCAGTCCTGGAGTTAACCCCTAGCTGCCACCAATGGTGGAGATAGGGGGTTCATTGGAACCCCTATCTCCCGATCCGTGGTAGCTAGGGGTTAATGTTTGATATCGTTGGGTTGGATCGGCCAGAGCATGGCCTTTCCAAGGATACCAAACATGAGCATGAAAAATGTTTTTTTAAAAAAAATATATATATTTATAAAAAAATTCTAAAAAAAAAATAAACAAGTTTTTTTTTGTTTTTGTTTTGTTAATGCAGCAATATTGTTCCCATTTCGATTATAATGTGAACAATAATGCTGCACTAACGATTTTTGTATGCGGTGCGTTTGTTAAAAAAAGCTAAATTTTTCCCAAAAAATAATGTAACGAGACCCCATTTCTAATTTTTTTAACAAGCGCACCCCATTCAAAATATAACCGCAAACGATCGCATGTTAAAATGTGAAAAAAAACACTTTACACATAATAAATTATTGAAAATTCAAATTTTATTGCATTTTTGTTATAATACACAGACATGACATAACATATACATATAATAATGACATATTATGAATCTGTGGAGTCTGCCGGAAAGAACGATATATAATATGTCTGGGTCATATATCAAAATATGGCTACAAAATGCGGTTAAACATGATGAGCGAAAGCGGTAAAAATGACCTCAGCACAGAGCTGTGAAAAGCCTCAGCAGCGAAAGGGTTAAATGCAGCATATTAGGATGTTTTAGGGAAATTAATTCTCAAGTCTCAATCAGAAGCAGACACCACCCCACCCTCAGTATGGTGTACAATGTATCAAATTGATTACCAAACTAAAAACACCTGGTGTTATGCTCGTTTGTGAACAGAGGTCATTTAGAGTTGATAATCTTTCCACGTACACATTAGTTTTTAATTCAATATCTAATAAACTGTTGCTTATAATATTCTGCAGTAAAGAGTCTCTTTATTTCTAGATTCTTTAGTATTTTTTTAAGCATTCTCTATACTTTTTTCAAAATTTCTTTTTTTTTTTAGAACTCGAACCGAACACACCCAAAAAGTTCAAAATTCACGAACTTTCGAACTGCCAAAGTTCGGGTCGAACTCTGAACCGTCCGAACCCGAACAGCTCATCCCTATTAACCATCTCTACGCCTGCCCCTGCAGAGCTGACAGACTTTCTGGCCCGGTATGGCTCCTGTCCCCTAAACAAACCAGCTCAAGCACAGTATGGCATTTTTTTGCTTGAGCCATTGCGTAGCCCCTGCCACACATCGGTTTAACTGCCACTTCGCCAGAGACAGAGAAGGAGGAGGAAGAGGTGGTGGAGCAGACAGACCTCATATAAGCAGCTTTTTGGAGGCGTGGTGGATGAGCAAGCTCCAGCACAGAGCCCTGTCCTGGATCACTCCCAGCTGCAATCAGAGTTACCCAGTGTGCCGCGAAGGAAATATAACGGCCCTGTCTGACTGCCTTTCCCAATGACTCCATAACATTGTCTTCCACGTGCTGGTATAGTGCTGGAATGGCCTTCCGTGAAAAGAAATGGCATTTTGGAACCTGCCACTGTGGTACAGCACATTCGGCAAATTCACAGAAGGAAGCAGAGTCCACCAGCTGGAATGGCAGCCACTGTAATGCGTGTAATTTTGCCATGCTGGCATCTAGACTTTGTGCATGTGGATGGTTGGGACAATATTTTTTCTTCCGCTGCAGCAGCTGGGTCAACAAAATGTGACTGCATAAATCTGCAGTTGATGGGATGCTGGCAGATTAAGAGGAAGGACGTGGTACACCCATTACTGTAGCATCACCCCTGTCAGTGGAGTTTGTAGGCAATGACATGGCAGGACATGTAGTGGGGGTAGAGACAGGAGGAGGACCTATGCAAAGTGTTGTGCCAACGGGATGAGTGGCAGGTGGTCATATGTCGCCTCAAGCATGTGGTACCCAAGTGTCTGATGTCTTTCCCATGCTTGATTCTCATTCGTCATAGCTTACAAATAGCAACGCTGCAGTCTGCTACACATGTCATGAAGAACTCCCAGACAGAGATCTCCTGTACGTATGCTGCGAGACAACAGCGCTCTGCACCTGAGCAGCTCTGACATCTGATGACTTGGACTGGCTACAGTTGCTCATAGAGGACGTTCTGCCTCGTTTTTGTCGTGCCTCCTCCTCCCTTGACGCCTCTGTTCGATCAGGCACCCAGGTGGAGTCAATGACATCATCATCATCATCACCCCCTATCTCCTCGTCACTGGAGCCAACTTGGCAGTGAACTGCAGCTGCTGGGGGAACATGAGTGCCAGTTCTTTGTGTGTCACTGGCACCCACTCCCTCTAGGCTGATTATACTCCCTTCCTCAACCTCAGAGTTTGAATCAGAGCACTGGAGTTGCTGCGCATGCTCAAGCAGCATGTCACTGTCACTGTAGTCAAACAATTCAACTGACTCCTCTGTGTATGATAGTGAGGCTACGGCAGGAGTAGCTGTGGACATGAAGGCTGAATTAGATGTTTTGGCCCCTGAGGTGGACTGTAAACCACTACAAGCATGGATGGCAGAGGACTCCGAGGATGAGGATGGCCCAGTTAGCCAATCCTGCAAATCCTCTGTATGTTGCTGCAGCTAAGACGGCCAGCACCAGTTAGAAAGGACAAGCGTGTGCCCCTGCAGAGGATGCACCACGTCCATGATGACCAGGGACACTGCCTTCCGACACAGAGGCTGCTTGCTCTCTTATCTGTGTATGGGAGCGTCTGCCTGTCCTTTTTGGTCTTTCTAACATGGTGAGTGATATATAGATTAAAAATATACAGAACTCTGATTCAACTATGGTATAAAAGATTGGCGATATACAGAAGTCTAATTCAACTCTGGTATGAAAAAGATTGGAGACATGCAGAACTCAAATTCAACTCTGGTTGAATTAAAGATATTCAGAACTCTGATATAAGTCGGCGATTTTACTGATATTTTCCCTGAAAGGCTGCCAATGTCCTCTACTCTCTCTCTCTCTCTGATTCACTTCTTCTCCTGCAGGCTGCAACACCCTGATAGCTGGCAAGAGCCAGATTCAACTCTCAATAGATAAACAGATGAACTCTGATTAAATGGTGTTATTGTATGGTATTTAGAATTTAATCAAAGATAGACAGATTTTCCAGAACAATGAAAAACAGTGATACACACTGTCCCTGATAGCCTGGCTGTGCCAAGACACATTCAAATTTGCTGAACTGTGGTATAATTCTCTGATACACACTGATAACAGGCTGTGCCAAGACAGATTCTAATTTGCTGAACTGTGGTATAACTCACTGATACACACTAATAACAGGCTGTGCCAAGACCGATTCTAATTTGCTGAACTGTGGTATGACTCACTGATACACACTGATAACTGTCACAGGTCCCGGATCCCACCATGCAGTCCTTAAAGCCCAACACTCCACAGAGCCCAAAAGCTACCAACAGGGTAGCCGTAAAAGAATCCCTGACTGTCTGGTCCTTACAATTGGCCAGGTATATATATACTAGCTAGACAGAAAGGGTTAATCAATGACAATGTCGTAATACAAAACCAGGTCAACAACACGGGGGCAGTCAGACGAGCCAGAATCAGGAATACAGAGTATAGAATGGTCAAAGGGAATAGCCGGGTCGATATCAGTGCAGGAGCGTAGTACAAGGAAATAGTCTATGGCAACAGAAGGCAGAATAGTCAGAAAACAAGCAGAGGTCAATAACAGGTTATATCACGAGAGAATACAGGTACAGGGAGCTCAGGTATGGATAACCACGATCTGGCACTGCTTAGAAGGAACTGTTGGTTTTTAAAAGACCTGACTCCTCTGATAGGTCGACGTCACCAGACTGCGCCCCCCTCTCAAGCCACGCCTCATGCAGCCACCTCCCTGCCTGTCTCTATTTAAACTGGGTGCTGGCAAGCGAGCAGCATCAGACATGCTGCCGCCGAGCACACCGGAGGGGCTGGAAGCCCCCAACGTTACAATAACAGGCTGTGCCAAGACAGATTCAAATTTGCTGAACTGTGGTATAACTCTCTGATACACACTGATAACGGCTGTGCCAAGACAGATTCTAATTTGCTGAACTGTGGTATAACTCAATGATACACACTGATAACAGGCTGTGCCAAGACAGATTCAAATTCCCAGATATCTCCTACAACTCACTGAAACACACTGTCCCATATAGCCTGGCAGTGCCAACACAGATTCTAATTCCCAGAAATCTCCTACAACGTCACTGATACACCCTGACAGAACAATCTCCTCTCCGATTCACTCCTGCAAACACACACGCTGGGTCTGCAGACAGGGAAGCCTTATATAGTGTGCTGCGGGACTTAGCTCTGTGAGCCCATGATTGGGCAAAATTTGCCCAATCAGGACTCTGAGCCGTGATTGGCATAGTTTTGCACCTGTCTTGCACCTGACCTGTGGTCAGGTGCAAGACTGTAGCCAATTACAAGCTTCAGGCCAGTGGAAAAGTGCATTGTGGTCCATTGTGGTGCATTGTGGGTGAACATGCGGCGAACACGCGGAAATGTTTGGAGTTCGACGAACAGCCGAACGGGCGATGTTCGAATCGAACTCCGAACAGATCCGAACCGAACGCTCATCCCTACATGAGAGCACGTTGGCCAGATGCTTCTCAGGCGTAGCAAGAACATTTCCCATGGTTTTCTTTGTATCAAATTTGGCTGTCTTTTAGATATATTATCAATTATTACAACTAGGGAAACTATAAATGGTATTGCAATCAGATAACAGTTACAAGCATCTGGTTTCCTCTTGCATCATATCCTCCTATTGTTAATTATTTGTAGATAGTGGGATCACTGACTTCTCATAAACACAGATGCTATTCTAAACTAGGTTAACCCTCAGATCATGAGAATCAACAGTCAATAGTATCTGATTAATTATTTAGAAAAGCAAACAGTGCGTGGCTACATCAAAGAAACCAGGAATCTCAGCAGGAAATGTTCGGGTGCTCTATCAAGGAGTCCACAATCCAGAAAATTAATCAAAAGGAAGATCGGCCACACCGAATTCTTGCTGCCCTATCAATATTTATTCACCACAATTCGGGAGAAAATACTACAACATTCCAGCCAAAGCCTTAGTCATGTATAAGTCATATACATTACTAATGCTTTGGCCAAAACGTTGTAGTATTTTCTCCCAAATTGCAGTGAATAAATATTGATATGGCAGCAATAATTCAGTGTGGCCTATCTTCCTTTTGATTGATTAATTATTTATATATATTGGGCTTATAAATTGTATTGTAACACATTCGGTCCGCTGACCGTTGATTCACATAGTTATTCTACTTCTATATAATCGTTGTTATAGGACATCATCATAAAAGGGGGGGTCTGTCTTATCTTTAGGGATGTGCAATTCGTTTTGTACAGATTCGTTTTTCCTACGAAATTTACCATTTTCGTGCTTCTGAGGGCATTCAAAATCTGAAATTTCAACCACACGAAATTTCGGATCGATTCAAAAATTTTTGAATCGATTCAAAATTTTATGTCAAATTTCGAATGGATTAAAAAAAAAATTTCATTTGTAAAATCGCAAGTCATTTTCATTCCATTCATGATTTCAGTTCCATTTCGGTCATTTCGGACATTGTATTTTTCGGTTCCATTGCTGATTCCGTAATTTCATATCGTTTCTATCAAATTCAACAGTTACTTGATATCCATTTGATAGTTCATTTCAAATTCGATAGTTGATCCATTTGATAGTTAATTTCAAGTTCGATAGTTGCAGCATATGAATCCTCACACTGCCAGGCAGCACCTCTACAGTATAATAATGCAGCATATGATTCCGCACACTGCCAGACAGCACCTCCACAGTATAATAATGCAGCATATGATTCCACACACTGCCGGGCAGGACCTCTACAGTATAATAATGCAGCATATGATTCCGCACACTGCCGGGCAGCACTTCTATAGTATAATTAATGCAGCTTATGAATCCTCACATGGCCGGGCAGCACCTCTACAGTAGTGATGGGCGGAACACCTCCCCGTGTTCGGCTAGCATTCGAACGAGAACACGATTCGAACTCAATGCAAGTCTATGGGCTCAAAGTTCAAATTTTAAAGTGCCCTCCAAGAGCGCATATATTCAAGATATTGTCCATAAAAGGTGTATGGGGGTCCGGGTACTGCCCTGGGGGACAGGAAATAATAAAAATAAAGTTTTTTTTCAAAAAAATATAGAAATGTGCACCGATTTGGATATCGACTAACTATTGAATTTGAAATGAACTATCAAATGATAGTTAATTTCAAATGTTAAAAAAGGTGTGGGAAATGTTTTACCCCATAGGCTTCAACGTTAAAAAAGGTGTGAGAAATGTTGCATCCCATAGGCTTCAATGTTAAAAAAGGTGTGGGAAGTGCTTTACCCCATAGGCTTCAATGTTAAAAATGGTGTGGAAAATGTTTTACTCCATAGGCTTCAATGTTAAAGGTGTGGAAAATGTTTTACCCCATAGGCTTCAATGTTAAAAATGGTGTGGAAAATGTTTTACCCCATAGGCTTCAATGTTAAAGGTGTGGGAAATGTTTTACCCCATAGGCTTCGATGTTAAAGGTATGTGAAATATTTTATCCCTATAGGCTTCAATGTTATAAATATTCCCGTTTTAATTAAATATCTAATAAACCGTTGCTTATAATATTCTGCAGTAAAGAATCTCTTGATTTTTAGATTTTTTAGGATCTTTTGAGCATTTAAAAAAATCTAATTTTTTTATCAATTCGAATCAATCCGAAAATTTAGAATCGATCTGAAATTTTGAAGCGAAACGAAAACAGTCCGAAATGACCCGAAGCGAAAATAAATTTTTAGCGGTGCACATTTCTACTTATCTTTAACACAGATAATAAATTTGGTATACATTAAATAAAACAACAAAATGTGATTAATACACAAATACAAATGAAGATACTTCCAACAATCTAGGCAAGAGACAAATGCCACCATCTCCACCGGAAGGGAGCCCAGACTTAGAAGACCTCATGAGATCACCACTGAGGGGACGCCGCAAGTCTCATAGACAAGTAGAAGCAAAAAAAGGTGGGATCTTCAAACGAGGAAAGGTTTCTTTCCTCGTTTGAAGATCCCACCTTTTTTTGCTTCTACTTCCAACAATCTATCTGAAATTACCCATACTAGGTAACCACCCAAATATCCAATCCCATCAATCATTAGAAATATCCTGTTTAATTTTCTGGACTCCATTTCACAAAGCTTGTATATGACTGCACTGAAGCAGCGTGATCAGACAAGTTAAAACAGCACATGCCGTTTTATGTTTTAAAAGCAGATAATCTATGGCTACTCGATTTTGGATTATTGCTTTCTTAGCACTAGGCTTGTGCACCGATTATTTTTTCGGTTTGATTCGATTTTTCGGATTTTTAAGCTTTTCGATTCGGCTGGTTTCAACCGATTTCTGTTTCGATTCGGTTCGGCTCGACTTGTTTTTCGTGTACTTTTTTTTCCCCGGAATTTCGACCATTTTTCGTATTTTCGTGTCACTTAGCTCGTTTTTGTATCAACTTTTCGTATTTTCGGAAATTTTCGTTTTTTCGGAACGTCTGTTCTCCTTGTTTCAAAGCAATAAATTTCGATTTGACACATTTCAAGTACATTCGAAAATTCCGAAAATATTTAGTTTCGGCTCGGAAAACTTTTCGGATCTAAAAATTTTCGGAAAATCGGCCGCATCCGATAACACGAATCGGGAAATTTCGTGAAAATTCTGAAATTCCGAAACCCGAAACGCACATCCCTACTTAGCACCTCCTATGTCTAAAAGCAATCCCTGCAAAGCAATTGAAGTATGGTTAAGACTCTTTGCCATGTTACATGCTAAAGCATTAATAGTTTGAGTACTGTACAATGCTAACGCAGGCACTCCAACAAGAGAAAAAGCGAGACTTGTGTATTCTGCTTTGGATAGTAAAGTCACACTTGATTCACAAAGTTCATTCCTATTGATCTTAATAATAGGCTCCTTGTGAAAGATTCAGCTGTTGCTTTGACCTGCAGCATTCTAAATATATGCTAGTTGCCTTTACCGGTCCTGCAGGTCCCCGAATTCCCCCAGGTAATACTGGCCCCATCCTAGATGGATCTTTTATCGTCCTCAACACCCCACATTTGTTGGGTGTTGGGTGTTAATTTGTGGTGATCCAACTCACTGACGTAATGAATGCCCTGAAAAATCCCAGGAAAGTTGTTGTTACATCCTCAGACCCTGCTGTGTTGCCTGGGGGGTCTGGGCATAGTTCAGTGCCACTGGCTGGTCGTTTGCCAGCACCTTGTAATGGCCAAATGGCATCGGAGGGGGCTGGGCCTGGTGTGGTCACGAGGAGCCGCAGGGTTTAAAACAGGGCACGAGGATTTGCCTCGTGCCCTGACGTGGAGTTTGGTTCCCACATCGCTAAGCTTGTTTTCTTATTGCTATTTAGTTGCTGACCTATTTCTGTATACAATCCCTGCTCCTGATTTTGACCCGGCTTGTATTTGACCATTCTGTTGCTGCTACGATTAGCGATCGCCAGTGTTATGCTTTGGTGGTTTAACCCCATGTTTGCCGCTAGGGCTTTCACTCATTACTTGGTTTTTTCCCATCTCGTTTTGGGGTATCGTCTGTGGCCTCATTAGGTTACTATACCCGACCAAGGGCGCATGATTCTTTGCCACGAATTTATGTGAAAACCGCGATCGCAAAATATTGCTTATGTTCAGCATATGTTCATTGTGCTCAAACCACCAAGTATACTTGACACTGTACCAGATGTAGACCCATATGTGTGTCAGTCACCTCTGATAATTATAATGTACCATTGACCTGCATTAGCTTATTAGATAATGCTAAATCTGCACATTCTCTGACTGCCCTGCTGTCTGTACAATTCATCGACTGAAGTATCTTTGTGTTTCTGTACGTGCTCTAAGTTGTCTATCGGTCTTGAAACCTTTAGTACTTAGTAGCAACTCAGTTGTTCTCTCATACTCCCTGACTTTAGAGTATAAGTCTGTGTATACCAAGAATTCTGTAAACATCAAGCAGATATTTCTGTCCTTAAAGATCTCAACCTCGCTACTCCTGTGTGAACGCTACTGCACCCGTTACAGTTGTCAGTACTGCTATGACCCCCCAGCCACGTCCTCAGGCAAGCAATGCTGTTACCGCGAGAAAAAGGTTTAACAATACCTTTGCGCTGGGTGAGGTGGTGGTGCACCTTTTGGGTGCAGCTCTGTGATGAGTGGGTTGACAGAGTCAAAACCCCAAAACACTCTGTCTGTAATAACAATTTTTAGAAGAGAGAGACACACTCCAGAGCGCAAACCTGTACCTAATGAAAGAGTGGGAGGAGAGGTCTTTTCTCTCTAGGTGGCGTAATGCTCAAAAGTTGAGTCTATTCACACAAAATTGCATAAGCAAAGATGTAAGCATACATATATAAAATATAAAAACAGCATTGCACATATGGTCTGATTGATATAAAAAATCCTTTGTAATGCAGTATTGGTGGTATATTGCCACCTAGTGTCCGTTTTTCAAAAAGTCTTTCAATTGAAGAAATATGTAGTAAATAAAAGTTCTTTCTGATCTGCGGCACTTCTCTGTGTCTCTTGTACCTCCAAGAGAACAGGAGAGTGTGATTAGAATTGTGCCAAGCACTGTATATTAATGGTCTGAATGATGGATGCACACTTACGCAGGTTTATTCCTCGTGCTGCAAGCGGCTGGTCTGTGAAACCACTCTTCTTTTGGTGCTTACTCCTCTGTTCCTGTGGTGATTGGTCCCAGGGCCCAGCAAATCCAGGACTTCCCTTCTGGGGGTGCAAGGATTCTTAGTATGGTGCCTTGGTCGAAAGTAATACTGGAAGCAGGGATGGCCAATAAAAAAGTGGATTTTATTCCCATAAGTATAAAAAAAAACAATAAAATGGGCTTGGTGGAGATATAAAACAAATTAAAATAAATGGTGTCCTTTAAAATGCGTGTCACCGCTCAGGTGGCGGCTTCAGTCATGATCACTGCGGATCACTACGCCAACCTGACAGATCTCACAAGGCGAGATCTGGCAGGTCATGTGATCGCCAGGGTCTGCCTCAATGGAGTCCTATGGGCTTAGCACCCGTTAAAAATGCAGGCAGCTTTTCTAGTGCCTGCATTGTAAATCCACACTAAAACGGGGGCACAAAGGAGAAATCTGCAGGCACAGGGTTTCCTCCTTTGTGTCCCCGTTTTAGCGCGGACAATGTAATGTAGCTCGTAGCCTTATATGCCCCTGAAATAATATGCAGGGCCCAAAAGCTAAAACTGAACACCTACCACCCCCTAATGGCCCATTCCAGGAACTTCAGATTGATTTTACACACATGTCCACTGCAAAAGGGAACCTGAAATACCTTCTGGTAATAGTTGACAAGTTTTCTAGATGGCCTGCAAGAGAAAATGACTGTACTGTTGCCAAAATTCTTTGTAAAGAGTAAATACCCAGATATGGTTGCCCCATATCTATTGATTCAGACAATGGCCCTGCCTTCACTTCCAAGGTCACACAGGAATTAATAAAATTAATGGCCATCCAATGTAAGTTTTAATTACCTTACCACCCAGAAAACTCTGGAGTAGTAGAGCGGATGAACCGAATGGTGAAAGATAAGCTCAGGAAGGCCACTGAGGGTACCTTCAAGAATTGGCTGGATTACCTTCCAGCCATTCTTGCAGAAATAAGAATGACCCCCCCAATTCTGTCACTGGTTACTCCCCCTTTGTAGTTCTCATGGGAAGACACTTTCCTACCCCATGGATCCCTAAGCAAGGTCCCCTGGTCATGCTACCAGGTAATCTGGATGAATTTAGGGAAGCATATGTTACTCAGTTGCTTAAAACATTGCACAATCTCCATGGCATGGTCTCCTGCTCTTTTCCTCCTCTCTCCACAGATTTTATACTCCCTTTTGCTCCAGGAGGTCGAGGGCTTGTGATTAGGGATGAGCCGAACACCCGAGTTCGGTTCGTGCTTGAACTCGAATTTTCCAAATGTTCAGATTCGAACTCAATACAAGTTAATGGGACTGAAAATTAGATTTTTAGAGTGCCCTCCAAGAGGGCATATATGCTAGATATTTGCCATAAAAGGTGTATGGGGATCCAGGTAGTGCCCTGGGGGACAGGAAACCCATAACCTGTAATTCAGGGTTTGAGACCCCTGTGTAGTATCAGTATGGAACCCAATAGCAAGCCGCGGAGTAAGGAATTCAGGAAACCATGTAGAAATAAACAATCTTTAGTGAATCAAGGATAGTAACTGAAGTCCAGGAAAATGATACAGTCGGAATGGTCGGAGTAGGGATTCATAGCACAAAAGTTCCATAAAAAAGAATAACAAGTAATAACGAAGGTGATAGCGTGGTCGATACAGCAATCCAGGTCAAAGGGCAGAAGAAGGTGGCATAGTCGATACAACAATCCGGGTCGAAGAGCTGGAGAAGGTGACGTAGTCGATAAGATAGTCCGGGTCGAAGGACAGGAGAAGGAGACGTAATCGATGTGGTAATCCGGGTCGAAGGGTTGAAGAAGGCGGCGTAGTCGATGGAACAATCCGGGTCGAAGAGCTGGAGAAGGTGGCGTAGTCAATGGAACAATCCGGGTCAAAGGTCAAAGAGAGGCAACGTGGTCAGGAATACGAGGAGCACTAGGAAAACTGAAGTGGAAGGCAACAGTAGAACCTGGTTAATGTGTTGAGAAGGGTGGCAGATTTAAATTAGGTTTCAAAGGATCATGGTAATACCTTTCACCTGGGTATTGTAGGTGGAGTTGAGGTACCTGAGTCTTTGGTAGGTCAATGGGAGGAATACGAGGATCTCCAGAACAGATGTCAAGCAGTACCCCTAATCGGCCAGCCGAGGGCGCCAGAGTACCAGGCTTTGCATTACTTAGGAGAGTCTGTTCTCGCGCATGCGCGCTTTCCTCTTCAGTACTCGGATCCGGCCGGCGGCGTGGGGCGTCTCCTGGCTCTCTCTCTCCATCCTGCGGACCAGGAACCCAGAGCAACGTGCCACGAGGGACCTCAGGTGAGTAGAGCACCTCTCCCAGCATGGCGGTCCGGACCGGGAGTGGGCTGTGTAGCGGTGCATGACAGGACCCCCCACCAAGGCGTGACCCCCGGGTGCACCCCATCGATGGTTTGGAAGGGTAACAAAGGTGAAAAGCACGAACCTTTGCTGGAGCATGAATATTGGCGACAGGTTCCCAGGATTGTTCTTCGGGACCGTACCCCTTCCAGTGAACTAGGTGTTCCATTTTGCCATAACGGAGTCAGGAATCCAGGATCCTTGAGACTTCGTATTCCTCCTCTCCTGACACGGATACGGGAGTGGCCGGTTTGGTGTGTCGTCCAGGAAAAGGATTTTCACGCCAAGATTTTAGGAGGGAGACATGAAAGACAGGGTGGATCCTGTAAGAGGAAGGAAGAATTAAATGAGCAGCCACAGGGTTGACCATCTTGAGAACCCGGAACGGGCCGATGTAGCGAGGACCCAGTTTTTTAGATGGGTAGTCCAGTCGGAGATGGGTGGTGGACAGCAACACTTTGTCTCCAGGTGCGTATGTCGGAGCAGCTCTTCTATTACGGTCTGCATACTTCTTTTGGTTGTCTCGGGCCAGTTGTAGTTGATGACGTAATGTCCGTAACTGGAGATGTAGGGTTCTTAGCCGGTTTGATACTTCAGGAACAGGAGTGTTGAGTGGTATGTTGGGCAGGATATCAGGATGGTATCCATAGTTGGCATTGAAAGGCGAAATGTGAGTTGACGAGTGTACCTGGTTATTATAGGCAAATTCGGCAAGCGGCAGACTGTCTAACCAGTCGTCTTGGAGATGTGTGGTGTAACAGTGAAGGTATTGTTCCAGCGTCTGGTTCGTCCGTTCGGTTTGGCCGTTGCTCTGAGGATGAAAGGCAGAAGAGAGACACCTATTAATTTTTAGGTTGCGACACATCTGTGACCAGAAGCGAGACGTGAATTGGGACCCCCTGTCTGATATGATGGAATGAGGGATGCCATGGAGTCAAAATACTTCTTTGATGAAGAGGGTAGCCGTGTGAGCAGCGGTAGGGAGACCTATTGCTGGTGTAAGTGGGCCATTTTGGTACAGCGGTCCACCACTACAAAGATGGTTGTGTGTTGACGTGAGGGAGGTAGGTCTATGATGAAGTCCATCGAGAGGTCTTTCCATGGATGCAGTGGATGTGCCAGAGGTTGTAGAAGACCGGCCGGACGAACACGTGGTTGCTTGTTACATGCACAGACAGGACAGGAAAGGACAAAACAGAATGCAGAGATAGATTAGAGATCTTCCCCGCAGCACTTTGAGAACTTCAAAACGGGATTTGGTGACTAAACACCCTTATTAGTAGACACAATTTCCTCCAAACGAGGACAGGATTCCCTATTGCATTAATAATAAAAACAAAGCTTTATGGATATGAATTAAAATAATAGCACCACTTATTAGTAATTAGTTCCAATGACAAATAGTGATCTGCCTATAGCAATTCGGTTACTTAATTTCGATACGTGGCTACCTCAGATACCAAGTTTATTCGATAAATTGTTAATCATTTGAGGTGATTTGACCAATTCATATAGGATATATAGAGTAGAAGCAGTATGCTAGGCTTCTAAATGATTCAACATTCGGAATAATTTAACCAATTCATATGTTGTATATGATGCAAACAGAATTCAAAACTTCAAAATCCAAACGTTACTAGAAGCGCTTATCAGCACACTCAATTAGGTCAGACTCCATACCAACATAATTTGACTATTAATCCTTAGATAATGAGGATATTTCTTATGATTGAGTCAAGTGGATTTGTTCTCATTCGATGGAGTTATATACTTTGATAAGGCTGAATTCGATGTCCCCACCGCACATTGCATACATTACAGGTCCCATCAAATTGAAGGACTGCAATCACAAATTGTAAGTTGGCAATTCATTGATTTATGTGCAAAACAGCATCAATTAGCCACCACACTCCTCAAATACATTCCAATCAATCTTCAGGATTTGCGCCTGGAAATAGAGCCGCCAATATACAAGGCAGATTAATCACGACGATAGTTTGCAAAATGTTATCCTCAAGTCAAAAATCTGTAAGGTCGAACGATATTTTGATAACAATGTCCAATTTTTTGGTCTCACTGAAAGAAACTAATAGATGGGGCAGGGATGCGGAACAAGTGTTTTCTGATGAATTTGCCCCTACACCCCTAATGGATGATTCACTTGGAGGCAAGTTTAATGAACTATCCAAATTTGTTAAACAACAAATTAAATCAAATTGGGAAATAACAACTTTGTCAAATTATTTAAAGAAGGACATGGTACCAAGAGGTTTACGAATATATACTCCTCCAGCAGCCCATATTGACAAACCAGGTTTTAAGGAGGAATGGGAAGCGGCAGCTGTACTATGTTCTTGAACGTTTATGGAAATTATTTGTAAATATGAACAACAATCATTGATTGAATCTAAAGATAACAATTAACGCACTTAAAAAAGATCCAAACTTCAATCAGTTGGAGGCTAAATTTAAATTACAAACCGAAAGGTTTGAATCAGAAATTAAGACACGAAAACATAAAAAATTCATGAGAGATCTACAGGGTTATAGGGATAATAAGGTATTTAGACCATCAAGAAATGTAAATCGGGGTAGACGTTGGAACAACTCGGCTAGTGAGGCAGACTCTTCAGAATCAGACACAGAAAAAACATCATATATGTCAGCTACGAAAGGAATGCTAAAGAAAAATGTGTCTTTGTTAGAGGAACCACAGGAGCAAAGGAACAAAAAAATTCCGCAAACCAAGATTCACTAGAAGCAACCGTTGATTAAAAATCAAACTGAGGTTATCAATTTATCTCAATTTCCGTTAAATGAACAGCATATAGAGGTTTTACAAAAAGGCCTTTCTTTTGTTCCCACTCCGCAATTTAATAAATTTACATGGATTAAAGATGTTAATCTTTTCTCAAGAAAATTAGCTCTACATAAATACCATACATATTTCTGTAACTAACACTTCAATGTTCTTGAACCCAGGACATACTTGAAAACGAGAGAAATCTCAATGTATCCTTCCTGGTAAAATCCTTTATAAATAAATAAATACAAATAAGGAGCAAAATAGATTGAAACAACTGGGTCTCTCTAAACAAGAAGATCAATGCATTAGAGATATGATCTCATTGCTTGAGGAGAATGAACAATTTCATTCAGAATTTCTAAGGCACACTTCTTTACAAACACAAAGTACATTTACGCCATATATTAAACAATATGAGAACATCAATCTTTTTTGTAGATTAGTATGCCAGGGAATAGAAGAAATAGGATTGAAACATACGGATGAGAAATTGGGCCATAACCTCACTAAACATTGTGACAGAGTACAGGATCATGCGTATATAAGCCTGAGGTTGCAACGTGCTGTGTATCCAGGTTACTAACAGGTTAAAGGCTCTTGTCCTGCTAGCACACCTTTTCTCCATCCTAATTAGCTCGGGCCTATTTAGTAGGTCTGGGAGAACAGGGAAATGGTTCAGAGTGGAGCTGAACCAAGCCCAGAGAGGTTGTCTCCTAAATTGTCTGGTAAGGGACTGACTTTTTGGTTACCTACTGTTCAAAACGTATGGTTTATGTTTTTTTCGTGCTGGAAGCAGAGTAGCTGCTCCAGCCTCCTGTAGTCAGAACCTACTACTGTGAGTTAGTCTCCTGACAGGAGTAGGCCTGTTCATTTGTTTATCATTTGTTGTTACTTTCTTTTCTGCGTGGCAAAACATGTGATTAAAAGGGAAATCACCCAAAAAAAACCTGCAAGAGATTTACTGTTCACCAAATAAACGTTGTTTGCAGTGCAACCTCCTGGCTGTCCTGACCCTCTTTGGCCACGACCCTACCACAACATCAAAGAATTGCTTTAAATGAACTTCGATCTAATGAAGAGATTATCATCAAGGCGGCGGATAAGGGGGGCAACATTGTGGTTATGTCGAAAGAAGGGTATGAAAAAATGACCTTGAAAGTACTGAATGATGAGATTACAAACATTTAACATCTGATTGTCAGGGTGGCACCAGGCGTGAGCCGAGGTGGGACCCAAAGTGCAGTATAAATCCCAGGCGCTGGGGTTGAACAGGTTAATGAAGACACTGGATACAATGAAGCAGGTAAATAGGGATATATTGGAACTGTGGCAGATGAACACACAGGGCTTGAAACAGCAGGTTGTAAACCAATAAGCACAAGTGATCTGTGGCAATATGAAAATCCAGATAATACAATATGCAGGACACAGCGATGAATAGGTACAGCTGAATAACACACAGGTCTCTGGTACAGCAGATATGGTGAATGTGTAGCACAGTAATCCAGTGGTCTCTCCAGGTACTGCAGAATGGAGTGCACAGCAATAGAGGAATAAGCAATCTCTGGTAGCAGAATGGTACCTGGAACCAACACAGTGGTTTACTTCAGAAACTGGATACTAGAAGGAACAGTCCAGGAAAATAAACAGCAGCAACCGGATCAGGCTTGCAGAGATGTGCAGGAGCTCAGGAAGGGGATCCTCTCAGAAGCAAAGCAAGTTGAACAATGCCAGATCGTAGAGGAAAGGGCGTGACCAGGCTTTAAGCAATCACTCAGGTATCCAGAGCAAAAGTTAACCCTTGAGTAGATGCAAACAGTCTCCCAGACTAGCTACGGCAGGCTCCAAGGGTTGGGGCATGACACTGATCCTACCCAAAAATTCCTAATTGAGCTACAGCAATTATTGGACGAAGGGTTAACAGAGTGCCTTCTTACTGAGAAAGAATTTAAATTTCTAAATAATAGAAATCCAACAATAGCAACGTTCTATACTCTACCCAAAATACACAAAAACAAAGAAGTTCCACCAGGCAGGCCTATAGTGTCTGGGATTAACAATCTGATGCGGAACTGCAGTCAATATCTTGATACAATACTTAAAAAATATGTGCAAGAATTGCCCTCCTATTTACGTGATACCAAACAACGCTAACCATTGTTAAAGATCTACAGGTACCAGCATCATCACTTCTATGTGGTTTAGATGTTGAAGGGCTTTACAGCTGTATCCCTCATAATGAAGGCTTGCAAAATGTAAGAACATACTTGATGAAACACAGCATGTTTCCTTCGAAACAAATTGATTTCATCACTAAATTGTTGAGATTTGTGTTAACCCACAACTACTTTTTGTTCAAAAATAGGTGGTATATACAATCACAGGGTACAACGATGGGAAGCCCCTGTGCTCCGACATATGCAAATCTGTATTTAGGAGCATGGGAGGAAGAATTTGTATATAATTCAAGAAATAACCCCTTCCTATCTAACATAATTTTATGGAAACGCTACATAGACGATATAATGGTGATATGGGGAGGCACAGAAGATGAATTTATTGACTTCAAAAATGTTCTGAATCAGAATCCCTATAACCTCAAATTTACAAGTGATATTCAATCACAGAAACTGAACTTTTGGACATTGCTATCTCAAATACGAGCAACAAAAAGGAGGGTGAAACGAGTTTATCCACAACGATTTACAAAAAGGAGACAGCCACAAACAGTCTCTTAAATTGGAAAAGTCACCATCCACTTCCACTAAAACGCGGCATACCTTATAGCCAATATTTAAGGTTAAAAAGAATATGTTCGGAGGAATCAGAATTTGTTGAAAGAGCAAAAGAGTTAAAACAAAACTTTAGGGACAAGGGTTTCCCAAATAAAATCTTGAAAAATGCATATAATCGGGTATTAAATATCCCGAGAGAGTCTTTATTGCAGGACAAAAAACGAGGAGAATACACCTCCCTTATTAATATGTTGGCAATTTTGAAGGAGGTTGGCAGAAGGTTAGGAATATTATGGAAAGATATTGGCCGCTAATTACTTGGGATCCCCAGCTTAAGGAGGTTTTATCCCCGCACGCTACTATTACAGCACGAAGGTGCCAAAATATCAAAGATACAGTAGTTAGAAGCCATTATCAAAGTAAACCTAACTCCTGCAAAACTTGGTTACATAATAAACTGCATGGCACCTACAAATGTGGACATTGCAGTGCATGCAAATATATTCAACAGAATTCTGGAAAATTTAAGGACTCTCTGGGAACGAATGAATTTAAAATCAAATCATTCTTGAATTGCAACACTAAGGGTTTGGTATATGCAATTATATGCAAATGTGGAAAACTCTACGTTGGTAAAACATTTAGACCCTTTAAACAATGCATTCTTGAACATATTCGGTCAATCCGCAATCAGTTGGACACTCCAGTTGCTAGATATGTACAGCAACACCATAATGACGATCTAAATGCCTTAAAATTCTGTGGAGTGGAAAAAAGTGGCAAGACTACAAAAACAAGGAGATTATGATCTCCATTTAAGGAGGAGGGAATGTGTTTGGATTTACCAACTCAACACCCTTAACCCGAATGGACTGAATGAAGGATTTAGTTTCACCCCGTATATAGGAACTTAATTTTCGACTTTACACAAAATTACTTTATCCATGACAATAACACCATGGTGTATATTAATTAATATGTATAACTACAAAAGGAGCATTATGGATTACTTTTTCATGTCAATAAAAAACTTTTTAATGATTTAATGAGGCAGACTATTATCTATTAGAGTTTGGAATGTAATTATTGGGAACAGAAAGTCCTTAGCTACTACAATTGACTAATTCCCATCGGGGGGGTTGCTTAACTAAGAGGTAATATACCTAGCGGATTCACCAGACGGAGAATTACCATAAAGATCGCTGTATATATAATTATATCATGGTATGCTAATAATCATTCCACTATTAATAATTATATGAGGATTGATCCCTCTAGTAATATGACATAAATACATGATACAAATAGCGAAGGGTCCACTGAATTGTGGAATAGAAAAACTGCAGGAGAAATCTGATTGGCAACTGCAATCATGTGATCGGAGCTAAGGGGAGGCTTCGAACACGGGTCCAAATACCGAATGGTGGAGGAACGAAGTATGACTGATTACTTTCAGCTAAAACATTTTGGTCCTCATGGGGACCCGTACTATCCCGTTTGGAGATCTGAACCCAATTATTGCTGATTACAAATCTGCCTCAAAAACTATTTAGATGGATTCCGAAAGGAAGATCACCAGAGCTCCTGATGAAATTGCCGTTAGTGCGGCAGGGAAACGCGCGTTGAGCAGGTTCATGCTAATATAGCAGAATTACAAACTTCTATCATCAATAAGATGTTAATGAGATCTTTAAATTACAAAATGTTTTGCCTATGAGGCTTCCAATATTGATGTATGGTTGTGACAGCCTAAGTTTTATTTGTCGATACTGGTGATTCACCTTACCTGTTGAGGTGTTTGGTTGGCTCAAAGATACAAGTGTGTGGACTAATAACAAGCGCTGTTTGCATTGAATATACAAAACACCTTATAAAAGATTATCAGGCGTTGATACTATGTTACGAATCGGTACTTTTTTGACTTGAGGATAACATTTTGCAAACTATCGTCGTGATTAATCTGCCTTGTATATTGGCGGCTCTATTTCCAGGCGCAAATCCTGAAGATTGATTGGAATGTATTTGAGGAGTGTGGTGGCTAATTGATGCTGTTTTGCACATAAATCAATGAATTGCCAACTTACAATTTGTGATTGCAGTCCTTCAATTTGATGGGACATGTAATGTATGCAATGTGCGGTGGGGTCATCGAATTCAGCCTTATCAAAGTATATAACTCCATCGAATGAGAACAAATCCACTTGATTCAATCATAAGAAATATTGAATCACAGTCAATCATTATCTAAGGATTAATAGTCAAATTATGTTGGTATGGAGTCTGACCTAATTGAGTGTGCTGATAAGCGCTTCTAGTAACGTTTGGATTTTGAAGTTTTGAATGCTGTTTGCATCATATACAACATATGAATTGGTTAAATTATTCCGAATGTTGAATCATTTAGAAGCCTAGCATACTGCTTCTACTCTATATATCCTATATGAATTGGTCAAATCACCTCAAATGATTAACAATTTATCGAATAAACTTGGTATCTGAGGTAGCCACGTATCGAAATTAAGTAACCGAATTGCTATAGGCAGATCACTATTTGTCATTGGAACTAATTACTAATAAGTGGTGCTATTATTTTAATTCATATCAATAAAGATTTGTTTTTATTATTAATGCAATAGGGATTCATGTCCTCGTTTGGAGGAAATTGTGTCAGGAAAGGACAAAGGCTGCAACGTCCTTCTTGGTGGATGGCCACCAAAAGTATCGTTGCATGGCGTTTATGGTCTTTTTGACACCCCCATGTCCGGCAGCTGGGATATCGTGTACATGTTGTAGCACCTGTAGACGGGCCTCAGGAGGCACATATATCTGTTTCTCATGGTACAGGAATCCTTTGGTTGGTGGGTGTAGGCTGTGCTTTCGTATATGTTCCATTAGAGTTCCCTTTGTAGCACAGAAGAAGCCGCCAGGCAGGATAGAGTTGTCTTGGATCGTGGTAGTGAAGGTGCTTGAGTCGTACTGATGGGAATGGGCATCTGCCTTTCCGGTTCTTGTCCCAGGTCGATAAGTGATGAGTAGCGAGAAACGAGCAAAGAAGAGCGCCCACCTGGCCTGTCAAGGTCGGAGTCTTTTGGCGGTGAGGAGATATTCCAGGTTGCGATGGTCGGTGAATACTGTTACCAGATGTTTTGCTCCTTCGAGAAGGTGTCTCCATTCTTCGAGAGCACTTTTGATCGCTAGCAGTTCTTTCTCACCTATGCTGTAGTTTCGTTCGGCGGGATTGAGGCGTCTGGAGTAAAAGGCCACCGGGTGCAGGAGTTTCTTGTCTCCGGATTTCTGAGATTATCGCTCCTAAGGCGATATCGGAGGCGTCCGTCTCTAAGTAATATGGAAGATGAATCTCTGGCTGTTTAAGAATCGGTGCTTGGGTGAAGCTTTCTTTAAGTTTTTCGAAAGCCTGTTGAGCTTCTTTGGTCCATTGAAATCGCACACCTTTTTTTCTTAACGACGTGATGGGTGCACTAAGGTGGGAGAAGGATCGGATGAAGCGTCGGTAGAAGTTGGCGAACCCCATGAATTGTTGGACCGCCTTTTTGTCTATGGGTGTTGGCCAATCGAGGATTGCCCTGACTTTGGTCTTGTCCATCTCGACGTGTCCTGGCGACAGGATATATCCCAGAAATTCAATGGATGGTGCTTCGAAGGGGCTTTTTTTGACCTTTCCATATAGTTTATGTTGACGAAGGCGAGACAGGACGAGTCGGACATGTTGTTCGTGTTCTTAGGGAACAGGAAAATATCAGTAGATCGTCCAAATAAATCACCAGGAAGGTATCCAGGATGTCACAAAAGATGTCATTGAGAAAGTGTTGAAAGGCGGCTGGGGCGTTGCACAACCCGAACGGCATGACGCGATACTCAAAGTGACCGTATCGAGAACGGAAGGCGGTCTTCCACTCGTCCCCTCGTCTCATTCGCACCAAATTATAGGCCCCTCGGAGATCGATCTTCGTAATGATACAAGCATCCTTCACTCGATCCAACAGCTCGGGGATCAATGGTAGTGGGTAACGATTACGTATCGTGATTGTGTTCAGTGCTCTGTAGTCAACGCATGGACGGAATCCACCATCTCTTTTCCCAACAAAGAAGATGCCAGCCCCGGCAGGTGAAGTGGAGTGACGTATGAATCCTTTTTGGAGCCCATCCTAAATGTGCCCATGGGGTATGAGTGCTCCCGGAAGGAGGTCGATAGGGCAGTCATATTCTCTGTGTGGGGGTAACGAGTCAGCCCCTTTTTTCTCAAACACATCTTGTAAGTCAGAATACTTAGCCGGTAGTTCAGAAGACGGGTAGGTGGAAAAGCCGATCTTTTCGGTGGTAGACCGTTCATACAGGAGTGTCAACAGTGATGAGAGAGAAAAGAGACGGTATTTGAGGACCAGCTGACGGAAGGGTTGTGGGTACGAAGCCAAGGAAGCCCTAGAACCAAAGGGAACAAGGGAGAAGGTACAATGTCCCATTGGAGGTGCTCATGGTGCTTGGTTCCGATGAGCAGCAACAGAGGAGTGGTTTCATGGGTGATGGGGCCGGTACATAGAGTGCTTCCTTCAACCATTTGTAACGGCGTGGGGGTCGTCTTCGGTCGCATAGGAACTGCTAAGGAGGTAGCGAGGGAAAGATCGAAGAAGTTGTTACTGGCTCCGGAGTCTATGATGGCGGAAACGTTAACACTTCTATCTCCCCACTGCAGGATGACAGGAATGGTCAGATGAGTGGAGGTAGAACCAAATACACATTGTAGAGAAATGGAAAAGGGATGGCTCTTACTTCCGTTGGAAGGAAGCGGTGGTCGTATAGGGCAGCCACGTAGGAGATGACCTGGTTGACCGCAGTACAGGCAGAGGTCTTGGGTGCGTCGTCTGCTTCGTTCAGCAGAGGACAGGGGACCTCGTGCTAAACCAACCTCCATGGGTTTGGGGAGTGAAGGAGCGGAGTTGGGAGGTCTGACAGGGGTCATAGAGGAGGTTTCAGACCGTCGAACAGGTAAGGAAGGAGTGGTAGCCATTCTCTCCTGACGCCGTTCCCTGAAACGTTGGTCCAGGACCAGATATTGTAGGATCATGGCGTCCAATGTCGTGGGTACCCCTATTCGGGCCAGTTCATCCTTTAGTTGGTCAGAGAGACCGTGACGGAAATGATCTCTAAGACCTACGTCGTTCAGGCCTGTATCTGCAGCCACAGCTCGAAACTCAGTGATATAGTCCTCCACTGGTCGTCATCCTTGTCGTAGATGCCGAATGGTAGATAATGCAGTTGATGAACGCAGAGGGTCATCATAAATGGGATTCATGGCTTGGACAAAGGAATTCCAGGAAGTTAGAAGAGGACTCCCTTCACGTAGGAGTTGAAAGGTCCAGTCCTGTGGAGCTCCGGACAGCAAAGAAATGGCTGAATGTACCTTCACGGAGTCGGATCCATAAGTACATGGACAAAGAGAGAACATAAGTTCACAGGCGGTAATAAAGGTGCGGTACCTTGTGCGATCACTGGAAAACCGCTCAGGTGCGTTGGCTCTGGGTTTTGGAGTGAGAAATTCAGCTTGCTGGATGGTGAAACCAGAAGGTGAAGGAGGCAATGCAGTAGCCTCGGCACGACTTCTCTCTCGGTGGAGCAGGGTCTCTTGGCTGGTCAGTAGGGTCTGTACCATCTTGGCTAGGATGGCCATCTGTTCGGTGAGAATGGCAAGAACTTGAGCTGTGCTTGCAGGTTCCATGTTGTAACCAGGTTCTTCTGTAATGCGGGGTTTGAGACCCCCGTGTAGTATGAGTATGCAACCCAATAGCAAGCTGCGGAGTAAGGAATTCAGGAAACCATGTAGAAATAAACAATCTTTAGTGAATCAAGGATAGTAACTGAAGTCCATGAAAATGATACAGTCGGAGTAGGGATTCGTAACACAAAAGTTTCAGAAAAAAGAAAAACAAGTAATAACGAAGGTGATAGCGTGGTCGATACAGCAATCCGGGTCAAAGGGCAGAAGAAGGTGGCATAGTCGATACAACAATCCGGGTCGAAGAGCTGGAGAAGGTGACGTAGTCGATGTGGTAATCCGGGTCGAAGGGTTGAAGAAGGCGGCGTAGTCGATGGAACAATCTGGGTCGAAGAGCTGAAGAAGGTGGCGTAGTCGATGGAACAATCCGGGTCAAAGGTCAAAGAGAGGCAACGTGGTCAGGAATACGAGGAGCACTAGGAAAACTGAAGTGGAAGGCAACAGTAGAACCTGGTTAATGTGTTGAGAAGGGCGGCAGATTTAAATAGGGTTCAAAGGATCATGGGAATACCTTTCACTTGGGTATTGTAGGTGGAGTTGAGGTACCTGAGTCTTTGGTAGGTCAATGGGAGGAATACGAGGATCTCCAGAACAGATGTCAAGCAGTACCCCTAATCGGCCAGCCGAGGGAGCCAGAGTACCAGGCTTTGCATTACTTAGGAGAGTCTGTTCTCGCGCATATGCGCTTTCCTCTTCAGTACTCGGATTCGGCCGGCGGCGTGGGGCGTCTCCTGGCTCTTTCTCTCCATCCTGCGGACCAGGAACCCGGAGCAACGCGCCACGAGGGACCTCAGGTGAGTAGAGCACCTCTCCCAGCATGGCGGTCCGGACCGGGAGCGGGCCGTGGAGCGGGGCATGACATAACCCATAACCTGCCAGTGAAGTGGCGGATTTCTCGGATGTATGGAAATATGTAAAAACCAAAAAATTACATTTCAAATGACGTAATGGTTTTCCTTTAATCTATTCATAAACAACTGCTTGGGGCGGCAGTCTGTATGGAAAGTGGAGACATTTTCGGACACGCAGAAAAAGTTTAGTGATTTTTTTGGCTAAATTATTGTGAAACTTATGCAGGCTTTGGATGAAAGTAACAATAGGTGCTTTAAAATTGGGTCTTTAGTGTCGGCAACAGTGCCGTCACACAGTAACCCCTCTGAGGATATGAATCTGATACAGGCGTCAGTAGAAGTGCACCCAAATATTGTGCTTTTGGTGCCAGGCCAGCAAGAACCATCATACAGTAACCCCTCTGTAGAATTGTAGAAGAGTGCAGGGGTGGACCATACAGTCCTATATTAAAAAGATATGGATCTGGTAAAGGCATCAGTGCACCCAGATATTGTGCTTTAGGTGCCAGACTGCCAGACCAGCAAGTACCATCATACAGTAACCCCTCTGTGGTATTGTGGAAGAGTGCAGGGGTGGACCTAGTGGTTCTATATTAAAAAGATATGCATCTGGTAAAGGCGTCAGTGCACCCAGATATTGTGCCTTTCATGGCAGCAAATGCCTTCACACCGTAACCCTTTTGTGGTATTGTGGAAGAGTGCAGGGTTGGACCCTGCGGTTCAAAAAATTAAAATGATATAAATCTGGCACAGGAGTCAGTGCAGCCAAATATTGTGCCTTTTATGACAGCAAGTGCATTCACACCGTAACCCTTTTGTGGTATTGTGGAAGAGTTCAGTGCTGGAGGTTTTGTGAATGCAGAAGACATCCCCGATCTATTCCGTTACGTCAACATCAGGGGATTGATAACTTCTGATGCAGGGCTTTTTCATTTTTATAAATGTCAGCTGGTCTACAGAGTCGGTGGACAGACGCACTCTTTTGTCTGTGACAAAACCTCCAGCGGCAGTGATAGTCCTTTCAGAAAGCATGCTAGATAAAGGGCAACCTAGTAGCTGCATAGCATATTGGCTAAATTCTGGCCAGTGATCCAATTTCAAACACCCAGTAAGCCAGTGGATCATCTGCTGGAAAGGTATGCAGGTCTGCCCTTAGGTAGTTCTGCACCATATGGTGAAGACGCTGGCAATGGATGCCTACATTTGATGTCCCTGGGCGTGGTGGACTAAAAAAAATTAAAAATGCATCAGTAAAGCGGCCCTGGCCTTCACCACTATTCCTCTGATCATCCGCAGCCTCAGAAGCACCTGTGTCATCCCTTGGTAACCTACCAGTGCCTGGAAAGGTGTTACACAAGTGTCGCTTTAGAGCGTCCTCAAGTTTTTTCATCCTGTGCTCCCTCTGTGCGGGCAGGATGAGTTCTGCAACTTTACCCTTATATCGTGGATCAAGAAGGGTTTCCAACCAGTAATGATCCCTCATCTTGATAGCACGAATCCTGGGGTCCTTTAGCAGGCTTTGCATTATAAGGGAGCCCATGCAGCGTAGGTTGGAGGTGGCATTAGCTACCGAGTCTTACGGTCATCCTCATTGACCAGGATCGTGCACTTCCTCCTCCCAGCCACGCACTAGCCCTTGTGTTTCTGGGCACACAAAACCCTCCCTTGAGGAATCCCCACCTTCAATATTCCTCCTCCTCATCCTGTCTGATCTGAGGAGGACCTGCTGGAATGCTGTCTGCGTAAAGACTGGGGCCTTCAGAGCTAGGGAAGGCCTCCACTTCCTCCCGCTGCTCTGCCTCTAGAGCCACATCTATAATTCCCCACAGAGTGTGCTCCAGCAAGGAACACTAAAGGAATTGTGTCACTGATGCATGCACTGTCTCTGCTCACCATCCTCGTTGCCTCCTCAAATGGTGAAAGTAGAGTGCATGCATCCTTGATCATCAGCCACTGCGGGGGGGAGAGAAAAAAGGAAGAGGAAGAGGAGGATCCAGCACAGAGCCCCATCTTGGATACCTCCCAGCTGCAATCAGAGTTACCCAGTGTGCCGTGAAGGAAATGTAATGGACCTGTCCATGCTTGCTGGACCACGTGTCTAAAGTCACATGCACCTTGCTGCTGACTGCCTTTCCCAATGACTCAATAACATTGTCTTCCACGTGCTGGTATAGTGCTGGAATGGCCTCCCGTGAAAACAGAGAGACAGATGAGGAGGAGGAGGACCTACGCAAAGTTTTGCGCCAACGGGATGTGTGACAGGTGTTCATATGTCGCCTCAAGCACGTGGTACCCAAGCGTCCGGTGTCTTTCCCACGCTTGAGCCTCATCTGACATAGATTACAAATAGCAACGGTGGGGTCTGCTGCACATTTCTTAAAGATCTCCCAGACAGCAGAGTTCCTGCATGTGTGCTTTGAGACAACAGCGCTCTGCACCTGAGCAGCTCTGACATCTGATGCCTTGGACTGGCTAGTGCTACGGTTGGTCATAGAGGATGTTGTGCCTCGTGTTTGCTGTGCCTCCTCCTCCTCACTTGATTCCTCTGTTCAATCAGGCACCCAGGTGGAGTCAGTGACCTCATCATCATTGTCATCGTCATCCCCTATCTCGTCACTGGAGCCAACTTTGCAGTATGCTGCAGCTGCTGGGGCAACATGAGTGTCAGTTATTTGTGTGTCATCACTGGCACCCCCTTCCTCTAGGTTGATTATACTCCCTTCCTCAACCTCAGAGATTGAATCAGAGCACTGTAGTTGCTGCGCATCCTCAAGCAGCATGTCACTGTCATTGTAGTCAAACAATTCAGCTGACTCCTCTGTGTGTGATAGCGAGGCTACGGCAGGAGTAGCTGTGGACATGGAGGCTGCATTAGATGCTTTGGCAGCTGAGGTGGACTGTAAAGCACTAGAAGCCTGGCTGGCAGAGGACTCGGAGGATGAGGATGGCCTGGTTAGCCAATCCACCAAATCCTCTGTATGTTGCTGCTGCTTAAGAAGACGGCCAGCACCAGTTAGAAAGGACAAGCATGCCCCTGCAGAGGATGCACCACGTCCACCGGCACAGTTTCCCGACACAGGGGCTGCTTGCCCTCTTATCTGTGTCTGGGAGCGTCTGCCTGTCCTTTTTGTTCTTTCAGACATGGTGAGTGATTTATAGATTAAATATATACAGAACTCTGATTCAACTCTGGTATAAAGATTAAAGATTTACAGAACTCTTGTATAACTCAGTGAGACACCCTGATAGCTGGCAGTGAGAAGACACAGATTACAAGTGTAGCGCTCACTTCCGGAGGAGCCGCTGAATAAACCTCGGGTTAGTCTCACCGCACTAGGAAATACCTATACACCAGCACTGTTGTGGATTTTTATGTATTATATTCTTTACTGATCCCAATAAAGCAGCATATATTACGCATATACGGTATTTAAAATGACAAGAATTCATAACGCGGGAAAAACACGCGGCGGTAAAAGAAACGGTTAACCCCGCAGTTCTGGAGTGTAAATCCAGTGAGTAATAGCTCAACAATATGTATGTGTGTTGTCTTGGGTACCCGGGTACTGTATTCAACTGGCCAGTGAATGAAACAAAACAATCTTCGACTAGTCACCGTTGGGGCCCTGTGGATTTAAACAATATTGCAGCGTGCGTTTCTTATTTGGGAACTGCGGCCTGGGAGGCCTCTCACCCATCCGATGGACGAGACTGTCCAGCACCTGATGCCTCAATCAAAGGATCTTCTCCACTGTATACTGGGACTCTGTGCCACTGAATCTGTTCCCTGCTTGCCAAATCTCCAAAACTGGAACAACGATCCACCGCCTGCACTCCCAAATCGATCAGCGCGGTTTCCTAACTCAGGGTCCTGCCGGATCTAGCTTTTCCTCCAGACCTCTCAGCGCTGCACAGGTAGGTCTCAACACGATTACTGTCCTGATCTCCAGCACCAGTAAGACAGCGTCTGTACTCCGGCCTGGTTGCGATCCCTGACAGCTCCAACGTGCGTCCTCCACCTTTCACTGCTCCACTCACTCTGGTTCTCCCTTGCACAAGGCTGCTGATCTCCTGCTCTTCCTGTCCTCACGCAAAGGATGATGGTTGGTGTAGTCCTGATTTTGTCCAGCATAGTCCACAATGTCTCCCTCTAGTGGCCATAATAATTCAATGCACCAGAATACAGTTTTAAAGCAGCGCTACACAAGTCTCAGAAACCTCCTATAAATCAGTGTGACCCCCTGATGGGTGGCAGTGAGAAGACACAGATTACAAGTCTCAGAAACCTCCTATAAATCAGTGTGACCCTCTGATGGTTGGCAGTGAGAAGACACAAATTACAATTCGCATACATCTGCTAGAAGTATGTGGGACCCCCTGATGGGTGGCAGTGAGAAGACACAAATTACAAATCTCAGAAACCTCCTATAAATCAGTGTGACCCCCAAGACACAGATTACAAGTCTGAGAAACCTCCTATAAATCAGTGTGACCACCTGATGGGTGGCAGTGAGAAGACACAGATCACCTCAATTCCCAAATATTTTGTAGAAATTAGTGACCCCCAAAATACTGCGTGGCACTGGCTGTGTGACAAGACACAGATCACCTCAATTCCCAAATGTTTTGTAGAAATTAGTGACCCCCAAAATACTACGTGGCACTGGCAGTGAGTCACAAGACACAGATCACCTCAATTCCCAAATATTTTGTAGAAATTAGTGACCCCAAAATACTTGTTGGCAATGACAAGACACAGATCATCTCAATTCCAAAATATTTTGCTGAAATTACTGAGCACCCAAAATAGTTGCTGGGACTGAGCACAAAGATTACAACAATTCCCAGATATTTGGTAGAAATGAGACCCCCCCAGTAGCGTGGCAGACTGGCAGTAAGAACACACAACAATCTCCTATGAAATCTCCTCTCAAATGCGTGCAGAAGCGCAGCGTGAAAACCTTATATAGTGTGCTGCGGGACTTAGCTCTGTGAGCCCATGATTGGGCAAAATTTGAACCTGTCTTGCACCAGACCTGTGGTCAGGTGCAAGGCTGTAGTCAATTACAAGCTTCAGGCCAGTGGAAAAGTGCATTGTGGTGCATTGTGGGCGAACACGCGGCGAACAGGCGGAAATGTTCTTAGTTTGCGAACAAACGAACAGGCTATGTTCGATGCGAACTCCGAACCGATCGAACCGAACAGCTCATCCCTACTTGGGATGGCCCTGCACCATCACAAAACCATTGATCCACCATATGGAAAACCAACTATAATCCTTGCTGTAACCTGAGCGGCCATGCTGACCGTTGAATTTCCTTTCCGGAAAGCGCCATACGTCCCTGATGACTTCATTCCTGATCCACATGTGACCTCAACCACGGATGTGGGATCGCTGGATTCTGCTTCTAGCAGAACACAGGTCCCTGGAGGTCGACCTGCATCTGTACCCCTCCTGTGGCAGTATACAGCTGAAGCATCTGGAGTGTGGGCCCCAGCAATTGTAAGCCCCTGCTAAACCGTTGGCTGGCTTCCCAGTCAACGAATAGTTTTTCTCCCCAGATTTATTTTATGCCTATTAATAGGCCTGTTTGCCCTGAAGTGTGGTACTTTAAAATTATTTACACAAACTGTCCATTTTTTGATGAACTTTCCCTCCCTCACGAAGTAATGCATACTGTATTAACTCTGATTTTACACTTGCAGTGTCTATTGTTCTGCTATTTCCAAAAACTGTTTAATTTTTGTTGCTTTACTTTTAATCGTCGTGATCTATCTAATTATACTTATTGGTAGTTCGTGTTACTATCATCAATGTTTTTTGGAAGATATTATAGGTTCCCACAATACCTCCTTTGCCTCTCCCGTTTTTAATATACGTTTAAAAAGAGACCTGCACCTACCTAATAACTATGCACAGGGCCGGACTAGCCATCGGGTGATAGGCTGATGGCCTTTGTGGCCGGCGGCCCTCGAGTTGCACAACTGCCGGCGGCCTTGCGCCACTCAAGGATTTCCAGCCAGCCGGCATAGCCCGATGCAGCCTGCTTCCTCGGAGCAATGCAGTTTGTGCTGCAATCGCACACAGACTGCATTCCCACTGGGCTGTGAAGTCCAGGGTCCTGGGAGACGCACAGGGGGACCCTGGAGGAGCGGTTCTGCCGCCTGGCCGGGTGCCAGTAGCTCTTGTGGCACCAGGCGTGTCTATTCTCGCTCAGGGGGCGGGGCGCAGCATGAGGAGGCGGTGCCACCGGCCTTTAAATCGTGAGCATGCGCATTGAGCCTTACCTTGTTGTGGACTTGCATTTCCCACATCGCTGCTTTGAAAATTTGTTTGTTTACTGACCCTGCTGTTCTGAGGACCCAATTTGTTGCTGATTTCTGCTTGTTTACTGACCATTCTCTGTATCCTCCCTGCTTGTACTGTTTGCCTCCTGCCGCTGCTGCTGGTGTGTGCTATCCGATCCTGCCACCTATACCATAGCGCAGTACAAGTGTCTTTATGTTGCTGACCCGGATCTGTTTTAATGACAACTCTTGCTCTGTGCCCGTCTGGTATCCGTTATCTGTCACGTTGGTGTGAGCTACAATATCTGCTGTATACTGTTGCGCAGTATATATTTATACATGTAACGGGTTTTTGCGTAGTCCCACAAATACCCCTGTGGTCTTTTACCTCAGTTACCTTCAAGCGCTCTGCAAGCCGATCCTGAGCCTCCACTACCTGGGAGTTGGGGTACATGACTGCGGCAGTGCCTCCACCCAACTGGACATCCAGGTTTTGGGTGTGAGATCCAGTTGGGAACATATTTAAACAAGCAATAAATCAACACAGAGCTGTCTATTATAGAAGTTTGTATTGCACAGCAAAACTCTATGCAAAAATAAATGTAACGGTGTAAATAAACATAATGCAGTGGAATAAGTAAATAACGCAAGAGTCAGTATGAGGTTACCCACCCACAAACAATACTGAGGCCCATCCTAGTCTTTTCCCTAATGGTACCATAGGTAGGTGGTGCACATTGTTGGGGCCCAGAATAATTGTAATCCACTTTGTTTGTAATATGCTGGGGTGTTCCAGGGATCAGAGAAGTCAGACTGCTGCTTTAGTAACCAGTGTCAGAGTGCCTTGTTGTAAAACCAAGGGGAGAGGTTTCAGTTTACCACTCCAGTCTGCAATCAGATTTTGTCCAGGAAGGGGAGAAGCTGCTCCACTGGGATTCCTTCTTTCTGCAGAACAATCACTGCCAGGAACAGTTCTGTGCTTTGATCTGGATACAGAATCTGCTTGGAGCCTTTATGCAGGATGCTTCAGCACTGGACACAATACCACAAATCTCAGCCACCATCATCTTCCAGCTTCCTCTCTCTTGCTTCCTCTCTAGCAGCCCTGCCTCCACACACAAAACCATAGAGCCACACAGTCTTGAATCTCCAGAGCAAAAAGAAGGTCGCCATCTGCTGGTTACTACATAGAAACTGCAGGGTAGTAGAATTACTGTACTCCAGGGGTTACATACATAATCTATCTCAGTCTGTGTTGCTGTTTTCCCTGGCCTCTGCAGCTGCTAGAGGTTAGAGTTAGCGGTTCCGACCATCCCAAGGATCGGAGGGTTAGAGGTTTGTTGCCAGGGATCCTACCAGGTCTGTCCTGGGAAACGTCAAATGAGCTCCACTGCTCTTTGAGCGTGGCACACTGATAACATTTTTCTGCGCGCATCACACGCTGATGACGTCATCAGTGTGCGAGTGGGAACTCGCTGTCACAGGAGCCTGGGCTTCTCGCAGACAACATGCCCAGCATTCTCATTAGTGCAGCTCAGCAGTGGAACACCAGGGAGAAATGACCCTCTTCTCACACCTCTGCCCAGAGGCTTTGGTCTCTTCCTGAACGAAGTTAAGCAGGAGAGGGTGGCAATAATTAATAATGTATATTTTATTGTTAAAAGTTATTAAATCATGTTTTATTTACTTTACATAATTATTTTAATATTAAAATAAACATAAAAAAATATTAAAATGTAATATATTATAGATTATTTTCACAGTATCTATATATATATATAAAGCCGTTTGTCCGTCACCGTCAACGTCTTGCGCATTGCGCATGCGCGAAGAGGAATCTATCGGCATTCACGAGGGAGACAGAATAAAAAAATCCTATCCGTTGAAGAGAAGGCTGTGTGAAGAGGCAGCTGAGGGCAGCCAACAGCTGATAGATGCCATGTGTTCAAGATAACTCCTCCCCCTGACTCGGCACTTCCTGCTCCCTGTGTTGCTCCCTTCCCTGTGTGTTATAACACAGACACACACTGCAAACCCGCCACACGCACACACACCCTGCAAACCTCCCCTACACCATCTCCTGCAACCCCCCACACGCACACCACCTCCTGCAATTCTCCCCTACACACATCTGCAAACTTCCCCTACATACACACCACCGCCTACAAACCTCCCTACACACATACCCCACCACCTGCAAACCCCTTACACACCACTTCCTGCAAACCTCCCCTACACACACTTCCTGCAAACCACACCTACACCCCACACCACTTCCTGCAAACCTCCCTTACACACACTTCCTGCAAACCTCCCATACACCCCACACCACCTCCTGCAAACCTCCCTTACACACACTTGCAAACCTCCCCTAGACACGCACCTCCTGCAAACCCGTAGACACGCACCTCCTGCAACCCCCTACACCCGCACCTCGTGCAAACCCCTAGACACACACCTCCTGCAAACCCACTCACACACACACCTCCTGCAACCCCGCCCAAACAAGCACCTATTGCAACCCCACCCACACACCTGCAGCCCCCCACACATGCACCTCCTGCCGACCTCCCCTACACACGCACCTCCTGCAACCCCCTACACATGCACCTCCTGCAGCCCCCCACACATGCACCTCCTGCAACCCACCACACACGCACATGCTGCAACCCCCACACATGCACCTCCTGCAACCCCCACACATGCACCTCCTGCAACCACCCCACACGCACCTCCTGCAACCCCCCCACACACCTCCTGCAACCCCCCACACATGCACCTCCTGCAACCCCCTACTCACGCACCTCCTGAAACCCTCCACACACGCACTTGCTGCAACCCCCCACACGCATCACCTGCAACCCTCCCACATGCACCCCCTGCAACCCCCACACAAACACCTCACCCCTGCAACCCCCACACACATCATCCCCTGCAACCCCCAAAAAACACACCTTGACACCCCCCACACACCACCTGCAATCCCTCCACACACATCACCCCAGCAACCCCCCAAACACACACACCCTGCAAACCTCCCCTACACACACACACCCTGCAAACCGACATACACACACCCTGAAAACCTCACACACATTCTGCAAACTCCCTCTACACACAAACCCTGCAAACCCCTGTAGCGCTGTGTTAAAGATCTTGCTGTGGCATTACCTATATTTGGCCACAAGATGGAGACAGTCGCGATTAGAGATACTGGACATTGGAACTACATTTCTAGGCATGCTTGGCAAGGAGACAGGAAGTGGGTGGGGACTGGAGACTTACATCCTCCACCTCGTGGAGAACGCGCCAGAGAACGAAAGAGAGCAGACGCATTGAAGAGATCACGAGAGGGCCTAGGCCAGAGACCAAGAGAGACCTGTTAGTCCAGAGAGGATCACCCAATCTGAGGAGAAGGAGGCATCGCCGGAATCCAGGCATTGCTGCAGACCGGAGGAATCGAACGGAGAGCAGGCGGTGAGCTGGATAAGCTGTATGGAGTCAGACAACGGATCCGGCCGCTAGTATCCCCAGTCAAAATCGGGTGGAGAGATGTCCTGGGTCAGCGGAGCCTAAAGCAATCATCGGATGGGTGAGAGGCCTCCAAGGCTGTTTTATGATTAAAGGACGCTCTGCTGTTTTCTCTTTAAAGTCCACAGGGCCCCAACTGACTAGTCGAAGACCTTCCTTTAATAAACTCACTGGCCAGTTGAACAGTACCCGGGTACCACACACACATATACACCTTTCACATTCTGGGACTTAACTTGTGCAGGACTCATTTCCTTTTACGAATCGGAACAGGGGTTAAAGATAAAGATACGTTCTGAATATATTTTTCTCTTTTTCCGCTGCGCGTTTACCGTAATACGAAGGGATTGTATGTTTGGGGTTTTACTACGTGTCCCCTTTTCTGAACTATTGGGAAATTGCATTGCTTTTATGTTCGGTTGCGAATATTTTATTTTCCGAAATACGAAGCCTCGTGTTTCGTTTCTTTTCCGCTACGCGTTTTACCGTGATACGAAAATACTGTAATAATACTTGTGAATACCGTGTCTCAACATCTGCTCAAATATTTTAGTAAACTATTTAAATGATAAAAACTCACAACTGTGTTGGAGTATATTTATTCCCTAGTGTGGGGAGACTGACCCGTGGTTCATTTTCAGCGGCTCCTCCGGGAGTGAGCGCTACACCCCCTACACACACCCTGCAAACCTCCCCTACACCCCCTCCACACCACCTCCTGCAACCCCCCATGCACACCACCTCCTGCAACCCCCCATGCACACCACCTGCAAACCTCACACACACCCTGCAAACCTCACACACACCCTGCAAACCTCACACACACCCTGCAAACCTCACACACACCCTGCAAACCTCCCCTACACACACCCTGCAAACCTTCTCCACACACACCTCCTGTAAACCCCCACACACCTCCTGCAACCCCCCACACCTCCTGTAAACCCCCCACCACACACACCACCTGCAAACCTCCCCACACACACCTCCTGAAACCCCCCATGCACACCACCTTTAAACCCTCACACACACACCTCCTGTAAACGCCCCCCACACACCTCCTGTAAACCCTCCACACACACACCCTGCAAACCCCCCCCACACACCTCCTGTAAACGCCCCCCACACACCTCCTGTAAACCCTCCACACACACACCCTGCAAACCCCCCCCACACCTCCTGTAAACCCCCACACAAGCACCTCCTTCAAACCCCCATACACACCTCCTGCAACCCCCCCACACACACACCTCCTGCAAACCCCTCACAGACCTTCTGCAACCCCCCACACACACATCACCCCTGCAACCCCCACACACATCACCCCTGCAACCCTTGCAACACCTTGCAACCCCCCAAACACAACTTGCAACCCTCCCCACACACCCCCTGCAACCCCCCCCCACACATCACCCCCTGCAAACCTTGCAAACCTCACACACACCCCCTGCAACACCCCACACACACCCCCTGCAACCCCCCCACACATCACCCCTGCAACCCCCCCCCACACCCCCTGCAACACCCCACACACACCCCTGCAAACCCCCCCCACACACCTCCTGCAACCCCCCACACCTCCTGCAAACCCCTCACAGACCTTCTGCAACCCCCCCACACCTCCTGCAAACCCCTCACAGACCTTCTGCAACCCCCCACACACACCACCTCCTGCAACCCCCCCCCACACCTCCTGCAACCCCCCCCACACCTCCTGCAACCCCCCCACACACACACCTCCTGCAACCCCCCCCACACACACCATCTCCTACAAACCTCCCCTACACACACCAGCAAACCTCCCCTACATTAGTGATGAGCTGAACACCCCCATGTTCGGTTCGACTTCGAACAAATTTCAAAAGTTCGAGTTCAAACACGAACCGAACTCAATGGGTTCAATGGGACTCAAAGTTCGAATTTTAGAGTGCCCTGCAAGAGGGCATATATGCAAGATATTTGCCATAAAAGGTGTATGGGGGTCCGGGTAGTGCCCTGGGGGACAGGAAACAAGGACAAAAAGTTTTAAAAAAAAAAGTTTTTAACCCCTTAGTGACCGGGCGGTTTTACACAAATCCGTCCTTTAGTGACCGCTGCTGTTTTTACGTTTCTGTGCTGTTAGTGTTTAGGTCAAATTTTCCTCTTACTCGTTTACTCAACCCACACATATTATACACCCTTTTTCCCGCCATTAAATGGACTTTCTAGAAATAATAGTATTTCCATCATATCCAATAATTTACTATAAAAAAAATATGAAATATGATGAAAAAATAATAAAGACCCCGACTAAATAGTTTCAAAATTTTGTCCCGAGAACAGAAATACCCAATTTTTTTACATGTTTTTGCTTTTTAACCCTTTCACTGCTGAGCCAGTTCACCTATGTTCGCTGCTCTCATTCTGACCATTTTGTGCTAATTATTTTGAGATGACAGCCTAGGTCCTATTTAATTAACCCCCCCCCCCAGACAAAAAAAACTTTTTTAAACCAAACCTGGTCATGTTTGGTATCATTGGAAAGGCCATGATCAGGCATTTCAAATGATGTCAAATATGACCATCTAGCAGCCATGGATCGGGAGATAGGGGATCCTTAGGATCCCCTTATCTCTACATGGCAGCTAGATGTTAACTGGCCCACTGACATCCTCACACATATGGTGAGGTTGTCAGTGGGTGGGGGGGACCTGGAGGCTTGGCTGACATCCAAGATGTCAGCCCCCCTCCAGGTTCGAATCGCATTTTGGTGCAAAAATAATCTCCCTAGCTTCAATGGTTGGGGAGATAGAGGGCTCCGAAGGAGCCCCCCCTCCCCTCCATTGATTTGCATGGGGATGCCTGCTGATAACGTCACCACGCAGCGTGGTGACGTCATCAACCTCGCCTGCTCATGTAAATCACATGGGCAGGCTTCCTCCCTGCCAGATCGCTGAGGGATCCAGCGAGGGAGGTAAGTATCGGGCGGGAGGGGGATTAGGCGCCGCTGACGTAAGGGAGACCCATGGTCCTTAAGGGGTTAAAGGAACAGTGAGTTTTCCATAAAATAAAGGTTAAGAATAAAAACGAAAAATTCCTTCAAATATCGTGCCTAGGAGGTCCCCGTAACCTGTAAAGTGGCGGATTTGTAGGATGTATAGAAACATTTAAAAACATAAAAATGACATTTCAAATGACAGTAAATGGTTTTCCTTTAATCTATTCATAAACAACTGCTTGGGGCGGCAGTCTGTATGAAAAGAGGAGACATTTTAGGACACGCAGAACAAGTTTAGTGATTTTTTTTGGGGCTAAATTATGGTGAAACTTATGCAGGCTTTGGATGAAAGTAACAATAGGTACTTTAAAATTGTGCCTTTAGTGTCGGCAACAGTGCCGTCACACCGTAACCCCTCTGTGGTAGTGTGGAAGAAAGCAGGGTTGGACTCTGCGGTCCAATATTAAAATGATATGAATCTGGTATAGGTGTCAGTGGCAGTGCACCCAAATATTGTGCCTTTGGTGGCAGCAAGTGCCTTCACACCGTAACCCCTTTGTGGTATTGTGGAAGAGTGCAGTGGTGGAAGTTTTGGGAATGCAGAAGAGATCCCCGATCTATTCAGTTTTTTCAGCAGCTATAACAAAACGGGGTCAGTAATGTTTAGGCACTTGTACTGCGCTACTGTATATGGTGGGAATCGGCGCACACCAGTAGCAACAGGAAGCAAACAGAACAGGCAGGGAATACACTGAGAGAATAGCCAAATGCAGGCAAAGTCGGCAACAGATTGGGTCCTCAGAACAAGCAGGGTCAGTAACAAGTATGCAAATTGATTTGGTAAGGTAGCGAAGCGGGAATAAAGGCTGAGACACACTGAGCGTGTAGCGACGCATAGCATAGCGAAGCGTAGCAAACATTTTGCAGGCTTGACTTCACTCCACTCCGCTCCGCCTCGCAGCGTGTCTACACTGCATTATGTTTGCTTCTCACCGCACTGGACAGGAATCCACTAACTAAATTAAAATGTACACCCAAAACCGTTTTATTTTCACAAAGCACATGTTATATAGGCAAAAAAAAGTTTCTACTGAATAAAATACATCAAAAATTACTGTTAATTTAATAGGAATAGTATGAAAATATAAAAAAAAAAAGGTAACCCCTGATCATATATATTATAGGGACACGGAGTGCCGTGTATAGAGTAGGGATGCATTGATACCACACACAGACATATATGTGTGTGTATATATATATATATATATATATATTACACACACACACTCACCCACAGACCTCAGACCATATATGCACATGGGGGTGGCATGTGGACAATCTCAACTAAATGCGCCCCCCCCATTTGGCTGATCCCTCCAGAAGAAATGTTGAACCCGACAGAGCAGAGAATAATATATATATATTCTCTGCTCTATCGGGTTCAACATTTCTTCTGGAGGGATCAGCCAAAGGGGGGGCAATTAGTTGCCAAAATGTGTGTGTAATACAAGTCTGGACATTCTATCTATTATTCTATTCTATTCTATTCATTCTATCCTGCACTTACCTTCCCCTATAAATTTGCTAAAAATATACACAAAAAAAACAAACCACCGCCTGAGACCCCGTGCAGCGCACATGCCACCCCCTTTACCTGGCTGAATGTATCTAATATATATAACTAAGTGGAAAGCCTGCCCAGAGGGCAGTCTATTGTTGTTGTCACAGGTCAGAATTCAAGTCCATATAGTTTTTTTTCAATGTCCTATCAAAGAGTATCTCTCTATATAAATACGTTTGTAACGCGTCCATCGCCATCCCATCCGCAACAGGAGGGCCGACTGAGCAGCTGTGATGGGTGCGCACACAGCTGACAGCGCATTACAAAGGATTTTATATATTAGAATAGGTTCCTCTTCCCTCTTAGATTGTAAGCTCGCGGGAACCGGACCCTCAGATTGTAAACTCATGGGACCCCTTAGATTGTGTTGGGCGGGCATTTTTTTTGTAGCGTATACATTATGCGTATATTTAATGGCACATGGTATGCATGGCATGGCAGGCTGGTATTTAGGCACACTGGTATTATGAAACACAGGTATTATGAATGGCAGACTGGCATTATGGCTGGCAGACTGGCATTGTGCATGGCAGACTGGTAATATGGCTGCCGGACTGGTAATATGGCTGCCGGACTGGTAATATGGCTGCCGGACTGGTAATATGGCTGGCAGACTGGTAATATGGCTGGGAACTGGTATTGTGCATGGCAGACTGGTAATATGCATGGCACTCGCCACCCAGGACATACTTGAAAACAAGAGAAATCTTAATGTATCCTTCCTGCTAAAATCCTTCCTCAAAAAAAAAAAAAATATATGGCTGGGAACTGGTATTGTGCATGGCAGACTGGTAATATGCATGGCAGACTGGTAATATGCATGGCAGACTGGTAATATGCATGGCAGACTGGTAATATGCATGGCAGACTGGTAATATGCATGGCAGACTGGTAATATGCATGGCAGACTGGTAATATGCATGGCAGACTGGTAATATGCATGGCAGACTGGTAATATGCATGGCAGACTGGTATTGTGCATGGCAGACTGGTAATATGGCTGGGAACTGGTAATATGCATGGCAGACTGGTAATATGGCTGGGAACTGGTAATATGCATGGCAGACTGGTATTGTGCATGGCAGACTGGTATTGTGCATGGCAGACTGGTAATATGGCAGGCCGGGCACGGAGGAGATGGAGGCTGGGCGCCGAGGAGATGCAGAAAACAAATCCGATCCATTGGAGAGGCGCTGTGCTGTGAGTCTCTCCAATGGATCGGATTTGTTTTGTCCCTCTCGCACGCCGGCTGTGCGCGTGCCGCTGCCGTTGGATGCGCGCGCAGCCAACCGCCGCAGGTTGCGCGCGCATGCGCAGTAGGGTTTTGGCGACAGACACGCCAGCCCTTATTGTTTTATGGTATAGATTAAATACATTCAGCCAGGTAGAGAAAGAAAAAATATATATTTTATGTTCCTGGGGACATTTAAAAATGTCCTCGGATTTTTTTTTAGAAATGTGTCGCCTTACCTTAGCCTGGTGGTCAGTGGGGGCTCCCTGGATCCTGGATGTGGGGGGGGGGGTCTGCCGTGGCCACAGGTGCAGTGGCTCCCTCCCTGCGCTGCCTGTCTCTGCCACATGCACCCGGGCGGCTAGCCCGCACAGTCGCAGCTCTGTCATCCGGTGGCCGCATGCTCCTCAAGGGGATCCTTGGGAGGCCCCGGCAGGCTGCCCTCTACAGTGCCTGATTAGAGGGCCGTGTCTGCCTGTTGTTTTAGTAACAAAAATGTTTTATCCCATAGGCTTCAATGTTAAAAATATTCCCGTTTTAATTCAATATCTAATGAACCATTGCTTATAATATTCTGCAGTAAAGAGTCTCTATATTTCTGTATTTTTTAAGCATTTTTTATACTTTTTTCAATATTTTTTTTTCTTCGAACTTTTGGTGAACGTCCCAAAATGTTCGAAGTTCGCGAACTGTCTTCGATGTGAACTCCGAACAGATCGAACCGAACAGCTCATCCCTACCCTACACACACCACCTCCTGCAACCCCCCACACACCTCCTGCAACCCCCCCACACCCACCCACCTCCTGCAAATCCTACACACACCAACTCCTGCAAACCTCCACTACACACACACTTCCTGAAAATCTCCCCTACACACCTGAAATCCTCCCCTACACACGCACCTCCTGCAAACCCCTACACACGCACCTCCTGCAAACCCCTACACACGCACCTCCTGCAAACCCCTACACACGCACCTCCTGCAAACCCCTACACACGCACCTCCTGCAAACCCCTACACACGCACCTCCTGCAAACCCCTACACACGCACCTCCTGCAAACCCCTACACACGCACCTCCTGCAAACCCCTACACACGCACCTCCTGCAAACCCCTACACACGCACCTCCTGCAAACCCCTACACACGCACCTCCTGCAAACCCCTACACACGCACCTCCTGCAAACCCTTCCACACGCACCTCCTGCAGTCCCCCACACACACGCACCTCCTGCAACCCCCCACACACGCATCTCCTGCAACCCCCCCACACTCGCATCTCCTGCAACCCCCCCACACTCGCATCTCCTGCAACCCCCCCACACTCACACCACCTTCTGCAACCCCCCACACACCTCTGCAACCCCCCACACAGTGACGGAAGTACCAGGGTCGCAGTGGTCACAGTTGCGACCGGGCCCTGGCATTCCGCCACTGGAGGGGGGCCCAGCGCCGCCACCAGATTCCGGCAATCAGCGCCGGAATCTGGGAGTCGCGCGCTGGCCGTCCCTCTCCCTGCGAGCGGCCACTGACATGCAGCTTGGCTGCTCACGTGAGAGAGAAACCACCTGACCAGCGCACGAGATCCTCGCGAGACCTCTGCGCTGATCAGGTGGTTTCCGGCAAGCGGCCAAGATTCACGCTTCGAGCGGCCGCTTGCCTACTCGGGAGAAGACGCCGGCGGAGCCGGTGAGAGCTGGGGGGCCGTATATACCCGTCTCCGTAGCCTTTAATATGTCTCTGCAGCCTTTAATATGTAACCCGTGAGAGCTGGGGCTGGGGGCCAATATATACCCATGAGAGCTGGGGGCCAATATATATACCCATGTGTGCTGGGGGGCCAATATATATACCCATGTGTGCTGGGGGCCAATATATACCCATGTGTGCTGGGGCCAATATATATATACACCCATGTGTGCTGGGGCCAATATATATACACCCATGTGTGCTGGGGGCCAATATATATACCCATGTGTGCTGGGGCCAATATATATACCCATGTGTGCTGGGGCCTATATATATATATATCCATGTGTGCTGGGGCCTATATATATATATCCATGTGTGCTGGGGCCTATATATATATATATATATATATATATATATATATAATATATCCATGTGTGCTGGGGCCTATATATATATATATATATCCATGTGTGCTGGGGCCTATATATATATATATATATATCCATGTGTGCTGGGGCCTATATATATATATATCCATGTGTGCTGGGGCCTATATATATATATATTCCATGTGTGCTGGGGCCTATATATATATATATCCATGTGTGCTGGGGCCTATATATATATATATCCATGTGTGCTGGGGCCTAATATATATATATATATATATATCCATGTGTGCTGGGGCCTATATATATATATATATCCATGTGAGCTGGGGGAATTACTATCTTTTTTTTATTTTCCAGGGGAAAAAAAAGTTAAAATATAGATCTTTTTTGGGGGGGGGGGCCTTGTGGATTCTTGCACCGGGGCCCTCAGGTTTCTAGTTACGCCACTGCCCCCACACACCACCTCCTGAAAACCTCCCTACACACACCCACACGCACCTCCTGCAAACCCCCTACACACGCATCTCCTGCAAACCCCCTACACACGCACCTCCTGCAAACCCCCCACACGCACCTCCTGCAACCCCCACACGCAACCCACCTCTTGCAAACCTCCCCTACACACACCTGCAAACCTCCCCTAAACACACCACCTCCTGAAAACCTCCCTACACACACCTCATTGCAAACCCCCCCACACAACCTCCTTCAAGCCTCCCCTACACACACTGCCTGCAAACCTCCCCTACACACGCACCTCCTGCAAACCCCCTACACACGCATCTCCTGCAAATGCCCCCACACACGCTCCTGCAAACCCACCCACACATGCACCTCTTGCAATCTCCCCACACACGCAACCCCCCCCCCACACACACCCCCTGCAACCCCCGCACACACCCCCTGCAACCCCCAACACACACCTCCTGCAAACCCGCCCACAAACACACCCCTTGCAGCCCCCATCACCCCCTGCAACCATCCCATCGCCCCTGCAAACCCCACACCCATAAACCCCCTGCAACCCCCCCCCCATCACCCCTGCAACCCCCCATCACCCCCTGCATCAATCTGCTGAGAGCAGCCAGATCCCGGGGGTTCCCCCGAGAGCAGCAAGATCCTCAACAATAGACTGCCCTCCGGGCAGGCTTAACACCTAGTTGATATATCATTTATTTTAATAATATGTAAAATATTTACATTTATTTTAGTATAATTACTTTTTAACGTGTATTTTAATTGAAAATACTATTTTTATTTTCATTGCTCTGGAGCTCTGTGAAACAGTCATACACACCGCACTTGGCTGTGAGTTTTATTTCTGTGGAGCTCTGTGATACAGTAATGTGCAGTGTGCATGAGTTGTATTTCTGTGGAGCTCATACACACTGCACATTTCTTTGAGTTCTACTGCTGTGGAGCTCTGTGATACACTCATACACACTTTACACACACATTTTTGTGAGTTTTATTGCTGTGGAGCTCTGTGATACAGAAATGTGCGGTGTGCATGAGCGTATCACAGAGCTCCACGGCAGTGTAACTCATAGTAATGTGCAGTGTGTATGAGCTCCACAGAAATACAACTCATGCTCATTCACACTGCACATTTCTGTGAGTTTTATTGCTGTGGAGCTCTGTGATATGCTCATACACACCGCACATTTCTGTATCACAGAGCTCCACAGCAATAAAACTCACAGAAATGTGCAGTGTGAATGAGCATGAGTTGTATTTCTGTGGAGCTCATACACACTGCACATTACTATGAGTTATACTGCATATCACAGAGCTCCAAAGCAATAATACTCATAATAATGTGCAATGTGTATGAGCTCCACAGAAATAAAACTCATGCTCATACACACTGCACATTACTGTGAGTTTTATTGTTGTGGAGCTCTGTGGTAGGCTCATACACACCGCACATTACTGTACCACAGCAATTAAACTCATACAGGGTTATTCAGAGACAGGTGAAAACCAGGAGAATAACTGGGGAAGTGAAAATTCTAGGTCAAAATAGCCAAATCAGAAAAATTCTCCCATTTATCTCACCTTCCAAATCGGCTATTTTGACCTCGAATTTTCACTTCTCCAGCCATTCTCCTGGTTTTCACCTCTCTCTGAATAACCCTGATAGTAACGTGCGGTGTATATGCGCTCCACAAAAATAAAACTCATGCTCATACACACTGACCATTACTGTGAGTTTTATTGTTGCGAAGCTACCCATGACATACTTGAAAACAAGAGAAATCTCAATGTATCCTTCCTGGTAAAATTCTTTAACCCCTTAGTGACCGGGCGGTTTTACACAAATCCGTCCTTTAGTGACCGCTGCTGTTTTTACGTTTCTGCGCTGTTAGTGTTTAGGACAAATTTTCCTCTTACTCGTTTATGCAACCCACACATATTTTACACTGTTTTTCTCGTCATTAAATGGACTTTATAAAGATACCATTTTTTTCATCATTTCATATACTTTACTATAAAAAACATTGTGAAATATGACCAAAAAATTGAAAAAACACCACTTTTTCGAACTTTGACCCCCAAAATTTCTTATGTAACAACAACCGTCAAAAAAATTTAATTCCTTAGTAGTTTCTAAATTTAGTTCTGAGTTTAGCAATATTCAATGTTTACATATTCCTCGCTTTTTTTCCTTATTTTATGCTACAATAAGTGCAAGTAGCACTTTGCCATTTCCAAAGAGTTTATTTTCAAAACTAGTGCTAGTGACATTGTAACACTGATATCTGTCACTAATTCCTGAATAACCCTCCACATATACATATTTTTTTTAAAGCACACAAATCAAGGTATTAAACTTGGGGTATTTTGACTCTTTCCATGCAAACCATTTTACCACAAATCTATGCCAAAGTTTGAGAAAAAAAAAGTTTTGGTGATTTTTTTTTTTTTTTTTTTTTTTTTTTTGAACGCAATTTAAGAATACATGTACTGTGAACTTTAAGGTTTACTGCCAAAAAGCACCCCAAAATATAATAAAGCCGGCCAAAGTAATTTGATGGGGTAAACTATATATTTTTAGAAAGGACACACCCTAGGGTACTTCAAAGAGTTGTATTTTAACACTTTCCATGCACTAGCTCGATGTCAAACTTTCAGGTAGTCACTTTTTGTGTTATTTTTTCATACACATTGTACTTTAGGCATGAATTGTCAAATCCAGTTATGGGTTACTGCCAAAAAACACCCCAAAATATGTTCAGCAACATCTTCTGAGTAAATTGATACCACCCATATATAGATTTGTTCTGTTGTTTTTGGGGTGCTACGCCAATATTTTGACATGTGCTTGTCAATTTTCTAATTTGACATACAGTATCTTCTTTGCTTATCTTCTTTTTAGGGGCCTTTTTACATACCCCAATTTTATGAACGTGCATATATTTGGTAAGCTAACACCCCAAAGTATTGTAAATGGAGTGTTTTTATGCCATGGATGCAACCGTTTGCTCCAAACAAATTGGATACTGTTTGGTGGTCATTTTTCATTTTCACACCCACATCAGTTTTGGTCTGTGATTTAGGAGACACTGTTGTTGGTTACTGCATGAAAACTCTCCAGGTTGTTTTCTGCAAGGTCTCCTGAGTACACCCATGCCCCCCATGCATAGGTTTGCCAGGATTTTGGGAAGGTTCAAATACAATTTTTATGACTTTGTCATTGGAGTTGAAATTGAGATTATTTCTTCAGCTAGGCCTAGTTTTGGTTTTGGGTCTACCGCATACCCCAGTTTGAATTATTGCCAGAAAATTGTTTATATTTGTTATGTTGACACCCCAAGGTATTGCATATGGAGTGCTTTGATGCCATGGATGCAACGGTTTTAGCCCAAAACATTTGAGAAGGTGTGTGGCGGTAATTTTTCAATTTTCAGATTTTTACGCCCACATTAGATTTGGACTGCGATTTAGGAGACACTGTTGTTTGTTACTGCATGAAAACTCTCCAGGTTGTTTTCTGCAAGGTCTCCTGAGTACACCCATGCCCCCCATGCATAGGTGTGCAAAGATTTTGGAAAAATACAGCACCAATTGTAGAACATAAAAATGTACGAATAAAATGTAAAAGTCTGGTGCAGTAAAAGAAAAATCAACTAAACTGAACTAACTAACTAGAGTGTAAGAAAAAAAATAGAAAGGAAAAAAAATCACAGATCACGCACAGTGTGATATATCTTGAAACAGTCCCCAAGACACAGACTGGGTTGTCCAGGGCATTCTGGGCAGTAAAAGATTGTGTCTCTCCTCTGCCCCCTCTTGAAACACACCCTGCATCTTTTTTGGGGTTTCTGTTTGCCCTCAGTAGGGGGGATTTTAAAAATAAAATGTGTAGCCCCAAGTCTGTCCCCCATCACCGCCCGGGGAGCATGTGCAACCCCGAAATGACCTGGAGCTGAAACTGTAAAAAAGGACAGCGTCACTCCGGGGTTTGCCTTTTTGCAGAGCAAAAAGGCATTGTGGGTTGCAATTTGCATCAGGTAAATTGCAACCTTTTTGTACCAGGCCCTTGACTTCCGCATAATCTGGTAGGGCTGGAGCAGCTGATCTGCCAGATCAACCCCACCCATATGCCGGTTATAGGCTTTGATGCACACTGCTTCCTGATGCGCTCAGCTCTGCCACGTACAGAGACCTCCACAGACCTCTCAGTGTGGATGGTGGATAGAAGGTATACATCCTTCTTGTCTCTGTACTTGACCGCCAACAGCTCCTCTTGGCGCAGAGCTGAGGTCTCCCCCCTTTTTAGCCGGGTGCGGACAAGCTGTGCTGGGAAACCTACGCGGTTCTTGCGAACAGTACCGCATGCTGCTGTATCAAAACAATACAGCAGCTTGAACAAAGGGACACTCGTATAAAAATTATCAAGATACAAGTGGTACCCTTTGTTCATCAGGGGAAAAAGTAGGTCCCACACAATCTTGCCACTGGTTCCCATGTGTTCTGGGCAACATGGAGGGTCAAGGCTACTATCCTTTCCCTCGAACACCCGGAAGGCCTGAGTATACCTACTCTCGCTGTCACAGAGCGTATACACCTTCACTCCATACCTGGAGCGTTTGGAAGGAATATACTGCTTGAATCCCAGCCTTCCCTTGTATTTCATTAGGGATTCATCCACGCAGATATTCCTTCCAGGTGTATAAGCCTCTGCAAACCTGGCGGCGAAGTGGGTAATCAGGGGGCGGATTTTATACAGCCTGTCAAACTGGGGATGCTCTCTAGGAGGGCACAGGCTGTTGTCACTGAAGTGCATGAAACGCAAAATGTTTTCATACCTTCTACGTGACATTGATTGGGGGTAAATGGGGGTAGAGCAGATGGGGCTACTGCTCCAGTAGGAGCGAATTGAGGGCTTCTTTATGATGCCCATCAGCATAGTAAGTGCTCAGAATTTCAGAAATTCTGGCACATCTAGCGGGGTCCATTGCTGCCTTGCCAAGTAGGAGTCTGGCTTTGCAGCACAATGCTGATGGGCATACAAATTTGATTGGGCAACAATGTGGCCCAACAAATCATCCCCCATAAACACCTGCAAAAACTGTGTGGCGGTAAATCCTGCAACATCAATATTGATACCAGGATTTGCCGTGAAAGGAGGGATATCTGGCCCCTGGCGATGAGGCACTACCCACTCCTCAGCTGGACGTCTCCTGCTGGCAGGTGGTGGCCCAGGATCTGCATCAGAAACATCACTAGATACATCAGCCAGCATAGATAATGTATCTAGCGAGGTCTCTGAGCAGTTAGCGGGGTCAAAATCAGGGTCTGAGTCCGACGCAGATGCCTCAGATTCTGACGCCAGGATGGCATATGCCTCCTCGGCGCTGTACACCCTCTCAGACATTATATATAATAGATTATAAAATTTTATAATTATTATATATATATAAGCAGATTGTTGGTTCTTAGTAGAACGTTGGGTTTCACAAGAAAATACAAATAAACACCTAAATCTCTCTAAATCCCTCTAAACCTGCCTCAATTGTTCTAAATCTCCCTAAAATCTCTCTAAATCTCCCTCAATTTTTCTAATCTCACTAAATCTACCTAAAATCTCTAACCTGTCAAATCTGATCTCTCTCTCTCGCTCACCAAAACACAAGTGAGGAGAGGGAGGGAGAATCACAGAGGTCACGGCCAATATTTACAAAATATTGACCTGACCTGACAAATTAGAAATTTTATTTAGATTTTTTTATAATTTTTGATTGGATGTTGCTAGCCTGCCTCTCTGAGGCAGGCTAGCAACATCCCACACAGCCCCAAGATGACCCTGCCCTTAGAAGGGCAGCGCCATCTTGGCTGTCACTTTTATTTTATTTTATCCATTTTGATTTATTAACCCTTTTGCTGTGGTGGACGCGCTCAGCGCGTCCAACCGCATGTAGCGTTCCATGCAGTGGACGCGCTGAGTGCATCCTCTCTTTGGGGTCAGCGTTCGGCCGGGCTCCAGCCGATCGCTGGCCCCCCCGGTGCGGGCTGACATCCTCGATGTCAGCCCAGCACCCGGAACCGCCGCCGGAGTAATTAGGTGTCATCGCGGGGGCGCGATGACACCTAATTCAGGCGCCCCCCCGCATGTGCGGAGGAGGCGCCTGAAAGGGAGGGGGGGAGGTCCTTCGGACCTCTCTCCCTCCCAATCGGCGGTGTGCAGGGGGTTAACCCAGGCACCGTTTGGAAGGGCACAGCCTGCCCTTCCAAATGGTACCTGGCATTAACCCCATGGGGGCCGGATCACGAATCGGCGCCGAAAAGCGCCGGTTCGTGATCCTTTCCCGGAGATGGCTGACATCTTGGATGTCGGCCAAGCTTCTGGGAATGCCCCCTGAGGACTGGCGTCATCGTGCCTAGCATGATGACGCCAGTCCTGGAGTTAACCCCTAACTGCCACCAATGGCGGAGATAGGGGGTTCATTGGAGCCCCCTATCTCCCGATTGCATGGCCGTTCCAACAATACCAAACTTGACTATGAAAAAGTTTTTTAAAAAAAATTAAAAATAAAAATAAAAAAATTATAAAAAAAAATAAACAAGTTTTTTTTTTCTTTTTTTTTTGGTTTGTTAATGCAGCAATATTGTTCCCATTTCAATTATAATGTGAACAATGATGCTGCACTACCGATTTTTGTATGCGGTGCGTTTGTTAAAAATCGCGTAATTTTCCCCAAAAAAAAATGTAACGAGACCCCATCTCTAATTTTTTTAACAAGCACAACCCATACAAAATATAACCACAATTGCTCGCATGTTAAAATGTGAAAAAAAAACCACTTTACACGTTGTAAATTATTGAAAATTCATATTTTTTGCATTTTTTGTTATAATATGCAGACAGGTCATGACGTATACATATAATAATGACATATTATGAATCTGCCGAGTCTTGCAGAAAGAACGATATATAATATGTCTGGGTCATATACTAAAATAAGCCTTCAAAACGCGTTTAAACATGATGAGCAAAATCAGTAAAAATGAGCTCAGTGCAGAGGCGGGAAAAGCCTCAGCAGCGAAAGGGTTAATTTTCCTTTTTTTACTTTTTTTTTTTACACTTTTTTTAGTCTGCTGGGTGCCTTGATCCCTCGAGGCACCCAGCAGAGCACCTGATCACTTATGTGATCTTTTTTGTACTGAGTGCCACGATACCTCGTGGCACTCAGTACTTCCTGCCGCTACCGGAAGTGATCGCTCGGGGGGAGCGATCACAGACGGACCGGCGGCAGGTAACCATATTGCAAGGATGCCTCGATGTCGAGGCATCCCTGCAATATACTCAGAGCAGCTGGAAGCGATACCGATCACTTCCAGCGCTCTGTAGAAGTGCGGGGCACCTCTCCGGTGAAACCGGATGTTGATCGCTCCCGGGGAGCGATCGCAAGGTGCCCCGGCACTTCTAACCGCCATTGCATGGATGCCTGGACTCCCAGGCAGCCTGCAATGGCGTTTGAGCTGCTGGAAGCGATCCGATCGCTTCCAGCGCTCAAAAGACCGCAGGACGTACCATGTACGTCAGCGGGTCTAAAAGAGACCCGCGGACATGACGTACATGGTACATCCGCGGTCACTAAGGGGTTAAAAAAAAAAAAAAAGCTCTGATACAGAAATCTGCGGTTTGTATGAGTGTATCAGAGCTTCACAGCAATAAAACTCACAGTACTGTACAGCGTGTATCAGCATGAGTTTTATTTCTGTGGAGCTCACATACACTCATATAAACCGCACAGTACTATGAGTTTTATTACTGTGGAGCCCTGTGATACGCTCATAGACACTGCATATTACTGTTTTATTACTGTGGATTCTGTGATATGCTCATACACAACGCACATTACTATGAGTTTTATTGCTGTGTGCCCCGTATAGGGCCACTATTCACTATTACATACCTAACGGTAGCACTCACCTGCGTGAGCACTACCGTTAGCTGCGGTATTAGCAGGCTATTATGATCCAAACGCAAACGGGTTAAAAAACCCGTTTGCGTATTTGGTACCTTGCGCTTCTCAGCGCCAGGTCCCTGCACTTTGCGCTCCCTATACTTAACATGGGGAGCAGAAAGTGTTAATCAGCGCTGGATTACAATGTCCCAGCACTGATTAATGCCTGGCTCTGGTCAATGAAAAGTTAACCAGAGCCAGGACCTGGTGTTAACTGATTTCGCTGATGCAGAATCCGTTAACACCAGCTTAAAAAAGTAAAAAAAAATCCAATACTCACCCTCTGTCCCGCGGCGAGGACCATGGCTCCGGTCGCCTCCTCCGGCCGGCCGGAGGGAGCAGGGAAAGACAGGGGAAAATGTCTCTCCCTGCGTATCCCTACGCCAACCGGCCGGATCTTGCAATGCAAGATCTGGCCGGTCACATGACCGGCAGAGAGGAACTCAATGGAGTCCTTTGGACTCCAGCGAGTGGATGTTCGCGGCTGCGCTCAGCGCTGTCGCGAGCATCCTGATTTTTAACGGGCGCTACAATGCAGGCAGCATTTTTTTGCGCCTGCATTGTAATCTGACATTAAAAAGTGGGCGCAAGGGGGAAAACTGCGGGCGCAGTTTTTCCTCCCTTGCGCCCGCGTTTTAACGCCCAGATTGTAATAGGGCCCTAGGTGTATAATATGGGTGTGTAGGGTGTGTATTTACAGTGGTTTGGGTATAGGGGTGCATATCAAGGCGTGTATAAATAGACTGTAAGCTCCTATGAGCAGGGCCCTCTACACCTAATGTTTCCATCCTATGTCCGTTTATCTAGATCTTGCCCTCTTTTGGTTATTGTAAAGTGCTGCAGAAACTGTTGGGGCTATATAAATGATGACAATAATAAAAATATTTGTCTGTGTTTCTGTATCACAGTAGATCAGTGTTTCCCAAACCTGTCCTCGGGACCCTCTAACAGGCCAGATTTTGCAGATCACCTTGGGGAAATGCAGACTGAATCCTGCAATAGCTGAGAATCAAATCATATCACCTGTGCTGTGCTTCAGATATCCTGCAAACCTGGCGAGTCAGAGGGTCGTGAGGACTGGTTCAGGAAACACTGCTGTAGATGAAAGTGTGCTGCTCAACTTAAAATGCCTGGGCCTATTTTTTTTGTCCCAGTCCGGGACTGACTATGCACATGCTGCTCAGACTATTTATGAACTTTCAGGTTTTAACAAGTCCTGCTGGATATGTGTATGGCCAAACTGAATAGTATTATTATTATTATTCTTTATTTTTATAGTGCCAGCATATTCTGCAGCGCTGTACAATGGGCACAATATAGACAGGGTTACAATACATTGAACAACAATTGACAAACCGGTACAATAGTAAACGAGGGCCCTATTCCCGTGGGAACTCACAATGTAGAGGGGTTGGGGTGGAAACAGGAGGAGAGGACTGCGAGGTGAGATTGATGGACTGGTTGCGTCAGTTATATCAGTGAGTCGGGTGGTAGGCTTCCCTAAACAGGAATGTATTAAGGGAGCATTTGAAGGAAGGGAAACTAGGGGAAAGTCTGACCATACGAGGGAGAGTGTTCCAGAGGATGTGGGCTGCGCGTGAGAAATCTTGCCGTCTATCATAGGAAGAGGTGATGCAGGGAGAAGCTAGACGTATGTCACTGACCTTAGGGAGCGGGCTAGGGTGTATTTAGTGATTAGTGAGGACAGGTAGTGAGGAGCTGAGTTAGTGAGAGCTTTGTAGGTCAGGGTAAGAATTTTGAATTTAATTCTGCAGTGGATGAGGAGCCAGTGAAGGGATTCACAGAGAGGAGCAGAAGAGGTGGAGCGGCGGGTGAGGTGGATGAGCCTGGCAGAGGCATTCAGAATGGATTGTAGGGGGGCGAGGCGAGAGAGCAGGAGGCCAGCAAGAAGATTATTACAATAGTCAAGTCGGGAGATTACAAGGGCATGGATGAGTTGCTTTGTTAGCGGTAAGAAATGGTCAGCAGAAAGGACTGCTAGAGCATGTGTGGTGTGATTAAACATGTCATCAACTAGGTCTACGGAAAGGTTAATTTTAGAATGCAAATGAGCAAAACCATTTTCGGGTAACATGATCCCGTCAAATCGCTCTGCCTCAGAGGTTTTAACACTTATGGAAGAATGACGAGAACGATGTACAGTATTACAGCAATAGTAGAGCAATAGTATTAAATACGGCATACCGTATGAGGGAGTTGCTTTGAATTTTACCAGTCTTTTTGATGACAATCTGTTTTCACTGCCTACGTTTTCTAAAACTACTAACCATACAAGTGTCACCTTTATCCGTGCCCCCCCTTCTACAGGAACATTGCGGTACTGCAGCAATCCGCATGAGGTTTAACACAACTGGTAAAATGCCTTTCCCAGATCCCAACAGAAAGGAACCCCCTTGCCAGGTCATTATGAACTATATGTATGTTTCCAATAACTCTGTGATGAATCCACAAGCCACCTTTCTTGTCTCCTTTAATTTCGGTAATTGTTCCTCTGCTCAGTTCAGCACCTCATGGCACGCCAAGGTAATGTCCTCCCCCCTTTGTTCTTACCCAGGCAAATCCAATAAATGTTTAAATTTATGGCAGTGGATGAATAAAACCTTTCCTGTAAGTGTTGGCGACGCAACTATGCTGATTTCATGTTTGGGTGTATTAATACATCCCAACTTAATGACACCCATATTTAGGGTATACCTTGTGGAATGCAGCTTCTTTTGGGAAATTTAACATATCTAATTCCAACTGTCAACCAGATTGGACCTTGCAATTGGAAGATGTCACATACTCTAGTATGGTAATGGTTGCAAAATATTATATTAACGCAAATGCTACCTTGCCCTTCAAGCCCCCCTTTTATTGGCTTTGTGGTAAATGGGCATATATGGTAATACCTAGAACCTATAATGGTGAATGTGTTTTGGGTCTTATTGGTCCATCCCATACCATTAACCCTTATGTTCCTTCTCCATAATACTATACGTCGTTCTTCCATAAGTGTCAAAACCTCTGAGGCAGAGCGATTTGGTGGGATCATATTACCCGCAAATGGTGTTGCTCGTTTGCATTCTAAAATGAACTTTTACGTAGACCTAGTTGATGACATGCTTAATCACACATGCTCTAGCAGTCCTTTCTGCTGAGCAACGTCAAATCAGAGATGAAGTAATCCAGAATCATATGGCCCTTGAGGAAGGTGGTGTATGCGGTCTTCTTATAATTTGACCCATTGTTGTTTTCGCATTGATGACATTTCAGGTGAAGTTTCTCAGGACATACATGACATTGAGGAAATTCAGGCCTAACTCGGGAAAGTATCAAGTCCCTTAGATAGATTTGACTGGATATTTGGCCTCAGTTCTATTTTTGGTAACCTAGGTTCAACCATTTTACATGGTTAAATTTATCTTGGAATGATCGTTATTGTTATTACCATTTTTTACAAATTGTTGATGCTGTGCCTTGAGAAATGCTGTGTTTCCAAATCACCTATGATGTTGGCCTACCCTTTACTTCCACCCTCACCTCCCTTGATTCCTTTCCTCTGTTCCCCTCCTATGAGTAGTTACTAAACTCTCCTTCTTCCATTCTGAGCATCTAGAATGACCTGTAGTTATAACACGATGACACAGTGGCCCCAGCGGTAACCGTTTCAATCGCCTAGTTTTGTTTTATCCCTAAAGAGTGATCACAGGTGATAAGTAATCAAAGGAGGGATTGTTAGATCATTTTTAATTTCCTGTATGAATATAAATATATATACTGTGATTCAAATACATTTCTTAGTCAATATGTCCCTTTTAATTTTGCACATTTTCTCTCGAAAGAAGCCTATGAAATGTTAATTGAAAACACCACATCCTGTAGCAGGAGAAAAAACAGCGCAAAACTCTGTTACCGGGCAGAATAAGAAAAAACTTATTTTGTGCTGTCAGTATTTTAATTACATATGATATACATTGTGGGCTGAATTAAGTAAATGAGGTTTGCTATTGTCTGTAATCTAAGACTCTCTGGGCCCTATTACATTCTTCACACAAAAAAGTGCGCGTGCGCAAAAATGCATTAACGCGAGGGGCAAAAGCCTTTGCGCAGAACGTTGTATTACAATGTTTGTGCAAAAAATGCACATTAGCATTTAACGCAGACGGACCTGCACGAGCGTGATGAACTGTGCGCGTCCTATACTTTACATTGTGAGCGCAAATGTGTTTGTGCGCTGGTGCGCGCATGGTGTTACAATCTTCGCACAAAATTTGACGCACAACGTAATTTTAACGTCTTTGGTGGTGGTGTTAATAGCAACTGTGAACGACCTGGATGAACCCAAATACACCAGCCCGTACAAAAAGACCAGCAACGGGGGGCGTGGCCAGGACGTCCAGGAAGATGGCCGCTTGATCAGTGAGCTCCGCTGAGCGCGCCGCTTTTACCCCTCTTCCGCTGCACATCCGCACCCATGGGTAAAGCCAAGAAGCCCCCACACACCCCTGTCCCCCCTGATCCTGAGCCAGCAGACTGGGTCCATCAGGCCGTTTTTAGCCCCTCTTTTGACCGCTGAAATCGCTGACCCAGAATCCAAGATGGCCGCCGCCGCATGCTCCTCGGCCTCCAACTCTCCAACGCACTCGGTGAGTGTCTGGGACCCCCCAAATGACCTCCGCCAACTCCTACAATATCTCCCCAGTAAGGAGGACTTAGCTGCTGCCACTACTGAACTGGGGGCTTCCCTCCTCACAGAAATCCGCACGCTGCGCACAGATCTGGGCGGGATACAGACCAGGCTACAGCACGTGGAGGTGACACAGGAGCAGTAGTTTGCCACGATAGCGGCCCATTCCTCTGCAGTAACCACGCAACGCTCCGCCTTACAAATGATGGCCCGCCATTTAGAAGATGTAGAGAACAGAAATCGCCGTAATAACATCAGGGTTCGAGGCCTCCCGGAGCTAGAAAACTCACAGGAGGAACTAAAAGGCACCCTCATCGCTTTATTCAATGACATTCTGGACAGGGACCCTGCCACGGATATCGAATTGGAACGCTATCACAGAGCACTGAGACCGAAGGGCCCCCCTGACGTACCCCTGCACCATGTGATCTGCTGCCTTTTACGTTACCTGCTGAAAGACTCCATACTGGCAGCGGCTCGGGGCTCTCGCACCATTGATTTTCGCAGGAGCTAAGATCTCGCTCTTTCAGGATCTCGAACCCGCCACTTTGCAGTCCAGACGCATGCTACGTCTGCTCATGGCTGCATTGCAGGACATGAAACTTCAATACAAGTGGCTATTTCCATTTGGCCTCCAAGTTCGCACGCCTTTGGGACCGCTTAACCTCCGCAGTGAGCTGGACCTCCCGCTGTTTTTAAAGGAACTCTCCCTTCCACTGGACACGCTCCCGGCTTGGCCAGACCTGGTGCTGCTATACATGCCGCCGGAACAGGTTCCACCACGCCCGCGAAGATCCCGCCGCAGACGCCATTCCTCCTCCTCGCAGGCACCGGTGGACTGAAATGGCCTTCTTCAGACTTGTCTGAGTGCTTCTCTGAGACCCCAAGACCTCTTCCTCCATGGAGGATGCCCTATGCTGGTATCAGCGCATAGCTGATTCGAAGACCTTGCCAGCGTCAGTATCCTTTTCATGTGTTGCTAGGCCTGAGGTATGCCCGACCGCCCAAGCCTTTTCCCAGGTGGGTTTGTGTAACCCGACTGGCAGCGTGGGTCCTCCTCTGCCTTTATGCCTTCACCGGCCTACTCCTTTTATCTATGGCCCAAAGCACTGCATGACTCTTTGCACCTCCAGGGGTAACATGTACGAGCTGACATTTTTTCTCTTTTTTCAGAGCACACCCATGTACTTACTCGATTTGGGTGCTGCGCGTTCGGCGCCTCCTGCGTGTTCTTTGATCTTTTAATTTTTTACTTTTCCTATTTTTCATTCTGCTGTTTTTCTAATACCTGTTGCTAAATTGCAATCTGAGTATATTGTTTTACTATTCGATTTCTGTGTTGACCATCATGTGCCGGGTATACCCCCCCTGAGTCAGTGCCTTCACGGAGGGTTCGTTGGTGCTCACACACCCCTTCTGTGACCTGAGACTCCCCCGCGTCCACCAAGTGGTGTGGCGACCTGTCTCCTTAGGCACGTGCTCGTTGTGTATATAATTGTACCATTGTAATTGGTTTTTTTTTTTGTCTTGGTCTTTGTTCCCCTGTACCTGGTCTACCCCACTGGGTGCCCCCCCCCATCCCCTCCCCAGACCTTTCATATTGTTATCTCCCTCACGAATATACCATGGCCACTGTCCGCCGCACTCTTAAAGTTCTCTCAATCAACGCGAAAGGCCTGAATATACCCGAAAAGCATCATGCGGCCCTTAGGGAATTTACCTCACTTCATGCTGACGTTGTATTAGTACAGGAAACCCATTTTCTGCATGCCAAGCCCCCCCCCTTTAAAAACCACAAATATCCTACTGGTTATTTCAGTAATGGTGCAGCTGGTAAAGTTTGCGGCACTGCTGTGCTGTTTTCTCGCTCTACCCCGTTCAGTAACCCAACCTCTTTGCTGGATCCTGCTGGTCGTTATACATGTGTGAAGGGCCAAATTGGTGCGCAATGGTACACTTTTGTCTCCATTTACCTCCCGAACCGGCAACAACACAGCCATTCGTTCTATACTTCGTCGACTGCAGGACTTCCAGGAGGGCATCTTAGTGGTGGGAGGTGACCCTAACCTACCACTTGACGCTCGCCTGGATACCTCTAGAGGTGTCACCAGCACCCCACACACCATCCTCCGTCGCACCCGACTTGGACTGCTGGCGCTCGCTCTTCCCCTCCACATGAGACTATACATACTACAGCGCGCCGCACCAGCTCTACACACGCCTCGACCTTTTGGTAGTATGCACCTCCTGGAATCCGCTGTCATAGGCCCCATGACCTGGTCGGACCATTGCCCGGTCCTGATCATGCTATTCCCCCCCCCCCCTCGCCTGCCCTAGGGAGAAACTATGGCGCCTCAATGAACCCCTTCTTACTGACCCCCAGATTAAAGAAGGCCTCCACGACGCACTACACAACTATTTTACAGAAAATGACACCCCCGAATGCTCCCCGCAGATCATTTGGGAAACCCATAAGGCTGTCATCAGGGGATACCTCATCCAACAGGGCACGCGACGCAAGAGAGAACGCACTGAGCAGCAGGAGTCCCTACTGCAGTGCATAGTGGCCCTGGAATGATCTCATAAACTTCACTCTGACAACAACACCTACTCTGAACTGCTGGACCTTCGGTCACAGCTCCACTCCCTCTTTAATAACAGGACTCAGAAAGCCTTCCTGACAGTACATAAAACCTTCCATGAACATGGTAATAAATGCGGCAGACTTCTGGCTAACGCCCTTCGAACCCACCGACAGGCACTCTATATAACCCATCTTCGCTCCCCCCAGGGCCCCACCGTTACCCTTCCAAAAGACATGCTTGGCCTCTTCCATGACTATTTTACTAAACTATATGGCCTCACCCCCGCCCCCAACCAGACGGCCCCTGACATCACCCGGCACTTCCTTCGCACCCATTTACGCTCGAAACTGACGCCGCTCATGAGGTCCTCCATTGAAGGCCCAATCACTGCGGAGGAACTGCATGATGCGAACGCCGGTGGGTAAAACCCCGGGGCCTGATGGCCTTACTCTTAAATACTACAAAACATGTGAAAAATTCCTCTCTCGCGCCTGGCTGGCTTCCTTTAATGGCCTGACTGAACCAGTGTCCCATATTGCCCCACAAACACTCTCTGCCACATCACGCTAATCCCTAAAGCAGACAAGGATCACGCCCTGTGTGCTAATTATAGACCGATCTCCCTCCTGAACCAGGACGTAAAACTCTTTGCTAAGGTACTTGCCCTGTGCATCGCAAAACATATGAGACACCTGATCCACCCTGACCAGACAGGATTTATCCCGGGGAGGGAGGGGCGAGATAACACTACGCTGGCCATTAACTTAATTCATGCTGCTCGGAGACCCGGCGCCGGTCCGACCCTGCTCCTCTCCACCGACGCTGAGAAGGCGTTTGATACGGTGCACTGGCCTTTCTTATTTCAGACTCTACGCCATATGGGTTTGGCCCCAATGCCCTGAGCTGGATAACTGCGCTCTATGACTCCCCTACCGCCCGCATTAACCTAAACGGCACCCTGTCCTCCCCATTCACCATTAATAATGGCACTCGCCAGGGCTGCCCTATCAGGACCAACCCTTCCATCCACGGTATTTGTGTTGGACGCCGCACATATAAAGTAGCAGCGTATGCAGACGACCTGCTATTTTTTATACAGCAGCCCCAGATTTCCCTACCTTCACTCATTGAATTACTCCACGAATATGGTTCGCTAAGTAACTATAAAATTAACATGACGAAATCGGAAAATCTGAACATTTCAATACCTGCCCCCCTTAGCACACACATTCAATCCACATTCCCCTTTCGTTGGTGTACATCCTCTCTTAAGTATCTCGGAGTCCACCTCACCCCAGCAGTATGAACTCTCTATGCTGCAAATTTCAACCCCCTGCTTAGGGTCCTGGAAAAGGACCTTGCTCGATGGGCCATACCGCATATTACGTGGTTTGGGTGCATAAATGTCCTCAAAATGAATGTTCTCCCAAGAGTCCTTTATTTACTGCAAACCTTGCCGATACATGTCCACTCTGCCTTTTTTCGCTCCCTACAATCTCTCTTCATTAAATATGTCTGGGCCGGGAGTCAGCCGAGACTAAGCGTGACGTTGTTGACGGTACCTCGCTCTCGTGGCGGCCTGGCTATGCCACACCTGCAACGCTATTATCATGCTGTCCATCTTCTGCGTCTGGTGGAGTGGAGCTTGGGTACCTCTGGTAAACAATGGGTGGCCTTAGAGCATGAACTGGCGGGCCACTCGCTCACCTCCCTCCCTTGGCTTTTAGGCACAGCTGTCCTCACTGACATTCCCGCACACCCGACAGTTTCGGTTACATTGAACATCTGGCGTCGGCTGCAGAAGTCCACACAACTGGCCCCCTGGCCTTCTCCACTCCTCCCTCTCAGCCACTTGCTGCCCTTTTCGCCACGATCGCTGCCTCTCACTGACGCGGCCGTACCGCAGAACCCCCTACCTGGCCTGTACATTGACGGTGACCGACCTAAAGCCCCAAAAGACATACCATTGACTCACCCTGACTCATTTCTCACGACCTTTCATATGCACTGCCTCATAACCTACCTCCGCTCACTGGCCCCACTGGGCAAGTACACTCGCCCCCTGACCACATTTGAACAAGTGATCACCCGTAAGACCCTTCCCGAACACGGCATCTCGACTCTGTATGGTGTCTTGCAAAACCTCTCTCCTTCCACACCCTCATATGTGGTGAAATGGGAAACAGACCTCCACCAAATGTTCACAGAGGAACGAGGAAATGTTGTCATGCACAAGAAACGGCCCATAAGCTGCTGTCGAGATGGTATAAGGCGTCCTCCACTATTGCTACATACTCGACCGCGACAGACGCCTCCTGCTGGAGATGTGGTGCTGAGCACAGCGTGCTGACCTACTGCATGTTTGGTGGTCATGCCCAGTGTTGCAACCCTTCTGGACACTGGTTCATGACGCCATCAGCAAAATCTCTGATTCTCCACCTTCCTACACCCCAGCAGCCGTGCTGCTCCACTATACGCCATTATCAGTGGACACCTAAAGAAACTCCCTTGACCTCCGTCTACTGAATGCAGCTAAGGCAGTGATACCCAGACACTGGAAATCCCCACTAGCCCCCACTTTTCGCGAATGGTTGGATGAAGTCCAACATATCAGAGACAGAGGATTTGATGCACCAATCCTCCAGCACTACCGCCAATCACTTGCGTCGTTGGTTTTACTGGTCCAAACCACACTGTCCCCTCCCTCACAATCCAGTAGGGCCCCTTGATCGCAACTGAATAACAAATGACTGGCCACCCCCCTTTTTTTCCACTCCCTTGTCACAGGTTGTACCCCCTTTTTTAATAAATCTGCACTACCTATGTTTGCATAAATTGTTGAAAATGACGCATTGTAGAATACTCACTTTATTACCTGACGCTTATGTTTCCTGCAATAAAATCTTATTACAATAAAAAGAAAGACCAGCAATGTACAGTTACACATTCTACGCATACCCAAACAATATAATTGAGACGTTGTGCGTGTTTTTTATTATTGCTGCAGCATATATGCGCAGATTGACTTTGACCGAGCATAAACTTGAAACGTGAAAAAACAGTCTGCTCGCCTCAACACCTGCCCGGCACCAACGGCAGCAACATGGTGCTCAAGTGGATTCACAAGACTCAATGATTTGGCTCGTGAATGTAATAGGGCCCTAGATGAGGCAATCGAAGACTGTACAAACGCAATAAAACTGGATAACACTTATATCAAAGCCTACATGAGGCGAGCCCATTGCTACACAGGTACGGAACAGTACGAAGAAACAGTCCGAGATTATGAGTACGGATGAGCTGTTCGGTTCGATCTGTTCGATTCGAACATCGCCCGTTCGGCTGTTCGTCGAACTCCGAACATTTCCGCGTGTTTGCCGCATATTCGCCCACAATGCACCACAATGGACCACAATGCACTTTTCCACTGGCCTGAAGCTTGTAATTGGCTACTGCCTTGCACCTGACCACAGGTCAGGTGCAAGACTATGGGAAAAGTTTGCCCAATCATGGGCTCACAGAGCTAAGTCCCGCAGCACACTATATAAGGCATCCCTCGCAGCCCCAGCACGTGTTTTTTGAGAGGAGATTGCGTCTTCTTAGTGCCAGCAGCTATTGGAGGGGGTCTCACGTCTATTAGATATCTGGGAATTGTAGTAATCTGTGTCTTGTCAGTGCCAGCAGCTATTGGGGGGTCTCACTTCTAGCAGATATCTGGGAATTGTAATCTGTGTCTTGTCACTGTTGCCAGCTAACAGGGGGTCCTATCAGAAGGTTTTACAGACTTTAGCAGATTTCTGCAAATTTTAATCTGTGTCCTGTCACTGCCACCCATCAGGGGGTCTCACAGACTTGTATCATATTTCTGTGAATTTTAATCTGTGTCTTGTCACTGCCACCCATCCGGGGGTCTCACAGACTTGTATCAGATATCTGGGAATTATAATCTGTGTCTTGTCACTGTTGCCAGCTATCAGGGTGTCTCACTGAGTTATACCAGAGATCTGGAAATCTTTAATCTAGATAACACAGTTGAATCAGAGTTCTGTATATCTTTAATCTATATATCACTCACCATGTCAGAAGGACCAAAAAGGACAGGCAGATGGTCCCAGACACAGATAAGAGGGCAAGCAGTCTCTGTGTCGGGAGGCTGTGCCTCTGGTCGTCGTGGATGTGGTGCATCCTCTGCAGGGGCACGCTTGTCCTTTCTAACTGGTGCTGGCCGTCTTAAGCAGCAGCAACATACAGAGATTTGGTGGATTGGCTAACCAGGCCATCCTCATCCTCCGAGTCCTCTATCAGCCAGGCTTGTAGTGGTTTACAGTCCACCTCAACTGCCAAAAAATCTAATGCAGCCTCCATGTCCACAGCTACTCCTGCCGTAGCCTCGCTATCACACACGGAGTCAGCTGAATTGTTTGACTACAATGACAGTGACATGCTGCTTGAGGATGCGCAGCAACTACAGTGCTCTGATTCAAACTCTGAGGTTGAGGAAGGGAGTATAATCAACCTAGATGAAGGGGGTGCCAGTGACACAGAAATAACTGGCACTCATGTTCCCCCAGCAGCTGCAGCATTCTGCCAAGTTGGCTCCAGTGACAAGGAGATAGGGGGTGATAACGATGATGAGGTCACTGACTCCACCTGGGTGCCTGATCGAACAGAGGAGTCAAGTGAGGAGGAGGAGGCACAACGTCCTGTATGACCAACCGTAGCCAGTCCAAGGCATCAGAAGTCACAGCTGCTCAGTTGCAGGGCGCTGTTGTCTCAAAGCACATGTACAGGAAGAATCTGGTAATCTGGTATCTGGTAATCGCTTCTCGGGATTCAGGTGTTTCTCATGATTGCATCATCCACATGGGTATTATATAAAAGGAAGCAAAATACATATAATAGTGCAGAGTGTATTATTAATGGAATATTAGTACAATGATGTTAAATTGTTCCAGTGCCCTATCACTCTCTCTGAGTGGTTGAATGCATCTGGGTCTTTTTTCTGTTTTATATTCTGAAGGTGACCCACACCTTATACAATCGTTAGCTCCTCTTATTCGTCAGATATAGGAGGAAGCATAGAGACAAAGAAACTTTCTTGTGCAGATCCACCAATCAAATCATAAAATAATACAGATGGAGTGTCAACTCACATTTGGAGTTTTTAGCCAAGCTCTAGGTGGTATAGCCTGTGGCTCCACGAAAACCCCAAAAGATTCCAGAACATAGGGACAAATAAGTAAAAAAATTCTTTAATAAAATATTAAATAAAATATATCTTAAATCTGGCGCAGCCAGATAGCCAGGACGCGTTTCGCCAAGTTCTATGGCTTCCTCAGCTGGTTTACAGGTATTTAGAAACAGACCATATATATAGTGTCCTCTTAATAGTAAGATTGTCCCCACATGTTCCGATTTGCCGTTGGCGTGCGTTCCACGCCTCGAATTGTAGATTCCTCTTGTTGCGGTGGACGCCACCATCTTGCGCATGTATTTCGGCGATGCTTGCGCTTCACCCTGCGTTTCACGTGATATTTCCGGTTTGTACATGCGTTCCACCTACGAGTTGCGCTGTGTACCAAATAGGGCAGTCCTCTGTTTCCTTCTCCACTTACACAGTACTGCCTTGCAACCATAGTCCATAATATAAATTTATAGGTATAGCCCTATCTGGAGAAAAAACAGATTAGGTCCTTGCGGTGCCGATAATCCACTTTATTGGGATCCTCCGCAACCCTGTACCATATTGGGAAACTGAACGAATTTGTGCATACTCATAGATTCACTCTGATGCCTTAGCAGTGTGTGTATAAGTAATAAACAATTGTGCGAATATAATCATCCAGTCAACTTTGGCCCAGATGCTTAATTAGAGGGGATCCAGAGTGGCAGACAGGAACCAACACACAGAAAATGAACAGCCCCGAAACCACCAACCAGACCACCCGGCGCCAGCGCACCACCACCAATGCGAGATGCAGGCACAGAGCGCTCGGTTCGGTTCGGATCGAATTGGACACCGTACCCTGAGACCGCGGGGGATACTCAGACGACGAAGTACGGCGGAGAAATAAAGACATCAGTCGAGGCTGGATGCACTGGTAAATCTGGGTTTTTTATTCACAGCTCAGGCATTTATCAACTTTACACAAATTATAATACAATGGGAATCCCTGCCCGCCCTCACAGGACCCATTGGCCATTACAGTTCGGGGAGTCGCCGATTCGGACCGGATGGTCCGAATCGGCCATTTTACGATTCGAACCGGATGGTTCGAATCGGCCATTTTCCGATTCGAAGAATCTGATAACGGCCACAAGGCAATCGGAAAATGGCGGCGGGCAAGGCAGACAAAGGGAATACATTTCACAACACAAACGGGGACACTTTATTACACCACACATAACCACATCTAAATAAACGTACTCCAAAACTCCGGGCATGCCACCGCACCTAATTGTCCATGGCCATATCACTGTCACTGTGCACCGCCCCTGGCTGAGGGTGCTGAGCCATTCCGTGACACAGACCTTCTAAAAAAATGTGCAGACTCTCCTCTCCTCCTCTCCAAACAAAAAATACATTGTCGATGTATCGCCTATAGGCCAGCACGTTCCCTTGTGCCCAGCCACGCGAACCATACACAAACCTGGTTTCCCAGCCTGACATGTATAGGTTGGCGTAGCTGGGCGCAAACTTTGTGCCCGTAGCAGTACCCTTATGTTGGATATAGTAATCCTCTTCAAACTTAAGTTTATATTAAACCATAATTACTTTAACACTTTCTATAATGATGGATCTTTGGTCACTTTCTATTAGATTATATTTAGATATTTCTTCTAGTATGGTTAATCCCATACCGTGCGGTATATTGCTATAAAGCGCGTTTAAATCACATGTTACCATGATATCACCATTCTGCCAATCTCTAGTTCTTTCAATATTTTTAACATGTTAAGAGTATCCTAATTTGCCGATGCTAATTTGATGCAATTCGGTGGTTATAGGCGTAGTTCAGCAGTTTACGCCAATATCTGATAACTGTTTTGGTGACTCCAATAGTGAATTAACCATATTTTCAGCAAAACGGCATTGCCAAAGTGTGCCAAAATGCAGCAAAACACAAAGCACCGAAAATACATGCAATTTTTTACTCTGTGAATCAGGGCCGGCGCTGCCACTAGGCAAGCTAGTCGGTCTCCTAGAGCGCAGTGCCCGCCTAGGGCGCAGTCGGGCCCAACCACTGAAGAAATTAAATTATTTGTGTGAGTGTGTCCGCGGGCCGGGGCAGGTGCCACAATTTACTCGTGCCATGCATGCTCACACACCAGCCGCAGCATGCCTCCTGACTCCTTGATGCCAGCGGCTGACGCTGGCACATGTTGTGGCTGGCGGCAGCACGCGTAACCTCACATCAGTCACTGGCTCTGGGGGAGTCTCGCGTGAAGGAGGCAGTCAGAGAGCAGACGAGGTGTTTAGACTGCCGTGTGAGAGACGAAGCTGCTCTGTCCTGGTCACTGTCTGTGTGGAGTGTGGTACGTATATTGCACAGACAGTCACTACATGCATTCGACCTGCACATGTCTGTAATAGAGATAGGCATTAGTTTTGGATAAATTCGGAATGACTCGGAGGATGAGGATGGCCTGGTTAGCCAATCCACCAAGTCCTCTGTATGTTGCTGCTGCTTAAGACGGCCAGCACCAGTTAGAAAGGACAAGCGTGCCCCTGCAGAGGATGCACCATGTCCACCACGACCAGAAGCACAGCCTCCCGACACAGGGGCTGCTTGACTTTTTATCTGTGTCTGGGACCGTCTGCCTGTCCTTTTTGTTCTTTCAGACATGGTGAGTGATATATAGATTAAAATATACAGAACTCTGATTCAACTCTGGTATAAAGATTTAAAGAACTCTAGTATAACTCAGTGAGACACACTGATAGCTGGCAGCCAGTGACAAGACACAGATCACCTCAATTCACAAATGTTTTAAAGAAATTAGTGAGCCCCAAAATACTGCATGTGTCAGGATCGGGTAACCCCGCTTGCAGACTGTAAGCCAACAGACCCTGACCAACCAGTCCTTAGCAATGGCCGGGTTATGGTCAGTAATACTGAGAACGACGAACACAAAGAAAGTGGCGGAGTGCAAAGTAAAACAACCTGCAGAATAAAGTAACCCACAATGCTCTAGCTAGCCGGTCCTTAATAATGGCCGGGTTAAGCAGAGCAAACCAACAAAAACACACATAGGCAGGGGTTAAGGAAATAGAGGTCTGTTATACTATGCCAAAATTCAGGGTGCCAGAAAACCGGGAAGTCGAGACAAGCCGGGATCGTATTAACCAGGAAATCAGTCAGATAGGAATTCAGAAATAACAGCAAGGCACTAGGCGTAACTGGAACCACGCCAGGGCAACTTGCTAAGGGAAAGGAAGCCCTTTAAATAGAGCCACAGCACTTCCTATTGGTGCTCAGAGGAAGACGCCCTGCTCTGCTATAGGATAGCTGGTCATGTGCTGCGATTGGTTGTCCTTCCTGCATGCTGCATCTGATTCGCGGGCAGCACCATTCTCTGTCCTGTAGTACACAGTACCCTGGAATAAGGCTTTCTAGATATCAGCTGCTGTGACGGCCGCAACATTTCTCTGGACATGGGGCGAAGGTGCAACATTTCCCTGGACATGGGGCGAAGGTGCAACATTTCCCCGGACATGGGTCGAATGTGCAACATTTCCCTGGACATGGGGCTAAGGTGCAACATTTCCCTGGACATGGGGCGAAGGTGCAACATTTCCCTGGACATGGGCCACCGTGACAGCACCCCCCCTGACGGCGGGCCCGAGGGCGAGAAGGGAAGCGGCGATGATGGGCGGAGACCAGCCCGGGGGCATGAACATCAGAGGCAGCAACCCAGGAACGTTCCTCCGGGCCGTACCCCTTGCAATGCACAAGATATTGCAATCCGCCTCTAGACCACCTGGAATCGATGAGAGCCTGCACCTTGTATTCCTCCTGACCCTGAACTTGGACAGGAGGAGGCTGTTTCACGGGAGTGGTATACCGGTTACAGACAAGGGGCTTGAGTAGGGAGGTATGGAAGGAGTTGGGGATTCTCAAGGACTTAGGCAACTCCAAGGCATAAGAGACAGGATTAATGCGTCGGAGGACCCTGTACGGACCGATAAACCGTAGTGCCAACTTGTGAGAGGGCACCCGGAGTTTGATATGCTGAGTGGAGAGCCATACCCTTTGACCAGGGACATAAGAAGGTCCTGGTCGTCTGTGGCGGTCTGCAAACGTCTTATGGGCTAAAGAAGCTTTTTGCAAAGCGGATTGAATCCGCGTCCAGGACTGACGTAGGAGTTGTAAGTGATCGTTAAGTGCATGAATGGGTGATTCAGACGGAGTGCCAGGTAGTAAAGCAGGATGGAACCCATAGGTCGCAAAGAACAGGGTATGACCAGAGCTGTCATGTACCACGTTATTCCTAGCCAACTCAGCCCAAGGTAATAAGGAACTCTTGTTGGTGGGAGAGGAAGAACCGTAAATATTGTTCTAAGGACTGGTTGGTACGTTCAGCAGCACCGTTAGATTGTGGGTGGTAGGCAGAAGAAAAGGATAAGTTGATACCCATTTCTTTACAGAAGTATTTCCGGAATCGGGAAATGAACTGAGTACCACGATCTGAGACTATTTCCTGCGGTATCCCATGTAACCGTACCACCTCCTTAGCAAATATACCGGCTAGCTGTTCTGAAGAAGGAAGTTTTTTCAGTGCAACAATATGGGCCATTTTAGAAAAACGGTCAATAACCGTGAGAATGCTGGTATTACCCTCAGATGGGGTAGGTCCACAATAAAGTCCATGGATAAATGGGTCCATGGTCTCGAAGGAACAGGGAGAGGTTGTAATAGACCCACTGGAAGATCAGCAGGGGTCTTATTCTGGGCACACACGTTACAGGAGGCAATGAACTCTCGGATATCAACACGAAGAGTGGGCCACCAATATAGACGAGAAACGGTGAGATTGGTCTTATTGACTCCTGGGTGACCTGCAACCTTTTGATGCATGCATAACTTGTAATAACTCCCTTCTCTCGTTCTCTCCTACATAACAATCTTTCTGGAGGTAGAGAGCTAGGGGCGGCATTCTGATAGGACAGAATGCGCTCGATCAACTGAGAAGACACTTGCATACACACAGTGGCGATTTATATGAGTACTGGGTATAAGAGTAACCGGTTCGGTGTGAGGCAGTTCCTCTTCCTCAAACTGTCTGGAAAGAGCATCCGCCTTGGTATTACGTGACCCTGGGCGGTAGGTAATCAAATAATTGAAGCGACTTAGGAACAACGACCATCTGGCCTGGCGGGGGGACAGTCGCTTCATGTCTGCCAGGTAGGCTAGGTTCTTGTGGTCAGTTGGAGGGTTCACAAATTCCAGTGATCATTCTAACAGATGTTAGAGCCATTATATTCTTTTAGAGCCATTATAATAGCCAAGAGTTCTCTGTTGCCAATGTCATAGTTTCTCTCTGAGTCGGACAACTTCTGGGAGAAGTAGGCACAAGGGTGAAGTGGGGCATCCCAGGTGTCTCTCTGGGAAAGTAATAAATCTCTGGATTGGTTTCAACCCTTTGGGTAGAGGCCAAGATAGGATGGATTCCAGTTTTTTGGGATCCATTAAAAAACCCTTGGATGACACGATGTACCCCAGAAACGGAACCTGTGTCACATGGAATATGCATTTTTCTAGCTTACAATATAAACCATTTCGTAACAGAGTACCGAGAACAGAACGCATGTGATCATAATGTGTATGTAGGTCAGGAGAGTGCACCAGAATGTCATCTAGACTATGACACATGAGGAGAGGTAGTCCCGAAGGACGTCATTTATAAAAGCGTGAAAAACCGGAGGGGCGTTGCACAACTCAAACAGCATGACCAGATATTTGTAGTGGCCGCTATGGGTGTTGAATGCGGTCATCCACTCGTCTCCCTCCTTTATGCGTACCAGGTTGTATGCACCCCTAAGATCCAATTTGGAAAACACCGTGAAACCTCTAAGACGGTCAAAGAGGTCAGAGATTAGAGGAATAGGGTAGGCATTCTTGATGGTGGTACGATTCAACCCTCTATAATCTATGCACGGACGGAGGTCATCCTCTTTTTTGGCTACAAAGAACCCTGCCCCAGCTGGGGAAGAAGATCTTCGTATGAAACCCTTCTCCAGCGATTCCTGGATATATTCCTCCATGATACTATGTTCCTTTGGGGACAGTGGATAAATTCTCCCTTTAGGGGGAATGATACCTGGGTAGAACTTGATAGCACAGTCATACGGACGGTTCGGGGGGTAGCTAATCGGCCTCTTTTTTGTCAAACACTTTATGACGGAATGGGATGTTGCTCCGCCTGCGGGTGTGCTCTATCTGCGTGCCCCGGCGCTTACCGCTGGCCCGACTACCGAGTGACACGGCACTCGGCGTCTCGTGCGGCCTGGCGTGACCCTGGGGAAGGGTTAGCGGGCGGTGGAGGGGACCCCTGCCTAGAACCAGCCCGACCACTGAGCCATACGGTACTCAGCGTCTCGAGCAGCTGGTTCACTGACCTTGTGGGAGGTGGAGTACGTCTGCGGGCGGCCGGCCGATTACGGGGATCGGATCTCTTCCGGCAAATATTCGGATCGGATTGCGGAGGACTTTCGGATCTTGGATGGATGTGGCTTCGGATCTTGCGGGATCGGCAGAGTCTTCGGATCTTACCGCAGTCCCTCGCAATACCGAAGCGCGGTACACGGCCACGCCCTTCGGATCGGATCTCGGGCTAATAGTCTGAGAACCGAACACCATACGCTGCGCCTCTGTCCTGATGCGAGATGCAGGCACAGAGCGCTCGGTTCGGTTCGGATCGACTGGGACACCGTACCCTGAGACCGCGGGGGATACTCAGATGATGAAGTACGGCGGAGAAATAAAGACATCAGTCGAGGCTGGATGCACTGGTAAATCTGGGTTTTTTATTCACAGCTCAGGCATTTATCAACTTTACACAAATTATAATACAATGGGAATCCCTGCCCGCCCTCCCAGGACCCATTGGCCATTACAGTTCGGGGAGTCGCCGATTCGGACCGGATGGTCCGAATCGGCCATTTTACGATTCGAACCGGATGGTTCGAATCGGCCATTTTCCGATTCGAAGAATCTGATAACGGCCACGAGGCAATCGGAAAATGGCGGCGGGCAAGGCAGACAAAGGGAATACATTTCACAACACAAACGGGGACATTTTATTACACCACACATAACCACATCTAAATAAACGCACTCCAAACTCCGGGCGTGCCACCGCGCCTAATTGTCCATGGCCATACCACTGTCACTGCGCACCGCCCCTGGCTGAGGGTGCTGGGCCATTCCGTGACACACTTGTTTAACAGACAGATATTGCTCCGGAACGGTAGAAGACAAAAGGTTTTGCAGTAGGAGTATTGAGTAACCTGATAGGTAACATAGAGGGAAAACAAGAGGAGAAACAGGTGGAACCCCATGCGACGACCTTTCCCTTTACCCAGTCAATGTGAGGATTATGCTTTTGTAACCATGTGAGACCTAAAACGACTGAACAAGACGGTGATGATTTGATTTGAAACACTATGGATTCGTCATGATGATCCCAAGACACATGGAAATAGCTTTAGTCTCTTGGGTTATAACAGGAGAGGCAAGGGGCCTACCATCAATGGCCTCTACCATTAAGGGTTTGGATCTAGGGGGCAGAGTAACAAGATGACCTGAGGCAAAGGACTCATCCATAAGATTATCAGCAGCCCCTGAATCCAGCAATGCATCACAATCGAATTTGAAAGAACCCCATGTTAGACAGACAGGAAGAAGTAAACGTAGTGAGGTCAGTTTGGGACACAAAGTGAGAACACCTAAGGCCGGTCCCCTCCTAGGACTTAGGTGCGAGCGTTTTCCGGGCGTGATGGGCACTTAGGGGGCACCAACGCCTTAAGTCCGCAATATAGGCAAAGACCCTCTCTACGCCTATAGGATTTCTCTTCTTCTGTCAATTTGGTGTGACCCAATTGCATGGGTTCGGTATCAGAGACCTGTGAAGTGCGAGATGGTGGGCTACCGGAACCTCGTGTAGGAACCCTAGCAACGCTTTTTCTGGGTCTCTCTCTGTGTTTAGCTCTATCCCTGATTCTGTTGTCAATATCAATCACGTAATCGATCAAATCCTCTATCTCATCTAGGATAGTATCAGAAAGGCCTTCCTGGAAAAGCAATACAAGGAAATCATTAGTCCAATCAACCTCTGCTACTAGGGTTTTGAAGTCTATGGCATAATCTGCAACAGACCTGGAACCTTGCTTAATTCTGAGAAGGGATCTCCCAGCCCTCTTGGAACGACCAGGAGGATCAAAGGTGCGTCTGAGAGCACGTACAAAATTGTGGTAGTTATAGACCACGGCATCATCATTTTCCCACAATGGGTTAGCCCATGCTAGTGCTCTACCAGACATATGATTTATCATAAATCCCACACGGGCACGATCTGAAACATACATTCTAGGGTTTAGTTCAAAATGAATGCTGACCTGAGTCAAAAAGCCACGACACCCAGTCTGTTCCCCACCAAAACGAATTGGAGAAGTCATGGATTGTCAGGGTCGAGGGAATGGGAAGCAGGAACCAGGTGTAGAAGCTATGACGAGGTACAGAATAGGGAGAATCCAGAAGAAGAGTCGAACTTTCCAGGTTTGGTACACAATAAGGATGTATTAGAATTCGTCTAGCAGGTATACAACTCCTAAGAGAAGCGGCGCTGTGGCAATGATGGTGTGCAAGGACTGGGTATATATAGGCAGCTGGGGTGGTCACGCCCCTCTGAATGGTGGTAACTCGCCTCCCTATTGGGTCCCATCTGGGAGGTAGGCTCACCCTGTGGGGCGATCCCAGCCCCTGCCTGTCAAGGACTCAGCCACACCCCCAACCTGTTAAAGAGAGTCTCCCGATCCACACGCCGGTCTGAGCCACGCCTCCTCAAGCCGCGCGGTGAGGAGCCAAGCGCCGTGGCATTCTGGGGCTCCAAATTGGCGCCATGACAGGCCCCACCGGCCGCTTGGACCAGGCGCGACCCGCTCAACACCGGAGGAGGAGATCCCCGTGATCGGGGCAGCGCTACTGCGACCACCGCAGGCGTAGGCCTAGACCGCGAGGCGGCACCAGGTGGGTCCCGAGGTCGCCGAGATCCTGCGTTGGGGCGTGACAGAACCCCCCCGAAGGAGCGACCAGGGCCCGGCCTGCGCGGGTGCAAGCAATGAAATGCCCGAAAGAGAGCAGGTGCATGCACGTGCTGAACCGGCTCCCAAGACCGCTCCTCGAGGCCATACCCCTTCCAATGCACATAATATTGAAGCCCGCCTCTGCAGACGGGAGTCAAGAATCCGGTCTATTTCATATTCCAGGGAATCCGACACCACAGAGGGAGGTGGAGGAGCAGGAGAGCGGTCGATGAAAGGATCGGGATGATACGACTTAAAAAGGGAGACATGGAAAACGGGGTGTATCTTGTATGAGTCCGGTAGTTGAAGACGAAAGGCAACAGAGTTAATTTTCTTGATGATTCGAAATGGACCCACGAACTTAGTACCCAGTTTCTTGGATGGACAGGGCAACTGAAGGTTTTTTGTGGAGAGGAGGACCATGTCCCCGATTTGGAAATCCGGAGCATGTCATTGCCGTTTATCCGCAGCTCTTTTGTACGCCTCTTGAGCAGCTTGGTAATAGCGGCCAGGCGGAATCCCTTCTTGAGGACAAGAAGGCGATTGGTCGCTTCAGGTACAGTGGTAGCTACAGGGATATTCGGAATAGCAGTAGGATGGAATCCGTAGTTCACATAGAACGGAGAGGAGTGTATGGAAGAGTGTTGACGGGAGTTGTATGAGAATTCTGCGGAGGGTAGCAGGTCGAGCCAGTCATCCTGAAGGAAGGAAGTGTAACAACGTAGGTGTTGTTCAAGGATTTGGTTGACCCGTTCTGTTTGTCCGTTTGTCTGTGGGTGGAAGGATGAAGAGAGATTCCGCTGTATACGTAATAAGGAGCAAAAGGCTTTCCAGAACTTAGACTTGAACTGGGTTCCCCTGTCCGTCGTTATAGTATCGGGAATTCCATGGAGACGGAAGATATGGGTAAAAAATAAGGAAGCTGGTTTTCCGGCAGTCGGTAATTTTTTACTTTGACTAAAATGGCACACTTCATTCCATCTATCGACAACCACCATGATGGTGTTAAAACCTTTGGACGGAGGCAGGTCTACAATGAAGTCCATGGTTAGTTGTGTCCATGGTCTGTTTGGGACTGGTAAGGGGCAGAGTAAACCCGCAGCTTTGGTATGGTTGACTTTTGTTCTGAGACATGTAGGGCATGATTGAACGTATTGTTTGACACTGAGTTCCACAGAGGGCCACCAAAACTGTCGAAGAATCAAATCCAAGGTCGCTCGTATGCCTGGGTGTCCAGCCTGTGGAGAATCATGACATGTATGCAAGACGTCGAAGCGAGCTTCTTCTGGTACGAAGATACGATCCCGGATGATATGAAGACCTTCAGGGTTTACGGTTAAAGAAGTGGTTGCAGTTAGGGTGCGAATTTTGTCACATACGGGGTGAATGATGCCGAGGAAACATTTTGAAGATAGTATTGATGAGGGGATAGAAGGAATACTACATGAGTGATGGATGCGAGAAAGGGCATTGGCCTTACCATTTTTTTGACCCGGTCTGTAGCTGACATGAAAAACAAAATGAGCGAAAAAGAGAGCCCAGCGGGCATGTCTTGGTTTGAGGCGTTTGGCAGAACGCAGATACTCTAGGTTTTTATGATCTGTATAGACAGTGATTGGGTGTGAGGCACCCTCTAATAGGTGACGCCATTCTTCAAGCCCTCTTTTGATGGCTAACAACTCGCGGTCCCCTATGTCGTAGTTGATCTCAGCCGGACTGAGCTTTTTTGAACAATATGCCACTGGGTGAAAGGATTGCCCCAGTGGCTACTTCGGAGGCGTCCACCTCCAAAAAATAAGGTGTTTGGGGGTTGGGCATGGAGAGGATAGGAGTGGTAGAAAACCGGATACGGAGGTTGTCAAATGCCAATTGAGCCTCTGGAGTCCATTTGAAGGGTATCCCGGTCTTGGTAAGGATGGTTAATGGATGTGCTATCTTAGAGAAGTTTTTTATAAACCTACGGTAGAAATTGGCAAACCCCAGGAATTGTTGTACTGCCTTGCAGGTATCAGGAACGGACCAGGACAAGATGGCCTCTACTTTTTAGGATCCATCTCGATCTGTCCTGGAGAAAGCACGAATCCGAGAAAATCCTCCTTCGTTGTCTCGACTATGCATTTCTCGAGTTTGGCATACAGTTTGTTGTCGCGGAGTCATTGAAGAACAATACGCATGTGGGAGTGAGGGTCTTCGAGGGACGAAGAGAAAACAAGGATGTCATCGAGATAGGTGACAAGGCAATCAAGGAGGTCTCTGAAGACGTCATTTATGAAATGTTGGAAGGTGGCCAGTACGTTACACAGTCCGTAGGGCATGACTGTGTATTCGAAGTGGCCGTAGCGTGATCGGAATGTGGTTTTCCACTCGTCGTCTTGTTTCATCCTGACGAGATTGTAGGCCCTGCGTAGATCCAGTTTGGAATATATTTTGGCACTTTTTAGTCTCTCTAACAGTTCTGGTATGAGAGGCAAGGGGTATCGGTTTTTTACTGTTATCTTGTTGAGGTCTCGGTAGTCAACGCAGGGCCTTAACCCTCCATCCTTTTTATCCCAAAAAAAGATGCCAGCTCCTGCCGGAGAGGTAGAGGGACGAATGAATCCTTTTTCAAGGTTTTCTTTTATATATTCCTTTAACACAGCTAGCTCTGGTTCTGATAAGGGGTAGATACGGCCATAGGGAATAGCGGTCCCAGGAAGGAGATCTATAGGACAGTCATAGGGACGTCTTGGTGGTAGTGTCTCGGCTTTTTGTTTATCAAATACATCGTCGAACTCATGGTAGGCCTTGGGAAGGCAGATGTTGGTCTGCACCATGTCTTTATCGAGTATGGACATCACAGCGTGTGTTTTCTGGAGACACGTTTGTTTACAACGAGGAGACAGAAACGACACTGATGCGGATGACCAGTGTATGTAAGGGTCGTGTTTAAGCCATGGAAGGCCGAGTATGACCGGGCATAGGGGTGAGGAGACAATATCAAAGCATAATGTTTCAGAATGCTTAGAACCTATGGTGACTTGTAACGGTATGGTTTCGTGTGTTATGGGTCCAGACTGCAAATGAGAGCCATCAACTAGTTGAACGCACACAGGAAAGGCTTTATTGTGAATGGGAATAGACAAACGTGAAGACAATTTTTTATCTAGAAAGCATCCACTAGCTCCTGAGTCCACCATGGCTTGTAGCGGGATCGTCTTCTGCTGCCACTGTAATAAGTTGGGGAGCAGTAAGAGAGGGGAGGGATTCTTTGATGTATGTATGACATGAGGAATGGGCTTACCCCTTCTTGAACCATTTCTGATAGGACAGTTACGAACTTGATGACTGGCTTCAGCACAATAGAGGCATAGGTGGAGTTGGCGACGGCGGTCTACTTCGGCTCTGGGTAGACGTCCGTTGACCATGCCGATCTGCATGGATTTGACCGAGGAACCTGGGTTAGACACCGGGACCAATGCTGTGGAAGCAGAAGGTTGTTCAGACTGATTAGAGATGGGTCTAGGTATCCAAGGGATTGCAGCTCCCCTTTCCTGACGTCTCTCTCTCATTCTGCGATCCACCAAAATACAGAAATCAATTAGGGCCTCCATATTAGGTGGTATGCCGACTCTAGCCAACTCATCTTTGAGATGGTCCGCCAATCCAAGGCGGAATTGATCCAACAGTGCCGTGTCATTCCATCCTGTCTGATGGGAAAAGTGGTGAAATTCTGTTATATACTCTTCGACGGGCCTACGGCCCTGTTTAAGGGTTCGGATGACCGTTTGGGCTGTATCGCGTTGGTGTGGGTCTCTATACATTGATTCCAAAGCACAAGAAAATTAAGCCCAGGTATCTAGAGAAGGATCATTTTGGCGAAGAAGTGTGTGAGCCCATCTTTTTGGTTCCCCACCGAGGAGTGAGATGACTGCTCTGACCCTTATGAATTCAGAGTTATAGGTTCGAGGTTTGAGAGAGAATAAGACATGGCAGTCTAAAACGAAAGTCTCGAATTTGGAACGGTCCCCAAAGAAGCGGTCAGGCAGGGGAACCTGAGGTTCTGGGGTGGTCTCAGCGATGGGTTGGGGCGCAATGAGATCGTTGCCAGGATCGTAAGGAGGTGGGGGACCCATTGCATGGAACTGGTCTCGCAGTTGCTGTTGTTCCGCATGTAAGTCCTGAATGGTTCTGGTGAGACCGGTAACTTGAAGAGTTAGGGCTTGTACCGCCTCTGCAACTTCTACGGGTTCCATAGTGTGGCCACAGCGTACTGTCAGGGTCGAGGGAATGGGAAGCAGGAACCAGGTGTAGAAGCTATGACGAGGTACAGAATAGGGAGAATCCAGAAGAAGAGTCGAGAACTTTCCAGGTTTGGTACACAATAGGGATGTATTAGAATTCGTTTAGCAGGTATACAACTCCTAAGAGAAGCAACGCTGTGGCAATGATGGTGTGCAAGGACTGGGTATATATAGGCAGCTGGGGTGGTCACGCCCCTCTGAATGGTGATAACTCGCCTCCCTATTGGGTCCCATCTGGGAGGTAGGCTCACCCTGGGGGCAATCCCAGCCCCTGCCTGTCAAGGACTCAGCCACGCCCCCCAACCTGTTAAAGGGAGTCTCTTGATCCACACGCCGGTCTGAGCCACGCCCCCTCAAGCCGTGCGGTGAGGAGCCAGGCGCCATGACAGGCCCCACCGGCCGCTCAGACCAGGCGCAACCCGCTCAACGCCGGAGGAGGAGATCCCCGTGATCGGGGCAGCGCTACTGCGACCACCGCAGGCGTAGGCCTAGACCGCGAGGCGGCACCAGGTGGGTCCCGAGGGCGCCGAGATCCCGCGTTGGGGCGTGACATGGATACATGGGAGGTAGGTAAAGCAACCTCAGGTGTGTGGGATTGCAGGACCGGGGCAGGGGTCGCCACCTGTGGTTCAGGCTGCAAATAGGCAGTACGGACAAGAATAGTTAGTATAGCCTGAGCAAAGGCATCCATGCGGTGGTCTAATTCATCGACACGAGAGGCACATGCAGCGAGCTGCTGACCCACGTCTGCAGGGTCCATGGCCCTAGCGTAATGTCAGGATCGGGTAACCCGCTTGCAGACTGTAAGCAACAGACCCTGAACCAACCGGTCCTTAGCATGGCCGGGTTATGGTCAGTAATACTGAGAACGACGAACACAAAGAAAGTGGCGGAGTGCAAAGTTAAAACAACCTGCAGAATAAAGTAACCCACAATGCTCTAGCTAGCCGGTCCTTAATAATGGCGGGTTAAGCAGAGCAAACCAACAAAACACACATAGGCAGGGGTTAAGGAAATAGAGGTCCGTTTTATACTATACCAGAATTCAGGGTGCCAGAAAACAGGGAAGTCGAGACAAGCCGGGATCGTATTAACCAGGAAATCAGTCAGAAAGGAATTCAGAAATAACAGCAAGGCACTAGGCGTAACTGGAACCACGCTAGGGCAACTTGCTAAGGAAAGGAACCCTTTAAATAGAGACACAGCACTTCCTATTGGTGCTCAGAGGAGACGCCCTGCTCTGCTATAGGATAGCTGGTCATGTGCTGCGATTGGTTGTCCTTCCTGCATCTGATTCGGGGCAGCACCATTCTCTGTCCTATAGTACACAGTACCCTGGAATAAGGCTTTCTGGATATCAGCTGCTGTGACAGCCGCAACATTTCCCCGACATGGGGCGAAGGTGCAACATTTCCCTGGACATGGGGCGAAGGTGCAACATTTCCCCGGACATGGGTCGAAGGTGCAACACTTCCCTCGACATGGGAAGAAGGTGCAACATTTCCCTGGACATGGGGCGAAGGTGCAACATTTCCCCGGACATGGGTCGAAGGTGCAACACTTCCCTCGACATGGGAAGAAGGTGCAACATTTCCCTGGACATGGGGCGAAGGTGCAACATTTCCCTGGACATGGGCCACCGTGACAGTGTGGTACTGGATGTGTGACAAGACACAGATCACCTCAATTCACAAATGTTTTAAAGAAATTAGTGAGCCCCAAAAAAACTTGCTGGCTGTGTGACAAGACACCTTAATTCACAAATGTTTTAAAGAAAGTTGTAGACCCCAAAAAAACTTGCTGGCACAGTGACAAGACACACATCACCTAAATTCCCTGATATTTGGTAGAAATGAGACCCCCCAGACCCCCCCCCAGTAGCGTGGCAGACCGGCAGTAACAAGACACAACGATCTCCTCTGAAATCTCCTCTGAAATGCATGCAGAAACGGCGCGTGGAAACGTTATATAGTGTGCTGCGGGACTTAGCTCTGTGAGCCCATGATTGGGCAAAATTTGCCCAATCAGGACTCTGAGCGGTGATTGGCATAGTGTTGAACCTGTCTTGCACCAGACCTGTGGTCAGGTGCAAGGCTGTAGCCAATTACGAGCTTCAGTCCAGTGGGAAAATGCATTGTGGTCCATTGTGGTCGAACATGCGGCAAACACCCGGAAATGTTCGGTGTTCGCGATCTAATCGAACAGGCTAAGTTCGGGTCGAACTCCGAACCGTCCGAACCGAACAGCTCATCCCTATTCAAGACGACATTCTCCTCCCCCGGGATATGCAAAGGGATAGCAGGCAGAGCTCTACATCCTGAGGTGAAGCTGCTGTCTCCTTAGCACCTCATATCGTTTTCGAGTTGTAGTCGTGGTGGCAGGTGTTAGGGCTCCTATTCCCTCTGTGGCTTTAGCTATATAGGCTGTTATGCAGGGTTCTGCGAGTACAGCTATGCTAGTGATGATGTTAGGTGTCCTGTAGAACTCTGCCTGCTATCACTTTGCATATCCCGGGAGAGGAGAGTGTCGTCTTGAAGACAAACTGCTTACAGGTCAGGACTGCAAGTCCCATCAACTGTCTCCATCATACAAACACCCCACAAGCCATTTGCCTAACGTAAATTTCCAAAGACTGAATAAATGAACATGAGAAAACCAGAAATGTGGACAATTGTGTCACGGAATGGCTCAGCACCCTCAGCCAGGGGCGGTGCACCATGACAGTGATATGGCCATGGACCATTAGGTGCGGTGGCACGCACGGAGTTTTAAAGTACGTTTATTTAGATGTGGTTATGTGTGGTGTAAAAGTGTCCCCGTTTGTGTTGTGAAATGTATTCCCTTTGTCTGCCTTGCCCGCCGCCATTTTCCGATTGCCTCGTGGCCGTTATCAGATTCTTCGAATCGGAAAATGGCCGATTCGACCATCCGGTCCGAATCGGCGACCTCCCGAACTGTAACGGCCAATGGGTCCTGTGAGGGCGGGCAGGGATTCCCATTGTATTCATAATTTGTGTAAAGTTGATAAATGCCTGAGCTGTGAATAATAAACCCAGATTTACCAGTGCATCCAGCCTCGACTGATGTCTTTATTTCTCCGCCGTACTTCATCGTCTGAGTATCCCCCGCGGTCTCAGGGTACGGTGTCCAACTAGATCCGAACCGAACCGAGCGCTCTGTGCCTGCATCTCGCATCAGGACAGAGGCGCAGCGTATGGTGTTCGGTTCCCAGACTATTAGCCCGAGATCCGATCCGAAGGGCGCGGCCGTGTACCGCGCTTCGGTATTGCAGGAGACCGCGGTAAGATCCGAATACTCTGCCGATCCCGCAAGATCCGAAGCTGCATCCATCTAAGATCCGAAAAGTCCTCCGCAATCAGATCCGAATATTCCGCCGGAAAAGATCCGATCTCCGAATCGGCCGGCCGCCCGCAGACGTACTCCACCCCCACAAGGTCAGTGAACCAGCTGCTCGGGACGCTGAGTACCGTATGGCTCAGTGGTCGGGCTGGTTCTAGGCAGGGGTCCCCTCCACCGCCCGCTAACCCTTCCCCAGGGTCACGCCAGGTCGCACGAGACGCCGAGTGCCGCGTCACTCGGTAGTCGGGCCAGCGGTAAGCGCCGGGGCACGCAGATAGAGCACACCCGCAGGCGGACAACATCCCATTCCGTCATACTGGTGGCAGCGGTGGGATAAGCTCTCTGCAGGCCCTAGGGGACCCTCATCATGACCGGGTACAGTGCCTACAAACGGGACGTCCTGCGTGGCATGCTGGAGAACCGGGGAGGCGCCCCGGGCTCCAAGAGCCGGGAGGCCATGATGGAGGAGTTAAGGAGGATGGACCAAGAGGCGGCGTTCGCAGCGTTGCCTGCTGACATAGCGCCGGCAACCGTCCCCGCCGAGCCCGAAGACAGCGACTTTTGCCGGAAGATGCGAGAGCGGATCTCTATGATGGGTCCGGCCCCATCGGAGGCTGAGATGCGGAGTCTGGTCCGAGAACTCGGCCAGGAAGAGGAGCGTGAGAAAGAGCGAGCGCATGAGCTACGGCTGGCTGAAGTGCGAAGCCGACGGAGTAGCCGTTCCCCTTCGGACCGTTCCACCGGGCGCAAAGTGCCTTTTCAGGCGTTCAAGGAGTTCCGGGAAGCAGAGGAGGAGATAGTTACCTCCAGGACTTCGAGCGCCTGTGCCGAGTGCACGAAGTGCACCGTGCCGACTGGGTGAGGATCTTGGCGTGTAAGCTGACCGGTCGGGCCGCCGAGGCTTATCGCACGGTGCCAGACGAAGAGGCCACCAGTTACTCGCACGTTAAGCAGGCGCTGCTGAGCAGGTTCGCTGTGACCCCTGAAGCCAGCCGGGTGAAGTTCTGGAACTCTCGCTGGCCCAATCGGTTGCAGCGGGACTTGCGCACCTGGTTCTCGGGTAGCAAAGCGGAGACGGTAACGGAGATTACCCAGCTGCTGCTGCTCGAGCAGTTTTTCGAGCACACCCCCTCCGCTATCCGGGAGTGGGTGCGTGACAAGAAGCCCCAGACAGTGCAACAAGCGGCCACCTGGGCAGACGAATACACGGACACTCGGAAGATGTCCGGTGGGGAGCGATCCCTGGCCGTCCGCCCAGCGCTACCCGCTCCACCACCTCCACCACCGGCGGTCCGGACGCCGGCAGCACGGCCCACCAGCCGGCCCAACAACATGGCTAATGTCCGGTGCTACGGGTGCAACCAGGAGGGGCACTACAAGCAGTATTGCCCCAACCGACCGGAGTCGACCCGACCGGCCGCCAGGCCATCGTCGACGGTCCATTGTTGCGACGCCGAAACTCCGTGGCCGGAGGCCCCGGAGGAATGGGAGCAGCTACATGAGGCCGACCCCGTGCAAGCCGCCGCGGACGACAACCGTCGTCATCACCGTCAGGCGGTGTGGATAAACGGGCGGCCCGCTGAGGGGCTGCGGGACTCCGGGGCTACCATTACCCTGGTCCGGCCTCACTTGATTCCGCCGAGCGACCGTCTGCGAAGCACCGTTGCAGTACGGGTGGCGGGGGGAAGGTGCTCCGGCTCGAGACGGCCCGGGTTCACCTGGACTGGGGGAACGGGGAGAGGGAGGTGAGGGTGGGGTTGTTGAAGCAACTGCCGGCCGAGGTGCTCCTGGGTAACGACCTGGGGCGGCTAGTCTCCGCTTACTCCACAGATGCAGCTACCCCAGTAACCACTAGGCAACAGAGCCAGCGCCACGACAGGGGCACTCCGAACGGGACCCAGGTGAGATCTCAACCAAAACCTTCCCGACCTCCCAAACCTCCCCGACCTCCCAAACCGCCCCAACCGCCCAGACTTCCCAGACCGCCATCACCTCCCATATCCCGACGGGTCCCGACCCTTCCCTTCCCACCTGACCTCCCTTCCCCGTGGAGTACCCCGGAGACGCTTCGCCACCAGACCCAGACCGACCCCACACTACAGTGCTACCGGGACCGAGCCGGTCAGGGCCTGGACGACCAGAGAAAGGACAAGATAGAGTGGGAGGATGGGCTGCTTTACCGGTACACCGTGAGGGAGGGGGCCAAGAAGAGGCAGGTCCCGCAGAAGCAGTTGGTGGTGCCTCAGGGCCCTAGGCAGGAACTTCTGCGCTTGGCCCATGACATTCCGCTTGCAGGTCATCTAGGGCAGACGAAAACCCGGCACAGGTTGGCGCGCGCGTTTTTCTGGCCCCGCCTTAGCGAAGACACCCGCGACTATTGCCGCACCTGCCCAGTTTGCCAAAAAACTGGGAAGGCCGGGGATCACCCGAAAGCACCCTTGCGCCCCATGCCCATCATTCAGGAGCCCTTTAGCCGGGTGGCGGTCGACATCATTGGGCCGTTGCCACGGCCCAGTGCCACCGGTAAAAGGTACATCCTTACCGTAGTGGATTATGCCACCCGGTACCCCGAGGCTGTGGCCTTGGCCAACATCCAGGCGGACACCGTAGCGGACGCGCTCCTACGGGTGTTCACGAGGGTGGGGTTTCCCCGAGAAATCCTATCCGATCAGGGTACCCAGTTCACCGCGGAGCTCACCCAACAGCTCTGGCGTCTCTGTGGTGTGAGGGCGCTGCACAGCGCCCCGTATCACCCTCAGACAAATGGGCTGTGCGAGCGGTTTAATGGGACCCTGAAGCAGCTCATTCGGGCCTTTGTGCACGAGAGCAGGGATTGGGAGAAGTATCTACCTCACCTGCTGTTCGCCTACCGGGAAGTCCCTCAGGAATCCACCGGATACTCCCCCTTTGAGCTGCTGTATGGGCGCCAGGTGCGAGGACCGCTGGATCTGGTTAGGGCTCAGTGGGAGGGGGAACAGGAGGAAGATGGGGTTCCTGTGTTGGATTACGTCTTGAAGCTCCGGGAGCGCTTGGCGGAACTCGCGGGGTTCGTGCAGGAGAACATGGAGACGGCCCAAGCTCAGCAGAAGGCGTGGTACGACCGCGCTGCTTGCAGTCGCTCGTTCCTTGTGGGGCAGAAGGTTCTGGTGTTGAAGCCACAGCGGCAGAACAAGCTGCAGGCGGCCTGGCAAGGTCCCTACAAGGTGGTAACCCAGCTGGGGGATACCACCTATGTGGTTGTTAGCTGCGCGGACACCAGAATCCAGCGGACGTTCCACGTCAATATGCTGAAGGCCTTCCATGAGCGGCCGGAGACGGTGGACGCCATATGCGCGCCGGCTGCCGAGGAGACGGAACCATTTCCGTTGGAGGAACTTCCGGGGGTAGCCAAGCAGCCTTCCGGGGTGGATCAGGTGCAGCTGGGGGAGGAGTTAGGACCCGAGAAACAGGCGCAGGCGCGGCAGCTGCTTCTCGACTACCCGGGGGTTTTCTCGGCTCTCCCGGGATACACTGACCAGGCCATCCATCAGGTGGACACGCCCGGTCAGAGACCCCTTCGGCAACCTGCATACCGGCTCCCGGAAGCGGTCCGTGAGTCCATGCGGGCCGAGATCCGGGAGATGCTGGAGCTGGGGGTCATTGAACCGTCGGCCAGTCCATGGGCGTCGCCCGTGGTCCTGGTGCCCAAGAAAGACGGTACCACCAGGTTCTGCGTCGACTATCGGCGGATAAATGACTGTACCATTACAGACGCTTATCCCATGCCCAGAGTCGACGAGTTGCTAGACCAGATCTCTCGGGGTCATTTTCTGACCACGGTGGATCTGTGCAAGGGGTATTGGCAGATTTCCCTTGCCGAGGAGGCGACCCCGAAGTCGGCCTTCATCACCCCGTTCGGCTTGTACCAGTTTCGAGTCATGCCGTTCGGGATGAAGAACGCCCCTGCTACCTTCCAGCGGTTAATCGATCGCCTCCTCGATGGCCTCCAGGGATTCGCTTGCGCATACCTGGATGACATAGCCATCTATAGCCAGACCTGGGAGGAACACCTGGACCATGTGGGGACAGTCCTGGGCCGGATTAGGGACGCCAACCTGACCCTGAAGCCGGAGAAATGCAAAGTGGGGATGGCCGAAGTGCAGTATCTGGGCCACCGGGTGGGGTGCGGGATACAACGGCCAGAGCCCGCTAAGATAGAGGCTATCCTAGATTGGCCCACCCCTGTGACCAAGACCCAGGTCCTCGCCTTCCTGGGTACCGCGGGGTACTACAGGAAATTTGTACCCCATTACAGTGACCTGGCCAAACCCCTGACTGATCTGACAAAGAAATCTCTGCCCCGCCAAGTCCTGTGGTCCCCGGAGTGCGAACAGGCCTTCCGGCAACTGAAGGCCGCCCTGACCCAAGCTCCCCTGCTAGCAGCTCCCAACTATAACAAACGTTTTGTTGTTCACACAGACGCGTCCATGTTCGGACTGGGAGCTGTCCTAAGTCAAGTAGGGGACGACGGGGGGGACCATCCGGTGGCGTTCATCAGCCGGAAGCTGTTACCCCGGGAGGTGGGGTATGCTGCGGTGGAGAAGGAGTGCCTGGCCTTGGTCTGGGCCCTACGGAAGCTCCAACCCTATGTCTACGGTCGGTCCTTCACCGTGATGACCGACCATAACCCCTTGGTGTGGCTCAACCGGGTGGCGGGGGAGAACGGCCGCCTGTTGCGGTGGAGCCTGGCTCTCCAACCCTTCAATTTTACAATTCAATATCGGCCCGGGTCGCAAAACGGTAACGCAGATGGGTTATCGCGGCAGTCGGCCCGGGAACCAGGGGATTGGGGAGCCCCGACTACCTCGGTACGACCCGTTGGGGTCCAACCGAGTGCGTCGGACCTTGGGGAGGGGGAGGAGTGTCACGGAATGGCTCAGCACCCTCAGCCAGGGGCGGTGCACATGACAGTGATATGGCCATGGACAATTAGGTGCGGTGGCACGCACGGAGTTTTAAAGTACGTTTATTTAGATGTGGTTATGTGTGGTGTAAAAGTGTCCCCGTTTGTGTTGTGAAATGTATTCCCTTTGTCTGCCTTGCCCGCCGCCATTTTCCGATTGCCTCGTGGCCGTTATCAGATTCTTCGAATCGGAAAATGGCCGATTCGAACCATCCGGTTCGAATCGTAAAATGGCCGATTCGGACCATCCGGTCCGAATCGGCGACTCCCCGAACTGTAACGGCCAATGGGTCCTGTGAGGGCGGGCAGGGATTCCCATTGTATTCATAATTTGTGTAAAGTTGATAAATGCCTGAGCTGTGAATAATAAACCCAGATTTACCAGTGCATCCAGCCTCGACTGATGTCTTTATTTCTCCGCCGTACTTCATCGTCTGAGTATCCCCCGCGGTCTCAGGGTACGGTGTCCAACTAGATCCGAACCGAACCGAGCGCTCTGTGCCTGCATCTCGCATCAGGACAGAGGCGCAGCGTATGGTGTTCGGTTCCCAGACTTAGCCCGAGATCCGATCCGAAGGGCGCGGCCGTGTACCGCGCTTCGGTATTGCAGGAGACCGCGGTAAGATCCGAATACTCTGCCGATCCCGCAAGATCCGAAGCTGCATCCATCTAAGATCCGAAAAGTCCTCCGCAATCAGATCCGAATATTCCGCCGGAAAAGATCCGATCTCCGAAATCGGCCGGCCGCCCGCAGACGTACTCCACCCCCACAAGGTCAGTGAACCAGCTGCTCGGGACGCTGAGTACCGTATGGCTCAGTGGTCGGGCTGGTTCTAGGCAGGGGTCCCCTCCACCGCCCGCTAACCCTTCCCCAGGGTCACGCCAGGTCGCACGAGACGCCGAGTGCCGCGTCACTCGGTAGTCGGGCCAGCGGTAAGCGCCGGGGCACGCAGATAGAGCACACCCGCAGGCGGACAACATCCCATTCCGTCATACTGTGTATATCAAGAGCGCCAGCATATTCCACAGCGCTGAACAATGGGCAGGGTTACAATACATCGAGACTGAACATTTTGACAAACCAATAAAGGAGGAAAGGAAGGCCCCATTCCCGTGGGAATTTACAATCTAGAAGGGTGGAAACAGGAGGACTGCAAGGAGTATTCAGTCATTTCTAGCCAACCTCTATTAGTCCACACCCTGGCAGTAGTAGCAGCTGTACCGCAGACACCTGGAGGACTACGGTCTGGACGTAAAGGAAGCAGCCATAGAGGTCTAGGGGCTCACCGCTAAGAAGCACCGCATGCCTAACAGTTGAGCCTGGATCATTAAGGCTCCTGAATCGGTGAATGTGACATAAATCCTTTACCTCCACCACACGTTTATTTTCTGATATTGTGCTATGAGAGCGCTGTCTCTCTATTTTTCTGTTCCCCTGATTTGAGGTAAAGCGGATGCCGTAAAGAAGGGCAGTGACCACTCTATATTTGGCACGAGGCGTTTCACTCCAGAGCCTGGATTTAAAAGGCTCTGGAACTTGTAAGTGTGCAATTTTTTAATCACCTTGCTTCACATGCATAGACGTTATTGCACCATTATCTGTCCCCTTTTTTATCTCCGGTCCATATCTCCTGTTGTGGAGTCCATTGAAGCCATAGGAGGAACCTATACATCCGAATAAATTTGTGGAAAAGGGTAATATTGACAGCACTCTGAGCACTTTTGTTGCACAACCCATCCACTTAGGAATCCGGTGTCACTACAGTTCCTAATACGCACCGAACTTTGGCATATAGCCCCTATACAGACTCCATTGGATGTCGCCACCTGAACCCTATTTTGACTGCATTATCAGTTTGTTTTGCACCAATTTGCACCTTGTTGTCGCATTTGCACTTTGTGCTGTCGCATACTCTTATCTGCTGCACTAGCACTTTATACAATCTGGAATTTGCACTTTGTACCGAATTTATAATGTGTATAGCATAAGCTATTGACTATTGATACTGAATTGTGCCACATTACATTAAGAGTTCACCTATAACATCCATTGCGCCACTAGGAACCCCCCACTTTTTCTTGACATTATTTGCACATCCCAGCGAGAGTCTGTGCTACCTCCTAGTCGGCAGCACCCACTTGAATAATTCATCTAGATAGGAGCGCCTCTACTGAATCTTCCCCCACTTGGGTACCACGTGCTTGAGGCGACATATGACCACCTGTCATGCATCCCGTTGGCACAACAATTTGCATAGGTCTTCCTCCTCATCTGTCTCTACCCCCACTATATGTCCTGCAATGTCATTGCCTACAACCTCCACTGACAGGGATGATGCTACAGTAATGGGTGTACCACGTCCTTCCTCTGAATCTGCCAGCATTCCATCAGCTGCAGATTTATGCAGTCAGATTTCGTTGCCCCAGCTGCTGCAGCGGAAGAAAAAATATTGTCCCAACCATCCACATGCACAACAAATTTCCAGACACAGTGTGCGCTATGTGTATCTTCTCTCTGTGTTTGATTCCATGAGGACAAGATTCACATTACGGAAGGAGAAAAGAAATCAGTGACCTGGTTTGTCCTCCACGAGCAGTAACAGCAGTACAGACTTCAGCCACCAGGTGGCAGTAGAACATTGAATATCTTTTTATTTGAACTCATATTCAGAAAGACTGTATTACTGACAGATTGTACTTAGAGGACGGTATATGCTTGCATTGCAATAAGCTACTTATACATATATTATATGCCTATGTACCAGTGTTCTTTCTACCACCGTATATGTTCTTTCTAAATACATTTTGTTTGTTTAAAGTGCCACTACAACCTTTAACAACCTTATATGACACATATCCTAACAATCTGAAACACGCACACTAAGTAATAAACTAGTGCGATACGAACACACCTGAAGTAGGCAGCGCCCCAACCTAGATATACCTCAAACTTCGCAATCCATAAACAGCAAGAGTGTAGCATTGCTATCCTATCTAGGAAGGCAGCGGCCTACATCTTACTAAATAGGCGCCATTCAAGGATTTACTTCACCTTTTGTCCATATATATAACCCAGCTACACAATTATCCTTGGGCAGCCTGTTCATTAAGAAATATACTCTGAAAAAGAGTCAAATCCCAGAATGGATGTTAGGAAAAAATTTGGTAACCCAAAAGAAAACACTTTTAGTGACGACGACACAGAGAAAGATGGCAATGTACCATCCATGAACAGAGAAGATATGATGAGGAACCTGGAGAAGACCCTCAAAAAAGAATTACGTTTTAAATGGGAGATTATCTCCCTAGAAAAATACATGAAGGATAAATTAGTCCCAAGAGGGCTACGTTTCTCCAAAGGACCAGCATTGGGCAATGAGAGAGAACTCTTCATAGATAAGTGGAGCAAAATGCTTGAAAACTTCTCCATTCATACTATGGGAGTTCTCATTGAAGAGAGAAAATACCAACAAATTGAATTAACCACTAAATAACTGCTGGCAATTACATCAGAAGCAGGAATCCATTCTTTTACAGAAAAGATGGAAGGAATTCTGGTTAAATTAGAAGAAGACCTCATCAAAAAGAAGAGAAAGAAATATATTAGAGATAAAGCTGACTATGAAAAAGGAAACGTAAGGAAGAATAGCTGCAAAAATTAATGATGCAGAGGTAGAAGAAGATCAAGACCCTGCAGAAGAACTTTTTGATCCAGAACAGGACGAGAATAAAGAGCAATAACGCCACGTCCCTATATAGGCATCAAGTGACACCTAGAACTAGGAAGATATCTTTTAAAAGGAAAAGAATCTTCTCTAACGATAATGGGCACAACAGGAGACGAGAAGCCTATGAACATAGGAACTCCCCCTATTTTTCTTCTTCTTTTTTTTTTGGAGAAAGTATTTTACCAGGAAGGATACTTTGAGATTTCTCTCTATTTTTCAAGTATGTCCTGGGTGGCGAGTATGTACCGTTAGGTGTCTTGCCAAGGACACTTACTGGAGAGGTTGCTCGCTGGGATCGAACCCATGACTCCACAGGCTCTCTCCATGCAGAGCGGTGACATTACCTCTACTCCACCCAGCCGGTATTACCCAAGATGGAACCATAGGAGATAACCCTCATATAGAGCAGATCAAAATTTCAAAAGACCATTGAGACAGGGAAACAACAGGAGACAAAAGAGACCATTACACGATCAAAAAAATAGCCATCCCTTCGGTCTGGTGTTTGCCTATCAAACAATAAAGGATGGTATATACCATCCAAACAGATACGAAAACCTCAAAGAGCAGGAAGAGAGGAAAGCAGAAGAGGAGGTTTTTCGGTTCGCCACACCGAAAGAGAAAAGGAAAAGGAAAACGGATCAAACCCGATCAGATTGGAGCCCAGAATTAAGAATAAGAACAGGAAGAGAAGAAGAGAATTACAAATCCCTGGGCAAAAAAGCAAGAAGAGAATGAGAGGAAAGAGAGGAGGGCAACAGAGAGGGACACGGATAAGAAGAATAACGAAACACAATCAACCGATGACTAATTCAGGAGGCATTTTTAACCTCACAGATATACAACTAAGTACGGATCAAATAAAAGTACTGAACAAATGGGCTCAAATTTGCCCCGACCCAAAACCTGAATCATTTTAACACCTACATTTTAACACCTACATCGACTTACAGAGGTTTAAACGTAAACTATGTCTGAAGAAATATTTTATGAACAACCCCATCGAAAGGGCACAGACGATGCAAGTATATAAACATACTGACTTAGGGTAAAATTTTGATTTTTCTTTTAAGTCGATGATTACACCAGAGATTTCAACATTTGAAAAAATGGTGACAAGGGAAATGGAGAAAATAACGATAGGAATGAAACACAGCCTCTCAAAAATAGAAAGAAAGGCACTAGATGATCTAAAGAAAGACGGTTCAATTATAATCAAACCGGCTGATAAAGGAGGAGGCCTAGTCATACAAACCACAGAGAGATACGAAAGAGAATCGTATAAAATACTAAATGATGAAAGCACATACCAGAAAGTTAAACATCCAACGGAAGAAATCACTATGGCATTCTACCAATATTTAGACGAAGGGCATGTACTAGGAATCCTCAACGATAAGGAATATAAATACCTAAAGATCCAACATCCCAGACGACCAACAATCTATCACCTCCCCAAGATTCATAAAGATGCCCAGAATCCAACAGGGAGACCGATCATCTCGGGGATAGACTCCATTTCTAGCCGTACCTCAGAGTACATAGACAAAATTTTACAACCGATGGTACTCAATACCAAATCCCATCCCATCTGAGAGACACACTAAACCTCATACAAGATCTAGAGAAAATATCATGGGAAAAAGAATACATTTTGGTAACAAGCGATGTCCAGGCATTATACAGCAATATCCCTCACGAGGAAGGAATTGAATCAATAAGGAAGCATCTAAAAGATGATAAGACCATGTTACCTGAACAAAAATTATTTATCCTGGAAGGGATCAGACTCATCCTCAAGAACAATTATTTCTCATTTAACCATGAACATTACATACAAGTCAGAGGCACGGCGACGATTTGCACCAAGCTTTGCTAACTTGTACATGGATATCTGGGAAAAGGACATAATAGAAGAACGTAAAGAAGACATTGCCAGCTATAGAAGATATATAGATGACCTTTTTCTGATATGGAAAGCAGGAGAAGAAACACTCATGGCATTCCTCAGAGAACTAAACCTAAAAGACCCAAACATCAGATTAGATACCACCTGGAGTAAGGAAGATGTAAACTATCTAGACCTCACGATCTATATAGAAGGAAAAATATGTACCAAAACGTACTTCAAGAAGGTGGACAGCAATAGCTACATAGGTCAAGACAGTTGCCACCTGAATAGGTGGCTGGAAGGTGTCCCAAAGGGGCAATTTATTAGGATGAGGAGAAACTGTTCAAAAATTGAAGATTTCAACATCCAGGCAGAAAAACTCACCAAGGACTTTGTAGAGAAAGGATATGATCCAGAGGCACTAGAAAAAAACAAAGAAGAGATCACTCAGACAAACAGAACAGAATACCTCAAGTACAAAGAGAAAATCCTCCATAACCTGCCACAGAATGAAACACCATTCCTCTTTTCATATAGCCAACAAGATCAAAATTTCAAACGCATAGTCAGAAAATTCTGGCCCATCCTCAGGGAGGACCCCCTATTACAAGATATCCTCCCTCTAAAACTGAGATTCAAATGTAGAGGGACCAGGAATTTGAAATCCAAACTAATCACAAGCGAATACGCGCCAAAGAAAACGAACAATCATTTCAAACAAAATACAGGATTCTACGGATGTGGAAATTGTATAAGTTGCAGGAGCACAGGAAATAAAAAGACACATAATAAAGGTCACCAACAGAATAGGAACCTGGAAAATAAAAGACATACTCACCTGTTTTTCCACGAATGTTATCTATCTCCTGATATGTCCATGCGGTCTGAAATATATAGGAAAAACCACCAGAGCTCTAGGCGTAAGGATAAGGGAACATGTGAGGAATATAGATAAAGGCTTGGAAACACAGTGTCCCTGCCCATTTTAAAAAAGCACATAACTGCAACCCGCAACACCTGGAATTCATGGCTATTAAGAGGATGCAGAATGATAGAAGAGGAGGCGACTTAGCCCAAAAAAAATCGGACAAGAAGAAATGAGATGTATCTACAAATTTGACACTCTACACCCCAAAGGTCTAAACATGTACTTTGAATTATGCCATTTCCTTTAAACCCTGTCCATAAGTCTCTCGCTCAACCATTAATGCCACCCCATCGACGAGTCCCCTACGTCATCAGATATGGAAACAACCCAAGGCTCTCCATTGAAACTTGCATTAACTCTTCACCCCAGAGCCTTTAATATTTTGATCCACTCTACAACTAGACCACGCTGTACCCCACCTCCTAAAATTATCTAAACCCTCCCAATTTGCTACCTAAAAAGAAGACACCCCTTCTCATCACTATACCGGATATACTTTCTAAGAAGGATGATTTTGTCACTTATCTTGTATCTAGCATGTAGTTAACACCCACAACACATGCACGACATTTATAGGTAAAATCTTCTATGTGTCCCATACCAATGTGATCTGTTGATATCCATCAACCTCCCCCTCCCTAACAATTAAGAGGGGCTATCCCCTCTGCCATGGGACTAAATTAAGATATGACTATTTCTATGGTAAGGCGGAGGTGATAGATTTTTTCAGACGTTTTTCAGATTTTTTTGCCTACATTTTTTGCATATATTTTTTATATATTTTAATATGGAACAATGTATAATGAATTATAGATCACCCAGCAGACAAAGAGAGTATGATGTTTCTCTCAACTTTCATCTTGTGTGACAATCCAGAACTTTATCTGATCCCAACATACACAATACACACAAGCCGATCCCGCGATCTCGAATAAGAAAAAGAGAGACATGTCAATTGGTTCACACATCCCATGTGACTTGTCCAATCTGACCGAGGCCCGCGCGCATGTGCAGGAATCTGCGCGCAAATCGAAAATGAAAGCTCCCAGAAACCAAGAGAATTAGAAGACTACCGTATAAAGTATAAAAGAAGGACCTCAGAGAAAGAGAAACTATCCAGCAGAAGAGGCCAGAAGGCGAAACGCGTCCTGGATTACCCCACTTTTTGTTTTACTTAAACTGTATTGTTAATTTCTATTAATAAATCCCTTTTACCCCTGTAGCTGTATCCTGTGCTTTATCCAGAGGAGAGGCAGATAATTTCGCGCCCCACACCTACTCTCTGGCAATCAGCCAAAAGGACCCGGAGACCCAGACGAATTCCGGTGATACAGGAGGAGGGATCCAGTCACCTCGATGGACTGGGATAGTGAGCAAGTCTGAGCCTGGCGTTCCAATAGGCTCTTAACCACGTGAGTTGATAAGCGATTTACACTATTCAAATTTCCAGACAGAGTGTGCGCTATGTGTATCTTCTCTCTGTGTTTGATTCCATGAGGACAAGATTCACATAACGGAAGAAGAAAAGCAATCAGTGACCTGGTTTGTCCTCCACGAGCAGTAACCGCAGTACAGACTTCAGCCATCAGGTGGCAGTAGAACATTGAATATCTTTTTATTTGAAAGACTGTATTACTGACAGATTGTACTCAGAGGACGGTATATGCTTGCATTGCAATAAGCTACTTATACATATATTATATTATATGCCTATGTACCAGTGTTCTTTCTACCACCGTATATGTTCTTTCTAAATACATTAATTTTGTTTAAAGTGCCAATACAACCTTTAACAACCTTATATGACACATATCCTAACAATCTGAAACACGCACACTAAGTAATAAACTAGTGCGATACGAACACACCTGAAGTAGGCAGCACCCAACCTAGATATACCTCAAACTTTGCAATCCACATGCACAACGTCTAAATGCCAGCTTGGCAATATTACTCGCATTACAGCTGCTGCCTTTCCAGCTGGTGGACTCTGCTTCCTTCTATCAATTTGACGAATGTGGCCACAGTGGCAGGTTCCAAAACGCCATTTCTTTTCATGGAAGGCCATTCCAGCACTATACTAGCACGTGGAAGACAATGTTATAGAGTCATTGGGAAAGGCAGTCAGCAGCGAGGTGCACATTACTTTAGACACGTGGTGCAGCAAGCATGGACAGGGCCGTTACATTTCCTTCACGGCACACTGGGGAACTCTGCTTGCAGATGGGAGGGATCCAGGACGGGGCTCTGTGCTGGAGCTTGCTCATCCACCACACCTCCAGAAAGCTGCTTATATGAGGTCTGTCTGCTCCACCACCTCTTCCTCCTCCTCCTCCTTCAATGTCAGTGGCAGTTAAACCGACGTTTGGCAGGGGCTACGCAATGGCTCAAGCAAAAAGATGTCATACTGTGCTTGAGCTGGATTGTTTAGGGGACAGGAGCCACACCGGGCCAGAAATTCTGTCAGCTCTGCAGGTGCAGGCGCAGAGATGGTTAACACCACACCAGCTTGAGCTGGGAATGGTTGTCTGTGATAATGGCAGCAACCTTCTCTCCGCCCTATGCCTGGGTAAGTTGATGCATGTACCATGCTTAGCACACGTCCTAAATCTGGTGGTACAGCATTTCCTAACCAGGTACCCAGGGCTGGCAGAGCTTCTCAGAAAGACCAGAAAAGTCTGCAGCCACTTCAGACAGTCATTCCCAGCAAGTGTTCGCCTGGCAGAAATTCAAAGAGAATTCCACCTTCCCACAAACAGCCTGATCTTTGACATGCCAACCAGGTGGAACTCGACTTTGGCAATACTGCAGCACCTGCACAAGCAGCAGAGGGCCATCAATGAGTACCTGTGAGTATGGCACAAGGACAGGTTCAGGTCAACTTGTTCTCCCCTGCAGTGGCTGATGATCAAGGATGCATGCACTGTACTGTCACCATTTGAGGAGGCAACGAGGATGGTGAGCAGGGACAGTGCATGTATCAGTGACACAATTCCTTTAATGTTCCTGCTGGAGCGCACTCTGCTGGGAATTATAGATGTGGCACTAGAGGCAGAGCAGCGGGAGGAAGAGGAGGCCTTCCCTAGCTCTCAAGGCCCCAGTCTTTCCGCAGACAGCATTCCTGCGGGTCCTCAGATCAGACAGGAGGAAGGTGAGGAGGAGGGCATTTAAGTTGTGGGGGCATTGAAGGTGGGGATTCCTCAAGGGAGGGTTTTGTGTGCCCAGAAACCCAAAGACTAGTACATGGCTGGGAGGAGGTAGTGCACGATACGGTCATCCTCAGCGACTAGGAACACTCTGAAGCTAATGCCACCTCCAACCTATGCTGCATGGGCTTCCTTATCCTGCAAAGCCTGCTAAAGGACCCCAGGATTCGTGCTATCAAGGAGAGGGATCATTACTGGTTGGCAACCCTTCTTGATCCACGATACAAGGGTAAGGTTGCAGAGCTCATCCTGCCCTTACAGAGGGAGCACAGGATGAAACCACTTGAGGACGCTCTAAAGCGACACTTGTGTAACACCTTTCCAGACACTGGTAGGTTACCAACTGATGACACAGGTGCTTCTGAGGCTGCTGTTTATCAGAGGAAGAGCGGTGAAGGGGGCCGCTTGACTGATGCCTTTTCCAATTTTTTTAGTCATTCTTGCCAGCGTCTTCACCATATGGTGCAGGACTATCTAGGGGCAAGGGCAGACCTGGATACCCTTACAGCAGATGAACCACTGGCTTACTGGGTGTTGAGATTGGATCACTGGCCAGAACTTAGCCAATATGCTATGGAGCTACTAGGTTGGCCTTCATCCAGCGTGCTTTCTGAAAGGACGTTCAGTTGCACTGGAGGTTTTGTCACAGACAAAAGAGTGCGTCTGTCCACCGACTCTGTAGACCGGCTGACATTTATAAAAATGAATCAGTCCTGGATCAGCAGCTATCACTCCCCTGATTCTGATGTAACTGAATAGATCGGGGATCTCTTCAGCATTCCCTAAACCTCCACTTCTGCACTCTTCCACAATACCTCAGAGGGGTTACGGTGTGAAGGCACTAGCTGGCTGGCACCAAAGGCCCAATATTTGGATGCACTGATGCGTGTACCAGATTCATATCATTTTAAAATTTGAATGCAGAGTCCACCCCTGCACTCTTCCACAATATCTCAGAGGGGTTACGGTGTGAAGGTACTAGCTGCCACCAAATGCCCAATATTTGGGTGCACTGACACTGACGCGTGTACCAGATTCATATCATTTTAATATTTGACGGCAGGGTCCACCCCTGCACTCTTCCATAATACTTCAGAGGGGTTACGGTGTGAAGGCACTAGCTGGCACCTAAGATCCAATTTTAATGCACCTGTTGTTACTTTCATCCAAAGCCTGAATAAGTTTCACCATAATCTAGCCATAACATCATTAAACTTGTTCTGCGTGTCCTAAAATGTCTCCTCTTTTCATACAGGCTGCTGCCCCAAGCAGTTGTTTATGAACAGATTAAAGAAACAACATTTACCGTCATTTGAAATGTCATTTTTTTATTTTTGAATGTTTCTATACATCCTACAAATCAGCCACTTCACGGGCAGGTTATGGGGACCTCCTAGGCACGATATTTGAAGGAATTTTTCGTTTTATTCTTATCTTTTATTTCATGGAAAAATCACTGTTCCTTTAAAAACGTCTTTTTTTAAACTTTTTTTCCTTGTTTCCTGTCCCCCAGGGCACTACCCGGACCCCCATACATCTCTTATGGTAAATATCTTGCATATATGCACTCTTGCAGGGCACTCTAAAAATCGAACGTTCGAGTCCCATTGACTTGCAATGAGTTTGGATCGTGTTCGCGTCCGAACTCTAACTTTTGAAATTGTTCGAGTTCGAATGCGAACCGAACACGGGGGTGTTCGGCTCATCCCTAGTGCAAACTACAAGACCGTGAAAGATGGTTAATGAGATGTTTGGTACTGCTTAGGAAACATTATTACTCACTTTTTGTTATTCCCCAATATAACTGAAAGAATGCAACTCACCTTTATTAGAAATTATTCCTTCAAACCATGTGGGCCCCTACTTTGTCACAGTCAGTCGTAGCGAGTCCCTAATTGGAAGAATTGGTGTGAACCAATAACCCTCAGTTGCTTCCTATTACTGACTCTATTCTGACCGATCCGCTGTATTAACGGATTGAATGACAATGGTTGGAGCTGTTGTCTGATACAGGTTGCAATGCCATGCACTTCTGCTGATATTTGCTCTTGGAGGACTCCAGGAGAGAAATGCAACACTATCAGGTCTATTCACTAAAAAGTGAAACTCTGGAGAACTTTTGGAGAAGTAAAAATTCTAGGTCAAAATAGCTGATTTGGAAAGTGAGATAAATGGGAGAATTTTTCTGGTTTGGCTATTTTGGCCTAGAATTTTCACTTCGCCAAAAGTTCTCCAGAGTTTCACCTTTTGGTGAATAGACCCTTATGTGAGTTATGCGCCATCGGGGGTTATATTGAGAACTATGTTCCCAGTGTTCTGCTTTACATAGCCAGAGGAGGCTGCAGATTGTGCTGCCCCTCAGCTTCCTAGTACCATGGAGTAAATATAGATTTTTTTTTAAAGTGTATTTGCAAACGCAAAATCACTTGGTACCATGGCTTCTGATCCGGTATTCTTTGCAGAATCATGGTTTGAGCCAAGGTGAACGAGTTTCATTGGAATAACTCGTTCTTTTCTGAGTAGCTGCAAATTAAAAGCTCCTATACATAATATACAAAGTGTTAACTTCCATTATCCCGCTGCAACATACATTCCACAAGCAAGATGTGCGGGTTCACCTGGAATAGCTGCTTAAGCCGTTCTACTTAAAAACTTCAGCCGTTACCCTAACGGCCCCAGTCGTCCGCTTAATGGTTCGGATTGAATAGAGTCCGAGGTTTGGGAGCAATTGGGGAGTTTAGCTACCCCTATTTTGTAGTGGTGTAAGTTAGATGTAATAAATCAGGGGCTAGATCACAACCAATCCAGCAGGTTATCGACTGAAACGATAGACATAAGGGATCCAACTGATATCTTAGTAGATCCTGCCGATATTACAACCAACGGTTCAAATGTTTCAGCAGTTTACAGTAGATTAACAACTCCTATGCAGGGCCGTGCTTCCACTAGGCAAGCTAGGCAACCACCTAGAGCGCACTGCCACCTAGGACACAGCCAGCCCCAACCCGGTTTCCATTATTGTATATGGAGATTGGCACCAAACAACCATATGCGGTCCCTGTGTACAGTGTGTGTATGGCCCCCCTGCAGTGTGTGCAGTGTGTGTGTTGCCCCCCCATGCGCGCACAGTGTGTGTGTTCCCCCCACATTTCAACAGTTGACAATTTTTTCTGAGGGGGGGGCGCAAGTAGCTGGTCTTGCCTAGGGCGCAAAATAGTCTAGCACCGGCCCTGCTGTGAATAGACCCAAAGGTTTTTGTGTGGGAAAGGCTCAAACTTAGGGCTAAATTACAATCTTCGCGTAAACGTAAACACGTGTAATTGTCTACTGCGAGTGAACCTGCGCGAACCCTTTGTGAGCATAGTGTACTGTACGTGTCCTATACTTAACATTGTGAGCGCAAACGAGGAAAGAACGCTGGTACGCAGATGGTATTACAATCTATGCACAGGATATACATAGAAACATAGACAATGTCAGCAGATAAGAACCTTTCGGCCCATCTAGTCTGCCAATTACATGGATACTTTACCTGGATTTATCTTTTATTTAGGATAGCCTTATGCCTATCCCATGCCTACTTAAATTCAATCACTGTTTTGGCATCTACCACTTCTACTGGAAGGCTGTTCCATGTATCCACCACCCTCTCAGTAAAATAATGCTTCCTGATGTTACTTTTAAACCTTTGCCCCTCTAATCTAAGACTATGTCCTCTTGTTTTGCTACTTTGTTTCCTTTTAAATATACTCCCTTCCTCTACCTTGTGGATTCCCTTTACATATTTAAATGTTTCTATCATATCTCCTCTGTCTCGTCTTTTTTCCAAGCGATACATGTTAAGATCATTAAGCCTTTCCTGGTAACTTTTCTCCTTCAAGCCGTACACCATTTTAGTAGCCCTTCTCTGAACTCTCTCTAAGGTGTCTATATCCTTCTGGAGATATGGTCTCCAGTACTGCACACAGTACTCCAAGTGAGGTCTAGGGATGAGCCGAACACCCCTGTGTTCGGTTCGTATCCGAACAGCCGAAATATTCGAATACGAACTCGAACACAATGTAATCCTATGGGGGCCGAACACGCAAAATGTGTTCGCAGTTCTCCTAAATGTACCGGCGGCTGCCGGTACATTTAGGAGACCTGTGACTGCGGCCCCCAGCCCCTGTAACTCCTGCAGCTGTCCCGGCCTCTTGTTCCCCGGTCCATCAGCTCCTCCAATCCATCTGGCCGCGGCTCCTCTCTGCCCCACGTCTCCATGCTGAATGATCTGATTGGGTAAAGTCCTGCGCCTGACCTGGACTTTGCCCAATCAGGGCTCTAATTCAATATTGAGCCCTGATTGGGCAAAGCCAGGTCAGGTGCAGGACTTTGCCCAATCAGAGCTCAGCATGAAGATGAGCTTTAACCAAGCTCTGATTGGTTAAAGTCTTGCACTGACTTTAACCAATCAGCGCTTGGTTAAAGCTCTGCCCCATGCCTCATCTTCATACGGAGCTCTGATTGGGCAAAGTCCTGCACCTGACCTGGACTTTGCCCAATCAGGGCTCAATATTGAATTAGAGCCCTGATTGGGCAAAATCCAGGTCAGGCGCAGGACTTTGCCCAATCAGATCATTCAGCCTGAAGACTTGGGCAGAGAGGAGCAGCGGTCAGACAGATCAGAGGAGCTGACGGAAAGGGGAACAGGGATGCCAGGACAGGTGAGATACGGGGGCCGGGGGCCGCAGCCACAGGTCTCCTAAATGTACCGGCAGCCGACGGTACATTTAGAAGACCTGTGGACGCATTTTTTATTATGGAATGTCCACGGTCGAACAAACCGCGAACATCCCATAATGTTCGGCGTTCGCCGAACACTCTAACGGCCGATGTTCGATTAGAACTCACGTTCGAATCGAACCGAACGCTCATCCCTAGTGAGGTCTCACCAGTGCTCTGTACAGTGGCATGAGCACTTCCCTTTTCTTACTGCTAATACCTCTCCCTACACAACCAAGCATTCTGCTAGCATTTCCTGCTGCTCTATTACATTGACTACTTACCCTTAGATCCTCTGCAATAATAATCCCTAAATCCCTTTCCCCAGATGTTGAGTATCAAATATTCTATATTCAGCCCTTGGGTTTTTACGCCCAGGTGCATTATCTTGCACTTATCCACATTAAAGCTCAATTGCCACAGCTCTGACCATTTTTTTAGCTTACCTAAATCATTTGGCATTTGGCTGATCCCTCCAGGAACGTCAACCCTGTTGCAAATCTTTGTCTCCTCAGCAAAAAGGCATACTTTTAATACCATTTTTTTATACCATTAATACCTTCTGCAATATCACTAATAAAAATATTAAAGAGAATGGGTCCAAGTACTGACCCCTGAGGTACCCCTGAGGTAACGCATAGCCTTTGTGCGCATAATTTTAGCAACTCCTAAAAGCTGGTGTTAATGGTAAATCTGAACGACCTGGCCGTACCCAAATACACCAGCCCAAAGAAAAAAAATGCAGCAAAGTATAGTTATACAGTCTACTCCTACCAAACCAATAAAATGGAGAAGTTGTGTATGCATGTATTATTGCTGCAGCATATATGATCAGATTGACTTTGACAGGCGCAAAAACTTAATGTGAGATAATTGTGGTTCTTAATTCTGATTGGCTGAATCGCGTGAAATAAACTGTCTGCACACTGATTTCTGCGCACAATGTTACTGTGCGAGCATTTGTTTTACACGCGTTATTGCTCGACGGATGAAAAAATGCGCGAGGATTGTAATTCCAGCGGTGATTTACGCCTGTTAACATGTAACGCTTGGCGCACAAATTCACGCGTTACGCGTGCGTTTTTATGCAAAGATTGTAATTTAGCCCTTAAACTTTTGTCTTTCCTGTGCTTATACAGATATCTTGCATACCTCAGTCCATTCCATTCATGTGTTCTCCATTTGTCGTTTTATTTTTAGTGGAAGGCGGTGTTGGCTTATTATTATTTAGAAAATTGTGCTATTTGGTGCCCAAATATTTGTATACAATTATTTTGCAACCTAACTGAAAAAACATACTTAATAACTTGCATTCTTCAGTATGAAAAATAGTTTACAATTCTAGTGATAAGCAGCAGACAACAGAAATCTTACCAATGTGTACAGGGTGCCCCAAGATCAAATTTATCGATATCAGCTCTTTTAAATTTGGTGAGATGTAAGTCAAGGATTTCCAGCTGTTTGAAAGGAAAGGTTTTGCAGCTTTGTCTACATCTGTAGGCTCATAACAAACTATAAAGTAATGATACATTGGTTACAGTATACTGTTTATAACAACTCTGACATTTGTAATGTGCAATACATCAATCATATTCTGATAAGATGAAGGCAATTTGACTGATGAATTAGATGATCCTGATCTAGAATAACTACTGAAAAGAAAAAATTAGAAAATCGAATGAAACTCGAAGCAAGTTAAACATTTGGAGCTCTATTAAATTCTTTGCGCAAAAACACTCGCGCAGCGCATTAATTTGTGCACAAAGTGTTAAACGTTAACGTGCGTAAATTAACGCTGGTATTACAATCCAAGTGCATTTTTTCATCCGTCAAAAAATAACGCGCGCAAAAACGCATGCGTATTAACGCTGCGTGCTGAAATCGGTGTGCAGACAGTTTTTTCACGCGATTCAGCCAATCAGAATTAAGAACCACAATTGTCTCCCATTAAGTGTTTGCACCTGTCAAAATCAGTCTGAGTATATATGCTGCAGCAATAATAAAAACACGCACAACTTCTCAATTTTATTGTTTGGGTATGTGTAGAATGTGTAACTATACTTTGCTGTATTTTTTTTTTCGGGCTGGTGTATTTGGTTTCAGCCAGGACATTCAGATTTGCCATTAACACCAGCTTTTAAAAGACGTTAAAATTATGCGCGCAAACGTTGTACGTTAAAATTTGCGCATAGATTGTAATGCCATCTGCGTACCAGCGCACAAACGCATTTGCGCTCACAATGTTAAGTATAGGATGCACAACGTACATTACGCTCGCGCAGGGTTCGCGCAGGTTCACCAGCGGTAAACATTAACGTGCATTTTTTTGCGGGGACATTGTAATACGACGTTCTGCGCAAAGGGTTTTTCCCCTCGCATTAATGCATTTTTGCGCACACATTAACGTTTGCACAAAGAATTTAATAGAGCCCTTGGAGGGCTATTGTTTTAATGCTTAACCCCTTCACTTCAGTGCAATTTCAGACCCATAGGCCCCATATGTATTTAGTTAGCTGTTTATCTCTGCGATACCTGCAATTATACCTAGTTTTTTTTCAGCAGAGCCTCCTCTTCTAGCAAGTAACTTTAGTTTTAGCAATTAATGAAATATGGAAAAATGGCACCCTATAATAGTCAAAAAAGTGAAATTTCTGGGTCATTTTGCATTCTAAACAGCAGAATAGGATTTCAGTAAATACTTCATATATACTTATTATAGTTCCACATTTGGCACCGCTTCATCTTCATTACAGAACAAAAACTAGCAGGTCTAGAATGGAATCACTGGAGAAGTGAAAATTCTAGATCAAAATAGCCAAACCAGAAAAATTCTCCCATTTATCTCACTTTCCAAATCGGCTATTTAGTCTAGATTGTGTTCTTCTCCTGCCAGTTCTCCAGGCTTTCACCTTTCTCTGAATAACCCTTTAGGATTCTATGCCTGTTTTTTACTTGAAAAATATTCAATTTTATCTACAAAATATAAATTAGCACATTTATCTGTTTGCACCATCTTGCCATTTATACAGTAAAAAACGGGATGAATATCAAATAGGGACATGTGTTTAAAAGAGCATGAAAATGCTTTCAAGTAACGGATGTCATGTAAGATGTAAGAGGGCTAAAAATCATCAAACCCTTAACAAAACAAAACAGCAACCCCAAGGTATCACTGTTACTATGGTGTTTGTCTATAAGTTGGAGGGTGATGTGACCCCCTCATACAAAAGGCTGAGTTCTCTACTTTCAAAAGGAGAGGTCTTACTCGCCTTTAACTAAAGCACAGTATATGCTGCATAATTGCACACCCCATCAAACTAAACTATTCCTTGCTATCCACAGATGCAGGTATACACCTTTCTGTATGGTTTTCATCTGCTTCTTAGGGAGCAAATGTCCTTTCTTAATAAATGAGAGCTTCAGTACTTTTGATTTTACAGAATATTGTTTCAGGAGGTAAATATTTGGGGAAGACGGAAGTTGTTTTACAGACCTCCAGTTCAACATTTGGTTAACTTTTAAATCAGCTTCTTTTATATTATCAAGTCATATATCATTACGTATCATTATAAAGAGCAGACTGCCCCTTATCTAAAAAGATGGCTCTTGTTTAAGTCTGTCTTAAGAAAGGTGAAGTATTCGCTTCACTGAAAGGGTTACTACAGTACTATCAAATATAACATATAAATATGTCACATTTAAAATAATCCTAGGATAGGAATTGCAGACAATTCATGTAAAGCACATATAGCATACGTTACTTTTAGAAAGAATGGCTCTTGAATAATCTTGCTGGAACTTTCTCACATTTATCCTAGTTTCTGCTATCCTGCAGTCACTTTTATTCCAATGTGCTCCATTTTACATTTATTTTAAATAAAGGGGAGAAATTTATTATTTTTGGGGCCCCTGCATGTAAATGAAACATAACATATTAGTTTAACGGGTGTTTAATAAATGCCAACCTCCAAAAAATGTTAGTTTATTTGCCTTAGTATAATTCATGTATGCTTGTATACTTCTGTTTGATGGATTTTTAACAGAGCAACTCTTAATTTATATTGAATTTGTGAAAAATTAAGAAACTACACTTAAATTATGAGTAAAAACTAACAAGCTTAAAGGAACACTCTAGTCAAAAATTCCCCCCGTTTTTTTACATTAAACTATCCCTATTCCTTTAATAAATAGGTAGGGATCTCTTTTTCTTTTTTAACTGTAATACTTACCCTAAAATCCACTTCTTTCCAACGGCGTTTTTTTTTTTATATATACTCACCTCCCTCCTCTTCCGTTCCAGGCCTTGTTCCTTTCACTTGGCTAATGGTTTACATTAGAGCATGCGCGCTCTCACGTAAGCCAGCCAATCGGCAGGCTTCCTCCCGGCTCCCTCTGCTGAGGATTAGTGTTGCGTGCAAGAGGATGCGCGCAACACTAATCCTCAGGCTGCCGCCAGCTACTGCGGCGAATTGGAGACGTCATCGCGCTGAAAGCGCGATGACGTCTCCTACTCGGCAAAAGTCGGCAGAAGCGGGAAATATGAATCCCGCTTTGCTGACTGACAGCTGGGAGGGCGGAGTAAAGTCCTCCGCCTCTCTCAGCTGTTTTCAGCTTTTCAGCTCATCGGCTGAGTGGAGGGAGGGGGGACAGAGTGGGCATACTCCGGGCATCATGACCACCTAAAAAAGCTTAGGTGGTCATGTTGCCTAGAGTATCCCTTTAAGCCTGGTTAGTTTAGAAAAAAGGAGACAAAGAGGGGATCTGACAATTTTATATAAATATATACTGGGCCATTGTAATCTATTGTCAGGAAACAATTAATAGGACTATACATATGACACAAGGTCACCCATTGAGATCTGATGAAAGGAAATTCAGCCTAAACCATAGGAAGGGTTATTTTACAGCAAGAACAATAAAGCTGTGGAATTTTCTGCCTGCTGAGGTGGTTGGGTCAGAGTCTGTACAGACTTTGAAACAACGACTGGATGACTTTCTGCAAAAACATAATATTAATAATGTTTAATAAGTGGGTGAACTCTGATCGCCATTGGGGGTCAAGAAGCAAATTTTTCTAATATGTTGCATTGTTGGCAAGCAGTTGATGATGTGTAAAAGGCTGAACTTGATGGATCCATGCCTTTTTTTTTCAGCCTGTGTAACTATAACTATGTCCACTTTTTCAAAGTACAATAATACCTTGGATTACGAGCATAATTCGTTCCGGAAGCGTGCTTGTAATCCAAAGTGCTCTTATATCAAAGCAAATTTCTTCATAAGAAATAATGGAAACTCTGACAATTGGTTCCACAACCATTTATTCATATGAAACTGATTACAGTAATACAAAATACTGTACAGTATAAAGTAAAAATAAAACAAACCTGCACATTGCCTTTGAGAACGAGAGAGAGAGAGAGAGAGAGAGAGAGATTGTGCAGGACGTTTATCACTAATGGGATCACTGCTATCTGTTGGGAGGGTTTCAGCACGTCTGGTGTAATGTGCGATACTATTATGCATGTTACACCATGTTGCCCTCCCCGTCAAGCTCCCAGAATGCTGAGACAAATGCAGGGAGGAAAGGTGATCATGGCCTCGTGACGTGATGCTCGGCAAACAAAGTGTGCGTACTTTGACATCGCTTGTATACCAAGTCAAAATTTATAGAAAAAAATGGCTCTTCTTGCAAAACGCCCTCAAACCAAGTTACTCTCAATCCAAGGTTTTACTACGTGTCATAGCTACACCTCCTAGGTAGCAATACGGGCAAACCCACCTGGTATCGAGTTCTGCTTGGCAAAATCACAGACATATTGGATGGTGGCTAGAGGAACATTTCCATCTATACATATCAAAGGAGCGTGACGGAGACAGTCTGCAAACTGAGAAACCTGGTAGAAGATACAATCATGTTGACAGTTAGTCTAGATAATCATATCCTAATTTTAATTAGAATTTACAGAATGGCTTCTCCTAAACAAACAGGGTTATTCAAAGAGATTTGAAAAGTCACCACACATTCGGTGACTTTCCGTTCCCCGCACTTCGGGGCGAATAGGCGATTACTAGTTCGCCGACCCTGCGGTGTATTCAGCAAGCACTGCAGGGCCCCTGTAGTGCAGGGAATACTCGCTGCAAACCCGCAGAACACTCGCCGAACACTCACTGAAAACCCACAGAAACCGCCACAAAAACCAAGCCGAACACGCAGGAAAAATCCAAGCAGCTGGCGATCACAGCGCAGAGCAGCCGCCGGAAAAAGTCGACAGGCAGACGAACGTGGTGAAAAAAAAAGTTAATTTGAAATTTGAAACGCTGTTTGCAAAAAAACTACAGAATGAAAATGTCTGGAATTTACATATAAGATCCAATTAATGATAATAAAAAGGTCTAGCCGTAGCGCAGCAGCGTTTTTCTGATAAAGTAAAGAGCAAAGAGTAATGATTTCTAAAAAAAATAAGAAAAAAAAAAGGTCTGTTACTGAAAAATTCAAAAAAATGATTTAAAAAAAAAAAGCCGGGAAACTTTTTTTGGCAGAAAAATCCCAAAAAATGCCTAGAAGATCCAAAAAAAATCTAAGAATAAAGAGACTTTTTACTGCAAAATAAAATTATAAACAGTTTTAATAGATATTGAATTAAAGCTGGAATATTTTTAACATTGAAGCCTATGGGATTCTCCTGAATAAAGCTATCGAATTAAACTACCGAACAGCAGGGCACTTTGGCTACTTTTCACTGCTGTTTGGTGTTCTCTGAATAGACTAAGCATTGCTTTTCTATGGGGGATTTCACTGTCCTCGAACGAACAGGCAACGTATGTGCAGGAAATTCACCAACATTTGGCGATCTGACTGCTCCCAGAATAGCCGAATGGCCAGGAAATGTAACCATACGTTGAATTTCAGTGTCCGTTTACATTTCGGGGCCAGATCGGATCTCTTTGAATAACCCTGAAAGTCTTTTGTAGCGTTCTCAAGTTAGAACTTGTGCTAGATTGACCTAGCTAAATTATCTGCACTGTAATGATCACTTCACTTGCATCGTAACAACTGATTAAATTGGACAGATCAAATATATAGATATACTATATTGTGGTACGGATGGTTAGGTAATCCAGTAATTCTTACGTAAGTGTCTGTAATATGACAATGAATGTCAATGTCTCCCAGTCCAAAACTCAGCTCCCCATTGTTTGTGATCACTGCACAGTACGTGGCGGTTCTCTGGTCTTCCAATTTCTTAACGCCACGCATGTCCTGTAGAAGAAAAAAAATGAGTATTGCCAAATATTCCATCTACAAAATTTGATTTATGTGGGAAAATTATTAGAATGTTTTGTAGGTTTCAGAAAATATTACATTTTGTGGACTGCTTTCAGTCTACATCCCTGTTAAGCCCTAGTGTAAACAAACAGGAAATAATTTTCCTTTGCTCAACATGTCTCTAATGTATGGTCCAGATAGTTGGTGTAGCAAATAAAGATACTGTTGTACAGATAAATAAAAATCCCTATTTACACTTATGATTCACTTGTATGTAACAAGTTGTTACCTCATTGATCAATTATTTAATGTGCAACAATTTTTTACAGTTATGTGATGTGTACATAGTAACTCTTTGAACTCTGGTGTCACTTTCCCCTCCATGTCATAGGAGACAAAAGGCCCTGTTCCAGACCACCGAACACTTAAAAGGAAAGAGAAAAGAAAGTAGAAGGAAAAGACAGGGGAAAGAGGGGGGGCGCCTCGGCCTCAGCCTTGGTTCAACCTACGGGTAAAGTTCTTCCCATCAGTTCCATATTTTGTAAAAAGCAGGAAGCCTGTCACGGACCACGGCCTTGGCCACTGATATGGGAGGTACATCTCCATCCCGCCAGTGCCTGGCTAGAGCACGCTGGGCTCCTAAAATCACCTTGTGAAAAAGTCTGTGGTCCTGGCCCTGGAGGGCTGTAGGGGACCTGTGCAACAAGAAGGACCAAGGGTCCCTGGGGATGGACTTTTGGAACACGTCCTCTAGCAAACCACATATCTCTTCTCAGTATGATACCACCTTAGGGCGAGAGCCACCACATATGATACATGGTACCCCTAGCCCCACATCCCCTGCAGCAGACGTCGGGGGTACCCGGTTGCAAGTGGGAAACCAGAACTGGGGTGGTATACCAATGATACATAGTTTTATAAGCCTGTTCCTTCAATGAGACACAAATAGATACTTTTGCAACATTTCTTGCCAATCCTCCCCATCCAGCTCCTCACCAATATCCCTTTCCCATCTGGCAATAAACCCTGGGATCAACCATGATCTATCTCCAGAGGTGAAGTGATTATACAGAGTCACGATCAAACCCTCCAGGTCCCGACCTGCCTCATACATGGCTTCGAAAAAAGTCAGTTTTTGGCTCGCCACCTTCGAGATGTTGTGTCGAGACAGGAAGTCCTGGAGTTGTAAAAATCAGAAGAAATCAGATGTCTCAAAAACACCGCTGGGATGCAGGTCCGCAAAAGACAACCTGGCGCCGCTTTTCTTTTGGAAGTGAGTCACACGTTGCAACTGGGCGTTTTCAAAAGCCGCGGGTCAAGCCCGAAACAAAGGCTCTATTGCGTAGGTATGGTATAAGTGGAGAGTAGCAGGAGCAGAGGCAGAACTTATCCTGGACTGAGTCTCAAACCCGCAGAGAGGTCAAAGTGGCTGTACAAATCAACCGTAGTAGCGGGCGGAATTCTTTAGGCAACCAAAAATAAAACTGTGAGAGTTCTGGTGCAAATAAGTCGGACTCCAGGTCCGCCTAACGTTGAGAATGTTGAGGCAAATGAAACATTACGAATTGGGTGACCTGAGCAGCTTGAAAATATTTAAACAAATGAGGAGGGCCCAATCCTCCACGTTCCCTGGGCCGGTACAGGACATATTTAGATACACATTTCCTCCCCCCCTGTCCACACAAAACTCTCAAACTGGGACTGCAGATGGCGCAGCGTTCGGGGGCACACCCAAATCGGCAAGGCTTGAAACAAGAAACAGTCTAGGGAGCAGATTCTTTTTAACACAATTCTCCCTGCCAATCCAGAAGACCCCCTCCCTCCCCCATCTCTCCAGGTCCGCCCCTAGTACTTTAAACATTGACAATCTTGAAAGGAGCCTGCTTCTCACGGAGCAAAGTATAGTTGAGGAATCTAGGGGTGTGGGAGGAGTGGAGTTAACCGGGGAACAGGTTGGTAGCTGGGTGTCAGTGACACGTGGTAGCAGGGGGGGAGGGAAGAGGAAAAGGTTGGCTAGTCCTGATCTTGCGCACACCAACAGATTTGCCCCCTTGAGCGAAGATGTTGGGTGCAGCAGCTCAGGTGTAGCAGTACTGGAGGCTGCTCCCTCTAACAGCCGGGGGATCAGCCCACCAAGTAAGGGAGGGATAAAGAGGGCAAGTAAGCCTAGACAGGTTGTGGTGGTAGGGGACTCTATTATTAAGAGAGTAGACAGGGTAATCTGTCGCGCTGATCGCCTTAACCGGACAGTTTGCTGTCTGCCGGGTGCCCGTGTTAGGCATGTGGTTGACAGAGTTGATAGATTATTGGGAGGGGCTGGAGATGACCCAGCTGTCATGGTCCATATTGGTACCAATGACAAAGTAAGCGGAAGATGGAAGGACCTGAAGAATGATTTCAGGGAATTAGGAAGTAAACTGAAGAAGAGGTCCTCCAAGGTAGTATTTTCTGAGATCCTACCTGTGCCACGTGCTACAGTGGAAAGGCAGCGGGAGATTAGGGAGGTCAATGCGTGGCTTAAAGCTTGGTGCAGGAAGGAGGGCTTTGGGTTTTTAGAGCACTGGGCTCATTTTGCACTGGGGTACAATCTGTATAGTTGTGATAGATTGCACCTGAATGGAAGAGGGTCTGCTGTGCTAGGGGAGAGGATGGTTAAAAGGTTGGAGGAGACTTTAAACTAGTGGAAGGGGGGAGGGATACAGTATCTTACAAAATGGAGACAGAGCAGATAGCGGAAGGGTTTCAGTTCAGACTAAGGGGGGTGGAGCCGGGGGATGGGTAATGTAAGAACAGTGGAGGCATGTAATGTAAAGTCGCATTCAGCATGTGTGGGTAGAGACAACATTAAATGTATGCTTGCTAATGCAAGGAGCCTCAATAACAAGATGGGGGAACTAGAGGCAATAGCATACACTAAGCAATACGACATTATAGGAATAACAGAAACATGGTGGGACGAAACGCATGACTGGGCTGTAAACTTAAACGGTTATACATTGTTTAGAAAGGATAGGAAACATAAGAAAGGGGGTGGAGTGTGTTTATATGTAAATCAGGATTTAAAGCCTAATATTACACAACTGGAAAGTGATGAGGGAAATGTGGAATCCTTATGGGTAAATATTTTGTTGGGGAATAAACCGGGAAGTCAATTATTGGTTGGCATATGTTATAAACCACCTAATATAGATAATGATGAGGAAGAACAACTGTTAGAGCAAATTAGGAAGGCTGCACATCATGGCAGCACTTTAATTATTGGAGATTTTAATTACCCGGACATAAATTGGGATAGTGGGACTAGTAATTCAGCAAAGGGAATCCGGTTCCTGAACATTTTAAATGATACCTTCATGTCACAACTGGTAGAAACACCAACTAGAGAGGATAACTGTCTGGACCTGGTTATAACAAATAATGTGGATCTTTTCTCAAATTAATGTAAAAGAACAGTTGGGAAATAGCGACCATAACATGGTGACTTTTGAAATAAACTCAAAAAAACACATTCATAAGGGGCATGCTAAAATATATAATTTTAAAAAGGCCAACTTTATTAAAATAAAGGAAGCTCTCAATGTCATTGACTGGCAGAAACTCTTTCACGGGAAAAACACTGAGGATAAGTGGAATATCTTTAAACTAACACTAGAAAAGTACACGTCACAATATATTCCACTGGTTAATAAATATAAAAGAAACAGACTGAAACCAATGTGGCTTAGTAGGAAGGTAACTAAGGAAATGAAAAATAAAAAGAAGGCATTTAAAGCTTTTAAATTTGATAAATCTGAGGCATCCTATAAAGCATATAGGGCAGCCAATAAAGCATGTAAAAATGCGATTAGATGGGCTAAACTAGAAAATGAAAAAGAAATAGCCAAAGAGAGCAAGACCAACCCTAAAAGATTCTTTAGGTACATAAATTCTAAAAAACCCAAGAGTGAAAATGTAGGTTCACTAAAATCTGAGTCAGGGTTATTGTTAACTGAAGATCAGGATAAGGCAGAAATTTTAAATGATTATTTTTCTTCAGTATTTATCAAAGAGAAACCTATAACAGGAGACATGAAATTCATTAATAAAAACTTACTAATACAAAGTGACTGGTTGACTCAGGACAAGGTTTTACACAAATTAAACAATGTGAATGCTAATAAAGCCCCAGGGCCAGATGGAATTCACCCGCGAGTACTAAGAGAGCTATGTGTTGAAATATGTAAACCTCTGTTCTTAATCTTTCAAGATTCTTTTCTTTCAGGAATAGTACCAGAGGATTGGAGAAAAGCTGACGTGATCCCTATATTTAAGAAAGGTTTAAAATTTGTGCCTGGGAATTATAGACCTGTGAGCTTAACATCTGTGGCTGGGAAAGTATTTGAGGGGTTACTAAGGGATAATATTCAGGAATTTATTGGGAGGTATAATGTAATTGGCAAAAATCAGCATGGTTTCATGAAACACAGATCATGTCAGACTAACCTAATTACGTTCTATGAGGAAGTAAGTAGAAGTATAGATCAGGGGGTCGCAGTGGATGTGATTTACTTAGATTTTGCCAAAGCTTTCGACACAGTTCCACACAAAAGGTTACTACTTAAATTAAGAAAAAATGGTCTAGATGAAAATACTTGTTCTTGGATAGAAAACTGGCTAAAAGATAGGGTACAGAGAGTGGTCATAAATGGTACATTTTCAAGATGGACACCAGTGGTAAGTGGTGTCCCTCAGGGGTCTGTTATAGGACCAATACTATTCAATTTATTTATAAATGACCTTGAGATAGGCATTGAAAGTCATGTATCAGTGTTTGCAGATGACACAAAGCTAGGAAAAGTAATACAATGTGAGCAGGATGTTACTTCGCTGCAGAGGGATTTAGATATATTGGGGGACTGGGCACTTAAATGGCAGATGAGATTTAATCTAGATAAATGTAAAGTTATGCACTTTGGAGTGAAGAACACACAAGCAATTTATACCCTAAATGGTACGGAGTTAGGGAAATCCAAGCAGGAGAAGGATTTGGGAATAATCATAGACTTCAAACTAAGTAACAATGTGCAATGTCAAACAGCAGCCGCCAAGGCCAGCAAAGTACTGGCATGCATTAAAAGGGGAGTTCACTCACGGGATGAAAACATAATTTTGCCTCTGTATAAATCAATAATCAGGCCGCACCTTGAATATGCCGTGCAATTTTGGGCACCTGTCTTAAAAAAAGATATTATATCGTTAGAAAAAGTGCAGAGACGGGCAACTAAATTAATAAGGGGGATGGAAGGGTTAAGTTATGAGGAAAGACTAACAAGCTTAAACCTGTTTAGTTTAGAGAAAAGGCGCCTTAGAGGGGATCTGATAACCTTATATAAATATATACGGGGCCATTATCAACCATTGTCTGATAACCTATTCATTAACAGGACTATACATAGGACAAGGGGTCATCCATTTAGACTGGAAGAAAGAAAATTTAGCTTAAAGCATAGGAAGGGTTATTTTACGGTGAGAACAATCAAGCTGTGGAATTCTCTGCCTGTTGAGGTGGTTGGGTCAGAGTCTGTACAGACTTTTAAAAAACGACTGGATGACTTCCTGCAGACACAGAATATTAAGGGTTATAATATTTAATATGTGGGTAAAAGCTTCTTGATCCAAGGAGAAATCTGACTGCCATTCTGGGGTCAAGAAGGAATTTTTTCCCAGTATGTTGCATATTGGCAAGCATTCAGACTGGGTTTTTTGCCTTCTTTTGGATCAACAGCAGTAGGTTATGTGGGAGAGGCTGAACCCGATGGACGCATGTCTTTTTTCAGCCTATATAACTATGTAACTATGTAACTATGTAACATCATAATTCAAGGAATACAACTTCTCTGTTGGGTGCCAACCAGACTCCAAGGTATTTCAGGGAGGTGTGAGTGAAGCAAAACCCAGTAACAGCTCGAAGCTCATGACAGGCCGAATCTGAAAGCGAGACGGGCAGCGCCACTAATTTCTCCAGGTTGACCTTATAACCTGAGACCTCAGAGACATCCCTCAGGAGGGACAAAAGATGCGTATCTGAGGTAGAGGGTCGGCTTAGGGTGAGCAAGATATCATCAGCATAGGCAGATACCTGATATTCCTCCCTGCCCACTTTCACCCCCGTAATATGAGGGGATTGGCGAATGGCTGATAGGAGGGGTTCAAGGGACAAAGCAAAGAGCAGAGGAGAAAGGGGGCAACCCTGACGCATCCCATTTCTTATAGCGAAACTTGCAGGAACAGTCCCGGGAGTGATAATGGTAGGCAGGGGGATGTGTACAAAGATCGGAGAGTGGAAATAAATGTCGTTGGGAACCCCCACGTACTTAAAAGTTTAAATAGAAAGGCCACTCCAATCTGTTGAATGCCTTCTCTGCATCCAAAGAAAGAAGCAGAGAAGGAAAACGAGTCCGGACCATATGTTCCAGTAGCGCCGCCGCCTGTCTGGTGTTAGCGAAAGCGTGTCTGCCCGGGATGAACCCCACCTAGTCAGGGTGAATTATGTCAGCGAAAAAAAGAGTTCAATCTGTACCGGCTGGGTGGAGTAGAGGTAACATCACTGCTCTGCATGGAGAGAGCCTGTGGAGACATGGGTTAGATCCCGGCAAGAGCACCTCTCCAGTAAGTGTCCTTGGGCAAGACACCTAACGGTACATATTCGCCACCCAGGACATACTTGAAAACGAGAGAAATCTCAATGTATCCTTCCTGGTAAAATCCTTTCTCAAAAAAAAAAAAAAATCTATTTGCCAGGACTGTTGTGAATATTTTATAGTCTACGTTCAGTAAGGAGATGGGTCTATTGTTCTGGGGATAAGAAGGATCCTTACCTTCCTTGGGGATGAGAATGATTTTCAAATGTAGGAAATCACTAGGGGTCGGGCACCTCCCCACAGAGACAGATAAAATGTATGCAGGTGCGGGGATAAAATGTGTGCAAAGGTTTTGTAATAGAAGGCCGAAAAACCATCTGTTTCAGGGGCCTTATGAGGTTTAAATGATTTGAGGGCTCTTCTGTCTACTGAGGGTTGGGGTGGCATTAAAGTCACCGCCAAGTACAAGGTGGCCCACCACTTTGTCAGTAGGGAGGAGATCTTAGTCCATAAGTCAGGGTCTGAGCCATTAGGGGCGTATACATTGAGTATGGAAAGCGTAGTGGAAGCTATCTGCCCTACTAGTACTAAATATCTCCTCTCTGGGTCAGCTACCTGTGAATGGACCTTAAAGGGACATAATGAATGGATCAGGGATGGCCACACCTTTCTTCTTCAGTGGGGCAGACGCCATATACGCGGTCGTGAAGCCTTGCTCTCTCCAATGAAAACTGCCGGGAGTTGGAAAAATGCGTCTCCTGTATCAATGCTATGTGATAAGCACAGCATTTTAAGTCGCACAACAGCATATGTCACTTCTGAGGGGTATTCAATCCTTTGACATGGCGGGACAAGATAGTCAGGCCTTTATCTAACATCTAAAACCCAGAGGGGAGATGCTAACCACAAAGGGAGACCGGGGAGGATCCACCCACTGTGCGGACAAGTGGAAGATCGGAGAGCGGAACACCTGGCAAGAGGGGGGGCAAAAGGATGAAGGGGGAAGGGCGTGAGAGGGGGGTACAGAGAACAAGAAAGAGCATCGGAGCGGGTGGCGCGCCCAAGAAACATAGAGCCACCAACACCACAAAACACACAAACTATGCAGCAAATAATGCACCTGGACTTATTGAGTGCCCGCCGACCTCGGAGGGGAAGGTGAGGGAGACAGAGTGACTCCCAGAACTCTGGTCACCCGCACCTCCATGCCTGACCCCAGTTACAACTCATGCAAAATCTTGAAAACTAGGTGCTCCGACCAAACGTCCGGGGTGGACCCGCCCAGCGCCCCCACATTGTAACCTAAGCTAAACAAGGAAAAATTTAAAACCAAAAACCAAGGAACACATAAGCAAAAAAACTTTGAACGGCCCTGAGCCAAGGGCTATTAAATCAACCAGAAAGGTGAAAGCACTCAGACCTCCCGTGTGTCCTCCAACACTATGCCAGCAGCGGTCCATCACATGGCAAAAAGGAGATATTCCCAGGACAGTGATGAAAAAATGGAAAGCTCCCGTCCCTGGGATCATCCAGCTTTTTTGGAGGAAGAAGACGACCCCACCTGTGTCCACCGTTGCTGCAGGAGGGGGAAGGAGGTCGCTGGAAGTTGAGGAACTTCGAAAATCCGTCAGCTGTGGGCACTTCACCGCCGTCCAGAAGGAGGAAAGATCTGAGGAAGGGGTAAGGGCCACCTGTCGACATCACCTGCAGACGGAAGGGGAAACCCCATGTGTAGGCAATATTGTGACTAGATAGGTGCTCTGTGATGCGGTGGCGCAGGCCATGCGGTGGCGCAGTGTCGCAGGATCCAGATCCTGGAACAGCTATAATGGCTTGTGCTCATAATCCAGTTTAAGAACACGTGCGGCTTGCATGATCTGGTTCTTAGCTGTGAAGTAATGCATGCAAGGGAAAAAAACATTCCACGGGACGAGTGTCGAGAGATTTGGGGGCCTCTGTGCCCTATGAATCCTGTGCAGCAGCAGGTGGGCGTCTGGTAAATCTGGGACAATGAGACGCAAGATACCCTGCACCATCAGGTCGAGATCTTTGGGGGGAACGAGTTCCAGGAAACCCCGCAGTCTAATATTGTTTCTCCTAGAGCGGTTAGACAAATCCTCCAGCTTAAATTCCAGGAAAGACACTCTTTTGGCCAGGTCACCAGTCCCTTCTGCTAACACATCATGGGCCTGTGTCATCTCTGCGGTCTGGTCTTCCAGCTCAGCCATACGAGCACCCAGGGAGTCTAACTCCCCCACAGTTCTGTCCCCAATTTCGCCATCTCACTTGCCAGAAAAGATCGCATCTGGGTCATTTTAGAGAAAAGGCTTTCCACGTCTGCTTTGGAGTCCAGAACCTTGGGGTCCACATGTGCTGGGGTTCCCCCGCCTGGGGAATGCGATCCGTCCGGGCCACCATCTTGGGAGTCTTTGGCCTGTCTTTTTGCCGGGGTGAAATGCTGCGCCATGGATGGGTCCAGTGGGCGCGTTTTCTTTAGCGGTTTCAGGCCCGACATGGTTGAGGGGCACTGAGAGGAGGTCTGTGATGTGCTAAGAGGCTCAGGGGTGCATAGAAAATCGGGTCTGGGCGTGAGGTGTGCCAGAGCAGTGAGCTCAAGCGGTCATCTTGGTTTGTCATTAGCTCCACCCCCCAGTCAGCCATCTTGAGGCTCGTTCACGACCTGCTCCTTGTTCGGCCCCCTTACCCAGGTACTTGGTTGCTGTGTGCCATGAGGATGGACGGCTCCCATCGTCCGGCTGCTGCGGTTGTCCCCATAGCAGAGAAGAAGGGGGTGGGCATGGACTGGTGGCGGCTGGCTCATCCACCCCCCCCGCTAGTAGCATGGGGCCGTGCTGGAGGATCTGGAGGCCTGTATGGAGCAGATGTCTGGGGACCGGTGAGCCACGAGATAACGAAGGGATCTGCCATGCTGCTGGTGGTCCCTCTGCATGTCGAGGTGGCTATTGACCCATGATTATTATTATTTGTCATCATTTATATAGTGCCAACAGTTTCCGCAGCGCTTTACAATAACCAAAGGGAAAAAGATACATATAAACAGACATATGATGTTAACAAGAGGTGTAGAGGGCCCTGCTCATAGGAGCTTACTGTCAAGCGGGCAGCTGCACTGGAGGTGCCTGGGAATTCGGCACCGAAACCCCCCCCCCCCTGTGAGGTTTATGCCAGAGTGGCTGCTGCGTTTTAAGTTGCTGCAGGCCGTTTGTGTGTTCGGTGAACGCCGAACATTATGGGATGTTCGTGGTCTGTTCGACCGCAGACATTTCATAATACAAAAGGAATGCAAAATATGTTCACCTGGACTTTGCCCAATCAGGGCTCTAATTCAATATTTTCTGATCCCCCCTGTGCAATGTTGCCTCCCTCCTCTCTAATTTTCGGTATATCTGCCTGACACAATTTACGAAGACTTTTTGTTTCCTTTTTCTTTTACCCGCTGAGGACACTTGCTTACTTTTGAGACTAGTTTTGTTCCCCCCTTGTATATGACACTTTATGAGGACGTTTTTGATTACCCACTGAGTCCACCTTCCTTTGATGACATCTCTTTTTATTTTCACTTTTCTATGTGTTTTAGCAGAGGACATGCTGTGGCCCTGCGGGCCATTTTCTTTTCTCCTATGGTAGTTTTCTTTGTTTATGCAAACTCCAAAAATAAAGAATTTTAAAAACAGAGTAGATTTCGATAAACGTCCGGGAGGCGGGCCTTGCATATGGCCACTTTTATTTGAGCTCTGCTCCCACCTGCTCTGAATAACCTGCTGGCGGGTGATCTGAGCCCCCGATTCGGGTGGTTTCCCGCAAGGAGCTGACCCGAGTGCGTGCTACTCCCACCGCACAGTTCCCTCTTCCATCCCGGCGATGCAGCGTGACCCCAGAGTCAGTAGGCCGCACTGAGGCCGTCCGTCCTGGCTGCCTGAAGGTCAGGACGTTTTGGGACCACAGTTTTCCCCGTTGAGCAGCACATCCTTGGAGAGACGCCGGGATTTCCGCCTGACATTTTCCCTGTGCGAGGTTTCTTCACCATAACATACTGGTTGCCCTGTTGGAGGGGAGGCCTACCTTCGCGGCTGCCATCTTTATAATTTATTATTATTATTTATAAAGTGCCAGCATATTCCGCGGCGCTGTACAATGGGCACTATATAGACAGGGTTACAATACATTGAACAACATTTGACAAACCAGTACAGGAGGAAACGAAGGCCCTATTCCCATGGGAATTTACAATCTAGAAGGCTTGGGGTGGAAACAGGAGGAGAGGACTGCAAGGTGAGAGTGATGAACTGGTTGGGGTAGTGAGGTGTTTCAGTGAGTCGGGGGGTAGGCTTGCCTGAATAGGAATGTCTTAATGGAGCGTTTGAAGGAAGGGAAAGTAGGGGAAAGCCCTAGGGGAAAAAGTGTTCCAGGGGATGGGGGGGCTGCATGTGAGAAATCCTGCAGTCTATCATGGGAAGAGGTGATGCGGGGTGAAGCTAGGCGCAGGTCACTGTTTGATCTTAGGGTGCAGGCTGGGGTGTATTTGGTGATTAATGAGGACAGATAGTGGAGAGCTGAGTTAGTGAGAGCTTTGAAGGTCAGGGTAAAGATTTAAAATTTTATTCTGCAGTGGACGGGAAGCCAGTGAAGGGGCTCGCAAAGAGGAGCAGCAGAGACAAAGTGGAAGGTGAGGTGGATGAGCCTGGCAGAGGCATTCAGAATGGATTGCAGGGAGGCAAGGTGGGAAAGAGGAAGGCCAGCAAGAAGATTATTACAGTAGTCAAGTCAGGAGATTAAAAGGGCGTGTATGAGATGCTTTGTGGTGTCAGCGGTAAGAAATGGCCAAATTCTGGAAATATTTTGCAGTTGGTAGCGGCAGGAGGAGGAAAGAGACTGAATGTGGGGGATGAAGGAAAGAGCAGAGTCAAGTGTAACTCTGAGACAGTGAACCTGGTTTGATGGGGAGATAGTGATACCATCAACCATGATGGAGAAGTCAGGACGGGGGAGGCATTAGAAGGAGGAATTAGTAGGAGCTCAGTCTTGCACATGTTAATCTTTAGGTGGTGAGAGGGCATCCAGGAAGAGATGCCAGATAAACAGTCACAGACTTCGGAAAGGACAGGAGGAGAAAGATCAGGGGTAGAGATTTCTGATACTAGAGGTCTGAGTATAATCAGCATAGAGGTGGTAATTAAAGCCAAAGCTGTTAATGATTTTGCCCAGGGAGGAGGTATAGATAGAGAAGAGCAGATGACCTAGGACAGAGCCTTGGGGTAAACCAACTGATAAAGGCACTGAAGAGGAGGAGTTACCAGCGAATGACACAGAGAAGGACCTCTTAGACAGATAAGAGTCGATCCAAGAGAGTGCAGTGTCACAGAGACCAAGAGAGTTGAGAGTCTGTAGATGGATGGGGTGGTCGACAGTGTCAAAAGCAGCTGAGAGGTCAAGCAGGATGAGAATGGAAAAGTGGCCGTTCCAGGGGTGAGTGGATCCTCCTTGTGCTCCCTGGGCTTTGCGGACCTGGGCTTCCTGGGGTACAGCCCGTGTTGCCCTAGTGCACCCTGGACTTTCTGCCCCCCATACTGGAGAGATGGGATGACGACAGGAGCAGGTTGATTTTTTTTTCCCTCGGAGCTGCAATTTTTCTTCCCCTAATTTCCCATGTCCCAGCCTTGTCTGGGGCACACTGGTTTTCTACCCACTTCCAAATCCTCTTGTTTTGTGGGTTGTTTCCTGTCCCGGGGTGACCTGGGGCACTTTGTTCAGTGAGATGCTGGCACCTCCCTTGGCTGACCCGGACTACGCCCGCGGAGGACCACCAAGCAATCACTAACTTCAATTGTTTATTTTTTTTTCTTACTCTCAGCCCCTGGAGTAAGGGGACCTCTCAGCCCCTGGAGTAAGGGGACGACCTAACATTTTGTGACATCGTTGCTGAAAGCTTCACTTCGTGTGCTCCCCATGTTCCCTGGACTTGCGCACCCCCCTCCATAATGGAAGAATTTGTCTTCTCCAGTAAATCCTACACAAAAATCCATGGACAAATCCGCTTCCAAATCTGTTTTGAAACAACCTCCGCGACCTGACCCTCCATCTACGCCTGGTGGCACCTCTGTTGACTCCTTTCTGACAAACAATCAAGGCAGTCTCGAGCATCTCCCTCTCGCATGGAGGTGCACCAGGGAGCTCTGCGGAGTGTGGCGGACATCTCGCGCTCTTTATCCCCACTGCTGGATGAAAAGCTGGGGAAACTCTCCTAACCATTGATTCGGTACTGTCGCAACTAACATCCCAAGATCATTGTTGGGTAAGGGCTATCAGAGACAAAATGGATGTAGGCATCCAGTTTGTTTTCTGAACAGATAGATAAGATACATCACCAGAATATTTACAGTGTTTACTCCAAGTGCCTTATATAATCAATATATATACACTACATAGATATAGAGTAAGAGATGTTAGATTAGAACATTATGGGGCGTGGCTTGGCCATCATCCAGGATGGCAGCATGCTAGGAGAGCTCTGGGAACAGCAGGTTACATAAGTTTAAAAAAAGGCTGAAATTGATATTTGAACAATACCACACAGAGCAATTGTCACTATACTACCCAAGGCATAATGTATTCGAAAATGGCAGGGAAAAATTTAGGTTCTGTGAAGAAAACTGACAGAAGCAGATCACCACAGAATAAGCAAATTGAGGGTAGGCCTCAATCCAGCAAGCAGGCCTCTCAGGCAGCAGCAAGCATCAACAAGGATACAGATGGACCTCCATCCTTATCACAGATGATGGCACTATTTGAGAAGTTTCAAGCAAACCTGCGTCTTGAAATCCACAATGATTTTACCAAAGATCTTGCCGTGATTAGAAAGGACGTTAGTGAACTTTCGATACGTGCAGATCGAATTGCAGCATAGACATCACATCTGTTCTAAGAGAGTATGAAGTATTAAAGTTTATGTAGAAAGTGCCTACAAGTTTTGTAGTGCTGTACAAAGGAATGTTAAAGTATGTATGTTAGTACCTAGAAGAGCTAAGAGGGAAAGGAGATCAGGCAGATTTATTCGGTATTCAGGTGATAAGTGTGAATAGAAGGTTTTGTTTTCCTTTAGATGGATTTGTCTGGCAACATAAAAGGCATAGGGTCGCACGCCGTATAATTTATCAGCCAAAGACCCGTGGGGGATTGGGTCTTTGTACTATTGTACAGCCCAATTGGCTCAAGTTGCTGCCTGGCATTATCCAACGGTCTCTGGATGGTGGGTAGTGCTGGAAGCAGCTTTTATGCACCCTGACCGTCCAGACTATTATGTCTGGCTTTCCAAAAAATCTAGGCTGGCTTTGCAGACAGCATGTCCATCAATTTTGTCATCTCTACGACTCTTTGACATAGCTAGAAAGAAATTTTCTTTGGTGGGTACTATCTCCATATTTGCGTAATAGGGATTTCCCCCCAGGTCTACAAAAACAAGGATTTTAGGGGACTGGAAATGCAGGTCTACATAGATTCTGTGATCGCTTTCCATCCGGTCATTACATTCTCTACACTTCAAGATCGTTGCCATCTGACCCCATTTGATTTATTCCGGTTCTTTGAACTCCGGGCACTTTGCGATGACATCAAATCTAGAAATAATCTCTAATACCTCCTTTACTTTGTTTGAACAAATATGTATGGCCAAAAGCCTTCAGAAGAGATTGATAGTTCAGCTTTACTTATCGCTTAGTTCTAAATCTGGAGAATGGGCACCATTGAGGTATTGTGATAAATGGGAGTTAGATTTAGGTGAGTCTTTGCCGAGTGATGAATGGGAAGACATATGGGAGCAGACTGCTAGATCCTCGATTTGTGTAAAACACCAAGAACAATCTTACAAAATTCTTTTACGATGGTACACTACACCTGTATTATTACACCGAATGGGGGTTACAAGTAGCGATCATTGTTGGCATGGCTCTGGTGGCAAGGGCTCATATATACAAATGTGGTGGGACTGCCCTATGGTCCAACGTATTGGTCGGTAGTGCATTTAGAATTTCAGAAAAAAATTCAGCGTCAGTTTTTTATGGACCCTTGGGCGGATCTTTTATCTCGACCTTTATCTGTTCTATCACGTACAGAGCAGGCTTTGTTTAATAAAATGGCCCTTGCAGCTAGGCATGCCATGGCAGCGACATGGCACCAAGATACTCTCCCATCATGAAATATAGTAACCGAGAAGATAGCCGATACCTGGCTTATGGATGAACTATCTACTCAAGTTAAATATACCCTTCCTTCTCATCAAAAGACCTGGTTACTGTGGGATGAATATATTGCGGCCCTTCCTTGAAAAATAAGTTTAACTAGGTTTTCACTTTTTCACTTCTTAAATCCCTTAAGAAATGGTATCTGCTATTTAAATGTTGTATTATACTTTATAAATCTGATAAGAGATCTCCTCCCCTTTTTTTTATCTTATTTCTTTTTTCGTTTTTATATGGGAGGGTTTGTTATAGCAAAAGGAAATTGTATAGAGGAACTTTATCTATTTGTATATAGCTTTATACTGTGTGTTTTATACTATGATGGATATGTGTTGCCTTATTTAAATAAAGAATTTTAAAAAAAGAAGGAAACATTTGATTAATTTGGCCATATTGCTAATTGGGGATCTGTGTATATAAATAATTAATAATTATCTTTGTTCTCAATTTTTAACATGTCAATTTTTAACATGCCCTTCTATACTTTCTTTCCCAGTTTATGACATTTGTGTTATGTGTTTTTTTTATTTGAATATACATTAGAATTTAAGGAAAAATGGTGACCGTTGCAGAAGTAAAAAAAAAGTTTTTCACATCTTTGTGTCCAAATTTGGTGCATATTTCAAAATGGATTCCTGGTTTCTGTAAAGTATTTTAACCATGTAATTTTAATTGAACTTTCACAGATTATTAATATTTTTTTTCCCCAAGTTTTTTTTACTTTAGGTGACAATTACCCACACATGCCAACGTATATATTGCAACTAGGGATGAGCTGTTCGGTTCGAACATAGCCTGTTCGCATGTTCGCGAACTACAAACATTTCCGGGTGTTCGCCGCGTGTTCGCCCACAATGCAAAACAACGGACCACAATGCACTTTTCCACTGGCCTGAAGCTCGTAATTGGCTACAGCCTTGCACCTGACCACAGGTCTTGTGCAAGACAGGTTCAACACTATGCCAATCATTGCTCAGAGTTCTGATTGGACATATTTTGCCCAATCATGGGCTCACAGAGCTAAGTCCCGCAGCACACTATATAAGGTTTCCACGCAGCACTTCTGCACGCATTTGAGAGGAGATTTCATAGGAGATTGTTGTTGTGTGTTCTTACTGCCGGTCTGCCACGCTACTGGGGGGCTCTGGGGGGGTCTCATTTCTACCAAATATCTGGGAATTGAGGTGATCTGTGTCTTGTCACACAGCCAGTGCAACGCAGTATTTTGGGGGTCACTAATTTCTACCAAATATCTGGGGATTGAGGTGATCTGTGTCTTGTCACTGCCAGCAAGTATTTTGGGGGTCACTAATTTCTACAAAATATCTGGGAATTAAGGTGATCTGTGTCTTGTCACACAGCCAGTGCAACGCAGTATTTTGGGGGTCACTAATTTCTACAAAATATCTGGGAATTGAGGTGATCTGTGTCTTGTCACACAGCCAGTGCCACGCAGTATTTTGGGGGTCAGTAATTTCTACAAAACATTTGGAAATCGAGGTGATCTGTGTCTTGTCACTGCCAGCAAGTATTTTGGGGGTCACAAATTTCTACAAAATATTTGGGAATTGAGGTGTTCTGTGTCTTGTCACTGCCAGCAAGTATTTTGGGGGGTCACAAATTTCTACAAAATATTTGGGAATTGAGGTGATCTGTGTCTTGTCACAAAGCCAGTGCCACGCAGTATTTTGTGTGTCATTAATTTCTACAAAATATTTGGGAATTGTTATATCTGTATCTTCTCACTGCCTCTCATCAGGGGGTCACACTGATTTATAGGAGGTTTCTGACACTTGTAATCTGTGTCTTCTCACTGCCACCCATCAGGGGGTCACACTGATTTATAGGAGGGTTCTGCGATTTGTAATCTGTCTCTTCTCACTGCCACCCATAAGGGGGTCACACTGATTTATAGGAGGTTTATGCGACTTGTAATCTGTGTCTTCTCACTGCCACCCATCAGGGGGTCACACTGATTGATTTATAGGAGATTTCTGCGATTTTTAATCTGAATCTTCTCACTGCCACCCATCAGGGGGTCAAAATGATTTATAGGATGTTTCTGCGACTTGTAATCTGTGTCTTCTCACTGCCACCCATTAGAGGGTCCCACATACTTCTAGCAGATTTACGCGAATTGTAAATTGTGTCTTCTCACCCATCAAGGGGTCTCACTGATTTATAGGAGGTTTCTGGGAATTGTAATCTGTGTCTTGTCGCTGGCTGCCAGCTATCAGGGTGTCTCACTGAGTTATACCAGAGTTCTGTAAATCTTTATACTAGAGTTGAATCAGAGTTCTGTATTTAATCTATATATCACTCACCATGTCTGAAAGAACAAAAAGGACAGGCAGACGCTCCCAGACACAGATAAGAGGGCAAGCCGCCCCTGTGTCAGGAGGCTGTGCCTCTGGTCGTGGTGGATGTGGTGCATCCTCTGCAGGGGCACGCTTGTCCTTTCTAGCTGGTGCTGGCCGTCTTAAGCAGCAGCAACATACAGAGGATTTGGTGGATTGGCTAACCAGGCCATCCTCATCCTCAAAGTCCTCTGCCAGCCAGGGTTGTAGTGCTTTACAGTCCACCTCAGCTGCCAAAGCATCTAATGCAGCCTCCATATCCACAGCTACTCCTGCCGTAGCCTCGCTATCACACACGGAGGAGTCAGCTGAATTGTTTGACTACAATGACATTGACATGCTGCTTGAGGATGCGCAGCAAGTACAGTGCTCTGATTCAATCTCTGAGGTTGAGGAAGGGAGTATAATCAACCTAGAGGAAGGGGTGCCAGTGATGATACACAAATAACTGCCACTCATGCTGCCCCAGCAGCTGCATCATACACCAAGTTGGCTCCAGTGACGAGGAGATAGGGGATGATAATGACAATGATGATGAGGTCACTGACTCCACCTGGGTGCCTGATCGAACAGAGGAATCAAGTGATGAGGGGGAGGCACAGCACACACGAGGCACAACATCCTCTATGACCAACCATAGCACTAGCCAGTCCAAGGCATCAGATGTCAGAGCTGCTCAGGTGCAGAGCGCTGTTGTCTCAAAGCACACATCCAGGAACTCTGCTGTCTGGGAGTTCTTTAAGAAATGTGCAGCAGACCCCACCATTGCTATTTGTAATCTATGTCAGATGAGGCTCAAGAGTGGGAAAGACACCGGACGCTTGGGTACCACGTGCTTGAGGCAACATATGAACACCTGTCACACATCCCGTTGGCGCAAAACTTTGCGTAGGTCCTCCTCCTCCTCATCTGTCTCTACCCCCACTGTATGTCCTGCCATGTCATTGCCTACAACATTGAAGAGAAAACTGAACAAATTGTTCAGAAGGAAGTACCATTAATAAACCGTAGGAGGCTCCATAAACCACCCTAACAAAAATCCTAACTAAATTTTATTGGGCATACACAACATAATACCATGACCATACACTTAAAAAACATAAATAGTGTAAGTGATAGGCGATATTGTTATAACCCAATTTGATTAGGGTATATCTGCGATAATGACAGTCAGATCTATATTGCAATGAGAAGATAGTTCTCAATCTATTCTGATTGATGCATGGCACAACATAACCAAGCCAGCCATCAAGCCACAAGGTTAACCCGCACTTATTTGGTTAATTAATAGCCCGGAGTAGGAGGAACCTGTATGGATTCAACCTATTGTGCATATCACCAAACAGATGGAATCATTAGGCATAACATACGATAGAACCCACTTCTATAAGATATGTAAAATGATATTGATGATGACAAAAGTAGCGAGGTATTCAAGACAAGGATATCTTGTAACAGTCAAACATAATTGATATAATATATCTCTCAAAGTAACAACATATGATGTTACACCAATTGATTTGTTGGTATCACATTGTCTGTTACATGTTGAAATATGCTATCTGAAGCAATGGTATGGCTAGTTGGCTACTAGATATAAAGATCTGCCCCTCTTAGATCGACCGTTCCTTATGCTGTTAGGCAAACCGAAGGTTTAATATGAACACAGCCGTAATTGTAAGAGATTTGTTCAAGAGCCAATTAGATTAATTATAAAGAGAGGAAAGCAGTTAAACCTAACTGCCATTGCTCACAGTTGTAATTAGAAAATAAAGATAAAAAAGGTTCTAACTTCTTTATTACTTGTAGATAGAATTTGTGATCACAGTTTGAATACCACAATGTCCATATAGACAAATCTCTTGATAATCAGACATCTAGAGAGTCCCCCAATTGCAATCAATAGTAAATAGACCAATTTCCAGAGGACGGAATAGTAATTATACAATGAGTGGATAAATTACTGGTATTGATAATACAGCAAAGCTGTCTTAGTCCTTCACCAGAAGGAGAACCATATATGCGATCAGATTCTTAAGATTATTTGCTCCATTAATCATATAAAATCACTCATGCAAAGTATCTTGATTATTTGGGAGAGGAGAGACATAGATTTCTCTATACATTCAAAGAATAATTTCTCTTACAATCGATCATCAGCAAAAAAACAACAGGAGGGAGAGAGAAATAATTACAATTATTAACTCTCAAAGATCTCATATTTAGCCACAGCTTTACTCTGCTGCAGTACCTACAACTGGGTTCATTAGTTAGCCAAGCCAACAGACTGCATTACCATCAAATAAGTGCAGAAAAAGATCAAAAGATCAAATACTTAGATCGCCATCAATAATTCCATACTGGGGTTGCCCCCAGGTAAACTGTTAAACAAAATTATGTATTGCTCAACGCGTTTCAAAAGGTAACCCTTTCTTCATCAGGAGCGAATTACTTTGTGTCCCATTCACCGCCGTCCAAATTTATACTCCTCATTCCTCCCTGTAAACCGCTGGTGCCCCCTCAGGCTCTTTGATTGGGAATGATCTCAGGTGGGAAACGTGCTTATCACCGCAGGTAGACGTCTGTGCGTTCCATATTCCATTGTTGGAACGCATATAGTTACTCTTTTTCGTATGCGCATGCGCAGAGAACAAGTCTATTGTGGTCAGCGTAGTAACAGATATGGTTTATAGCTCGACCAAAATTGCGTATCACCGCAATCTCATTGTGCGCATACCTCCCACAAAGATGTTAGGTCCACATTTACCTATAGCTTTTATATATGTGTACTACATATTGGGACATCTTTCTCATCATTTTGGGCATACGTGGGATGAATTAATTCTAACTAAAGTTTATCTATTTCATTTGTTGTAATTACATGATTAAGAAGCAGGAATACATAGATGCTGGCAACAAACATTGTTATCCCAGGAACCTTGATTAAACCCAAAACAAAGGATATTCTTAGTTAGCTGATAAGTTAATTATAGATAGTTATCAACCATATTAAATTCCAAAATTATATATTGAATTGTAAATATATTTATTATGGCCTTATTAACCCTTTCGCTGCGGTGGACACGCTCAGTGCGTCCAACTGCATGTCATGTTGCGTGCGGAGGACGCGCTGAGCGCGTCCAGCCTTTGGGGTCAGCGTTCGGCCGGGTTCCGGCCGATCGCTGGCCCCCCCGGTGCGGGCTGACATCCTCAATGTCAGCCCAGCATCCGGAACCGCCGCCGGGCTAATTAGGTGTCATCGCGGCGGCGCGATGACACCTAATTCAGGCTCCCCCCCCCCCGCATGTGCGGAGGAGGCGCCTGAAAGGGAGGGGGGGTGTCCTTCGGACCTCTCTCCCTCCCGATCGGCGGCGTTGCGGGGGTTAACCCAGGCACCATTTGGAAGGGCACAGCCTGCCCTTCCAAATGGTACCTGGCATTAACCCCTGGGGAGCCGGATCACGAATCGGCGCTGAAAAGCGCCAGTTCATGATCCTTTCCCGGAGCTGGCCGACATCTTGGATGTCGGCCAAGCCTCCGGGAACTCCCCCTGAGGACTGGCGTCATCGTGCATAGCACAATGACGCCAGTCCTGGAGTTAACCCCTAGCTGCCACCAATGGTGGAGATAGGGAGTTCCAATGAACTCCCTATCTCCCAATCCGTGGCAGCTAGAGGTTAAAGTTTGATATTGTTGGATCGGCCAGAGCATGGCCGTTCCAACGATACCAAACTCGAATGTGAAAAAAGTTAGTAAAAAAAAATTTAAAATAAAAAAATATTTTTAAAAAAAATATTTTTTTTTCTTTTTTTTTGGTTTGTTAATGCAGCATTATTGTTCCCATTTCAATTATAATGTGAACAATGATGCTGCACTAACGATTTTTGTATGCGGTGCGTTTGTTAAAAATCGTGTAATTTTTCCCCAAAAAAAATGTAACGAGACCCCATCTCTAATTTTTTTAACAAGCGCACCCCATACAAAATATAACCGCAATTGCTCGCATCTTAAAATGTGAAAAAAAAACACTTTACACATTGCAAATTATTGAAAAATCATATTTTATTGCATTTGTTGTTATAATATACAGACAGGTCATGACGTATACATATAATAATGACATATTATGAATCTGCCGAGTCTGATGGAAAGAACGATATATAATATGTCTGGGTCATATACTAAAATAAGCCTTCAAAACACGTTTAAACATGATGAGCAAAACCGGTAAAAATTACCTCAGCACAGGGGCGGGAAAAGCCTCAGCAGCGAAAGGGTTAAAACATTAAATTTGGGGGCACATTCAATAGAGATCATAACGTTTAGATATTATTCTGTTCTTAGGATCTTAATTAAATCTACAAAGAGATTTAAGTAACTGGTGAAATTGTTATGAATAATTATAGACCATATTAAGGTTCATAGTTCCAGAATTGCCTTCCTTATATATAGGATTGTTGGATAGTCCTATGGTATACAACTATGAATGTGTCATTTGATTCATGATAGCCTTATTTAACTATATTCCATACTTTGGGGACACTCTGGCAGGGATCATATCATTTGAGTAGCGATGATGGGTTATAAAATATAGATAAAAAAAAGTTGAAAAGGAAAGTAATTCCATATGTATTTATCCATTGCCTATAAACGGTGTAAAAGTGAATCCTTCGTTGAGACCCTTAGGAAACAGGGTACCCAGCCGATAGATCCAAAAAGCCTCTTTCTGTCTTAATCTTACATCCCATCTACCTTTGCGTGGTCCTGGGCGTACTTGATCTATAACTTTGAATTGTCAGTTTGAAGCTATACCTCCATGTAGATTTTTAATATGTCTAGAAATCGGTGTTTCTTTCATATAGTGAATGGATCTGACATGTTCTAGAATACGAGTTCTAAATTCTCTAATTGTTTTACCAACATATTTGGCTCCGCAAGTACAGGTGATTTGATATACCACTCCCTTACTCTTGCAGTTATAAAAATTATTAACTGTGAAGATTTTGGAGTTATCATAATTGTGAAATGTCTTAGAGCTCTTAGAGATGAATACCTCCATCTTCCACATTTGTATGTGCCCTTCAGGGAACTCTGCAGCCAATTAGGTTTCTGTATTTTGGATCTCTGAAAATGGCTTTGAACCAATATGTCGTTCAGATTTTTTGATCTTCTTACAGTCATGATTACAGATGATGACATTTTCTTCTCCAGGTGTCTATCCTGTGATAGAATAGGCCAGAATATGTTACAGATCTCTTTAACTTTCTCACAGCCTATATCAAAATTTCCAATCAATCTGATATTAGAATCATCCTTTTTTCTCGTGTCAATCAACAGTCTATCTCGTGTACATAGGAGTGCCCGTTTGTATGCTCTTTTAAGGGTTTTATTAGGGTATCCTTTTTCTTTAACCCCTTAAGGACCTAGGACGTACCATGTACGTCATTGCTGCGGGTCTCTCTTAGACCCGCTGACGTACATGGTACGTCCTGCCGTTTTTTGAGCGCTGGAAGCGATCGGATCGCTTCCAGCAGCTCAAACGCCATTGCAGGCTGCCTGGGAGTCCAGGCAGCCGTGCAATGGCGGTTAGAAGTGCCGGGGCACCATGTGATCGCTCCCCGGGAGCGATCACATCCGGTTTTACCGGAGAGGTGCCCGGCACTTCTACAGAGCGCTGGAAGCGATCGGTATCGCTTCCAGCTGCTCTGAGTATATTACAAGGATGCCTCGACATCGAGGCATCCTTGCAATATGCTTACCTGCCGCCGGTCCGTCCGTGATCGCTCCCCCGAGCGATCACTTCCGGTAGCGGCAGGAAGTACTGAGTGCCACGAGGTATCGTGGCACTCAGTACAAAAACGATCACATCAGTGATCAGGTGCTCTGCTGGGTGCCTCGAGGGATCAAGGCACCCAGCAGAGTAAAAAAAAGTTAAAAAAAAGTGAAAAAAAAAGTAAAATAAAAATAAATAAAATGACGGTTAGGGTTAGGGGTAGGGGTAGGGTTAGGGTTAGGGGTAGGGGTAGGGTTAGGGGTAGGGGTAGGGTTAGGGTTAGGGGTAGGGGTAGGGTTTGGGGTAGGGTTCTAAGGGCAGGGTCATCTTGGGGCTGAGTGGGATGTTCCTAGCCTGCCTCATCAGAGAGGCAGGCTAGCAACATCCAATCAGAAGTTAGAAAAAATCAAAATAAAATTTCTAATTTGTCAGGTCAGGTCAATATTTTGTAAATATTGGCTCTGACCTCTTTGATTCTCCCTCCCTCTCCTCACTTGTGTTTTGGTGAGCGAGAGAGAGAGATCAGATTTGACAGGTTAGAGATTTTAGTGAGATTTAGTGAGAATAGAAAAATTGAGGCAGATTTAGAGAGATTTTAGGGAGATTTAGAAGAATTGAGGCAGGTTTAGAGGGATTTAGAGAGATTTAGGTGTTTATTTGTATTTTCTTGTGAAACCCAACGGTTCTTCTAAGAACCAACAATCCGCTTATATATATATAATAATTATAAAATTTTATAATCTATTATATATAATGTCTGAGAGGGTGTACAGCGCCGAGGAGGCATATGCCATCCTGGCGTCAGAATCTGAGGCATCTGCGTCAGACTCAGACCCTCATTTCGACCCCGCTAATTGCTCAGAGACGTCGCTAGATACATTATCTACGCTGGCTGATGTATCTAGTGATGTTTCTGATGCAGATCCTGGGTCACCACCTGCCAGCAGGAGACGCACAGCTCCAGCTGAGGAGTGGGTAGTGCCTCATCGCCAGAGGCCAGATATCCCTCCTTTCACGGCAAATCCTGGCATTAATATTGATGTTGCAGGATTTACCGCCACACAGTTTTTGCAGGTGTTTATGGGGGATGATTTGTTGGGCCACATCGTGGCCCAATCAAATCTGTATGCCCATCAGCATTGTGCTGCGAAGCCAGACTCCTACTTGGCAAGGCAGCAATGGACCCCGCTAGATGTGCCAGAATTTCTGAAATTCTGGGCACTTACTATGCTGATGGGCATCATAAAGAAGCCCTCAATTTGCTCCTACTGGAGCAGTAGCCCCATCTGCTCTACCCCCATTTACCCCCAATCAATGTCACGTAGAAGGTATGAAAACCTTTTGCGTTTCATGCACTTCAGTGACAACAGCCTGTGCCCCCCTAGAGAGCATCCCAAGTTTGACAGGCACCAGACTTTTACATTTTATTCGTACATTTTTATGTTCTACAATTGGTGCTGTATTTTGCCAAAATCTTTGCACACCTATGCATGGGGGGCATGGGTGTACTCAGGAGATCTTGCAGAAAACAACCTGGAGAGTTTTCATGCAGTAACAAACAACAGTGTCTCCTAAATCACAGTCCAAAACTACTGTGGGCGTAAAAATCTGAAAATTGAAAAATTACACCACACACCTTCTCAAATGTTTTGGGCTAAAACCGTTGCATCCATGGCATCAAAGCACTCCATATGCAATACCTTGGGGTGTCAACATAACAAACATAAACAATTTTCTGGCAATAATTCAAACTGGGGTATGCGGTAGACCCAAAACCAAAGATAGGCCTAGCTGAAGAAATAATCTCAATTTCAACTCCAATGACAAAGTCATAAAAATTGTATTTGAACCTTCCCAAAATCCTGGCAAACCTATGCATGGGGGGCATGGGTGTACTCAGGAGATCGTTCAGAAAACAACCTGGAGAGTTTTCATGCAGTAACAAACAACAGTGTCTCCTAAATCACAGTCCAAAACTGATGTGGGTGTGAAAATGAAAAATGACCACCAAACTGTATCCAATTTGTTTGGAGCAAACGGATGCATCCATAGCATAAAAACACTCCATTTACAATACTTTGGGGTGTTAGCTTACCAAATATATGCACGTTCATAAAACTGGGGTATGTAAAAAGGCCCCTAAAAAGAAGATAAGCAAAGAAGATACTGTTTGTCAAATTAGAAAATTGACAAGCACATGTCAAAGATTGGCGTAGCACCCCAAAAACAACAGAACAAATCTATATATGGGTGGTATCAATTTACTCAGAAGATGTTGCTGAACATATTTTGGGGTGTTTTTTGGCAGTAACCCATAACTGGATTTGACAATTCATGCCTAAAGTACAATGTGTGTGAAAAAATAACACAAAAAGTGACTACCTGAAAGTTTGACATAGAGCTAGTGCATGGAAAGTGTTAAAATACAACTCTTTGAAGCACCCCAGGGTGTGCCCTTTCTAAAAATATATGGTTTGATGGGGGTAAATTACTTTGGCCGGCTTCAAAAATGTCCCAAATAGGACATGGGTGCATGATGACGAAATGTGAAAATTCCAAGTTGGAAAACTGAAATGCGCACCCCCCAAATAAGGCCTATTAGCCCCCAAATGACCCGACATACCTATACATGGGTGGTATCAATTTACTCAGAAGATGTTGCTGAACATATTTTGGGGTGTTTTTTGGCAGTAACCCATAACTGGATTTGACAATTCATGCCTAAAGTACAATGTGTGTGAAAAAATAACACAAAAAGTGACTACCTGAAAGTTTGACATAGAGCTAGTGCATGGAAAGTTTTAAAATACAACTCTTTGAAGCACCCCAGGGTGTGCCCTTTCTAAAAATATATGGTTTGATGGGGGTAAATTACTTTGGCCGGCTTCAAAAATGTCCCAAATAGGACATGGGTGCATGATGACGAAATGTGAAAATTCCAAGTTGGAAAACTGAAATGCGCACGACCCAAATAAGGCCTATTAGCCCCCAAATGACCTGACATACCTATACATGGGTGGTATCAATTTACTCAGAAGATGTTGCTGAACATATTTTGGGGTGCTTTTTGGCAGTAAACCTTAAAGTTCACAGTACATGTATTCTTAAATTGCGTTCAAAAAAAAAAAATCACCAATTTTTTTTTTTCCTCAAACTTTGGCATAGATTTGTGGTAAAATGGTTTGCATGGAAAGAGTCAAAATACCCCAAGTTTAATACCTTGATTTGTGTACTTTAAAAAAATATGTATATGTGGAGGGTTATTCAGGAATTAGTGACAGATATCAGTGTTACAATGTCACTAGCACTAGTTTTGAAAATAAACTCTTTGGAAATGGCAAAGTGCTACTTGCACTTATTGTTGCATAAAATAAGGAAAAAAGCGAGGAATATGTAAACATTGGGTATTGCTAAACTCAGGACTAAATTTAGAAACTACCAAGGAATTAATTTTTTTTGACGGTTGTTGATACATAAGAAATTTTGGGGGTCAAAGTTCGAAAAAGTGGTGTTTTTTCAATTTTTGTGTCATATTTCACAATATTTTTTATATTAAATTATATGAAATGATGAAAAAAATGGTATTTTTATAAAGTCCATTTAGTGACGAGAAAAACAGTGTAAAATATGTGTGGGTTACATAAACGAGTAAGAGGAAAATTTGACAAACACTAAGAGCGCAGAAACGTAAAAACAGCAGCGGTCACGAACGGACGGATTTGTGTAAAACCGCCCGGTCACTAAGGGGTTAAAGGCTTGCCTCAAAGTCTTCGCTTTCTCTTTAAATTCAGACTCGGTACTGCAGATTCTTCGCAGTCTTAGATACTGGCCGACCGGAATTCCCTTAAGTGGTCTTGGATGAAAACTATCCCACCGTAGAAGGCTATTAGTTGCAGTCGGCTTTCGATATAGACTTGTATGGGGACTTCGGTTGTCGTTTTTGCTAATGCTGATGTCTAGAAAATTAATCGAATTATTGTTCATCTCGTAGGTGAATTTTAAGTTCAGTTGATTATCATTAAGAATTTCCATAAATTCTTCAAAGGATCCTTTATTGCCCCTCCAAAAAACAAATACATCATCAATGTAGCGTTTCCACATGACAATGTGGTCTAGAAATTTTGCCATTTTAGGACTAAAGACAATTTTCTCCTCCCACCAGCCCAGATAGATATTGGCGTATGTTGGGGCACAAGATGTTCCCATTGCCATTCCAACCTTTTGGCGATAGATTTTACCATCAAAAAGGAAGAAGTTATGTGTCAAGGTGAAGGATAACAATTGGATTACAAACAATTGATGGGTCTCCGAAAAACGTTCATCTTTTTCAATGAAATATTGTACACATTTAAGCCCCAAATCATGGGGTATGCTGCTGTATAATGATTCCACATCAATACTACATAGCATACAGTTCTCCGGTATAGGTGTTTCTTTAAGAATTTTAAGCATTTGTTTAGTGTCCCGAATATAAGATGGAAGGGATTCTACTGTTCTCCTAAGTGCCTTGTCTATATAGATGCTACTGTTTTGTGTTAAATAATTACGACCAGATACTATAGGCCTACCGGGTGGAGGTATCTTTCCTTTATGCATTTTTGGGAGGGCATAAAACGTGGAAATAGTTGGTTGGTTGGGATTCATAAACTGAAACTCGTTTTTCGAGATTAGAGCTTTACCCAAAGCTTCATTCAGAATATTTCTTAGTTCATTAGAATAGATATCAGTGGGGTTAGTTGGTAATATCTGATATGTATTTGTGTCCTCTAGAATCTTCAGTACCATTTTGCAATATTGATCTTTATTTTGAATGACGATATTGCCTCCCTTATCGGATTTTTTTAACAACAATGTCATCCATGTCTTTTAACTCCGACAGAGCTTGTTGTTCCTCTGATGTCATATTATTGTCTATTTGATCTTGTAGTTCTTTAATATTGATTTTATCAATCTCATTACAGACTAATTTGCAGAATGTGTCTAGATGACCATACTCTGCTAGCCATAGAGTAAATTTACTTTTCAGCATCAGCTCTGTTTTAAATTTCGTACTTGTGGATTCGACATTGAATAAATCGGTCAGGATAGCTAGTGTCTTCTGATCTGTCTCATCTAGGCCGTATCGTTTAGATGTTTTCTCCAAATGTATTGCGTGGAATTTCTTGAGGGCTAGTTTTCTTGTAAAAAGATGGATATCTTTAACCCATTCAAAGGCATTAAATTTCGGTCTTGGAATATAGTTTAAGCCTTTTTTAAGTACTTGTAGATGGTATTCAGAGAATATTTTATCAGTAAGGTTCATGAATTGTAAATCATTCGAAGTATCTAAATCCTGATTTAGACTTGATTGTCTGTCTAAATGTCTATTTGTTAGAATCTCCCCCATTTGTTTCTTTTGCGTTCCCTTTTTTTCTTCATTTGAGGTGGAGATCCCACCTCCGCTTCACTTAGATCTAAAAAACTCACATTCTTTTTCAAAATCCCCCTATAATTAGAAGTACTGGGGGTTAGATTGTCATCTTCTGTATCAGTTGTTTCATATTCAGAGGTGGAAACTGGGTCTATTCTTTTATGAGGAATTTTCTTGATCTGATGTTTAAAGATCTTCCCAGATTTAAAATCAAACGAATCTCTTATAAATTTATTATGTTTTCGTTGTCTAATTCTACCATCATATTCATCTAAATTCGATTTAAGACGTTGTTCAAGATTAGAAAAGGATGGTTGATTATTGAATTCCTGTACAGATTCTAATCCCTTTTTAATGGGTTCCTCTAGTTCTACGAGTATCTCTTGTTTGTGCCTGATCAAAATTTGCATACATTTATTTGTGCTTTTTTGCTGATGATCGATTGTAAGAGAAATTATTCTATGAATGTATAGAGAAATCTGTTTCTCCTCTCCCAAATAATCAAGATACTTTGCATGAGTGATTTTATATGATTAATGGAGCAAATAATCTTAAAAATCTGATCGCATATATGGTTCTCCTTCTGGTGAAGGACTAAGACAGCTTTGCTGTATTATCAATACCAGTAATATATCCATTCATTGTATAATTACTATTCCGTCCTCTGGAAATTGGTCTATTTACTATTTACTATTGATTGCAATTGGGAGAATCTCTAGCTGTCTGATTATTAAGAGATTTGCCTATATGGACATTATGGTATTCAAACTGTGATCACAAATTCTATCTACGAGTAATAAAGAAGTTAGAACCTTTTTTATCTTTATTTTCTAATTACAACTGTGAGCAATGGCAGTTAGGTTTAACTGCTTTCCTCTCTTTATAATTAATCTAATTGGCTCTTGAGCAAATCTCTTACAATTACGGCTGTGTTCATATTAAACCTTCGGTTTGCCTAACAGCATAAGGAACGGTCGATCTAAGAGGGGCAGATCTTTATATCTAGTAGCCAACTAGCCATACCATTGCTTCAGATAGCATATTTCAACATGTAACAGACAATGTGATACCAACAAATCAATTGGTGTAACATCATATGTTGTTACTTTGAGAGCTATATTATATCAATTATGTTTGACTGTTACAAGATATCCTTGTCTTGAATACCTCGCTACTTTTGTCATCATAAATATCATTTAACATATCTTATAGGCAGGTCAGAAGTGGGTTCTATCGTATGTTATGCCTAATGATTCCATCTGTTTGGTGATATGCACAATAGGTTGAATCCATACAGGTTCCTCCTACACCGGGCTATTAATTAACCAAATAAGTGCGGGTTAACCTTGTGGCTTGATGGCTGGCTTGTCTATGTTGTGCCATGCATCAATCAGAATAGATTGAGAACTATCTTCTCATTGCAATATAGATCTGACTGTCATTATCGCAGATATACCCTAATCAAATTGGGTTATAACAATATCGCCTATCACTTACACTATTTATGTTTTTTAAATGTATGGTCATGGTATTATGTTTATGTCCAATAAAATTTAGTTAGGATTTTTGGAAGGGGGTGGTTTATGGAGCCTCCTACGGTTTATTAATGGTACTTCCTTCTGAACAATTTGTTCAGTTTTCTCATCAATGTTTACTAGTTTAAAAGGTTAAATCCTTAATACTATTGGTCTCAATCTTTTTTGTTTTTATGTTGTGTTTTTTAGTCATAAGGGTTCAAGACCCACTTAGAGACCTTACTCTTTCTGTCCTGGTCTCTAGCTTTGAATTTGTTCTTTTGAAGCGTCATGTCTCAACCAACTAATTTTCTATCTACGGTAGACAACCTTAAATGTTGGTGTAAAAACGGTGATTTAGCCTTCTCAGACACTAATATATTAGAATCTTCAAGTAATACAAATATACATGGATCCTTTAATGGTCTAGACAAACTTGTTAAACAACAGATTAGAGCCCAATGGGAAGTTTCATCCCTGCAAAATTATTTAGCTAAACAATTGGTCCCTAGAGGACTAAGGGTTTAATAATCCACCAGCTACATATTTTAAAAAAGAGTTTTCAAAAAGAATGGGAGGAAGCCGCCATGGAGTGCTCAAATAAATTTATGCAAATTTTGATCAGGCACGAACAAGAGATACTCGTAGAACTAGAGGAACCCATTAAAAAGGGATTAGAATCTGTACAGGAATTCAATAATCAACCATCCTTTTCTAATCTTGAACAACGTCTTAAATCGAATTTAGATGAATATGATGGTAGAATTAGACAACGAAAACATAATAAATTTATAAGAGATTCGTTTGATTTTAAATCTGGGAAGATCTTTAAACATCAGATCAAGAAAATTCCTCAGAAAAGAATAGACCCAGTTTCCAACTCTGAATATGAAACAACTGATACAGAAGATGACAATCCAACCCCCAGTACTTCTAATAATAGTGGGATTTTGAAAAAGAATGTGAGTTTTTTAGATCTAAGCGAAGCAGAGGTGGGATCTCCACCTCAAATGAAGAAAAAAAGGGAACGCAAAAGAAACAAATGGGGGAGATTCTAACAAATAGACATTTAGACAGACAATCAAGTCTAAATCAGGATGGAGATACTTCGAATGATTTACAAATCATGAGGAGATATGATAGAAACATTTAAATACGTAAAGGGAATCCACAAGGTAGAGGAAGGGAGTATATTTAAAAGGAAACAAAATAGCAAAACAAGAGGACATAGTCTTAGATTAGAGGGGTCAAGGTTTAAAAGTAACATCAGGAAGCATTATTTTACTGAGCGGGTGGTGGATACATGGAACAGTCTTCCAGTAGAAGTGGTAGAGGCCAAAACAGTAATTGAATTTAAGCAAGCATGGGATAGGCATAAGGCTATCCTAAACAAAAGATAAAATCCAGGTAAAGTATCCATATAATTGGGCAGACTAGATGGGCCGAAAGGTTCTTATCTGCCGACAATTTTCTATGTTTCTATGAACCTTACTGATAAAATATTCTCTGAATACCATCTACAAGTACTTAAAAAAGGCTTAAACTATATTCCAAGACCGAAATTTAATGCCTTTGAATGGGTTAAAGATATCCATCTTTTTACAAGAAAACTAGCCCTCAAGAAATTCCACGCAATACAGTTGGAGAAAACATCTAAACGATATGGCCTAGATGAGACAGATCAATAGACACTAGCTATCCTGACCGATTTATTCAATGTCGAATCCACAAGTACGAAATTTAAAACATGGTTCTCCTTCTGGTGAAGGACTAAGACAGCTTTGCTGCATTATCAATACCAGTAATATATCCACTCATTGTATAATTACTATTCCGTCCTCTGGAAATTGGTCTATTTACTATTTACTATTGATTGCAATTGGGGGACTCTCTAGCTGTCTGATTATCAAGAGATTTGTCTTTATGGACATTGTGGTATTCAAACTGTGACCACAAATTCTATCTACGAGTAATAAAGAAGTTAGAACCTTTTTTATCTTTATTTTCTAATTACAACTGTGAGCAATGGCAGTTAGGTTTAACTGCGTTCCTCTCTTTATAATTAATCTAATTGGCTCTTGAACAAATCTCTTACAATTACGGCTGTGTCAATATTAAACCTTCGGTTTGCCTAACAGCATAAGGAACGGTCGATCTAAGAAGGGCAGATCTTTATATCTAGTAGCCAACTAGCCATACCACTGCTTCAGATAGCATATTTCAACATGTAGCAGACAATGTGATACCAACAAATCAATTGGTGTAACATCATATGTTGTTACTTTGAGAGATATGTTATATCAATTATGTTTGACTGTTACAAGATATCCTTGTCTTGAATGCCTCGCTACTTTGCAGCAACTTTCTCTCCGCCCTACGCAAGGGTAAATTGACGCATGTACCATGCCTAGCACACATCCTAAATCAAGTGGTACAGCGTTTCCTAACCAAGTACCCATGGCTGGCAGAGATTCTCAGCCAGGCCAGAAAAGTCTGCAGCCACTTCAGACGGTCATTCCCAGCAAGCGTTTGCCTGGCAGAAATTCAAAGAGAATTCCACCTTCCCACAAACCGTCTGATCTGTGACATGCCCACCAGGTGGAACTCGACAATAGCAATGCTGCAGCATCTGCACAAGCAGCAGAGGGCCATCAACGAGTACCTGTGTAAGTATGGCACAGGTCAACTTGTTTTTTTCCCCCCCGATGATCAAGGATGCATGCACTGTACTGTCACCATTTGAGGAGGCAACGAGGATGGTGAGCAGGGACAGTGCATGCATCAGTGACACAATTCCTTTAGTGTTCCTGCTGGAGCACACTCTGTGGGGAGTTATAGATGTGGCTCTAGAGGCAGAGCAGCGGGAGGAAGAGGAGGCCTTCCCTAGCTCTCAAGGCCCCAGTCTTTCCGCAGACAGCATTCCAGCGGGTCCTACTCAGATCAGACAGGAGGAGGATGAGGAGGAGGAGGAATATTTAAGTAGTGGGGGCATTGAAGGTGGGGATTCCTCAAATGAGGGTTTCGTGTGCCCAGAAACACAAGGGCTAGTGCGTGGCTGGGAGGAGGAAGTGCATGATGGGGTCATCCTCATTGACCAGGAAGACTCGGAAGCTAATGCCACCTCCAACCTACGCTGCATGGGCTCCCTTATAATGCAAAGCCTGCTAAAGGACCCCAGAATTCGTGCTATGAAGGAGAGGGATCATTACTGGTTGGCAACCCTTCTTGATCCACGGTACAAGGGTAAAGTTGCAGAGCTCATCCTGCCCGCACAGAGAGAGCATAGGATGAAAAAACTTGAGGACGCTCTAAAGCGACATTTGTGTAACACCTTTCCAGGCACTGGTAGGTTACCAAGTGATGACACACGTGCTTCTGAGGCTGCGGATGATCAGAGGAATAGTGGTGAAGGCCAGGGCCGCTTGACTGATGCACTTTTAATTTTTTTTAGCCCACGATGCCCAGGGACGTCAAATGTAGGCACCCATTGCCAACGTCTTCACCATATGGTGTGGGACTACCTAGGGGCAAGGGCAGACCTGGATACGTTTCCAGCAAATGATCCATTGGCTTACTGGGTGTTGAGATTGGATCACTGACCAGAACTTAGCCAATATGCTATGCAGCTACTAGGTTGCCCTTCATCTAGTGTGCTTTCTGAAAGGACGTTTAGTGCCGCTGGAGGTTTTGTCACAGACAAGAGTGCGTCTGTCCACCGACTCTGTTGACCGGCTGACATTTATAAAAATGAATCAGTCCTGGATCAGCAGTTATCAATCCCCTGATGCTGACGTAACGGAATAGATCGGGGATGTCTTCTGCATTCACAAAACCTCCAGCACTGAACTCTTCCACAATACCACAAAAGGGTTACGGTGTGATTGCACTTGCTGCCATGAAAGGCACAATATTTGGCTGCACTGACGCCTGTGCCAGATTTATATCATTTTAATTTTTTGAACTGCAGGGTCCAACCCTGCACTCTTCCACAATACCACAAAAGGGTTACGGTGTGAAGGCACTTGCTGCCATGAAAGGCACAATATTTGGCTGCACTGACGCCTGTGCCAGATTTATACCATTTTAATTTTTTGAACCGCAGGGTCCAACCCTGCGCTCTTCCACAATACTACAGAGGGGTTACTGTATGATGGTACTTGATGGCCTTTACCAGATTCATTAATTTTATGACGCCATTACCAGATTCATATGTTTTTAATATAGGACCGCAAGGTCCACCCCTGCATTCTTCCACAATACTACAGAAGGGTTACTGTATGATGATACTTGCTGGCCTGGCAGTCTGGCACCAAAAGCACAATATCTGGGTGCACTGACGCCCATTAACAGATTCATATGTTTTTAATCTAGGACTGCAAGGTCCACCCCTGCATTCTTCCACAATACTACAGAGGGGTTACTGTATGATGGTACTTGCTGGCCTGGCACCAAAGGCACAATATTTGGGTGCACTGCCACTGACGCCTGTATCAGATTCATATCCTCAGAGGGGTTACTGTGTGAAGGTACTGTTGCCGACGCTAAAGGCCCAATTTTAAAGCACCTATTGTTACTTTCATCCAAAGCCTGCATAAGTTTCACCACAATTTAGCCAAAAAATCACTAAACATTTTCTGCATGTCCGAAAATGTCTCCTCTTTTCATACAGACTGCCGCCCCAAGCAGTTATTTATGGATAGATTAAAGGAAAACCATTTACCTTCATTTGAAATGTCATTTTTTGGTTTTTACATATTTCTATACATCCTAGAAATCCGCCACTTCACGGGCAGGTTATTGGGACCTACTAGGTACGATATTTGAAGGAATTTTTCGTTTTTATTTTTAACCCTTATTTCATGGAAAACTCACTGTCCCTTTTAAAAACGTTTTTTTTTTACTTTTTGTCCTTGTTTCCTGTCCCCCCGGGCACTACCTGGACCCCCATACACCTTTTATGGCAAATATCTAGCTTTTATACCCTCTTGGAGGGCACTCTAAAAATCGAATTTTGAGTCCCATTGACTTGCATTGAGTTCGAGTTCGAGTTCGAATCCGAACATTTGAAAAGTTTGAGTTCGAATGCAAACCGAACTCAGGGGTGTTCGGCTCATCCCTAATTGCAACTGATGTTGATCAAGCTAGATGGAAGATTATTTGATACCAATATCGATATAGCTATTGGAATTGAAGGAAATTTACTTAAATACACATTATCATTTTACATTCCAATGTTACCTCCACCAGATAACAAGAAAGGAATTTGCAGACACCGGGCAATAAAATATTCTAACAAACGGAGTTGTATTTAATTTTAAATAATATAAAGAAAGAAGAAATTTTATCAATAACTCATCGATAACTCATGCAATTAAAGAAAATCATTGATTGATTATTGGAGATCACATCCAATTAAAATTAGAGTTAATTAATGTATTTAGGAACATCTAATTTAATGCATTTACATAAATACGATTCATGACATATTTAGTGGTATATGGAACATAGTTTAATTCAGGTTTAAATGATTGTAGGAAAGTTTTTTTAATAGGTAAAATTAATTTGGTAAATTTTAAAGTTGTTTTTATTTTTTTTTATTTTTTTATTGAGATCGGTGTGTTTTATAAACACCAGTTTTGTTTCAAAACACCAAACAAGAATGGTTAAGATATCAATTAATTATTGTTTGCTATATATTAAAATGGGTGGAGTATGCACTTCGGCTATTTCCTTTTTGAGCCAAAGTTGTATACAGTCAGGTCCAGAAATATTGGGACATCGACACAATTCTAACATCTTTGGCTCTATACACCACCACAATGGAGTTGGAATGAAACAAACACAATGTGCTTTAACTGCAGACTGTCAGCTTTAATTTGAGGGTATGTATATCCAACTCAGGTGAACGGTGTAGGACTTACAGCAGTTTGCAGATGTGCTTCCCACTTGTTAAGGGACCAAAGGTAATGGCTTCTCAGCTGTTCCATGGCCAGGTGTGTGATATTCCCTTATTACCCCAATTACAATGTGCAAATAAAAGGCCCAGAGTTCATTTCAAGTGTGCTATTTGCATTTGGAATCTGTTGCTGTCAACTCTCAAGATGAGATCCAAAGAGCTGTCACTATCAGTGAAGCAAGCCATAATTAGGCTGAAGAAACAAAACAAACCCATCAGAGAGATAGCAAGAACATTAGGTGTGGCCAAATCAACTGTTTGGAACATTCTCAAAAAGAAGGAATGCACCGGTGAGCTCAGCAACACCAAAAGACCCAGGAAACCATGGAAAACAACTGTGGTGGATGACCTCAGAATTCTTTCCCTGGTGAAGAAAACACCCTTCACGACAGTTGGCCAGATCAAGAACACTCTCCAGGAGGTAGGTGTATGTGTGTCTAAGTCAACAATCAAGAGAAGACTTCAGAGTGAATACAGAGGGTTCACCACAAGATATAAACCATTGGTGAGCCTCAAAAACAGGAAGGCCAGATTAGAGTTTGCCAAACAACACCTAACAAAGCCTTTACAGTTCTGGAACAAGATCCTATGTACAGATGAGACCAAGATCAACTTGTACCAGAGTGATGGGAAGAGAAGAGTATGGAGAAGGAAAGGAACTGCTCATGATCCTAAGCATACCACCTCATCAGTGAAGCATGGTGGTAGTAGTGTCATGGCGTGGGCATGTATGGCTGCCAATGGAACTGGTTCTCTTGTATTTATTGATGATGTGACTGCTGACAAAAGCAGCAGGATGAATTCTGAAGTGTTTCGGGCAATATTATCTGCTCACATTCAACCAAATGCTGCAGAACTCATTGGACGGCGCTACACAGTGCAGATGGAAAATAACCCAAAGCATACTGCAAAAGCAACCAAAGAGTTTTTGAAGGGACAGAAGTGGAAGTGTCAAGCTCTTTGGTTTTTTGCACAATCTTCCCGCTTGAAAGGAAATTCAAACATCGACACTGGAAATAATAACTGGATTCCACTCTTCATTCACTTGTATTTAAGTTTAATTTCAGTAAATTGTGGGGTACATTAAGTTGCTGTAGAATTAGCAGTGGGATTAGCGATGAATTAAAGCGATGACTTAAAGCAATGATTTAAAGCGCTGATTTAAAGGTGAAAAACCTTAAACAGAAAGAAATACAGAAATTGTATAAATACATTGCACATAAAGCTTGTTAATCATTACCTCTGTGCCAGTTTCATATACATCCACTAACACACACTTATAGAATATAATTACTGCCAAAATATGTTTTAACTTAAAGAAAACAGACATGAAATGAGCTATTATAAAGACTGCATGTGGAATCTCCTCACACTGAGCATGAAATAGATCAAAAAAGTTAACTGACTGCACTTATTACTAAACTGGCTCAATTCCTTTTCTGTACATGACTATGACACAATCCTTTCCTACATATGACTGTGAAAATAGTCTTTTAGCTCACCGGCTCCACTCCAGGATTTGAAGATGCTTGTAAATCTGTGCACTTTGTCATGTCCAGGTTGCCTGCCTCATGGGATGCCTGGAGCTCTCAGATGGCCCCTCCCTTCCTCTACAGCTCTGTCTCTGAGGCTGCTGGGAAGCCTGACCTCTGCTATGACTGGCTGACCCTAACTGGAGCTGAATTGAATGCAGGGACAAGTAGTTCTCACAGACTCTTGCAGATTTCAATTACATAAGCTGAATTACAGTCATTTTATTATCCCACTTGCTTGTACATTAGCTGACTATTCTGTACCACTGCAGTTTGACTTGACAGGAATGTTATGCGATGGCCAAGTCAATCACCTGACCTGAATCCCATTGAGCATGCATTTCACTTGCTGAAGACAAAACTGAAGGGAAAATGCCCCAAGAACAAGCAGGAACTGAAGACCGTTGCAGTAGAGGCCTGGCAGAGCATCACCAGGGATGAAACCCAGCGTTTGGTGATGTCTATGCGTTCCAGACTTCAGGCTGTGATTGACTGCAAAGGCTTTGCAACCAAGTAATAAGAAGGGAAAGTTTGATTTTTGATTATTTTTCTGTCCCATTACCTTTGGTCCCTTAACAAGTGGGAGGCACATCTGCAAACTCCTGTAAGTCCTACACTGTTCACCTGAGTTGGATCTACATACCCTCAAATTAAAGATGACAGTCTGCAGTTAAAGCACATTGTGTTTGTTTCATTCCAACTCCATTGTGGTGGTGTATAGAGCCAAAGATGTTAGAATTGTGTCGATGTCCCAATATTTCTGGACCTGACTGTATATATATATTTTTCTCTAATGCAATGAGTCAGAAGTAGTATGATTTTCTTTTTTGTTGCGAGAGGCCCATAGGCTTTGCGAGGAGATTTTAAAATGTATTATCTGTGTCTATTTTTATTAGTGATATTGCAGAAGGTATTAATGGAAAAGTATGTCTTTTTGCTGATGACACAAAGATTTGCAACAGGGTTGACGTTCCTGGAGGGATCAGCCAAATGACAAATGATTTAGGTAAGCTAAAAAAATGGTCGGAGTTGTGGCAATTGAGTTTTAATGTGGATAAGTGCAAGATAATGCACCTGGGACGTAAAAACCCAAGGGCTGAATATAGAATATTTGATACAGTCCTAACCTCAACATCTGAGGAAAGGGATTTAGGGGTTATTATTTCAGAGGATCTAAGGGTAAGTAGTCAATGTAATAGAGCAGCAGGAAATGCTAGCAGAATGCTTGGTTGTGTAGGGAGAGGTATTAGCAGTAGGAAAAGGGAAGTGCTCATGCCACTGTACAGAGCACTGGTGAGACCTCACTTGGAGTACTGTGTGCAGTACTGGAGACCGTATCTCCAGAAGGATATAGACATCTTGGAGAGAGTTCAGAGAAGGGCTACTAAAATGGTGTACGGCTTGAAGGAGAAAAGTTACCAAGAAAGGCTTAATGATCTTAACATGTACAGCTTGGAAAAAAGACGAGACAGAGGAGATATGATAGAAACATTTAAATACGTAAAGGGAATCCACAAGGTAGAGGAAGGGAGTATAATTAAAAGGAAACAAAATAGCAAAACAAGAGGACATAGTCTTAGATTAGAGGGGCAAAGGTTTAAAAGTAACATCAGGAAGCATTATTTTACTGAGCGGGTGGTGGATACATGGAACAGTCTTCCAGTAGAAGTGGTAGAGGCCAAAACAGTAATTGAATTTAAGCAAGCATGGGATAGGCATAAGGCTATCCTAAACAAAAGATAAATCCAGGTAAAGTATCCATGTAATTGGGCAGACTAGATGGGCCGAAAGGTTCTTATCTGCCGACATTTTTCTATGTTTCTATGTTTCTATGTTCTTGTGTAATTAACAACATATTTTTATTGTTTTCGTGCACTTGAGAGTGACAATGAATGAATGTGTATATGATTAGTGGGTATACCATATTTTATTCTTTTATTTTTATTTCTTTATTTTTTACTAAAACCGTATCACATCTTCATCACAAGAAATCTGAGTCACAATGACTGCATATGGAACAAATCATGGACATTTTGTGTCAAGGTCAAAGGTCACAGGTAAAAAGCAACCAGCGCAAAGAGACAGCTTGTTCAGGAGTCCCTATGGCAGGAGCTCTGATGACATTCAATGATTATGCGTCTCAAGCTGGGATGTTGAAAAAGACCAAACGTTGATCTCCCATTTTGGACTACAGTATTAGATTATGAGATATTATGTTTTTTATTTAATTCCCTAGATAAGTGTGAGAAAGGATTGGATTTTGGAAAATGAGAATGTATTTCTTGAGAGTGTGTGTGAATGCAAGTGTGTATGCGTTCTGTGGAGTGAAGCTGAACATACTGTAAGAAAACACACAGATATAGATCTGACTCATGTTGATTATTGGATAAATGAACTTTTATTTTCAAGTTATTATATCTTTCTTGTTCTGTGAAGAACATTTTGGGAAATGGGAATAAATAGTTATTTAATGTCTACATTAGGCCCATGCTCTAAGTGTGGTTCGCTGGAAGAGTGAGATAGATAAGTGTATTTTATGCACATAAAGGGCCTCCTTGGTGAATCCCTTTCGTATATCATAAAGGTATTGAGGTATTTTAGGAGTAATTACCAGAATTTTTTCTTTTCCTCTGAGCATCTAGAATGATCTAGAGGTAGTAGGCGATGACACTGTAGCCCCAGGTATAATTCGTTTAATTGCCTATATTCGTTTTATCCATTTTAGTGCTCACGATTCTATATGTGATCAAAGAGATATGTGATCAAAGAGACGATTGAAAGATAATTGATAGATATTTTTAATTTTTTTTTATGAATCAATTATGATTTATAAAGCCTGACAAGGCCTTGAGAGCCTGTCCCTCTGATGACTATGCTGTCAGTGAATAAATTCTAACTAGGATCTGACCTTTCCATTACACAGAGCAGTCTTGGATTACTTTGGAACGGTAAGCAAGACACGTTCACATTTCAAGCATCAACTTGTGATAAACCCTTCCCAAAGCGAGGAGTTCTGTCTGCAGTGAACAGTATTTATGATCCATTGGGTTTCATAGCACCTCTCACCATTCAGGGTAAAATACTGCTGAGACAGGTTACTTCTGAAAGCTCAGACTGGGATACCCCCTTATCCAAGTAGAAACAACAAAGGTGGGAATCCTGGAAACAATCTCTACAAGCGTTTGAACAACTCCAGATGCCATTTGCTTACACCCCAGCATCTTTAAAGAATGCCACCAGAAGAGAGATCCAGGTCTTCTCCGATGCATCCAACGAAACCATAGCTGCAGTGGCTTATCTTCGAGTCACAGATCCCAGCGGTGGAGTAAGTGTAGGATTTATCATGGGCAAGGCCAAGCTCACACCAAAACCTTCAGATACTATTCCAAGGCTTGAACTTTGCACAGCTGTGTTAGCTGTGGAAATTGCTGAGCTTATAGAACTTGAAACAGACACTGAAATAGACTCCTTTGACTTCTACACAGATAGCAAAATAGTGCTAGGATACATACACAATCAGGCAAGACCGTTCCATGTGTATGTCGGCAATAGAGTGGAACGTATAAGAAAGTTCTCTATGGGGGCGTGTCCGGATGCCGCAGCGAGTGGACGTTTGGCGGAGAGGCTCCTGAGTGTGCTGGCTGTTTTGTGGATTTTATTGCCGTTTACCTCTCTGTACCCAGCTGGGTTCGGTGCCGGAGACGATTGACGACATTCTTTTGCAGACAGGTGACACCTCTGACACCCCTAGGAGGTGTCCAAGTGGTTTGTTTGAACTCCCGACCCGATCGGCGGTGGCCATTTTGATTGCAGCCTACTACGCGGTCTGCATTGACGGCCCTAATGTTGTGGACAAGAATATATATCTGCTTTTATAATATTCAAAGGCCGAGAAAAAGGCCTAGAAAAATGCTCATTTAGGTTAAGTTTGCTATGGCTTTAAGACGAAATTAATATAACTGTCTTTTCAGATAAAACCAAAATGTATCTTGCGTAATTTCGCCGTCTCTGCAGAAATAATGAACCACAAGCAGGTGGCCCTACAAAAACAATTAACCACAAGCAGGAAGAAGGACCTATGTTTTGTGTTTTGCATCCTGTTACAGAACATTACCAGACATCACAAGGTCACTCAGGATGCAGAGAACACTGCTGACTTTGCAGATGACAAAATGATACTTTGACCTTTGGAAATAGCTGATATTTGATTTTCATTTAATAAATAAACTGTATGTCCGCAACTTTATGCTGAAGTCAATCAAAATGTTAAGTTGACTCCCATCTGCTTACGTATAAACGTGCTATAAAATATATCAAACCTATTAAACAGATTCAGAGGAATCATTGGCTTTGACCAGAGAAGCTACATAGACTTCTTCGTTGTCTGTGTGATTTCTTTATGCGCGCATGTATCTTACCTGATTTCTCCACCGATTGGAACAGAGACTGGCATCCGTGGAAGGACTCTATTGTCCACTTCACTAATGGGAAAGAAGAGTAAGAATATGGAGCCATTGGATGACACTGGGCAGTCAGATATCCAGAGTTCTTTGAGTGGAGCACTGATTAATCTACCCCTTTTGCGGAGTGCAGAGACATGGGAACTGGAGGTGTGCGCAGATGCCCAGGCCCTTATGGCTACTGGGTAGCCTCGGACTCCCCTGTCCCAGCCCTCCACTAAAGAAGATATCCACCAGTTTTATGAGGATCTTAGAACCTTGTGGCACAGGGATCTAGCCAAAGTTCAGGCCGATATTACTGCTGTCGCAGTGGGTTCTTCGAATATGGGTGCCTGTCTGGACTTGCTGGAGCAGGGGAGGCTGTAGTCCGCAGCCCAGCTAGAGGACCTACAGAAGCAGGTGAAGTGTCTGACAGCGGCGGTAGTGGACCTGGAGGCCAGGCATCGGTGGCGCAACCTCTGTCTCCGGGGGATCCCGGAGACGGTGGGAGCTGGGGACTTGATGTCTTGTACCACCGGCTTTTTGCACATGTTATTGAAGCTGCCCCGGACTCCCCAGCTGGTATAGTTTCAGCTTTTCGAGTCTGAAAGGTGGCTGCTGCACCTGCGGAGGCCCCTCGGGACGTCATAGTCACTAATCTCAGTTCATATGCAGATTCTTCGGAAAGCTGGGAAAATACCTGCAGTGCCTTATAGGGATATGCGAATTGCTGTTTACAGGGACTTACCATTCCTTGCGCTGTTCGTGCGAGTCGCTTTCGCAACATAACGAGCCTCATGAGGGAACATGGCGTCTGGTACCGCTGGGGGCCTTCCGGATCGCTTGTGATATTACACAATGGACGAGCACACCCTGCGACTACCCCTGAGGAAGCTCAGGCCTATGCGGAATCTCCCCTGCAACACTTGCTGGCTCCATCGATGACCAACCCGTCTGCAGTGGACAGTGTGTCCTTATCCCCTTCGCTCCCCCATTCTCTCCCCCCTCTCTCGCCCCCCAAACCCCACTCTCCCACATCCCCCTCGCACTTCCCCACCCCCTCGCCCCTGTAGTGTTATTCTGTGGACGCTTTGCATCATACTCTTGACCTTGTTTGATGAGTGGTGTGCTGCGGGACTTGACCAGCTGCTGTGATAAGTGAGCTCTGGGAATTTTTTTGTGGGAACATAGGTGGGTTCGGGTGTGCCATTTTTGGTGCCTACAGCGGCTCTGTCCGCCCTTCCTGGCCCCAGTCCCCTCCAGCCATGTGGCCTCTTGCCAGGCCCTCAACTGTTTTTAGTACACCGTCGAGGTGAGCCGGCTATGCCACGTACTTTTTGGCAGTTCCTCTGATTCTCCCCCCCTTTCTTTTTTTCCCTCACCTTCAAGTGCGGGAGCTTTGATTTTTGTTTCCTTCGGTTATGCTCACTCCATTGTTGCTTGAAATTACGGTCTTTGCTGATTTATATGGCCCAACGTGGCCACATTTTACGAACCACCTTATTTGTCCTTGTGCATCGTTCATATTTGAGACATTCATTTCTGAGGACTTCGGTTGTATTTTTATGTGTCTTACTGACTTACTACGGTCCTGTGTGTCCACTTCCTACTGCTGAATGCATTTTCTGTTTAATTGTGCAAACTTTAAAATAAAGAATTATGAAAAAAAAAAGGTTCTCTACACCTGAACAATGGAACTAACATCAACCCTGCTGATCGAGGCACTCGTGCAGTATCTGCTACTGCATTTCTGGACACATTATGGATATCCCCACCAATACTCTTGAATGAAGAACTCATCTCAAGTTCTACAAATTCTACCTTTAAACTGGAATCTGATAGAGAAATTAGAGCTGTTACCGTTACACTCAACACCTCTGTGAAAGAAAGGTTAAGGCTGAGTCCTCCCCATTTTGAATGCTTTTCTAAGTGGTCTTCTGTTGTACGAGCCATTGCACGTCTTATTCACATTGTTCATCAACTTACAAACAGCTCTGACACAGACGAAGAATGTCACAAGTGGCACATCTATAAAGCCCCCCCCCCCTACAATTCAGGAGGTCTCTCAAGCAGAAAGGTTTATCATCCAATGTGTCCAACATGAAGTGTACTCACAAGTAGGGATGAGCTGTTCGGTTCGATGTGTTCGGAGTTCGATTCAAACATCGCCTGTTCGCATGTTTGCGCACTACGAACATTTCCGCGTGTTCGCCGCATGTTCACCCACAATGGACCACAATGCACTTTTCCACTGGCCTGTAATTGGCTACAGCCTGCACCTGACCACAGTTTAGGTGCAAGACTGGTGCAAGACTATGCTAATCATAGCTCAGAGTCCTGATTGGGCAAATTTTGCCCAATCATCGGCTCACAGAGCTAAGTCTCTGCTATATGCACACTATATAAGGCTTGAACCCAGCCCAGCCAGCAAGTGTTTTCTGCAGGAGTGAGAGGAGATTGTTTTGTTAGTGTGTCTTCTCACTGCCAGTGACAGCTATTGGAGGGGTCTCACTTGTTGCAGATATCTGGGAATTGGCGGAAAGTGTGTCTTCTCATTCAGTGACAGCAGCAATTTGGGGGCTCACTTGTTGCAGATATCTGGGAATTGGTGGAAAGTGTGTCTTCTCACTGCCAGTAACAGCAATTTGGGGGCTCACTTGTTGCAGATATCTAGGAATTGGTGGTGGAAAGTGTGTCTTCTCAGTCACTGAAAGTCAGCTATCAGGAGGTGTCACATACTTCTATCAGATTTCTGCAAATTGTAATCTGTGTCTTGTCACACTGCCACCCATCAGAGGGGCTCACTGATTTATAGGAGGTTCCTGGGAATTGTAATTTGTGTCTTGTCACTGCCACCCATCAGGGGGTCTCACCAGGGCCGGATTAAGATCTCTATGGGCCTGGAGCTGAATATTTTGGTGGCTTTTTTTGGAATTTAGTGAAATGACAACATATTTTAGGCTATTTAATATTGCATATATATGTACTGTATATCTTACCAGGCAGATATGGTTTGAGTAAATTTCCATTCAGATTTCAATCATCACAGCGTGTAAAATAATTTTTTCATATTTTATCATTCAAACCTCTGGTTATATATTCTATAGGGAATTCTTGTTAAAAAAATAAATAAATGGGAACCTATAACTGCATTTTTCTGAGAAAATATACAATTTTAATCCAAAAATGTGTTTTATGAATAATATGACTATGTATAAAACACTGACCTTGCTCCCAGCGTGGGAAAGGAGAAGGTGAGTAATGGCCGTGGTATTGCTAATTTTATATGTGACAAATGGACAATACCATCGCTTTGGAACAAAAAATAAATAAAAAAGTTTTTTGTTTTCTTTTTCTTTTAGATTTTACATTGTCATGTTTGGGATCAATGCAAAGGCCAGACTCTGTCCTGTCTGATGCCTCATTTGACCTTGCAAGGTGTAAAGATTAGTGGCGCAGGGTTCCAAAGCCCCCCCCAGTGCACTTCGCTGCAGTGTGGCGGTTTAGGTTCTTGATGTAACAATCAGTAATAATGGATTGTACCATCACCTCCACACTTGTTAGTGACATGAAAAATGAGATGGTGAGTTAACGCAGCATCATTGTTCCCTTTATAATTGAAAAATATTGCTGTGTTAGAAATAAAAATAAAAAATAAAATATTTATTATTTTACATTTATTGTTACATAAAACCTGGTCATGTGTGGTATCATTGGAAAGACCATGCTCTGACCTTTCCAGTGATACCTCACTGACCCTGTAGCTGCTATGGAGGTTGAGATATAGTGGATCAATTGCCTATCAATGCAGACAAATTTATCCTTTCTGTGGGCCTATTCTGGGGCATGGGCCTGGAGCTGCTGCTCCATCTGCCCCTATGTTAATCCGGCCCTCGGTCTCACTGATTTATAGGAGGTTCCTGGGAATTGTATTCTGTGTCTTGTCACTGGCACCCATCAGGGGGGCTCACTGATTTATAGGAGGATCCTGGGAATTGTAATTTGTGTCTTGTCACTGCCACCCATCAGGGGGTCTCACTGATTTATAGGAGGTTCCTGGGAATTGTAATTTGTGTCTTGTCACTGCCACCCATCAGGGGGTCTCACAGATTTATAGGAGGTTTCTGGGAATTTTAATCTGTGTATTGTCACTGGCTGCCAGCTATCAGGGTGTCTCACTGAGTTATACCAGAGTTCTGTAAATCTTTAATCTTTATACCAGAGTTGAATCAGAGTTCTGCAGCATATCTCCAAATTTTATAACAGAGTTACATAGTTACATAGTTACATAGTTATATAGGCTGAAAAAAGACATGCGTCCATCGGGTTCAGCCTCTCCCACATAACCTACTGCTGTTGATCCAAAAGAAGGCAAAAAACCCAGTCTGAAATATGCAACATACCGGGAAAAAATTCCTTCTTGACCCCAGAATGGCAGTCAGATTTCTCCTTGGATCAAGAAGCTTTTACCCACATATTAAATATTATAACCCTTAATATTCTGTGTCTGCAGGAAGTCATCCAGTCGTTTTTTAAAAGTCTGTACAGACTCTGACCCAACCACCTCAACAGGCAGAGAATTCCACAGCTTTATTGTTCTCACCGTAAAATAACCCTTCCTATGCTTTAAGCTAAATTTTCTTTCTTCCAGTCTAAATGGATGACCCCTTGTCCTATGTATAGACCTGTTAATGAATAGGTTATCAGACAATGGTTGATAATGGCCCCGTATATATTTATATAAGGTTATCAGATCCCCTCTAAGGCGCCGTTTCTCTAAACTAAACAGGTTTAAGCTTGTTAGTCTTTCCTCATAACTTAACCCTTCCATTCCCCTTATTAATTTAGTTGCCCGTCTCTGCACTTTTTCTAACGCTATAATATCTTTTTTTAAGACAGGTGCCCAAAATTGCACGGTATATTCAAGGTGCGGCCTGACCATTGATTTATACAGAGGCAAAATTATGTTTTCATCCCGTGAGTGAACTCCCCTTTTAATGCATGCCAATAGTTTGCTGGCCTTGGCGGCTGCTGTTTGACATTGCACATTGTTACTTAGTTTGAAGTCTATGATTATTCCCAAATCCTTCTCCTGCTTGGATTTCCCTAACTCCGTACCATTTAGGGTATAAGTTGCTTGTGTGTTCTTCACTCCAAAGTGCATAACTTTGCATTTATGTAGATTAAATCTCATCTGCCATTTAAGTGCCCAGTCCCCCAATTTATCTAAATCCCTCTGCAGCGAAGTAGCATCCTGCTCACATTGCATTACTTTTCCTAGTTTTGTGTCATCTGCAAACACTGATACATGACTTTCAATGCCTATCTCAAGGTCATTTATAAATAAATTGAATAGTATTGGTCCTATAACAGACCCCTGAGGGACACCACTTACCACTGGTGTCCATCTTGAAAATGTACCATTTATGACCACTCTCTGTACCCTATCTTTTAGCCAGTTTTCTATCCAGGAGTTCTGTATATCTTTAATCTATAGATCACTCACCATGTCAGAAAGACCAAAAAGGACAGAAAGACGCTCCCAGGCACAGATAAGAGGGCAAGCAGCCTCTGTGTCGGGAGGCTTGGCCTCTGGTCGTCGTGGATGTGGTGCATCCTCTGCAGGGGCACGCTTGTCCTTTCTAACTGGTGCTGGCCGTCTTCTTAAGCAGCAGCAACATACAGAGGATTTGGTGGATTGGCTAACCAGGCCATCCTCATCCTCCCAGTCCTCTGCCAGCCAGGTTTGTAGTGCTTTACAGTCCACCTCAGCTGCCAAAGCATCTAAAGCAGCCTCCATGTCCACAGCTACGCCTGCCGTAGCCTCAATATCACACACGGAGGAGTCAGCTGAATTGTATGACTACAATGACAGTGACATGCTGCTTGAGGATGCGCAGCAAGTACAGTGCTCTGATTCAATCTCTGAGGTTGAGAAAGGGAATATAATCAACCTAGAGGAAGGGGGTGCCAGTGATGACACACAAATAAATGGCACTCATGTTGCCCCAGGAGATAGGGGGTGATGACAATGAGGATGAGGTCATTGACTCCACCTGGGTGCCTGATCGAACAGAGGAATCAAGTGAGGAGGAGGCACAACAAACACGAGGCACAACGTCCTCTATGACCAACCGTAGAACTAGCCAGTCCAAGGCATCAGATGTCAGAGCTGCTCAGGTGCAGAGCGCTGTTGTCTCAAAGCACACATCCAGGAACTCTGCTGTCTGGGAGTTCTTTAAGAAATGTGCAGCAGACCCCACCGTTGCTATTTGTAATCTGTCAGATGAGGCTCAAACATGGGAAAGACCCCGGATGCTTGGGTACCACGTGCTTGAGGCGACATATGACCACCTGCCACACATCCCGTTGGCGCAAAACTTTGCGTAGGTCCTCCTCCCCTGTCTCTACCCCCACTATATGTCCTGCCATGTCATTGACTCCAACCTCCACTGACAGGGATGATGCTACAGTAATGGATGTACCAAGTCCTTCCTCACAATGTGACAGCATCCCAGTAGCTGAAGATTTACGCAGTCAGATTACGTTGCCGCAGCTCCTGCAGCGTAATAAAAAATATAGTCCCAACCATCCCCAGGATGAACCACGTCCACGACGACCAGAGGCACAGCATCCCGACAGAGGCTGCTTGCCCTCTTATCTGTGCCTAGGAGCATCTGCCTGTCCTTTTTGGTCTTTCTGACATGGTGAGTGATATATAGATTAAATATATACAGAACTCTGATTCAACTCTGCTATAAAGATTTCCAGAACTCTGGTATAACTCAGTGAGACACCCTGATAGCTGGCAGCCAGTGACAAGACACAGATTACAATTCCCAGAATCCTCCTATAAATCAGTGAGACCTCCTGATGGGTGGCAGTGAGTCACAAGACACAGATTACCACAATTCCCAGATATTTTGTAGAAATTACTGACCCCCCAAAATACTTGGTGGCAGCCAGTGAGAACACACGGATTAGAATAATTCCCAAATATTTTGTAGAAATTACTGACCCCCAAAATACTTGGTGGCAGTGAGAACAGACAGATTAGAACAATTCCCAGATATTTTGTAGAAATTACTGACCCTCAAAATACTTGGTGGCAGTGAGAACACACAGATTAGAACAAATCCCAGATATTTTGTAGAAATGAGACCCCCCCAGTAGCTGGTGGCAGACTGGCAGTGAGAACACACACTAACACAAGAACAATCTCCTCTCAAACACATGCTGAAGCGCTGTGTGAAGCCTTATATAGTGTGCTGCGGGATTTAGCTCTGTGAGCCAATGATTGTGCAAAATTTGCACAATCAGGACTCTGAGCCGTGATTGGCATAGTCTTGAACCTGTCTTGCACCTGACCTGTGGTCAGGTGCAAGGCTGTAGCCAATTACAAGCTTCAGGCCAGTGGAAAAGTGCATTGTGGTCCATTGTGGTGCATTGTGGGCAAACATGCAGGGAAATGTCGGGTATATTACAGAAAGGAAAAATTTAAATGGATGACTGTAGCCATTTTGTTTTTAAAGACAGTTTTTTTTTCTTTCAATTTTCTCTAGGTTTAGAAATGAACGAGATTTTTTTTTACAGAGTTCATTCCTGGGTGAAGTCTTTTATATTTTTTTAAGAAGTGCCAGACATGAAGGAATCTAGAATGTTTTGTGTGATAATGCTAGAGTTAAGTGCTAAGATGTGTCATAATTAAATTTATTGGTCTGTCTTAAGTTTTTAAAACAAAAGATATTTTGTCTTTTGGGTATAGGAATAAGAGTTAATATCTCTGTAATATAGATTTATATTCACAAAATATATGTTTATAATCAAGGTATATTTTATTATATTTACAGTAGGAAATATATACTCCAATAAATATTGTAGAAAGTATATAATTGGCAAATAATAAAAATTACTAAAGAATAGATTCTGTTGAGTTAACCAGAAAAGAATTCAGCTGATAGTAAGTAATTTCAAAAGGGAGTGAGGATATAAATTAGGTATGACAGATAGAGACACCGTGTCTAGTGACTGAGAAGAGAAGGTCTTTGTGTAGATTGACCTTTTGACCCGAGATAAGAATATTAAAAAGAAATGGTGGAATTAATTAAGAAGTGCAATACTGCCCTCTAGAGGATAGTAAATATTATATTTGATATACCAATAATATTGCCAGTGACGTCAAATTTACTATAATTGAAGTGGCAGTGTTGGTTGCAAGTCATTCGGAGATTCCAGCATTCAGACTCACACTGCAATGCATTACACATGACCCTCTGAGAGTCCGAGATTCCAGCATTCAGACTCACACCACAATGCATTCAGATGTCCAGTACACATAGCAGATCCCAGGACATGAGGCAATCAAGATTCTCACCAAATCTCTAACTCACATGCATTGATTATCTGATATCGATAATCTTCACATATTCCAAAACAAAGCATCACATAGAAAATTCCAAGACTTATCAACATCCAAATTGGACAGGTAACGTATGAAATTAATGTAATTATATATATTTGTAGATATTCTTGCAACGTAGACTGAGACTTCTCAGATACTGGCTAACTCCAAAAATTCTAAGTATTTCTATTCTGCAGATAGAAATATGAAGAAGTGGACATAAGGATTTATTCCTAAAAGAAATGTTGTAAGATTGATACCAATATATATTGAATTTGGAAATTACTGTGATTATAATTAATAAGCAAAGAATTATATAGCTACAAAATAAAAAGCAAAAGATTAGAAATTTAATTCTCGAGATTAGGGGAGGATTCACTAAATATGTTTTTATTACTTATTAAATTAGCTCATCTTTTGTTGATCCATGTAGCATAGAGATATATATATATATATATATCTATAAGAGCTGGCTGGTTAAACATTGTTTGCTGGGAAATGCATGTTGTATTAAGCAGAAATGTTTATTAACCAATTGTGTATTAGTTACTAACTGATATGGTAAATGATATTAATCATATATGCAGTTACTAACCGGAGATACATATATTGTGAAGCTAGTTTTCATATGCTGATGGATTGTGGTTTATAAATTTTTGTTTATGGTATGAGATTTGAATTTTTTTTGTATACGTAATAAATATATATATATTTTTTTATCCGATTATTGATTATTGTATTTTTCAAAGCAAAACACAGACAATTAAAAGAATTTAGGAGAATTTCTAAGAAATATAGACGATTGATATTTGTGTCTCGTATAAGTTTCTTATGAAATAATAATCCCTGACATATTGGAGGCTTGGTTGATAAGCCCAATATATAACGTGTTGTATTCACGTGCAGAGATTATATCCGACAGAACACGCGGAAATGTTTGTAGTTCGTGAACATGCGAACAGGCGATGATCGAATCGAACTCCAAACCAATCGAACTGAACAGCTCATCCCTAGTAGCCAGTCCAAGGCATCAGAAGTCACAGCTGCTCAGGTGCAGAGCGCTGTTGTCTCAAAGCACATGTACAGGAAGTCTGCTGTCTGGGAGTTCTTTAAGAAATGTGCAGCAGATCGCACCATTGCTATTTGTAATCTATGTCAGATGAGGATCAAGTGTGGGAAAGACCCACGCTTGGGTACCACGTGCTTGAGGTGACATATGACCACCTGCCACGCATCCCGTTGACACAACACTTTGCATAGGTCCTCCTCCTCCTCATCTGTCTCTACCCCCACTGCAATCCTGCAATGTCATTGCCTACAACCTCCACTGAGGCTCTACAGCAGCTGTCTAAAGTAAAGACAAATAAGTCAATGGGGCCTGATGGGATCCACCCTAAATTATTAAAAGAACTCAGTGATGTAATAGCAAAACCGTTAACAGATTTATTTAACCAATCCTTGTTAACGGGAGTCGTCCCAGAAGACTGGAAATTAGCAAATGTTGTGCCCATTTACAAGAAGGGTAGTAGGGAGGAATCGGGGAACTATAGGCCAGTTAGTCTTACGTCAGTAGTGGGGAAATTAATGGAAACCATGTTAAAGGAAAGGATTGTTGAACATCTAAAAACACATAGATTACAGGATCAGAAACAACATGGGTTTACCTCAGGGAGATCATGCCAAACTAATCTTATTGATTTTTTTGATTGGGTAACAAAAATAATAGACACAGGTGGTGCAGTAGACATTGCTTATTTAGATTTCAGTAAGGCTTTTGATACTGTTCCGCATAGAAGGCTTATCAATAAATTGCAATCTTTGAGCTTGGATTCCAATATTGTTGAATGGATTAGGCAGTGGCTGAGTGACAGACAACAGAGGGTTGTGGTAAATGGAGTTTATTCGGCGCAAGGTCTTGTTACCAGTGGGGTACCTCAGGGGTCAGTACTTGGACCCATTCTCTTAATATTTTTTATTAGTGATATTGCAGAAGGTATTAATGGAAAAGTATGTCTTTTTGCTGATGACACAAAGATTTGCAACAGGGTTGACGTTCCTGGAGGGATCAGCCAAATGACAAATGATTTAGGTAAACTAAAATAATGGTCAGAGTTGTGGCAATTGAGTATTAATGTGGATAAGTGCAAGATAATGCACCTGGGACGTAAAAACCCAAGGGCTGAATATAGAATATTTGATACAGACCTAACCTCAACATCTGAGGAAAGGGATTTACTGGTCATTATTTCAGATGATCTAAGGGTAAGTAGTCAATGTAATAGAGCAGCAGGAAATGCTAGCAGAATTCTTGGTTGTGTAGGGAGAGGTATTAGCAGTAGGAAAAGCACAGAGCACTGGTGAGACCTCACTTGGAGTACTGTGTGCAGTACTGGAGACCGTATCTCCAGAAGGATATAGACTAGGGATGTGCACCGATTTTTTTTCGGTTCGATTCGATTCGATTTTTCGAATTTTTAAACTTTTCGATTCGGCTCGTTTCGACCGCTTTCTGTTTCGATTCGGTTCGGTTCGATTCGTTTTTCGGGTACATTTATTTTTCGGAATATCGACCATTTTTCGTATTTTCGTGTCACTATACTCGGTTTTTGTATCGACTTTTCGTGAGTTCGGGAAATTTTCGTTTTTCGGAATTGTACATGGTTTTCGGCATATCGCCCATTTTTCATATTTCGTGTCACATTGCTCGTTTTTTTGTATCGCCTTTTCGTGATTTCGGTAATTTTCGTTTTTTCGGAACGTCTGTTCTCGTTTCAAAGCTGTCTAACTCTATTCGTTTTGATGTAAACTACTATGGTTTACTTTTTTAATACTACTTTATATAATTTTTTATAATAAATTTTTGGTTTGTTTTTCGGATCCGATAATTCATTCTGTCGATACGATAATTCTGGCGATTCTATCGTGTTTTTTTAATTAACCCTTTCGCTGCTGAGGCTTTTCTCGCCCCTGTGCTGAGCTCATTTTTATCGGTTTTGCTCATCATGTTTAAACGTGTTTTGAAGGCTTATTTTAGTATATGACCCAGACATATTATATATCGTTCTTTCCGGCAGACTCGGCAGATTCATAATATGTCATTATTATATTTATACGTCATGACCTGACTGTATATTATAACAAAAAATGCAATAAAATATGATTTTTGAATAATTTACAACGTGTAAAGTGTTTTTTTTTCACATTTTAACGCGCGAGCAATTGCGGTTATATTTTGTATGGGGTGCGCTTGTTAAACAAATTAGAGATGGGGTCTCGTTACTTTTTTTTTTGGGGAATATTACACAATTTTTAACAAACGCACCGCATACAAAAATCGTTACTGCAGCATCATTGTTCACATTATAATTGAAATGGGAACAATATTGCTGCATTAACAAATCAAAAAAAAAAAAATTGTTTTTTTTTTTTTTATAATTTTTTTTTTATTTTTAATTTTTTTACAAAGTTTTTCACATTCGTGTTTGGTATCGTTGGAATGGCCATGCTCTGGCCGATCCAACAATACCAAATTTTAACCCCTAGCTGCCACGGATCGGGAGATAGGGGGTTCATTGGAACCCCCTATCTCCACCATTGGTGGCAGCTAGGGGTTAACTCCAGGACTGGCGTCATCGTGCTATGCACGATGACGCCAGTCCTCAGGGGGAGTTCCCGGAAGCTTGGCCGACTTCCGACATCCTCATGGATATGCCCCAGCTCCTCATGGATATTGCCCCAGCACCTCATGGATATGCCCCAGCTCCTCATGGATATGCCCCAGCTCCTCGTGGACATGCCCCAGCTCCTCGTGGACATGCCCCAGCTCCTCGTGGATATTGCCCCAGCACCTCATGGATATGCCCCAGCTCCTCGTGGACATGTCCCAGCTCCTCGTGGACATGCCCCAGCTCCTCGTGGATATGCCCCAGCTCCTCGTGGACATGCCCCAGCTCCTCCTGGATATTGCCCCAGCTCCTCATGGATATGCCCCAGCTCCTCATGGATATGCCCCAGCTCCTCGTGGATATGCCCCAGCTCCTCGTGGATATGCCCCAGCTCACACATGGATTTGCCCCAGCTCCTCATGGATATGCCCCAGCTCCTCGTGGATATGCCCCAGCTCCTCGTGGATATGCCCCAGCTCCTCGTGGACATGCCCCAGCTCCTCGTGGATATTGCCCCAGCACCTCATGGATATGCCCCAGCTCCTCATGGATATTGCCCCAGCTCCTCATGGATATTGCCCCAGCTCCTCGTGGACATGCCCCAGCTCCTCGTGGATATGCCCCAGCTCACACATGGATTTGCCCCAGCTCCTCGTGGATATGCCCCAGCTCCTCCTGGATATGCCCCAGCACATGGAATGCCCCAGCTCCTCATGGATATGCCCCAGCTCCTCATGGATATGCCCCAGCTCCTCATGGATTTGCCCCAGCACATGGAATGCCCCGGCACCTCATGATAATGGCCCCAGCTCACCTCCGCCGCCTTTTTTGCTCCCTCAGAGCGTCCGGCGGCGCGCAGCTTCGGCGCTCGCCAGGGGGAGCCACGTGACCAGCCGCGATTGGCTGGTGACGTGTTTCCTCCAGGCGAGCGCCGAAGCTGCATGCTTTGGACGCTCGCAGGGAGCGAAAAACGCAGCGGAGGGTGAGACACCCGCCCTTAGGGTGACGGTGTCACCCTAAAGGCGGGTGTCACCTGGTGCGGGCCGCACCCCCCGCCCCCACGTAGCGACGCCACTGGTATATACATTTAACGGCCGCACACCCACGGACTTACTCTATCCAAACAAAGTTCAGAATGATGTGAAACATTGGGACTTTTTGGATAGATTTCGATTTTCAACTATCCAAAAGTTAAAAAAATAAAAATGGTCGAAATCTAATGCAAAAGTCCCGATGTTTCACATTGGGATGTCAGATATTAATAGGCTTGTGCACCTTTTTTTTTTTGGTTCGATTCGGTTCGATTTGTTCTGATGTTTAAAATTTTCGATTCGGCTCGTTTCGACCGATTTCTGTTTCGATTCGGTTTGGTTCGGCTCGTTTTTCGTGTACATTTTTTTTGGAATATCGACCATTTTTCGTATTTTCGGGTCACTTTGCTCGTTTTTTGTATCGACTTTTCGTGATTTCGGAAATCTTCTTTTTTTTCGGAACGTCTGTTCTCCTCGTTTCAAAGTGTATAACTCTATTCGTTTTGACGTAAACTACTATGGTTTACTTTTTTATACTTTATATATTTTTTTATAATAAATTTTGGTTTTTTTTCGGATCCGATAATTCATTCTGTCGATACGATAATTCTGGCGATTCTATCGTGTTTTTTTTTTTATTAAATAAAGATCCTTTTTTTCTTATGAATATACATTTCACAACTTTATTTATTTAATCACATTAAAAAAATGGTATGAAAGCCAAGGAACAAAAAAAAAAGAACAAAACGATTTAAAAAACGGTAAACTGACCCGAATGGTCTGACTTTAAAAATAAAAAAACCAGAACAAAAAGGTTTTAAAACGGAAAAATAGTTGATCAAAATGATCTGAAATGAAAAAAAATAATAAAATAAAATGATTTAAAACAGACAAAAATATAAATTAACCCTTTCGCTGCTGAGGCATTTCACGGCTTCCCTTCACGCCTGTGTGCGGCACTGCGGTCTGCTGCTGAGCTAATTTTTAACAGTTTCGCTCCTCTTGTTTAAACGCGTTTTGAAGCCTTCTTTTATAATATGACCCAGACATGTTATATATCGTTCTTTCCGGCAGACTCGGCAGATGATTCATAATATATCATTATCATATGTATGCGTCATGTCCTGTCTGTATATTATAACAAAAAATGCAATAAAATTAGAATTTTCAATGTTTGTTTTACAAGGTGTAAAGTGTTTTTTTCACATTTTAACATGCGAGTGTTTGCGGTTATATTTTATGAGTTGCGTTTGTTAAAAAAAATTGAAAAGGGGACTTGTTATATTTTTTTGGGTGAAAATTACACTATTTTTAACAAACGCACCTATACAAAAATCCTTAGTGCAGCATCATTGTTCACATTATAATTGAAATGGGAACAATATTGCTGCATTAACAAAACAAAACAAAAAACTGGTTTATTTTTTTTTATATTTAATTTTTTTTAAATTTTTAACATTGTCATGTTTGGTATTGTTGGAAAGGCCATGCTCTGGTCGATCCAAAGATACCAAACATTAACCAACCGATAGCTGCCGCGGATCGGGAGATAAGGGTTCCAATGAACCCCCTATCCCCACCATTGGTCACAGTTAGGGGTTAACTCCAGAACTGACGTCATTGTGACGATGTCTTGGGACTGTCGGCAGCTGCTGTTCCCCCACGCTGTTGTCTTCCTGCAAAGACGTGACCATGTTGGCGGGCAGCGTCTTAGCGGGCAGCGGTGGGAGAGAGAGAGCTCATAGCTGGGAGGAGGTGTTGTGTGAAGCTGCATACAGGGACAAATAAACTAGACCTGAGCCGCACTAAGGATCTTTGGGTTGTGTCGGAGAAGACTTCACGCAGTGCTGCCATCAATATTTTTTGATAAATTCTTGGTTATACAATGAATGTGACTGTGGACAAAAATCCGTGTTGTTGTGACATCGCCTAAGCTTAACAAAACCAGGCCACGTCGGTAATCAAATCTCAAGGCAGTACAACAAGGTTGTGTTAGTGTGTGACATTTTTTGGCCAGGCAGGAAGTGTAGAATGTGCAGTCACATTCATGGCCACAAATATGTTGACAAATTTATGACAAAGGGTCCATAGAAATGTCAATACATTTATGTACATATAATTTTAACAGTGTGGAAACCAAGCAATACATATTAACTTATTAAGTAAGGAAAAGCAACGCACACAAACAGGAAAATATAGAAAAAAATAGAAAATTTATTTACAACATGGGGAAGGGAAGGGAACATGCCAAGGATGACAAACTGCCCAACAGGGGCACAAACAACACAAACAAACATACAATGGCGGCCATCTTCCAGTCTAAGCCAGGCGAACATCTTGTTCAGAATATTGGTTCACTTTCACTTGAGAATTACTGGCATTTGAGGAGATGTTGGAGCTGGTCCGCATCTTTGATTACAAAGATTATGACTGCCGTAAGGGCCCTTACGGCAGGAAGAATAATTCTAGAAAGGATCGTATCGTTGACAAGCTACGCACCACCATCCTGGAGGTGTTTGGGAAAGACCGGACGAAGGACCAGATCCGAAAACGCTGGTCCGACCTCAAAGCAGGCGAGCAGGAGCAGCTGAGGCACATCCGTATTGAGTATTGAGATTTCGGGAGGAGGCTGCCACTGGTCTGTCTTACTGCCGCTCCAGGATGTCCGCGGTGTTGTTCAGGTGCTCCCGCAGTTCCTGGAGCAGTTCCTGGATATTATCAAGTGTTCTAACTGCCAGGCGTAGCTCGCCAATCGCCTCCCGATTGCTCGGTCTGGCTTCTCCTTCTATATATCCAATAAATGAAAGAAGGAAAATACAGTAAGTAAAGCAGGTTTCTATTTTTGACTGAAAGTCTTGAAAAAATATAACAGTAGTAAATACCAGTGCTGGCGGCCTCCTGAGGCGCCAACTCCTCCTCCGACTCCTCCCCCACCACCACCGTCTGCATATCCAGTGCTATATCTAAGAAATTAAAGAAATAAAAAATACAGTAAACAACAAAACTGATTTATTTTTGAACAAAAGTCGATGCAAAATACGACAGTAAAAAAAAAAAAACCTGGACTGGCGGCCTCCTGCTGCTCCGGCTCCCTCTCTCCAACTTCGCCCTCCACCTGCTCCTCCTCTTCCTCCTCCTGCTCCTCTTGTGCTATACATAAAAAAATTAAATTAAAATACAGTAAACAAAAAATGTTTCTGTTTTTGACCAAAAGTCGTTGCAAAATAAACCAGTATATACCAGCGCTGGTGGACGCCCGTGGCTCCTCCTCCTCCTCCACTGGGGCACTGGTGCCCGCCGGGGCAGATGCCGCCTTCTTCCTGTCTTCTGCCAAATCCAAAAAATAACACGTAAATAATGCAGACTGGAAAAAATGGTATATCTATACACTATATTGCCGAAAGTATTGCGACACCCCTCCACTACCCCACTACCAGCTTGACCCACCACTACTCCCATCTCATAGTTCTAAAGTCACAAAATATTTATTTATTTCCTCTGCACAGACATATATTACCGTTCAATTATATATTTTTTTCAGAAGTAAACATTACGTTTATTCAATAAAAACTATTATTTGTGTTGTGTGCGTACAAAGCGCATTGTGCAGACTGCTTTTAGTTATTTTATAGAAGGCCTCAGCCTCAGTTTCACTTTCAGTTTCTGCTAATAATAAAACTGGATATTGCAGAAACAACAACAGAAATCCACCATTTTGTTTTGAAATTTGCATCTAAAGCATTCAATGAGACTGCTGCAGCAAACTGAATTGCTGCGCTGCAACAATTCAGCAGCTGCTGAGGATGTATTGAAGGCGGCTCTGTTTGGATGCACTTACAGAAGAACTACATGTCCCATCCTACCACTTTAGCAGAGACGCAGAGATTTTTATTGATGCGCAGGTGGGAGCCAATATTGGGCAAGCTGCGGGTCTTCTCGTATGCATCACTCAGTCACAACAACCCCCCCCCCAGCACACTACAGTACACACAGTGCCAAAAGAAATCCAGCATTGTAACTTCATCTACATACATCAAATGTCACAATTTTCATGAATACGTAAAATCACAAAACGGAAGAGTTATGGCAAAAATGCATGTATGACGAATCATGAAACCGCAAAGCTATACACAATCACATTGCATGAAAAAAGGACTAGATAAATCAGCGTATTTCTGTGCACATTAGCACATGCAAGCACATTATTATTATTATACAGGATTTATATAGCGCCAACAGTTTGCGCAGAGCTTTACAATATAACATGACACTTACGTTTCGCTATGACGCGACGGATGTGTCTCAGCTGCTCCTCCTCGCGTACCTTCAGATCAGACCAGCGTTTCCGGAGCTGGTCCTTCGTCCGGTCCTTCCCGAACAACTCCAAAATGGTGGTGCGTAGCTTGTCAAGGATACGATCTTTTCTAGCGTTCTTCTTCCTGCCGTAAGGGCCCTTACAGCAATTGTAATCTCGTCTATCAAAGATCCGGACCAGCTCGCGCATCTCCTCAAACGACATATTGCTGGCCCGCTTCTTTCTGGGTGGTGGTGGTTCATTGAGAGATGATGCAGAGGTGTCAGAATGGCACTCGTCGTCTCTTGCAGCCATGGTGAATAATAATAACAATATTTTGTCCAAAAAAAGTTGTCAAAAAACTGGCTCAATAAAGTTACGACATCCGCGCGCGCGCGCACGCGCGCGCATGCGCGACCCGCGGACGAATCGGATCCGACCCAATTATGAAAATTCGTATCGGATCATTGGAAACAAAACAATTAATACGCATTTACAAATACAAAATTTACAGAATCAGCGATATAACCGGTTATGTTAAATATACGATGTCCAGACTTACCGAAATGGAACCGAAATCCCGAATGGAACCGAAATCATGAATAGAGGGAAAATAAATTTTGATTTGACACATTCCAAGTCCATTCGAAAATTCCGAAAAATTTTCGATTCGGCTCGGAAAACTTTTCGGATATGCCGTTTTCCGATCAAAAAATTTTTGGAATTTCAGCCGCATCCGAAGACCCGAATCGGGAAATTTCGTGAAATTTCCGAAATTCCGAAACCCGAAACGCACATCCCTAATATAGACATCTTAGAGAGACTTCAGAGAAGGGCTACTAAAATGGTGTACGGCTTGAAGGAGAAAAGTTACCAGGAAAGGCTTAATGATCTTAACATGTACAGCTTGGAAAAAAGACGAGACAGAGGAGATATGATAGAAACATTTAAATACGTAAAGGGAATCCACAAGGTAGAGGAAGGGAGTATATTTAAAAGGAAACAAAATAGCAAAACAAGAGGACATAGTCTTAGATTAGAGGGGCAAAGGTTTAAAAGTAACATCAGGAAGCATTATTTTACTGAGAGGGTGGTGGATACATGGAACAGTCTTCCAGTAGAAGTGGTAGAGGCCATAACAGTAATTGAATTTAAGCAAGCATGGGATAGGCATAAGGCTATCCTAAACAAAAGATAAATCCAGGTAAAGTATCCATGTAATTGGGCCGACTAGATGGGCCGAAAGGTTCTTATCTGCCGGCATTTTCCTATGTTTCTATGTTTCTGACAGGGATGATGCTACAGTAATGGGTGTACCAGGTCCTTCCTCACAATGTGACAGCATCCCATCAGCTGAAGATTTACGCAGTCAGATTACGTTGCCCCAGCTGCTGCAGCGTAAGAAAAAATATAGTCCCAACCATCCCCAAGCACAGTGCCTAAATGCCAGTTTAGCAAAATTACTCGCATTAAAGCTGCTGCCTTTTCAGCTGGTGGACTCTGCTTCCTTCGGTGAATTTGCTGAACCACAGTGGCAGGTTCCAAATCGCCATTTCTTTTCACGGAAGGTCATTCCAACACTATACCAGCATGTGGAACACAATGTTATGGAGTCATTGGGAAAGGCAGTCAGTAGCAAGGTGCACATGACTTTAGACACGTGGTCCAGCAAGCATGGACAGGGCCGTTACATTTCCTTCACGGCACACTGGGTAACTCTGATTGCAGCTGGGAGGGATCCAAGACAGGCTCTGTGCTGGAGCTTGTTCATCCACCACGCCTCCAGAAAGCTGCTTGTGTGAGGTCTGTCTGATCCACCACCTCTTCCTCCTCCTCCTTCTCTGTCTCTGGCGAAGTGGCCGTTAAACCGATGCGTGGCAGGGGCTACGCAATGGCTCAAGCAAAAAGAAGCCATACTGTGCTTGAGCTGGTTTGTTTAGGGGACAGGAGCCACACCGGGCCATAAATTCTGTCAGCTCTGCAGGGGCAGGTGCAGAGATGGATAACACCACTCCAGCTTCAGCTGGGAATGGTCGTCTGTGATAATGGTAGCAACCTTCTCTCCGCCCTACGCCAGGGTAAGTTGACGCATGTACCATGCCTAGCACACGTCCTAAATCTGGTGGTACAGTGTTTCCTAACCAGGTACCCAGGGTTGGTAGAGCTTCTCAGCCATGCCAGAAAAGTCTGCAGCCACTTCAGACGGTAATTCCCAGCAAGTGTTTGCCTGGCACAAATTCAAAGAGAATTCCACCTTCCCACAAACCGTCTGATCTGTGAGATGCTCACCAGGTGGAACTTGACATTGGCAATGCTGCAGCATCTGCACAAGCAGCAGAGGGCCATCAATGAGTAACTGTGTGAGTATGGCACAAGGACGGGTTCAGGTCAACTTTGTTTTTTTTCCCCCTCGCAGTGGCTGATGATCAAAGATGCATGCACTGTACTGTCACCATTTGAGGAGGCAACGAGGATGGTGAGCAGGGACAGTGCATGCATCAATGACACAATTCCTTTAGTGTTCCTGCTGGAGCGCACTCTGCTGGGAATTATAGATGTGGCACTAGAGGCAGAGCAGCGAGAGGAAGAGGAGGCCTTCCCTAGCTCTCAAGGCCCCAGTCTTTACGCAGACAGCATTCCTGCGGGTCCTCAGATCAGACAGGAGGAGGAATATTTAAGTAGTGGGGGCATTGAAGGTGGGGTTCCTCAAGGGAGGGTTTGTGTGCCCAGAAACCCAAGGACTAGTACGTGGCTGGGAGGAGGAAGTGCACAATGGGGTCATCCTCATTGACCAGGAAGACTCAGAAGCTAATGCCACCTCCAACCTACGCTGCATGGGCTCCCTTATCCTGCAAAGCCTGCAATCCCCAGGACTCGTGCTATTAAGGAAAGGGATCATTACTGGTTGGCAAGCCTTCTTGATCCACGATACAAGGGTAAAGTTGCAGAGCTCATCCTGCACGCACAGAGGGAGGACAGGATGAAACAACTTGAGGACGCTCTAAAGCGAGACTTGTGTAACACCTTTCCAGGCACTGGTAGGTTACTAAGTGATGACACAGGTGCTTCTGAGGCTGCGGATGATCAGTGGAAGAGCGGTGAAGGCCGGGGCCGCTTGACTGATGCCTTTTTAATATAATTTTAATATTGGACTGCAGGGTCAAACCCTGCACTCTTCCACAATACCACATAGGTGTTACGGTGTGACGGCACTGTTGCCGACACTAAAGGCCCAATTTTAAAGCACCTATTGTTACTTTCATCCAAAGCTTCACCATAGTTTAGCCCAAAAAATCACTAAACTTGTTCTGCGTGTCCTAAAATGTCTCTTTTTTTCATACAGGCTGCCGCCCCAAGCAGTTGTTTATGAATAGATTAAAGGAAAACCATTTACCGTCATATGAAATGTCATTTTTTGGTTTGTAAATGTTTCTATACATCCTACAAATCCGCCACTTCACGGGCAGATTATGGGGACCTCACAGGCACGATATTTGAAGGAATTTTTCGTTTTTATTCTTAACCTTTATTTCTTGGAAAGCTCACTGTTCCTTTAAAAATGTTTTTTTTTTACTTTTTGTCCTTGTTTCCTGTCCCCCAGGGCACTACCCGGACCTCAATACACCTTGTATGGCAAATTTCTTGCATATATGCCCTCTTGGAGGGCACTCTAAAATTCGAACTTTGAAGTCCCATTGACTTGCATTGAGTTCAGTTCGTGTTCGAGTTCGAACTCGAACTTTTGAAATTGCTCAAGTTCGAATGCGAACCAATCACGGGGGTGTTCGGCTCATCACTACTCCCTAATGGCTAGCCGTCCTGGGCTCTCAGGGGAGACATTTCGGTAGCTAAAGACATCTTGGGAACCCATAGAGAGAAGGACAGGTCGGAGCTCCTAAGACACGAGTCCTTTCTCATCTGCAGCCAGCCACGCCCCAGGAATTATTTTCTTCCCATATGGGCACACCATCAAATACTTTAAAATCCCTGGTCGGCCACAAGACAAGGCTGACTCTTTGCCGCATGTAGTTTCTCTGGAACAAAGAAATGCTGCTAACGGCTGGAGAAACTACAAAAGAAAATGATATAAACTATCTATGAGGGATTTCTGTACAAGAGTTGCAAGGAATGTTAAACACAAAGATCTGTTTGCCTCACTTCACAAACCATCTTACCCTCTACTCTTCTGTGTTATGTGTCCACTATTTAAGTATTGTGTACCTAGTGGATCTCAGCCCTTTCCATTAATTTCTCATTCACAAATGCAGACACTCAGATATATACACACACACACACACATAAACACAGATACAGGTTAGCCACCTGTCATGTGGAATGCTTGGGACTGTTTGGAAATGTGAGATTTTCGGTTAGAGGCAACCATTTTGAATTTTTTTTTAAATTTACAAATATATGCAGTTGTACAGCTCTATCGTGAGATACAATTTTTTTTATAATCAAAGTGGTTTTATTTTGAAAAGACAGCAGTGTTACAACAAATACAAAGAAATTACAGCCACAAAAAGACAACACAGGGACAGTAGCCACGTAGGACCAAGTGACTGCAAGGTTACATCAGAAATGTGACCAGCAAGAGGTACAGAAAAAAGAAAATAGGGGAAGGGGAGGAGTACACATCTGCTACCGCAAGTCACCAGATGGTGGCCAAAAAAAACAAAAAGGGGAGAAAGGAAGGGGGAACGGCAAAGGCCTATTCCGTGACGTTCCTGGCTCACTCCCGAAGAAGACCATGGAAGAGTAATGTCACAAGGCCCGGGAGCGCCAGGGCCAGGTATGGCAAAAAGAGTCATGGTGAGTGCCACAGCGGCGCACGACCCTCAAAGTCTTCAGGGAGGGAGGTGGGCCATCCCGGCACCAGACTCCGTTCACACCAGTCGTTGTCAGCGGCAGAGCATCTACAGTGAATGACAGGACAGGACCCACCATATTCTTGGCCTAGGCAGGGGAGCGCCAGACGATGGGAAGGCCCCAAAGATGGCCACCAGTATTAAGTTGCGGGGTAGGCCAAAAGTCAGATATCACCCCGATCTGCTCTCGAGGACTGTGCAGGCTTAAGACAGCAGATCGACTAGGGCATCCCCCACCAAAAAAATGCATGGCAGCCGGCAGTCTGTCGCAAAAATCCACAGATAAAAGGAGAGTAGTCGGAGAGCTTCACAGAATGCAACCTCATACGCTAGCAGTCAGCTCCGCCCCCTCAACCAGTGAGATACTATTTATTATATGTGTGTCCGGCTGGGTGGAGTAGAGGTAACATGCATGGAGAGAGCCTGTGGAGACATGGGTTCGATCCTGGCAAGAGCACCTCTCCAGTAAGTGTCCTTGGGCAAGACACCTAACGGTACATACTTGCCACCCAGGACATACTTGAAAACGAGAGAAATCTCAATGTATCCTTCCTGGTAAAATCCTTTTGAAAAAAAATAAAAATGATATGAACTAGGAGGAGTAACCGGTTACTGAGAAATGTAACCCGTTACAGCACCAATTTGTGCTTCGCCTCCTCTAGTAAGAAATCGGTTACTTGGTTTTGGTGGACATTTTAAAAACTGTTGAAATTGTTTAAATATTACTCAAAGACTAGGGATGAGCCGAACACTCCCGAGTTCGGTTCGTATTCGAACCCGAACTTTCCAAATGTTCAAATCCGAACTCGAACTCAATACAAGTCAATGGGGCTGAAAATTCGATATTTAGAGTGCCCTCCAAGCGGGCATATCTGCTAGATATTTGCCATAAAAGGTGTATGGGGGTCCGAGTAGTGCCCTGGGGGACAGGAAACAAGGACAAAAAGTAAAAAAAAAAACATTTTAAAGGGACAGTGAGTTTTCCATGAAATAAGGGTTAAAAATAAAAAATGAAAAATTCCTTCAAATATCGTGCCTAGGAGGTCCCCATAACCTGCCCATGAAGTGGCGGATTTCTAGGTTGTATAGAAACACTTGAAAACAAAAAAATACATTTCAAAAGACGGTAAATGCTTTTCCTTTAATTTATCCATAAACAACTGCTTGGGGCGGCAGTCTGTATGAAAAGAGGAGACATTTTCGGACACGTAGAAAAAGTTTAGTGATTTTGTGGCTAAATTATTGTGAAACTTATGCAGGCTTTGGATGAAAGTAACAATAGGTGCATTAAAATTGGGCCTTTAGCGTCGGCAACAGTGCCGTCACACCGTAACCCCTCTGAGGATATGAATCTGATACAGGCGTCAGTGGCAGTGCACCCAAATATTGTGCTTTTGGTGCCAGGCCTGCAAGTACTATCATACAGTAACCCCTCTGTAGTATTGTGGAAGAATGCAGGGGTGGACCTTGCGGTCCTATATTAAAAAGATATGCATCTGGTTAAGGCGTCAGTGCACCCAGATATTGTGCTTTGGTGCCAGGCCAGCAAGAACTATCATACAGTAACCCCTCTGTGGTATTGTGGAAGAATGCAGGGGTGGACCATGTGGTCCTATATTAAAAATATATGAATCTGGTAATGGGCGTCAGTGCACCCAGATATTGTGCTTTTGGTGCCAGACTGCCAGGCCAGCAAGTACTATCATACAGTAACCCCTCTGTAGTATTGTGGAAGAGTGCAGGGTTGGACCCTGCGGTTCAAAAAATTTAAATCATATAAATCTGGCACAGGCGTCAAATATTGCGCCTTTCATGGCAGCAAGTGTCTTCACACCGTAACCCTTTTGTGGAATTGTGGAAGAGTTCAGTGCTGGAGGTTTTTGAATGCAGAAGACATTCCCGATCTATTCCGTTACTTCAGCATCAGGGGATTGATAGCTGCTGATCCAGGACTGATTCATTTTTATAAATGTCAGCCGGTCTACAGAGTCGGTGGACAGACGCACTCTTTTGTCTGTGACAAAACCTCCAGCAGCACTGAACGTCCTTTCAGAAAGCACGCTAGATGAAGGGCAACCTAGTAGCTGCATAGCATATTGGTTAAGTTCTGGCCAGTGATCCAATATCAATACCCAGTAAGCCAGTGGATCATCAGCTGGAAACCTATCCAGGTCTGCCCTTGCCCCTAGGTAGTCCTGCACCATATGGTGAAGACGCTGGCAATGGGTGCCTACATTTGACGTCTCTGGTCGTCGTGGACTAAAAAAATTTAAAAATGCATCAGTCAAGCGGCCCTGGCCTTCACCACTATTCCTCTGATCATCTGCAGCCTCAGAAGCACGTGTGTCATCACTTGGTAACCTACCAGTCCCTGGAAAGGTGTTACACAAGTGTTGCTTTAGAGCGTCCTCAAATTTTTTCATCCTATGCTCCCTCTGTGCGGGTAGGATGAGCTCTGCAACTTTACCCTTGTATCGTGGATCAAGAAGGGTTGCCAACCAGTAATGATCCCTCTCCTTGATAGCACGAATCCTGGGGTCCTTTAGCAGGCTTTGCATTATAAGGGAGCCCATGCAGCGTAGGTTGGAACTTGGAGGTGGCATTAGCTTCCGAGTCTTCCTGGTCAATGAGGATGACCCCATCGTGCACTTCCTCCTCCCAGCCACGCACTAGCCCTTGTGTTTCTGGGCACATGAAACCCTCCTTTGAGGAATCCCCACCTTCAATGCCCCACTACTTAAATATTCCTCCTCCTCCTCATCCTCCTCCTGTCTGTTCTAAATAGGACCCGCTGGAATGCTGTCTGCGGAAAGACTAGGACCTTCAGAGCTAGGGAAGGCCTCCTCTTCCTCCCGCTGCTCTGCCTCTAGAGCCACATCTATAATTCCCCGCAGAGTGTGCTCCAGCAGAAACACTAAAGGAATTGTGTCACTGATGCATGCACTGTCCCTGCTCACCATCTTCGTTGCCTCCTCAAATGGTGACAATACAGTGCATCTGATGCCTTGGCCTATGGCTACAGTTGGCCATAGAGGATGTTGTGCCTCATGTTTGCTGTGCCTCCTCCTCCTCCCCCTCCTCCTCACTTGATTCCTCTGTTCGATCTGGCACCCAGGTGGAGTCACTGACCTCATCATCAATGTCATCTTCACCCCCTAGCTCCTCATCACTGGAGCCAACTTGGCAGCATGCTGCAGCTGCTGGGGCAACATGAGTGCCAGTTATTTGTGTGTCATCACTGGCACCGCCTTCCTCTAGGTTGATTATACTCCCTTCCTCAACCTCAGAGATTGAATCAGAGGACTGAACTTGCTGCGCATCCTCAAGCAGCATGTCACTCTCATTGTAGTCAAACAATTCAGTTGACTCCTCCGTGTGTGATAGCGAGGCTACGGCAGGAGTATCTGTGGACATGGAGGCTGCATTAGATGCTTTGGCAGCTGAGGTGGACTGTAAAGCACTAGAAGCCTGGCTGGCAGAGGACTCAGAGGATGAGGATGGCCTGGTTAGCCAATCCACCAAGTCCTCTATATGTTGCTGCTGCTTAAGACGGCCAGCACCAGTTAGAAAGGACAAGCGTGCCCCTGCAGAGGATGCACCACGTCCACCCCAACCAGAGGCACAGCCTCCCGACACAGGGGCTGCTTGTCCTCTTATCTGTGTCTGGGAGCGTCTGCCTGACCTTTTTGTTCTTTCAGACATGGTGAGTGATATATAGATTAAATATATACAGAACTCTGATTCAACTCTGGTATAAAGATTAAAGATTTCCAGAACTCTGGTATAACTCAGTGAGACACCCAGATAGCTGGCAGCCAGTGACAAGACACAGATTACAATTCCCTCCTATAAATCAGTGTGACCCCCTGATGGGTGACAGTGAGAAGCCACAGATTACAAGTATCAGAAACTCCTATAAATCAGTGTGACCCCCTGATGGGTGGCAGTGAGAAGCCATAGATTACAAATCTCAGAAACCTCCTATAAATCAGTGAGACCCCCTGATGGGTGGCAGTGAGAAGCCAGAGATTACAAGTCTCAGAAACCTCCTATAAATCAGTGTGACCCCCTGATAGCTGGCAGTGAGGAGACACAAATTACAATTCGCATAAATCTGCTAGAAGTATGTGGGACCCCCTGATGGGTGGCAGTGAGAAGCCACAGATTACAAATCTCAGAAACCTCCTTTAAATCAGTGAGACCCCCTGATGGGTGGCAGTGAGAAGCCACAGATTACAAGTCTCAGAAACCTCCTTTAAATCAGTGAAACTCCCTGATGGGTGGCAGTGAGAAGCCAAAGATTACAATTCGCATAAATCTGCTAGAAGTATGTGGGACCCCCTGATGGGTGGCAGTGAGAAGACACAAATTACAATTCGTATAAATCTGCTAGAAGTATGTGAGACCCCTTGATGGGTGGCAGTGACAAGCCACAGATTACAAGTCTCAGAAACCTCCTATAAATCAGTGAGACCCCCTGATGGGTGGCAGCCAGTAAGAACACACGGATTATAACAATTCCCAAATATTTTGTAGAAATTTGTGACTCCCAAAATACTGCGTGGCACTGGCTGTGTGACAAGACACAGATCACCTCAATTCCCAAATGTTTTGTAGAAATTTGTGACCCCCAAAATACTGCGTGGTACTGGCTGTGTGACAAGACACATATTCACCTCGATTCCCAAATGTTTTGTAGAAATTTGTGAGACCCCCAAAATACTTGCTGGCAGTGACAAGAGACACATCACCCCAATTCCCAGATATTTGGTAGAAATGAGACCCTCCCAGACCCCCCCAGTAGCGTGGCAGACCGGCAGTAAGAACACACAACAACTATCTCCTATGAAATCTCCTCTCAATTGCGTGCAGAAGTGCTGCGTGGAAACCTTATATAGTGTGCTGCGGGTCTTAGCTCTGTGAGCCCATGATTGGGCAAAATTTGCCCAATCAGGACTCTGAGCCGTGATTGGCATAGTGTTGAACCTGTCTTGCACCAGACCTGTGGTCAGGTGCAAGGGTATAGCCAATTACGAGCTTCAGGCCAGTGGGAAAGTGCATTGTGGTCCATTGTGGTCGAACATGCGGCGAACACCCGGAAATGTTCGGAGTTCGCGATCAGAACGAACAGGCTAAGTCCGGTCCGAACTCCAAACCGTCCAAACCGAACAGCTCATCCCTATCAAAGACTACAGAGTATTTTTGTAAATCACATTAAAATCAACACAGGTCATCTACAACATATCATTGCACTAAAGCAATTCAGTTGACCACATAGTTCGTTAGGCATATTGGTTTACGCTATAATCTATAAACATCTTCTTTGAGACCATATGTCTAAACAATGTGAAATTTGGCACTTGTTCATGGCTACCTCTTCTACCATGATTGCAAAAAGCAAGTCAATATACAAAACTCTATATCCACAACCTCAATTAACCTTGTTCTGCAGTCATATTGAATTGTGCTATTTTTACTTACAGTACTCCAAAGCAATAATATTAAAATGTATTATTAGAAATACATTTATAAAATGTATAGGTTTGCTATAGATCTAACAGCAAAATCTTCTATGCTAACCAGACTCTGGTTAAGTGTACACACGGATGCTGATCCCTGACAGAATACCCCTCCGAAGGGGCAGCCTCAGGACGAACCAACTGGACCGGAAGCTGGACACCTGCAGACAAAGGAGAAATTGTTCATATTCCAGATGCCAGGTCCCAGCTGGGCGTAACGAAGGATCCCTGTACTATATAGGGTTCCAGGTCTTCATATAGAGGGACTGAGCATGTAGAATCGCCATGATCATGGAGAGACCTGGACACAGATGGGCACAGATAGGGGTCAAGGGCACCAGAATACCTAGTGTTCATGTAGGCAGAGGGTAGTGGGGCAAGCTGCACCATGTCTTCCGACTCTTCAGCCAGGGATCTTGTATGATTAGACTGACTGTGTTTCTTCCGCTGGCGTCTCCTAGTCCTGGCTTTGGATGTGGTACCAGTCTCGCCCTCCAGGGTGTTGTGGACAGTACAATCGTCCATCATAACAGTACCCACACAATGAGGTGGTGCTACTGCAGGAAGTTCCTTTTCTCCAGGTTTGTCGTCACAGGGGAAGTCACTGCGTTGTATGCAGTCTTGTCAGGGTCTCTTTATCGGGAAGAGAGGTGGTAGTCCCCACATACTTAGCAGTCTGCAGCTGGAGCTCACAATCCGAGTCCACAGTATCCCAATCCTCTGACTCAGGGTCTTGTGGGTAACCGTGCCAGGAAAACGTAGATGGTACTTGCTGGCTGGGAGTGATGGGAGTCACAGTCAGCGTTACTGTAGCAGTCTTGGGTAGCTTAACTGTTTCTCTGAGGTGTAGAGCTTCCTCAAACCTTGCCAGATCTTCTTTACGCACTATGGCCCCAATGGAGGCGTATACACAACCCTGGTTTAGGGGTTCCGTTGCCATGGGAGTGTGGATGATCATAGCTGCAGTGGATTTTGGATAGGAGTGGGTCCCTTGTATACAGTAGGGACCCTGATCTTCTGGTACAGGTTCATACCTAGGTATAGGGTTCAGGGCAACAGCAGCACCAGTCATTAGCTGCTGCCTGGGAGCACTACCCGGAAACTGGGTGGTCATAACATCCATAGGAGTCGACTGGTCTAGCTCCTCGGGTACTGTAGTAATAGTCCATCAGTAATTCAGGATCTGAAGCTACAGTGGCGATGTTTTCTCTCTCTCTTCGGATGATAGACCCGTCCTCCTCCTCAGAGCTGATCTCCTCCAGTATCCTACCCCTGGATTTAGCAGACGAGACTTTCCTGGGGGTAGGAGTAGCAGTAGGCCGGGACGCAGCCTTAGAAACCGGAGCCTTTCTGGCTTCATGCTTGGTCTGGGGTTCTTCCTCCTCGTCTTCAAAATCCACCAGAGACCTCTGGGTACAGTGGGCTTGAGTCTTTTGGGTGCAGGCTTCGGTGTAGGAGGCTTTCTGGGTGCAGGCTTGGGAACCTGTGGTGCAGAGACATGAGCATGGGTTGCATCTTTAAACACCGGAGTTCTTTCATAAACAGTCTTTTTCATGGGGGTTTGCTGTGACACCATAGCCGGCTCGGGTGCGGGAGCTGGCCTTTTTGGGGGTCTTGCGGGACAGGCTGCGAGCCAGTGGTCTCTTGAGGCACAGTAGATACAGAGACCCTCAGTCATCCTCCTGGCGCGCTCCTCTGGAGCTAGCAGGCCTTTGGCTTTCTTTGCTGGGGAAACACACGTATTGGGAGTGGTGCTTCTTAGGGAGTCCATTAAGGCCCAGACCTGATCCAGGATCATACATAGCCAGTACGCCATATCATCCAGGGCTGGTAGCATCCCTGCGGGCTCAGTTGTTGGGCTCTGCATTCTGTCAGGGTGGCACCTGGCATACGCCGTGGTGGGACCTAATTGCAGGGGGTTAGAGCCCTTTAGGCAGGGATATGCAGAGGATACCTTGGGGCAGGTTGTCTATGTGACGGAACCGTTCTCTTCCGCCTGTCCCTGGCTCTCCAGACACCCCCTTTCCAAGATCAGCCTGGCCTCTGAGTTGCTTGGAGCTCAGTGCCTCGAGTAGCCTTATTTGCAGCTCCAGACCTGCTGGGTCTGAACCTCTGCCTTGGAGCCTCTTTTCATTTCCAGAAGGCCGCTCTGTGCCTTCTGAGGTTGAGTGTAGTGTAGCGTAGCTGAAGGAGACACCAGACAAGCTGTATGTTCCAACAGGATTCTCTCTTTTTATGGAAGATTTCACTGGATATTTATACAAAATACAGCAATGCACATCCAAACTTCCCGCCCACCCCAACAGTTCTGATTGGTTGGTTCCAAGACCACTGTAGGTTTCCTTCAGGTATAATTTGCATACCAAATGGTGAACATGTACCTAAAGTCTATAATTACATTATGTCAGTTAGATTTTTACAATAAACATTCTTTAGCCTTTAGCTCACACAACATTTACATAATCTATTGTTCTAACACATCAGATTAAAGACAAACACTATCCCAGACTTCTTGAATCAAACATGCAGCCAGATAAGGGGAAAATCCCTTTTGCATAAATTACACAGTAGTAAAGCTTGTTTACTGGCTACACAAAAACACATTTACCTACAGAAATATACACTAAGTATATTTAAAACTAAAGCTACGCAATTTACACTACATTTAAACTAAAACCAGGCAATGTAAAATATATTTAAAATCACACAATATAAATGAACATAAAGTCTTTCCCAAGGCAATTGTCTATGTCTTTTGGGGTTTTCGCCATTGGAAATAAAAGTCTTGGGGTTTGACGCGGGGAGTGCTCTGTCAGTTCCATGACATAGCTCCCTTTCCCCAAAGGAGTCCAACGACCATGGTTGGATCCCAACGGGTCAACTAAGGTTCGTTGGAGCATTAGTCCATACCTGGGTCCATAGTCTGTTGGGAGGAGGCAAACTCTTCTCCAGCTGTCCTGGCTCGGGAAAACAACCAGCCTTAGTAGCGCATTGAGGGCCCCTCCTGTTCTCCCAGGCCGTTGTGGGTACACCACATTGCTGGTACCCCCTCCTGGAAAAAGGGCTCGCTGCTGGGGAGAGGTCCCGCCTGTACCTCCGCTCAGGTTATCAAAATACAGTGTGAAAAATGTGCCAACTGCACCTGCTCCTGGTGCTCTAGTCAGCACTAGACCAATGCCCCCAGCACAGGGGGTTGAAAATCATCTGCCTCCACTCCCGGCATCACAAACTGATGTGGGGGAGCGAGGTCATCTTTATCCACTCTCTGAAGCTCGCTTTGCTGCTCGTGTGAAGCGGGGAGGATCAGAGAAGAACAGGGGGCAACCAAGGCCTCCGGCACAAGGGGTTGAAAGGATGGGCAGAGACCGACTGTGCTCTGCCCTGTAGCCAGCACTTCTGCTGGGGGGATGGCTTCATTCACTCCCAGTGGGGATACCGGCTGCTGGAGAGGCAGCTCCTGGAGATCACCTTCGAGGCTCTCCAGATGTATATTAGGGTTTGGGCAGAGGCCAGCGGCGCTCTGCACCATAGCCAGCACTTCTGCTGGGGGGTTGGACACGAGAGTAGTGTCCGCTGGTGGGGATGGGGGGAGGGCTTCCTCCACTCGCGTTGGAGATGGAGAGGGCCATTCGGACCCGTCCGTCCGTTGTTCAGGCATGACATGGGCAACCCCAGGCTCATCCTGGCAATTTAGCATCTGCAGTGCTTCGTGCAACAACGCCACTTCTTCCATGGCGGGCAAGATGGGAAAATGTAGGAGCACTTCCAGCTCCATTTCCTCAGGTTCCTCTGTCCCCTCCAGACTGTCCGCTCCTTTTGCCGGACAGTCCCCGGCCTCTATCACCGCCATAAATCAGGCCTTCAAGCTCCCTCAGCCATCCTTGGCTGGGAGCACATTGGGGCCAATCTGGCTACTCTGCCCCACATACCAAAAACTCTCCTGTGGGGACATCAGTTTCGGCCCCTTTCCCGAGGTAGTCCTCCTCTAAAAGTGCCCAACCATCCTGCTGGGTCACACTGGTGGAAACCGCTCACTCATCCACCATTGTCTGCCAGTAATCCTCTGGTTCTTGGCGGTAGAGGCCAGAGGCATGTGGTGCCGTGGTCCGCACTTCAGCCGGCACCACATAATTGTCCCAATCCAGAGGCTCCGGGGCCTCAGACTGCCCCGCCTACCTCGCAGCTCAGCCACCCAGAGTTCGTGCTGCCGCTCACGCTCCCTCTCCTGGCGATCCAGCTCTCTTTCCAGCACTCTTTCCTGCCGGGCATCCTGCAGCATTATGTCTGAGGTGAGAATATGGGGTTCCTAGTGGTGCAGTAATTTGATTTAAGTACACTCCTTATGTGATAAAACCCAAAAAGTGTCAATGGCTAGTTGCGTGTACCATACATATTTCAGTATATATTACAAAGTGCAAATGCAGATCACAGAGGGTATAAAGTGCTAGTACAGCTGTCTGAACATGCAGTAGGAATAAAGTGCAGATGCAACAGTGCAAAATTAATGTGATAAAACAAACCTATTAAAATCAAGGTTCAGGCTATAATGACCAGTGGAGTCCATAAAAAGGACTATCTGCCAATGTTCAATACGTATTAAGAGGTCAAAAAAAGTCTTTGCTGGTAGTTTATCCAGTTCCTAAGTGGCTGGGTGATGCATCAAAAGTGCTCAAGAATAGTGTCAATATTACCCTTTCCACAAATGTAACGGGCCTGTTTGGACGTATCCGTTCCTCTAATAGTCTTGATGGGCTTCGCAGCAGGAAATATAGGTGGTAAAAAGATGAGATGGTAGTGCAATAACGTCTATATGTGTAAAACACAATGAATTAAGAATTGCACACTTACAGACTCCAGAGCCATTTGAATCCAGGCTCTGGAGTGGAGCGCCTTGTGCCTAAATACAGGGTGGTCACTGCCCTTCTTTACAAGGTCTTCTTATTCCACCTCAAGCAGGGAACACAAGAGCAGAAAAGAGACAGTACTGCGCCACTAGGAACCCCATATTCTCTCCCCGATTCTATCCGCACATCCTTTCGAGAGCCTGTGCTACCTCCTAGTCGGCAGCACCAACCTAAATCGACACATCTAGATACGAGCGCCTCTACCGAACCCCTCCACTTTCTTATGTCTGAGGTGGCCCGACTAATGGCTTCCTTGGATGTATCACTCCCATACAGGGCCATTCGTTGCCGGACCCTCTGCTGGAATAGGTCCTCAGCTGACCAGGGTCTTTGGTCCATTTTGGTTAGCTGGATGATTAGGGCATCTTTGTCCTTGGATCCGGCGATCCCTCCTCGGCTCTCCAGCAGGTCTCTCAGGGTGTCTCGCTTGCAGTCTGCATAGTTGGCCATCTTGGGGTGTCTCAGTGTTGGAGAGCCTCTATCCACACCGCTGCCAGCCAATGTGACAGAACCGTCCTCTTCCGCCTGTCCCTGGCTCTCCAGACACCCCCTTTCCAAGATCAGCCCGGCCTCTGAGTTGCTTGGAGCTCAGTGCCTCGAGCAGCCTGATCTGCAGCTCCAGATCTGCTTGATCTGAACCTCTGCCTTGGAGCCTCTTTTCATTTCCAGATGGCCGCTCTGTGGCTTCTGAGGTTGAGTGTAGTGTAGCGTAGCTGAAGGAGACACCAGACGAGCTGTATGGTCCAACAGGATTCTCTCTTTTTATGGAAGATTTCACTGGATATTTATACAAAATACAGCAATGTACATTCAAACTTCCCGCCCACCCCAACAGTTCTGATTGGTTGGTTCCAAGACCACTGCAAGTTTCCTTCAGGTCCTCTTCAGTTAGAATTTGCATACCAAATGGTGAACATGTACCTAAAGTCTATAATTACATTATGTCAGTTAGATATTTACAATAAACATTCTTTAGCCTTTAGCTCACACAACATTTACATAATCTATTGTTCTAACACATCAGATTAAAAGACAAACACTATCTCAGACTTCTTGAATCAAACATGCAGCCAGAGGAGGGGAAAAGCCCTTTTGCATAAATTACACAGTAGTAAAGCTTGTTTACTGGTTACACAAAAACACATTTACCTACAGAAATATAAGTATATTTAAAACTAAAGCTACGCAATTTACACTACATTTAAACTAAAACCAGGCAATGTAAAATATATTTAAAATCACACAATATAAATGAACATAAAGGCTTTCCCAAGGCAATTGTCTATGTCTTTTTGGGTTTTCGCCATTGGAAATAAAAGTCTTGGGGTTTGACGCGGGGAGCGCTATGTCAGTTCCATGACAGTCTGAGGCAGGTAAGAGTCATTGGCGCGGTACAAAAGGGCAAACCAGGGAGGATAGTCAGGATGGTCCGTGTTCAGTGGCTGGCAGCAGTAAGGCAATGTCGGTGGGATAAGCAGGGTCTGGTACAGGGTTAACAACACAGGAACACAAAGCAGGGTATCACTGGGTAGACTTGACAATGGGTAGACTTGACAATGCAAAGCCAAGTTGCAGGAGTGGGAGTTGATCTTTTATTGACAGACAGACAGACAGGAGAGTGTGGTGTGTGTTTTGGTGTTTCACTTTGGTTTAACCCCTATCAGTGCTGGATAGGGCTGAGGCAGCACTTTTCCTGGATAGCACTGATGCAGATCTGGTTGTGTGTACACACGGGTGCTGATCCCTGACACACATTACTGTGGAGCTCTGTGACACCCATACAACAATGCACATTATGGGGGTGTCACAGAACTCCACAGTAATGTGCAGTGTTTATGAGGGTGTCAAAGTGCTCCACAGTAATGTGTGGTATGTATGAGGGTGTCAAAGTGCTCCACAGTAATGTGAAGTGCGTATGAGGGTGTCCCAGAGCTCCACAACAATAAAACCCACAGTAATGTGCAGTGTGTATGAGCATCCCCCATTACATTGCACCCCCCTTTTCATTTTGTTTTCCTTCTTGCACCCCGCTTTTAATTTCATTTTCCTTCTTGCATCCCCCCTTTTCAATTCATTTTCCTTCTCCCCCCCCCTGAACCTGCGGGCTGGTTGAGTCCTGGGTCCTGGCTGAGTCCCACGGCTCCACGTTCATCTGATCTATTCTTCATGTTAATGAAGCACTGGGAGGAAGCAATGAACACTTCCTGCCAGCACCGTAGGCACAGAGGTCACATGAAGGCGGTGCGATGAGGAGGATGTCTGGCCGGGATTGTAAAAACTAGCGGCCACTGAGGGGCGGGGAGGCATTTTCCATGTGGAGGGCCATATGGCCCGCCGGATGGCTGCCCGGCCGGACACCCTCTTCAGTTGGTTTAGGCTGCCTTGCCTGGCTATGTTGGCCGTATGGCAAGGGAGGCTAACGGCCTACCAGGCAAAAGCCCGGTTTGCCTGGTCATCAGCCAGATCACCATGTGTCATATATAACGTATTCTTTGTTTAGAAATGGAGCTAATCATACTTGTAATTGACTAAAAGATGACAGAAAATTACTCACCATATGAGTACAGTACTGGAACACAGTCTTTGAATGAGCATCCTGCCCCACAGCAGAGATAAACAGCGGCTTCTGACCCAGTCGACTTAAACAATCTGGAGATGAATAGTTTTTAATGAGCAAATGAGAAAAAAACACACAGATTAAAACCACAGATAAGGGGCCACATTAATTGTAATGTAATCCACGCTAAAACGGGGGCGGTATTGAGAAAAAACTGCCCACAGTTTTCTCCCTACCGCCCCCGTTTTATCGTGGAATTACAATACAGGCACTTAAAAAGCTGCCTGCATTGTTACCGCGCACTACGCCCCTGGATGCTCGCGGCAGCGCTGAGTGCAGCCGTGAGCATCCACTCGATGGAGTCCATAGGACTCCATTGGGCCAGACGCGGGCGGTCACATGACCTGCCAGATCTCGCCTCGCGAGATCCGGCCGGTCAGCGTAGTGATACGCAGGGAGAGACTGGGGGGACTTTTTCCCCATTCAATTCCCTGCCCCGCCGGACAGAGGAGGCGGTTGGAGCCACGGACCTTGCCGCAGGACAGGAGGTGAGTATACAAATTTTTTTTTAATTTTTTGGATGGCGTTAACGGATTCTGCAGAAGCAGAATCCGTTAACACCAAGTCCTGGCTTTGGTTAACTTTCTGCTAACAGAGCCGGATGTTAATCAGCGTTAGGACTTTGTAATGTGCCATGCTAGGCAAGTAGGATAAAATCTGTAGAGTCAATGTTTCCCCATGTAAAATAAACCTGAAGCAACGCATAACAATAGGTCTGTGTTTAACTCATTCGGTAAAAAAAACTGTCCTTGTTTGAGACTCTTCTCAGGTTATTCATGAAAAGGAAAACTCAGAATGCCCAAACATAATGTTGAGCTGAGGAGGACAATGTTGTGAATGTGTGGAATAGCATTGTGAGGTAAACTTTGGGCAGTGTAATATTAGAGTATAGCCAGTGCTGTATCTTGGCCTGGGCTGACAAGGACTAGGCCTAGGGTAGCATTTTCAATGGGGCGGCAAAAAAAGCAGCCCTCTGCATCAAAAAAGCTGCCCCAGCAGGTTCCTCAAGGAAGCTGGATGCGAGTGCTGTGTGATACAATCGATACACTGCCACCTCTGCTGATGCCAATAGGAACAAGCCATGTTTTGCCGGGGGCGGGGCTAGCGGGAGATTTAAAACCTGGCTGCAGCCTCCGCTTACACTGTATCAATCAAGGAGACGTGAGTTCTCATGGCCCTCTGCGTGTCCACCCACTTCCGGCATTGCTGCCCACCCTGCATCTTGGCGTCCTTTACTGCCACATTCTGGCTCCCTCCCTCGTGCGTGGCTCCCATTTTAATCAGCCGGTGCAGCCCATCCATAACCAGGTACACGTCTCCCTGCCCTGCCCTCAGGCATCTCAGTCCGCACGTGAGCTACTGGCCTCTCTCCTTTTAGGAGCCCCTTCCCAGCACTCGCCCTGCAAAGAGGCCCCCGCTGCAAGCTGGAGATCACACGGCTCTGCCCCAGTCTCCCTTGTGGCGCTCTGTCCTTTTATCTGCTCCTTTGTTGCTTTCCCCATCTAGGGTCTTGGCACCCCTCCTGCGTGCTCTCACACCCGGCAGCAGGGCCGGATTAAGATCTCTATGGGCCTGGAGCTGAAGATTTTGGTGGCTTTTTTTGGAATTTAGTGAAATGAAAGCAGATTTTAGGTTATAGTGCAGATACGGCTATATCTAACCAGGCAGATACTGTGTGAGTAAATTTACATTCAGATTTCAATCATTTAAAGCATGTAAAATAATTTTTTCACATTTTATCATCCAAACCTTTAAGGTTATATATTCTATAGGGAATTCTTGTTAATTTTTTTAAAATGGGATCCTGTTACTGCATTTTTCTGAGAAAATATACAATTTTAACCAAAAAAATAAAATATTTCCCTTGTGTTTTTTGAATAATATGACTATGTATAAAACACTGATCTTGCTCCCAGCGTGGGAAATGAGAAGGTGAGTAATGGCAGTGGTATTGCTCATTTTATAAGTGACAAATGGACAATGCCATTGCAAATAAAAAGCTAAAAAGTTTTTGGGTTTTCCATTTAGATTTTACATGGTCATGTTTGGTATTAATGCAAAGGCCAGACGCTGACCTGTCCAATGACACCTCCCTTGACCTTGTAAGGTGTAAAGATTAGTAACGCATGGTTCCAAAGTCACTCCCCCAGTGCACTTTGCTGCAGTGCGGTGGTTTAGGTTTTCTGGTGTAACAATACGTAATAACGGATCGTGTCATCACCTCCACACTTGAGATGGTGAGTTAGTGCAGCATCATTGTTCACTTTATAATTGAAAAGTGGAAAGTATTGCTGTGTTAGAAAGAAAAAATAAAGTAATATTTATTATTTTATTTTTTATTGTTACATAAAACCTGGTCATGTTTGGTATCATTGGAAAGGGCATACTCTGGCCTTTCCAGTGATACCTCATATGACCCTGTAGCTGCTATGGTGTTGGAGATAATGGGGACCACATTTTCATAAATGCAGACATTGTTATTTTTTCTCTGGGCCTATTCTGGGACATGGGCCTGGAGCTGCTGCTCCATCTGCCCCTATGTTAATCCGGCCCTGCCCAGCAGTTAGCATCGTGGCTCTTGCAACAGCTGCATGTGTCTCTGTCCCCAGCCTTCCGCCCAGTTCCCGATCTCCCTTCCCCTCCCATATCTGTTTTGAATGTTTGGCACCACCTGGTGGACATATACAGGGTTATTCAAAGAGATCCGAATGGCTGGAGAAAGGTAACTGAACGCTGAAAATCAGCGTTCGGTTACCTTTCTTGGCCATTCGGCTATCCAGAGAGCAGGCAATTCGCCAAATCCTGGCGAATTGCCTGCACATACGGTGCCTGTTCGGTGCCTGTTCGAGGGCAGCGAAATCCCCATAAAAAAGCACTGCTTCGGCTATTCAGAGAGCACAAACCAGCAGTGAAAGATTCCTGAAATGCCCTGCCATTCGGTAGTTTATTTCGGCAAGTTTATTCAGGAGAATCCCATAGGCTTCAATGTTAAAAATATTCCCGTTTTAATTCAATATTTAGTAAACAGTTCATTATAAAATTCTGCAGTAAAGAGTCTCTTTATTTATAGATTTTTTAGGATATTTTAAGCATTTTTCTTGTTTTTTTTTTAAAAAAAGTCAATTTTTTTTACTTTACTTATTTTTTCTGTAACAGCCCTTTTTATTATCATTCCCTGGACCTCACATGTAAATTTCAGACATTTTCGCTCAGTAGTTTCTTTGCAAACAGTGTTTCACTTTTCAATCATTCATGCAAACTGTTTTCTCTGCTTTTTCCGGAGGCTAAGCTGCGTGTGATCGGCTCCTGCTCGGGTTTTTCCGGCGTCTTCGACGGGTTGCGGGTTTTAGGCTTGCATTCGCAGGGTTTTGCGGTTAGTTTTCGTCGGGTTTGCGGTACCTTTTCCCTGCAATTCGGGGACCCTGTGGTGCTTGCTGAATACACCGCAGGGTCACTGAAATGGGATCGGCAAAAGGAACCGAATTGAAGAGAACGAAAAGTCACCGAACGTGCGGTGACTTTTCGAATCTCTTTGAATTACCCTGTTAGTAGAGGCCAGGTAGCAAAAAAAAATTAAACCTGGTGGAAAAACCTCTTTAAACTAGGTAAAAAAAATTCAGGATTGAGGGTGTCACAGAGCTCCACATTAATGTGCAGGATTTGAGGGTGTCACAGAGCTCCACAAAATTGTGCAGGATTTGAGGGTGTCACAGAGCTCCACATTAATGTGCGAGGTTTGAGGGTGTCACAGAGCTCCACATTAATGTGTGGGGTTTGAGGGTGACAGAGCTCCACATTAATGTGCAGGGTTTGAGGGTGTCACAGAGTGCCACAATAATGTGCAGTGTTTATGAGGGTGTCAGAGCTCTACAGTAATATGTGCAGTGTTTGAGAGTGTCACAGAGCTCCACAGTAATGTGCAGTATGTGAGGTGTCACAGAGCTCCACAGTAATGTGCAGGGATTGAGGGTGACACAGAGCTGCACATTCATTAATGTGCAGGGTTTGAGGGTGACACAGAGCTCCACATTAATGTATAGGGTTTGAGGATGTCACAGAGCTCCACAATAATGTGCAGGATTTGAGGGTGTCAGAGCTCCACATTAATGTGCAGGGTTTGAGGGTGTCACAAATCTCCACATTAATGTGCAGGGTTTGAGGTGTCACAGAGATCCACATTAATATGCAGGGTTTGAGGGTGTCACAGAGCTCCACATTAATGTGCAGAGTTTGAGGGTATCACAGAGCGCCACATTAATGTGTGGTGCTTATGAGGGTGTCAGAGCTTTACAGTAATATGTGCAGGATTTGAGGGTGTCAGAGCTCCACATTAATGTGCAGGGTTTGAGAGTTTCACAAACCTCCACATTAATGTGCAGGGTTTGAGGTGTCACAGAGCTCCGCAGTAATGTGCAGTATGTGATGGTGTCACAGAGCTCCACAGTAATGTGCAGGGTTTGAGGGTGACACAGAGCTGCACATTAATGTGCAGGGTTTGAGGGTGACACAGAGCTCTACATTAATGTGCAGGGTTTGAGGGTGACACAGAGCTCCACATTAATGTGTAGAGTTCGAGGGTGTCAGAGCCCCACAGTAATGTGCAGTGTTTACGAGGGTGTAAGAGCTTTACAGTAATGTGCAGTATGTGACGGTGTCACAGAGCTCCACAGTAATGTGCAGTATGTAAGGGTATCACAGAGCTCCACAGTAATGTGCAGCATGTGAGGGTATCACAGAGCTCCACAGTAATGTGTGGTGTGCATAAGGGTATCACAGAGCTCCACAGTAATGTGCAGTGTATATGAGTAACCAATTAGAGTGGCTGTGACCCAGTATACTTGACATGCATGACCAGCTCTTTGCAAAAATGGTTGAATTTACACATTTCAATATTTTATCTGTTAAAATAATAGATACAACATTTGAAACGGTATACAAAATATACAAGTAGGCACTTGTCATCCACTTTTAATATACAGAGAAGATGAGGCGGAGCTCTAAGGGGAAAAGGTGGAGCCTAAAGAGGAAGGGTGGTGTTTAAACAGAAAGAGGTGTGGCCTTGACATGAAATTTAAATTAGGGGGTGCACAAATTTAGTCAGGCCTAGGGCAGCACAAAACCTAAATGCCTGAGTATAGCAGAAAAAGTAAGAGAACTGCCCGGTCAACACTTTTATTGGGTAAGGAATGGGTTAGTGAAGGAGTGAGAAAGTTCAGGAGCCTTGCCCCTTATTAGCCATTTAGGGGTTAAGATCCAGATGTGCCAAAGGGTTTCAGCCAGGCACATAGGCGTCTCTAGGGAGGGGGCAAGGGGTGGCAATTCCCCCCCCAGGTTATTCCTTGGCCCCCCCATGTGCCCCCCACCAAAAATCAGCATCCAGCTTCCCGCACATCTTCAGACTGCTCTATCATCAGCCCTGTGCATCGTACATGATCGATCTAGTTATCTTTGGAAAGGGCAGAGTCTATATATTACATTGTGTATTACTTTTGCCTTGGTTTAGTTATATATTAAGGGTTAATAGGCAGGTTTCATCCCTCACAGTACACATTTTTTTTTTCCTGTTATTAATGGCATTTTAGGAATTAATGGGTAGGCGCCATGCCTCACAGTGTATATATTTCATGTTTTCCCTTTATGGCATTTTAGGGGTTAATGGGCAGGCTACATGCCTCAATGTCAGGTATTGTACCGGGGTGGTACTGAGCATGGGATGCGGTGATGCACCAGTACAGGGGTGTGCAATGAGCGGTGAGTTGCTGCAGGAAGCAGCAAAACAATTAGTTTGGAGGTGAGGAACTGGACACGTATAGGGCTTGACAATAGGGAAGCAGGAAACAAACCAGGAGAATGGAATCTTGGACACACTAGATACTGGAGGGTATGGAGACACAGGAAAGCCTAGTAACGACGGCAAGATTTGGGATTCAGGATAACGCAGGAGAATCACAGCATAGGTCCTCTTTCACTGGTAGTGGTTTGGCAACGCTGTAGCAAGGAGGAGAGGGGGCGTGGCCCTTTATTCAGGTAAGTCATGTGACCTATGGTGTGTGTGTTTTAACTGAATATGTGCTGGATCTCAGTTCTGGAAATAAGCAGCACAGGAATGAAGCTGCCCTCAAGTGCAGACACAGATCAGATGCACAATACTTGAAGGGGGCTGCCGAGGCATGGTTTAATGCTTTCCCTTGATTAATGGCATTTTAGGGTTAATGGGTAGGCTACATGCCACACTATTATTTTTATTGTATTTCCCTGCTTTAATGGAGTTTTAGGACCGTGTCAGACGTGCAGAGCGCACTGCAGAATGAAAGGAACGTCCGTGAGAGTGGGCGTTCTTTCTACTCTCTGCTGCCGCTGAGTGCGTTCAGCTGTGGAAATCGCGATCCTCCTATGGAGGATCGCACTTTGCAGCTCCGTTGACGCGCTTTCCAGCGCATCAATGGAGAGATTCGCTACAAAGACACTTGCTGCGTGCACAGTTTGTGCGCAAGCGTGTGACAGGCCCCATCGCTGAATCACGCGGCTGCGACAGGCGCCGGTAAGTGCGGGCGCATGGGCGTACTAGGTGCGCTCGTCTGACACGGTCTGTAGGCCTGTGTCAGACGAGAGCAGTTTTCACGTCCGTTTTGCCGCACATTAGTACGTCCTTGGTAGCAGGGAATCATGACCAATGAAGCCCCACACATGAAGTATGTCCGTACGGAAGTGCGGACACACAACGGATGCGGCAAAAGGACGCACGTTAGGCAAGAACGTAAAACCACTAGAACGGACGTGAGGAATGCACCACGTCCGCAACGTCCGCATAGCTTTGTGTGTGAGTGATGAACGAGGTCAGACGGACCGCATTTGTGCGTCCAGCATTTTTGACGGACAAAATGGTTTTGCATTTTAAATCTATTTTCCCTGCTACATCAGTCAAAAATAACGTCAGTTAAAAAAACGGACTGTGTGGCCACTACCTTGTCGTCAGTCAGAAAGTACGTCCGTACAAAATGCTCTCGTCTGACACCAGACTTAGGGGTTATTTTGGAAGTTAGACTCTATAGGGTCTATTCATTCTTAGATCCTTTGCTTTTTGTCACATTTCGGGGAATCAGTTTCACCGAAAATATGGTGAATTCCCTATTTAGCGAATGATCACCATAATTTGCAAAAATTGGAGTCACTGAATCAGGTATCGGACATCGGCAAAAAACACTGGATTGCGGCAAATAAAATATTGAATTTAGGTATCGGGTTAGTACAACATAAAGCTATCATTGCATCACATTACTCTGGGGTTTTGGAATCTTATTTATATATGCTTATTTAGTTTTTTTCATTGGTATGATTTAGTGGTGAAAATTATTAGTGCCCCCCAGTTTTGACTGTGGTATCTTATGTGCCCCCCCCTATATATTGTTCCTAGAGTCGCCACTGGCCAGCCACCATTTACAAAGAGTACCAGGTAGACTTGTGCACCGATTTATTTTTCGATTCGGTTCGTTCGGATTTTTAAAATTTTCGTTTTGGGTCGTTTCGGCTGATTTCCGTTTCGGGTCGTTTCAGTTCATTTTTCGTATCGACTTTTTTTTTTCGTGATATCGGCCATTTTCGTGTTTTCGGGTCGGATCGTTTTTCGTATCGACTTTTTTTTCGTGATATCGGAAATTTTCGGTATTTCTGTCGATATGGTAATTCTGCCGATTCTATCGTTTTTTATTAAATAAAGATCCTTTTTTTCTTATGAATATGCATTGCACAACTTTATTTATTCATATTAAAATGGTATGAATATGAAAGGAACAAAAATGAACAAAACAATTTAAAAAATGCAAAACTGACCCAAATGGTCTGTTTCGGTTTTTGACCGCGGTTCGTATGTAGATCGTACGGAACCTCGAAAACGGCTCTATTTCGGAGTACTCCGCACAAATTAGCTTGCTTTGCAAAACACAAGTATGGACACTTTTAGTGATTGATATGTAGCATATAAACTTCACGATTAAACGTTATTTTAGAAATTTCCCTTCGGTTTGGGTCGTAGTCGGATCCGTTTCGTCCGCGGGTCGCGCATGCGCGCGGATGTCAGTCTCCATTACGGCCTGTTGTAAACTTTACGGAGCCATTGTAGAGTTTGACAATTTTTTGGACAGGCCAAAAAGAATTTATATTGTCATCCCATAATGGCTCAAAGAGAGTCCCATTCAGACACCTCATCCCCTTCCACCCCAGAGACACCCAGGAAGAAGCGGGCCAGCAACATGGCATTTGAGGAGATGGTGGAGCTGGTCTGCATCTTCGAGAAATGTGACTATGACTGCCGTAAGAGCCCTTACGGCAGCAAGAACGATGTCTGTCCGCAAGGACCGAAGTAACGACCAGCTGCGGAAGCGCTGGTCCGACCTTAAGACATGCGAGGAGGAGCAATTGAGGCACATCCGGCGTGTCAAAGCCAAATGTAAGTGTCATGTTATATTGGAAAGCGCTGCGCAAACTGTTGGTGCTATATAAATCCTGTATAATAATAATAATAATGTGCTTGCATGTGCTAATGTGCACAGAAATACGTTGATTGATCTTGCCCTTTTTTCATGCAATGTGTATAGCTTTGCGTTTTCAGGACTCATAAATGCATTTTTGCCATAGCGCTTCTTTTTTGTGATTTTACGTATTCGTGAAAATTGTGATATTTGATATATGTGTAGATGAAATTACAATGCTGGATTTCTTTTGGCACTGTGTACTGTAGTGTGTTGGGGGGAGGTTGTTGTGACTGAGTGATGCATACGAGATGACCCTCAGCTTGCCCAATATTGGCTCCCACCTGCGCATCAACAAAAATCTCTGAGCCTCTGCTAAGTGGGACATGTAGTTCTTCTGAAAGTGCATCCAAACAGAGCCACGTTCAATACCTCAGCAGCTGCTGAATTGATGCAGCGCAGCAATTCAATTTGCTGCAGCAGTGTCACTGAATGCTTTGGATGCGAATTTCAAAACAAAATGGCCGATTTCTGTAGTTTCTGCAATATCCACAGTTTTATTAGCAGAATCTGAGACTGAGGCCATCTTTGAAATAACTAAAAGCAGTCAGCACAATTCCGTTTTTTATGCACACACTACAAATGATAGTTTTTATTGAATAAACCGAATGTTTACTTCTGAAAAAAATATATAATTGAACCGTAATATATGTCTATGTGCAGGGGTAAATAATAAATAAATATTTTGCGACTTTAGAACTATGAGATGGGAGTAGTGGTGGGTCAAGCTGGTAGTGGGGAGTGGAGGGGTGTCTCAATATTTTTGGCAATATATCAGGGTTATTCAAAGAGAATCGAAAAGTCACCGCATGTTCGGTGACTTTTCGTTCTCTTCAATCCGGGCCGATTCGGCAATCCCATTTCGGCGACCATGCAAGCACCACAGGGCCGTCGAAGCGCAGGGAAAAGCTACCGCAAACCCGCCGAAAAGTCACCGCAAAAACCCAGCGAAAGCACGCTGAAACCTGCAAAAACATCTGGATTAACCCGCCGAAGACGCTGGAAAAACCCAAGCAGGAGCCGATCACATGCAGCGAAGCCTCTGGAAAAAGCCGACACCGCAGACGAGTGAAGTGAATAAATTAGCAAAACAGTTTGCATGAATGTTTGAAAAGTGAAACGCTGTTTGCAAAGAAACTACTGAGCGAAAATGACTGAAATTTACATATGACATCGAAGGAATGATAATAAAAAGGGCTGTTACAGAAAAAATAAGTAAACTTTAAAAAAAATCAGATTTAAAAAAAAAAAAAAAAAAAAATAATCCAGAAAATTGCTTAAAATTTCCGAAAAAATCTATAAATAAAGAGACTCTTTACTGCAGAATTTTATAATGAATGGTTTACTAGATATTTAATTAAAACGGGAATATTTTTAACATTGAAGCCTTTGGGATTCTCCTGAATAAACCTGTCAAATTAAAACACCAAATGGCAGGGCATTAGGGGAACCTTTCACTGCTGGTTTGTGTTCTCTGAATAGCCGAAGCAGTGCTTTTTTATGGGGATTTCACTGCCCTCGAACAGGCACCGTACGTGCAGGCAATTTGCCAGGATTTGGCGAATTGCCTGCTCTCTGGATAGCCGAATGGCCAAGAAAGGAAACCGAACGCTGATTTTCAGCGTTCGATTATCTTTCTCCAGCCATTCGGATCTCTTTGAATAACTCTGTATGTGTATAGATATACCATTTTTTCCAGTGTGCATTATTTATATGTTATTTTTCGGATTTGGGAGAAAACAGGAAGGCAAAGGCAGCAACTCACGCCCGGGGACCAGCACCTCCAGTGCCCCATTGGAGGGGGAGGCAGAGCCATGGGCGACCACCAGTTCTGGTATATACTGTTTTATTTTGCAACAACTTTTGGTCAAAGACAGAAACCTTTTTTGTTTACCGTATTTTCATTAAAAAAAATTATATATAGCACAAAAGGTGCAGGAGGAGGAGCAGGAGGAGGATGGTGATGAGAGGGAGCAACAGCCGCAGGAGGGCGCCCGTTCAGGTTTTTTACTGTTGTATTTTGCAACGACTTTTGGTCAAAAACAAATCAGTTTTGTTGTCTACTGTATTTTTTCTTTCTTTAATTTCTTAGATATAGCACCGGAAGAGGTGCTGACAGTGGTGGTAGAGGAGGAGGAGGAGGAGGAGGAGGGGGAGTCGGAGCCTCAGGAGGCCGCCAGCTCTGGTATATACTGTTATATTTTTTAATGACTTTCAGTCAAAAATAGAAACCTGTTTTACTTACTGTATTTTCCTTCTTTCATTTATTGGATACAAGGTGGAAAGCCTGCCCAGAGGGCAGTCTATTGTGGATATACTGCCCCTGCTCATGGATATATGCCCCAGCACGTGGATACTGCCCCAGCACGTGGATACTGCCCCAGCTCGTGGATATTGCCCCAGCTCGTGGATATTGCCCCAGCACGTGGATATTGCCCCAGCTCGTGGATACTGGCCCAGCTCCTGGATATTGCCCTCCAGCTCCTGGATATTGCCCCCCAGCTCATGGATATTGCCCCCCAGCACCTGGATATTGCCCCCCAGCTCCTGGATATTGCCCCCCAGCTCCTTGATATTGCCCCCAGCTCATGGATACTGCCCCCAGCTCCTGGATATTGCCCCCCAGCTCATGGATACTGCCCCCCAGCTCATGGATACTGCCCCCAGCTCATGGATATTGTCCCCAGCTCATGGATATTGCACCCCAGCTCCTGGATACTGCCCCCCAGCTCCTGGATATTGTCCCCAGCTCATGGATACTGCCCCCCAGCTCCTGGATACTGCCCCCCAGCTCCTGGATATTGTCCCCAGCTCATGGATACTGCCCCCGAGCTCGTGGATATTGCCCCCCCAAGCTCTCATGGATATATGCCCCAGATCAGACCCCAGACTAGACATGGGGCGGCTGTTCGAATGCTCTATCGGCATTCGGACAGCCGCCCCATGAGCTCCGCGCCAAACTTACCTTTCCGAGCGGCGCCGGGGAAGTGAAAGTTTCCCCACTTCCGGTCGTTGAAGGACCCAAGTCGCGGTCACGTGGGACTCCCACGTGACTGGGGCTTGGGTCCTTCAAAGAGCGGAAGCGAGGGAACTTTCCCTCCGCCGCTTGGGGGTTGGATGTGCGCGGCAGCCGGGTAGAGGCTGCGAGCGCAGCCTCTACCCGGCTGCTGTGTGCATCTTGTAACCGCCGCGGCGAGCGCACAGCCGGCTCGTGCCGGCTGAGGAAGCCAGCTGAGGAAGCCTTTGTCGGCGAAACGCGTCCTGGTCTTAAGTTTGGTAGATATGGTCTATCTATTTTTAAAGCAAATAAATGTTTTAATGTTTTAAATTTATTGCTGTCTGCCTCCATAACTCCTGCAAAGAAGGTCTGGGGAACACCTTACGATTCCCTGAGCGTATTGTGACGGAGCCAATAGAGGCTCAACAGTGTGTGAGTTCTAATTTGGCTATCTCCTTAAAACATAAAATTGTGTGTGATTTACCGCACTAGGAGGTGCCTTTTGGTTTTTATCAAATATCTCACAGTGTCCTTACTCTGGTGAACCCTGAAGAAATCGCTGGAAGGTTTTATGGGCAACCTGTATAAAGTCCCTGCTCGCCTTATTCCTGGGAGCCGGTTGTGGGCTCCACAGAATGTGAGTTGATAATCGATGTACAATACTCTCACTGTGGGTACTGTCCTACTGCGCAATTTTGGTCCTCTGTTTTTGTGTTTTCTCCGCACAGTACGTATTTCATCGATGCTGCTTTGAGAAGATCTTCCCCTAAAAGATAACGACTTCAGTTTATGGACATATTGAGTATCTACCCCACTGTCTTTTTTGGACTTCGGTCTCTTTAAGCGCTGTGTTGTTATTCTATCTACAAAATTCTTACTCAATTATAGTATAGATATAGAAGCCAGACTGGACAGGTCCAGCCTGAGGATGGCGATTGCAGAGCTATGCTAGGTTGACAATAACGTGCATGCCAACCTGGAGTTGCTACAGGAGTTGCAGGAGCATGTGAACAATGCTGTCGATTTCCTGGAACAGCTCTAGACCAGCCTCCTCCTCCCCTATGTTTGTCCCAGTTGGGTAGTTTGTAAATAAATTTTATATTTTTTCACTATTTTGTGTGTTTGTGTGCGTTGCTTTTCCTTACTTAATATATATTGCTTGGTTTCCTCACTGTTAAAATTATATGTACATAAATTTATTGACATTTCTATGGACCCTTTGTCATAAATTTGTCAACATATTTGTGGCCATGAATGTGACTGTGCACATTCTACAGTGCCTGCCTGGCCAAAAAATGTCACACACTTTAACACAACCTTGTACTGCCTTGAGATTTCATTACCGTGGCATGGTTTTGTTAAGCTTACGCGATGTCACAACATGGATTTTTGTCCACATTCATTGAATAACCAAGAACTTAGCAAAAAATATTGATGGCAGCACTGCGTGAAGTCTTCTTCGACACAACCCAAAGATTCTCAGTGTGGCTCAGGTCCAGGCCCGTCTTTAACGCAGGGCAAAAGGGGCAGCTGCCCTGGTCCCAGTCAGTGTTATGGGGCCCAAAGCAGCTGCTCCTGAGTCCTTGAGTACAGGCTGCCTCCCCTCCTTGGTGATGGAACCACAGCGAGGAGGTGAGGCCTCACGAGAGAGTTGAGGCATCTTGGGAGTTGTGTTTTGGCTCCTCCCCCTCACCATGCAGTTCCCCTGCATAGAGACAGGATTCAGGAAGCAGTCAGTGCTTCTGCTCAGCCCTGCTCAGCTCTGCTAGCCTGAGAGACAGCCTGAGCCTAAACAGCAAGCATGCAGTAAGAAGCAGGGCTCTGCTTACAAGACCCCCTGCTCCCCCACCTCTCCAGCTTGGGTATGTCACATGTTCATATGTATATGTGTGTGTGTGTATATATGTATGTGTGTGTGGATTATGCGTGGGTGTATTGTGGATGTGGAATATGTGTGGGTGTATTATGTATATGTGTGTGTATTATGTATATATGGTGTGTGTGTGTGTATGGATTATGTGTGTGTGTGGATTATGTATATATGGTGTGTGTAGATTATGTATATATAGTGTGTGTGTGTGGATTATGTACAGTATATATGGTGTGTGAGTGTAGTTTATGTGCATATATGATGCATGTGTGTGATGTGTCTGTATATATATGGAGTGGAAATGTGTGTGATGTAAATATCAAGTGTATATATGATATGTAAAAAACAAAGGAATTTTTATTTTGAACAATGATGCAAACAATTCACACAAAAAAAAGGAAATAAAGATATAAAATACACAAAAATGGAAAATGAAGGTAGTGCGTTCTGATATACAATAATACACAGGCAATAATTAGATTGTCCTATAGGAGCATCTTCGTATGGTTAGAGGGCTAATACTGAAGGTATAACGCCTTCACAATAATGCACTAATGCGTTAACTAATAGGGATGAGCCGAACACCCCCCGAGTTCGGTTCGGATCCGAACCCGAACTTTCTAAATGTCCGAATCCGAACCCGAACTCAATACAAGTCAATGGGCCTGAAAATTCGGTTTTTAGAGTGCCCTCCAAGAGGGCATATATGCTAGATATTTGCCATAAAAGGTGTATGGGGGTCCAGGTAGTGCCCTGGGGACAGGAAACAAGGACAAAAAGTTTTAAAAAATTTTTTTTTAAAGGGACAGTGCGTTTTCCATGAAATAAGGGTTAAAAATAAAAACGAAAAATTCCTTCAAATATCGTGCCTAGGAGGTCCCCATAACCTGCCCGTTTCAAATGATGGTAAATGCTTTTCTTTTAATCTATCCATAAACAACTGCTTGGGGCGGCAGCCTGTATAAAAAGACATTTTAGGACGCGCAGAAAAAGTTTAGTGTTTTTTTGGGCTAAATTATTGTGAAACTTATGCAGGCTTTGGATGAAAGTAACAATAGGTGCTTTAAAATTGGGCTTTTAGCGTCGGCAACAGTGCCGTCACACCGTAACCCCTCTGAGGATATGAATATGATACAGGCGTCAATGGCAGTGCACCCAGATATTGTGCCTTTAGTGCCAGGCATGCAAGTACTATCATACAGTAACCCCTCTGTGGTATTGTGGAAGAGTGCAGGGGTGGACCATGCGGTCCTATATTAAAAAGATATGAATCTGGGAATGGGCGTCAGTGCACCCAGATATTCTGCCTTTGGTGCAAGACTGCCAGGCCAGCAAGTATCATCATACAGTAACCCCTCTGTGGTATGGTGGAAGAGTGCAGGGGTGGACCATGTGGTTCTAAATTGAAAAGTTTTTGATCTGGTAATGGGCGTCAGTGCACCCAGATATTGTGCCTTTAATGCCAGGCCAGCAAGTATCATCATACAGTAACCCCTATGTAGTATTGTGGAAGAGTGCAGGGGTGGACCATGTGGTCCTATATTGAAAAGTTTTTGATCTGGTAATGGACGTCAGTGCACTCAGATATTGTGCCTTTAATGGCAGGCCATCAAGTATCATCATACAGTAACCCTTCTGTAGTATTGTGGAAGAGTGCAGGGGTGGACCATGTGGTCCTATATTGAAAAGTTTTTGATCTGGTAATGGGCGTCAGTGCACCCAGATATTGTGCCTTTAATGGCAGGCCATCAAGTATCATCATACAGTAACCCCTCTGTAGTATTGTGGAAGAGTTCAGGGGTGGACCATGTGGTTGGTCCTATATTGAATTTTTTTTTTTTATCTGTTAATGGGCGTCAGTGCACCCAAATATTGTGCCTTTAATGGCAGGCCATCAAGTATAATCATACAGTAACCCCTCTGTGTTATGGTGGAAGAGTGCAGGGGTGGACCATGCGGTCCTATATTGAAAAGTTTTTGATCTGGTAATGGGCGTCAGTGCACCCAGATATTGTGCCTTTGGTGCCAGGCCAGCAAGTATCATCATACAGTAACCCCTCTGTGGTATGTTGGAAGAGTGCAGGGTTGGACCCTGCTGTTCAAAAAATTTAAATGATATCAATCTGGCACAGGCGTCAGTGCAGCCAAATATTGTGCCTTTCATGGCAGCAAGTGCATTCACACCGTAACCCTTTTGTGGAAGAGTTCAGTGCTGGAGGTTTTGTGCATGCAGAAGATATACCCGATCTATTCCGTTACTTCGGCATCCGGGGATTGATAGCTGCTGATCCAGGACTGATTCAATTTTATAAATGTCAGCCGGTCTACAGAGTCGGTGGACAGACGCACTCTTTTGTCTCTGACAAAACCTCCAGCGGCACTGAACGTCCTTTCGGAAAGCATGCTAGATGAAGGGCAACCTAGTAGCTGCATTGCATATTGGCTAAGTTCTGGCCAGTGATCCAATCTCAACACCCAGTAAGCCAGTGGATCATCTGCTGGAAAGGTATCCAGGTCTGCCCTTGCCCCTAGGTAGTCCTGCACCATATGGTGAAGACGCTGGCAATGGGTGCCTACATTTGACGTCCCTGGGCGTCGAGGACTAAAAAAATTTAAAAATGCATCAGTCAAGCGGCCCTGGCCTTCACTGCTATTCCTCTGATCACCTGCAGCCTCAGAAGCACGTGTGTCAGCACTTGGTAATCTAACAGTGCCTGGAAAGGTGTTACACAAGTTTCGCTTTAGAGCGTCCTCAAGTTTTGTCATCCTGTGCTCCCTCTGTGCGGGCAGGATGAGCTGTGCAACTTTCCCCTTGTATCGTGGATCAAGAAGGGTTGCCAACCAGTAATGATCCCTCTCCTCGATAGCACGAATCCTGGGGTCCTTTAGCAGGCTTTGCATCATTAGGGAGCCCATACAGCGTAGGTTGGAGGTGGCATTAGCTGCCGAGTCTTCCTGGTCAATGAGGATGACCCCATCGTGCACTTCCTCCTCCCAGCCACGCACAAGCCCTTCTGTTTCTGGCCACACTGCCTTGAGGAATCCCCACCTTCAATGCCCCCAATACTTAAATAGTCCTCATCCTCCTCCTGTCTGATCTGAGTAGGACCCGCTGGAATGCTGTCTGCGGAAAGACTGGGGCCTTGAGAGCTAGGGAAGGCCTCCTCTTCCTCCCGCTGCTCTGCCTCTAGAGCCACATCTATAATTCCCCGCAGAGTGTGCTCCAGCAGGAACGCTAAAGGAATTGTGTCACTGATGCATGCACTGTCCCTGCTCACCATCCTCGTTGCCTCCTCAAATGGTGTCAGTACAGTGCATGCATCCTTGATCATCAGCCACTGCGGGGGGGGGGGAAACAAGTTGACCTGAACCTGTCCTTGTGCCATACTCACACAGGTACTCGTTGATGGCCCTCTGCTGCTTGTGCAGACGCTGCAGCATTGCTAATGTTGGGTTCCACCTGGTGGGCATGTCACAGATCAGACGGTTTGTGGGAAGGTGGAATTCTCTTTGAATTTCTGCCAGGCGAACGCTTGCTGGGAATGACCGTCTGAAGTGGCTGCAGACTTTTCTGGCCTGGATGAGAAGCTCTGGCATCCCTGGGTACTTGGTTAGGAAACGCTGTACCACTAGATTTAGGACGTGTGCTAGGCATGGTACATGTGTCAATTTACCCTTGCGTAGGGCGGAGAGAAGGTTGCTGCCATTATCGCAGACGATCATTCCCAGCTGAAGCTGGTGTGGTGTTAACCATCTCTGCACCTGTTCCTGCAGAGCTCACAGAATTTCTGGCCCGGTGTGGCTCCTGTCCCCTAAACAAACCAGCTCAAGCACAGTATGGCATCTTTTTGCTTGAGCCATTGCGTAGACATTGCGTTTTGGAACCTGCCACTGTGGTACAGCACATTCAGCAAATTCACGGAAGGGAGCAGAGTTCACCAGCTGGAAAGGCAGCAGCTGCAATGCAAGTAATTTTGCTAAGCTGGCATTTAGACGCTGTGCTTGGGGATGGTTGGGACTATATTTTTTCTTTCGCTGCAGCAGCTGCGGCAACGTAATCTGACTGCGTAAATCTTCAACTACTGGGATGATGTCACATTGTGAGGAAGGACCTGGTACATCCATTACTGTAGCATCATCCCTGTTGGTGGAGGTTGTAGGCAATGACATGGCAGGACATACAGTGGGGGTAGAGACAGATGAGGAGGAGGAGGACCTACGCAACGTTTTGCGCCAACGGGATGTGTGGCAGTTGTTTATATGTCGCCTCAAGCACATGGTACCCAAGTGTCCGGTATCTTTCCCACGCTAAAGCCTCATCTGACATAGATTACAAATAGCAACGCTGCGCTTTACTGCACATTTCTTAAAGAACTCCCAGACAACAGAGTTCCTGCATGTGTTCTTTGAGACAAGAGCGCTCTGCACCGGAGCAGCTCTGACATGTGATGCCTTGGACTGGCTAGTGCTACTGTTGGTCACAGAGGATGTTGTGCCTCGTGTTTGCTGTGCCTCCTCCTCCCCCTCTTCCTCACTTAATTCCTCTGTTCGATCTGGCACCCAGGTGGAGTCAGTGACCTCATCATCATTGTCATCTTCACCCCCTATCTCCTCCTCAATGGAGCCAACTTGGCAGTATGCTGCAGCTGCTGGGGCAACATGAGTGTCAGTTATTTGTGTGTCATCACTGGCACCGCCTTCCTCTAGGTTGATTATACTCCCTTCCTCAACCTCAGAGATTGAATCAGAGCACTGTACTTGCTGCGCATCCTCAAGCAGCATGTCACTCTCATTGTAGTCAAACAATTCAGCTGACTCCTCCGTGTGTGATAGCGAGGCTACGGCAGGAGTAGCTGTGGACATGGAGGCTGCATTAGATGCTTTGGCAGCTGAGGTGGACTGTAAAGCACTAGAAGCCTGGCTGGCAGAGGACTCGGAGGATGAGGATGGCCTGGTTAGCCAATCCACCAAGTCCTCTGTATGTTGCTGCTGCTTAAGACAGCCAGCACCAGTTAGAAAGGACAAGCGTGCCCCTGCAGAGGATGCACCACGTCCACCACGACCAGCGGCACAGCCTCCTGACACAGGGGCTGCTTGCCCGCTTATCTGTGTCTGGGAGCATCTGCCTGTCCTTTTTGTTCTTTCAGACATGGTGAGTGATATATAGATTAATATATACAGAACTATGATTCAACTCTGGTATAAAGATTTAATGAACTCTGGTATAGCTCAGTGAGACACCCTCATAGCTGGCAGCCAGTGACAAGACACAGATTACAAGTCTCAGACACCTCCTATAAATCAGTGAGACCCCTTGATGGGTGACAGTGAAACCTCCTATAAATCAGTGAGACTCCTTGATGGGTGGCAGCCAGTGAGAAAACAAGGATTATAACAATTCCCAAATGTTTTAAAGAAATTAGTGAGCCCCAAAATACTGCGTGGTACTGGTTGTGTGACAAGACACAGATCACCTCAATTCGCAAATGTTTTAAAGAAAATTTTAACCCCCAAAAAGACTTGCTGGCTGTGTGACAAGACACAGAAGATCACCTCAATTCACAAATGTTTTAAAGAAATTTGTAACCCCCAAAAAGACTTGCTGGCTGTGTGACAAGACACAGAAGATCACCTCAATTCACAAATGTTTTAAAGAAATTTGTAAACCCCAAAAAAACTTGCTGGCACAGTGACAAGACACAGATCACCTAAATTCCCTGATATTTGGTAGAAATGAGACCCCCCAGACCCCCCCCAGTAGCGTGGCAGACCGGCAGTAACAACACACAACTATCTCCTCTGAAACTTCCTCTGAAATGCGTGCAGAATCGGCGCGTAGAAACATTGTATAGTGTGCTGCGGGACTTAGCTCTGTGAGCCCATGATTGCGCAAAATTTGCCCAATCAGGACTCTGAGCCATGAGTGGCATACTGTTGAACCTGTCTTGCACCAGACCTGTGGTCAGGTGCAAGGCTGTAGCCAATTAGGAGCTTCAGGCCAGTGGGAAAATGCATTGTGTTCCATTGTGGTCGAACATACGGCGAACACCCGGAAATGTTCGGTGTTCACGATCTAATCGAACAGGCTAAGTTCGGGTCGAACTCCGAACCGAACAGCTCATCCCTATATATAACATGTCTGGGTCATATAATAAAATAAGGCTTCAAAACGCATTTAAACATGATGAGCAAAACTGGTAAAAATGAGCTTAGCACACAGGCGTGAAATGCCTCAGCAGCGAAAGAGTTAATTATTATTTTTTTAATCATTTTATTTGTTCTTGGTTTTTTTTCTTTTCAGATAATTTTGATCAACTTTTTTTCCGTTTTAAAACCTTTTGTTCTGGTTTTTATTTTTAAAGTCAGACCATTTGGGTCAGTTTTGCGTTTTTTAAATCGTTTTGTTAATTTTTGTTCCTTTCATACCATTTTAATATGATTAAATAAAGTTGTGCAATGCATATTCATAAGAAAAAAGAGGATCTTTATTTAATAAAAAATGATTTATTTAATAAAAAACGATAGAATTGGTAGAATTACCGTCTCGACAGAATTACCGTATCGACAGAAATATCGGATCATTGGAAATTATACAAAATTACAGAATGAGCTATATAACTGAAAAATACAATGTCCGAAATTACCGAAATGGAACCGAAATCACGAATGGAGTGAAAATGAATTGCGATTTTACACATTTCAAGTCCATACGAAAATTACGAAAACTTTTCAATTCGCCCCGGAAATCTTTTCGGATCTGCCGTTTTCGGATCGATCCAATTCGGAAAATTGGCCGAATCCGAAGCCACAAATCGGGACGATTCGTGAAAAATAAGAAAATCAGAAAACCGAAACGCACATCCCTAGTACCAGGTCGTATACTGAAGAGGGGTTTGGATCATGTAGAGCATAGAGGGTTCTAAGGACATGCAATAACACTGCCCTATACCCAGTGGCGTAGCGTGGGGGGGCCAACGGGGCGGTGGCCCCGGGCGCGATTTTTTTACAAGCTTTTAGGGGCACAAATTTCAAAATTTGCGCCCCTAATATTTTTCAGCCGATCGGCCGCGGCGCGCGCGAATGAAGGGAGGAAAATCCGGAAGTGAAAGCACTGTGTCACGTGACGCCGCCGGCGCAGCCGGAGCGAGGGGCAGTGCCGTGCGCGTGCGTATCTTCGAGTGCGTAGATGGATGGACAGGGACTGGCGGCACGAGCTGAGCGGCCGGCCTGCTGTCACTGACGACGAGGGCAGCGCCGCTTTGCTGAGAGGCGCGTGGAGGCTGAGCAGACAGTACCTCAGTACCAGTTGGCGAGTTCGGAGGAGTGGGCACATACAGCACAGGCACAGCCGCAGGGAGACGAGAGGACGAGGAGCCGAGCCTGGACTGTGCGGACGTGTCACGAGCTGCCTGGTGGTCGGTGAGTGAGGAGGACTACTCTACTCTATGTCTTTACTGAAAATTTTCTGAAATTTAAATCATCCGGATTCCGACCGTGGATGCCGCCTGCGGCTGCCTAACTGTGTATTTGTAAATTACTTGTTAATGCATTATGCTTGACTGCTTGCTTCCAGATCCAGACCCAGTCCGGGTCCACCATTCCCCAGCCAGGCCCAACAGCCGAGCCCAGCCTGAGCCAAGGTACCCAGTCAGCCGGGGGTACCTGGCTGCTGCTGGCCTGGGCCTAGCTGCTCCCAACGTCAAGTGTGAGTGACAGGCACACAGGCAGGCACAGGCTCAGCCTGTGTGAGAGTGTGTGTGTTTAATGTATTCTAATAATGTATTGATTGTAAATGTGCTAATGCTGGAGCTGGAACGAATATATCCTAATTTATGTATATGGTTAATTGATGATCATACACAGAGTGAGAGTCTGAATGCAGTGGGGAATGATTTTAAATTATGAGATTATGGGATATTCCTCAGTCTCAGAATCAGCGTAGTAGCCGTGGGGCCGTGTGGATATAAGGACTCTCCAAATCCAGTGTTACGTATTATGGTATTCTTTTTTATATGGATTCCATAGCAGGACAAAAAAAAAATCGCCAGACAGTGTCAAAAAATAAATTACAATTTTAGTTTGTATATATCTGAATAAAATCGATCTGAAAAGCACATAACCAACCGGTTTCGTCTGATAGAAATACAGACTTCCTCAGGGGAAATATATCAATCAGACGAAACCGGTTGGGCTTATGTGCTTTTCATAGCGATTTTAATCATATACAAAATTTTAATTTTATTCATTTTTTGACAGTCTGGCCATTTTTTTTTTTTCCTGCTATGGAATCCATATAAAGAATACCATAATATACACTGGATTTGGAGAGTCCTTACATCCACCACGACCATCATTGATTCTCTAAGGACGTTCACCTTTAAGAAAAGATTTGAGAGTTTAACAATTTAAAATCCCCACCCACTGCAGACTCTGTATGATCAATTAACCATATAGGACCCGACCCGACCTATTATATCTTCAGTGTTACATTCTATACTGCTGGACTCTGGAGTGGTATTCTGCAGCTCCCGGGCGGCTCCCCCCATAGATTATCAATCTGCTATGTAGCAGTTAATTTCTGGCTGCTCCCTGTTAGTGTGACAAAGGCAGCTCAGCCTGTCTATTGTATGTAAATGTGTATTGCTTTGCCAAGATAAGATCACAAGGATAGAAATGTGGCCTAATTGTTCAGGCAAACCCCCTGGGGCATTGCTAATCTTGTTCTGCACTCTGCAGACCAATGTTAAATTATAAAAAGCAGTTTAACTAATTCAGTGTCACCATCTTTACAAAAGCATGGTCATTCCAATTCCATTCTTCTGTCTTCTAGTGTGTGTGCTGCCAGATATTTTAAATATAATCACACAATAAGGCTAGGGTCAGACTAACACATTTTTCGCGTTGTCCGTGAAAAAGTGCATTTGAACGAATGGACGCATTTTTTCACGGAATACGCGATAGCGGTCATATGATGCGCATTTTCATCCGTGATTTTGTATGGATCATCAATAAAGCACTTTTTGTGTCTGGACGTGATGTTGGCCGGATATTAGCAGCGTCTGACATCTCCTAATCACGCACACACGCCGCTAGCGGACGCAGCGCACTCTGTACGTCAGTACTAGCGGTTTGACGTTCTCGAAAAAATGCGTTCGTTTGCGCATGCTGCCCGGCATTGGACGTCATTCGCTGCTAGCACGGCCGTGATTTAGTGTGGCTAAATGCACGTTGATACTGCGTTAGTCTGACCCTAGCCTAAGTCATTTTTAGGGATTTATTCACTAAACCTCAAGCAACTGCAGTATTTTTTTTGTTCCATAAGTCCACATTGACAAACAAGCATTTGGTCTTTAACTGAGAGTTCTTAAAAGATTAGAAGTGGAATCCGTTTACACCAAGTCCTGGCTCTGGTTAACTTTTTGTTAACCGCAGCCAAACGGTAATCCGCGTTAGGACTTTGTAATCTTAACACTTTGCGTTCCCTATATTTAACATGGGGAGCGCAAAGTACAGTAACCTTGCGCTGAAATGCGCAAGATACCAAATGGTAACGGGTTATTTAACCCGTTAGCGTTTGGACTGTAATATGCGGAAAATACTTGGGCTAACGTTAATGCTCACTCAGGTGAGCGCTAACATTAGCAGTAGCACCAAGTATGTAATTTGGCCCTAAAATTCTATTTGTTGGCTTTTTTAAAATTACGTTTTACATGATCATGTTTGGTATCATTATTAAGACCAGACTCTGATCTTTCCTGTGACACCTAAAATGACTTTGTGGGGTGTAAAGGATGGAGATACAGTGGTCCAAAGGGAATCTCAGCACAGTCTCCTCTCTCCTGTCCGAACAAAAAGAAATACATGTAGACAATTAATATGCTATAAATATGTTCCATGTAAGACTGATGTGGAGGTACTGGCACAAAGCCCTATTACACATTGGTCCATCGAAAACACAAGCAGCTTCAAGGAGAGTGGGGGTCATTTGGACCCCTGTTTCTATTGCCAAAATACGATATCTGTGAAAAATCAATGGTTCAGCAGCTTCAAGGTAAGATACCTTGAAGCTGGAACTGACAGCATCAGGGGCGTTGCTAGCCATAGTATATGTCCTGTTAAAATTACTGTCTTAAAAAAGATACAAGTTTACAAACATTTAAGGGGTTATTCATTAAGCGCCTGAATTGCACCAAACTGTGAATTTAACTGTGCGGTGCAATTCGTCTATTCCCCAAACTGTCAATTTGCCACATACAAGTGAACTGATGGCAAAATGTTTTTTGATGGTTAAGATTTAAATCTTTAAACATTAGCAAAAGGGAAGAATTGGTTATTCAATGAAGGGCTGAGTGGTAAAAATGGAGCAAAACATAAAAGTGAATAATTTTTTTTTTTTTAAACACAGAATACTATACGCTACACATGCCATGTCAGCGTGATGTCAAATAAAAAAGAATCAGGTGCACAAGGCAGGAAAAGGAGGAAGATAGAGCAGGAGCAACAAGCTAAACTAGCTGGAAGTCTTAACAGGTTTCTTGTGAACACTGCTGAAAGTACACCAGGCTCGTCAGCAGCACCGCAGGGACCTCATGTTCCTGATCCAGTGTCTGTGGACGTTCCTGATCCAGTGTCTGTGGACGTTCCTGATCCAGTGTCTGTGGACGTTCCTGATCCAGTGTCTGTGGACGTTCCTGATCCATTGTCTGTGGACGTTCCTGATCCATTGTCTGTGGACGTTCCTGATCCATTGTCTGTGGACGTTCCTGATCCATTGTCTGTGGACGTTCCTGATCCATTGTCTGTGGACGTTCCTGATCCAGTGTCTGTGGACGTTCCTGATCCAGTGTCTGTGGACGTTCCTGATCCAGTGTCTGTGGACTTTCCTGTTCTTGCTTTAGAAGCAGAGTTGGATTTGCCTGAGGATGCGTCTATATCTGCGCAGTCAAATATTCTGCCAGAGAGTATTGACCTCAAAGTGTTCACTGATATTGGCTATTGGCCTGAAACTGTGGGTGAAACTTTGAAAACTGAGCTTGTCAAGAGAGGGACAGTGGAACTGCAGAATAAGGATGCATGTTTTCCAAAGGACAGTGATGGCAGGTCATTCTCCAAGGATTGGTTCTACATCAATTTGGATAATGGTGAGACTATGTTAAGGACATGGTTGGCGTTTTCTCCTCTAAAAAGTGCTGCATATTGCTTTCCTTGCATGATTTTTCAGAAGGCCAAAGGGAAAAGTTCTTTTGGAAAATCAAGTGGATTTAGTGCATGGAGAAAGCTAAACCCCAGACTACTAGAGCATGAGCGCAGTTCATATCACCTCAATGCATTTACAATGTGGAAAGAATTTGATATGCGGCTACAGAAAGAAGAGACTATCGATGCTGCTATCCAGCTTGCACAAAAGCACTCTTTTGAGAAATGGAAGGCAATATTATTCCGAATACTTGATTGTGTGCTGTATCTAGCCAGGCAAACCTTACCCTTACGCGGTCACTCAGAAGATCTAAGTACAAGTGATAATTGTGGAAATTTCCTTGAAAGTTTCAAGTTTCTTGCCAAGTATGACCCAGTCGCCAAACGGCATCTTCACAAAGTTCAGAGGGCAGGTGGCTATGTTGTGTCCTATCTCTCTCCTCAGAGCCAGAATGAGTTCATCGGCTTGCTCGGGGATCACATTAGAGCAGCCATCTTTCAAAAAATCACGAAGGCAAAGTACTTTGCTATCCTATTTGACAGCACACCGGATATTTCTCACACTGACCAAATGTCCCAAGTGATTCGATACGTGCACATTGAGGATACAGAAGTCAGTGTGGTAGAGTCATTTATTGACTTCATTCAGTTACGTGGGAAAACAGCTGATGCCATTACGAAACTGATTTGTGATAAGTTGCAAGCAGATGGCCTTAAACTGGAGCACTGCTACGGCCAAGGATATGACAATGCCGCAACTATGGCTGGACGCATTAGTGGTGTACAGAAACGTATTTTGGATATAAATCCCAAAGCAGTGTTTGTGCCATGCAACAATCATTCGCTCAATCTTGCTGGTGTGCATGCAGTTGGTGTTGGGAATAAGTCTACAACTTTCTTTGATGTTGTGCAAAAGGTGTACACGTTCTTCTCGAGCTCCACCCATAGGTGGGATGTTCTTAAGGAACATGTACCAATTCACGTCAAGCGATCATGTGATACAAGATGGAGTTCAAAGCATGAAGCTGTACATGTACTTGCTGAACACATTGAGCAAATAATAGAAGCTTTGGAAGAGTTGCGAGATGGACCTGAAGAAACCTCTGACACCAAGGGTGATGCAGGAAGTGTGTTGGTTTGCATAATGACATATCCATTTTTCTCATTTTTACATTTTTGGAGCCCAGTACTAACTCAAGTGAATGATGCGCAGATCTACATGCAGCAAGAAGGGCTTGCACTTGATCAATGTGTACAAAAGTTAAAAACATTGGTTTTATTTTGCCAGGAAAAACGAGACTGTCTAGTGTCTGAGGCAACGGAGAAAGCTGTGGAGGAGTGCAAAACCTACAACATTTGTACAGAGAAGAGTTGGAAGACATAAGAAGATGCCTGGTGAGCAGAGTTGTGATGCTGGCTTGACCTTAATACAAGAAATACGCAGAGAACAACTGGAAGCAATTGATCGTCTTAAGGCAGAAATTACTAAACGTACAATACAAATGAATACGCTTCACCAGCGATTTGCTTTTCTTCAAATCCAGACATTGTTGGATACTGAAAAAGATGATTTTATCAGTGAACAAATTCAGCACACATGTGCTAAATACACAGAGTTGAATGCTGCAGCTATGGTCACTGAAATAAATCGCCTTCGACACCACATGGTCTTGTATAAGGAAGTCAAGCCTGAAGAGCAGATTGCTAGCTGGACTTCTTTGGATTTACTTCAGTGGGTGTACAATTGGAAGCTGCAAGAGAGTTTAACCAATCTTGTTGTGACATTAAGAATATTTTTAACCATCACCGTTTCAACTGCCAGTTGTGAAAGAAGTTTCTCAAAACTTAAATTAATCAAAACATATCAGAGATCTACAATGAGCCAAGAAAGACTGAGTAATCTAGCAATACTGTCAATTGAGAGGGATTTCAATGTAGATTTCAATTCTGTTGTTGAAAAATTTGCACAAGTTAAAAGCAGGCGATTTTAAATACATTTGAGTATACTAGCAGTAAATTCTGGTTTTGTTTATCATATCAGTATTTTGTTATGTGACAGAGTGCATGGCTTGGGTAACAGGATGTCTGGTAGGAAAGATATTTAGGATTTACAGGGTTATTCATGAGATAGCACCTCTTGGGATTTAATTTAGAAATATACTAACACAGCTAATCCGCCATTTTGGTGTTCGCTCAAGGTATGCTACCAACTCCATTTTGTGTTTTAAAAGTCTGCAGTCCCTTTGTGCTCACTAGAGTCAACTAAGTTTGCCTGCTCTAACTAACAGCTAAGTGTAGCCTCAAATAAACCTGATTTCTACTGACTGAAGAATTATCTCTTCTCCCCCCCCAGGTCTTTAACTCTAAGCCATAAAAGTTGCTTAACATATCGAGACAGCAGGAATGCGTAAATCCCATAGCTTGCCATATTTGCTTTAGAAGAATCATTCCTTTTTATGACCATATTGACTAGACAGAGAATACAGAGTGGGCTCAAGGGTCGTTTCTTTGAAGTGAACCTTGCTGACTTGCAAAATGATGAATAAAGTCCAATATGTATAATGAAGGTTGATATGATAAGTGGGAGGGTGACCTGGGGAGGGGAATAAGGTGTGCATTTTTACAAGCCATGTATAAATTCTTTGTCTCTCTGTTGGCTCGGGACTTGAGTCTTTTTGGGCTAGACCTGACAAGACTCGGATGGTACCGAATAAATGCTTTTCCTGCTTAAGAAGGCCTCCGTCTCCTTTGTCTACCACCGAGTCATAATCTCCTAACCCGAATTACACCCAGATGGCTGCTTCATTTCTGGGGGCTTCGTCCGGGATTGGCAGGCCTGGCTCGGTGAGAGCAGGAGAACGGCAGTGTTCTGCAACTCCGTGGCCTCCGTCGGGGCGTGCTGCCGATCAAAAGTTGATTGTCTGCCGGCGCCCTTGCAGGTCTTCCTGCACTCTGTGGATCTCAACGTGTTGCGTGGTAGCACCCCCGACCGTGACCCCACGGAAGCACGAGGCCTGGAGGAAAACCGTTGTGCTATGACCAAGGTAATATATTTTATTATTCAGTATTTGATAGCATAATGAGTGATTGTGTAAATAATTAGCCAACAGTGAATGTGCGGTTGAATCTCCGTGTCTGTATTCTGGTATGCCAGATAAAGGGGAAGGCGCCTTCTAGAGAGATAGGAAGCCTGTAGCGCTTCAATGTGAGGAACCTGCAGTGTTCCAGGAGTCTGAAGTGCTCCAATAGCTGTGGCCCGGGTCTGAAAAGGGGGGTAAATTGTGCACCCCTAAAAAACACTACCCCACGGCAGAAGAGAGTAGCTACCTCTTCTAAAGCTATAGTGTATTGTGTAAAAATGACATCTGTTGGCTATAAGAAAGGATGCTTAGCTGTTAGATATTCTGTATTGCTAGGATTGTGTACTGGACTGTATTATCTGTATCTGATATTGAGTGGTGACTGAAACTGTGAGTGAACGTGCGCCTACACCCTTCGGGGTAAAGCAAATACGAGAGTGGCCCTATAGTAGGTGAGATTCCAAGCTGGGTGACCACGACTTGGCCACCGAATTAGGGACGCAAAAGAATTGTTGAGTGAAATATCAGATTGTGCTTTTGTGTATTACTTGGTGCTGGTCACCAAGTTGCGGAAATGGGAAACACCAAATCCCATAAGGGAAACAAAATTGTGAAAGGTGAAACACTGCTTGGGTATATGTTGCAGAACTTCGAGACTCTCTTTGCAGTTCATCAATATGGGAGGAAGCTGCATAAGAGCAGTCTGCGAGTTCTGTGTGAGGTTGATTGGCCCCTCCTTTCTCCTTCATGGCCGCAGGAAGGATCAATGGAGCCTGAAGAGATCCAAAGGGTTCATTCAGTGGTCTCTGGACGCCCAAGGCATCCGGACCAATACCCTGTATGGATATATGGAGTAGTCAATGTAACAGAGCAGCAGGAAATGCTGGCAGAATGCTTGGTTGTGTAGGGAGAGGTATTAGCAGTAGGAAAAGGGAAGTGCTCATGCCACTGTACAGAGCACTGGTGAGACCTCACTTGGAGTACTGTGTGCAGTACTGGAGACCGTATCTCCAGAAGGATATAGACATCTTAGAGAGAGTTCAGAGAAGGGCTACTAAAATGGTGTACGGCTTGCAGGAGAAAAGTTACCAGGAAAGGCTTAATGATCTTAACATGTACAGCTTGGAGAAAAGACGAGACAGAGGAGATATGATAGAAACATTTAAATACATAAAGGGAATCCACAAGGTAGAGGAAGGGAGTATATTTAAAAGGAAACACAGTAGCAAAACAAGAGGACATAGTCTTAGATTAGAGGGGCAAAGGTTTAAAAGTAACATCAGGAAGCATTATTTTACTGAGAGGGTGGTGGATACATGGAACAGCCTTCCAGTAGAAGTGGTAGAGGCCAAAACAGTAATTGAATTTAAGCAGGCATGGGATAGGCATAAGGCTATCCTAAACAAAAGATAAATCCAGGTAAAGTATCCATGTAATTGGGCAGACTAGATGGGCCGAAAGGTTCTTATCTGACGACATTTTCTATGTTTTTATGATATATGGAGGTATTGTATGTGCTCTGTATATATGTGTTGTGTTTGCTTAAAAAAAAAAATGCTCTGTGTATGTTTCCTGTAAATATGCTTTTGCAGTATGTATACAGAAGCTATTTGTTGCATTGAACGAATACACTATGAGTGTGTGCTGAGTAGTATTATATATGGCTGCAGCCAGTGTGGGTATGTGCTATTTACATAGCAAATGTGTATAAATGTTATGAATATGGATTTAGAGTTGTGTGTGTATATGTGCTCTGTGCAGTAAGTGCATATATGTGCTGTGTTTGCGTTTATGGTGCAATGTAGATGTGCTGCCCAGTCTGTATATATGTATAGTGGGTTTATATGCTCTTTGGTTTTGTATGCATTGCAATGAAAATGATCTATGTATGAAATCTCTGTTGTGTGTGTGTGTGTGTGTGTGTGTGTATGTGTATTATGGTGTGTACAGTGTACAGCCATTGTTTTGTGTTTTTCGAGTGTACCCCTAAAATGCATAGTTAAAATGAATGTAAAATTGTAAGACAGGATGAATTCTAATGAACACATTTCAGAGAGCATTGAGTAAAAAGGCTAAATTAGGAAGAGACCTGCAATTAGCAAGAGAAACAAAAAAAACCTGTTTTTGACTGAGGAATGTTTGAAGTCTGTTCAAACCAAGACAAAAGGTGATTTGATTGTGTGTGCTAAACATGCGTTTTTTTTGTAAGTGTGTGGCGTACTGTGCTACAGTCGTTCATTAAGTGTATATGTCTTCGCAGAATTGCCACTTGTTCTGGTATGTTATAAATGCTTGATTTAAAGATCTAGTACGATTTATGTACCAGTATTTTTGCTCCAGTAAGTGAATGTGTGTGTGTGCTATAGGCTGCAAGAGTTTGTTGACATTTGTAAAACAGTGCTGTTACATCTCAATAGCATTTGAGTCTATTGTAAGAGACTCTGATTTAAAAAAAAAAAAAAAAAGGTTGTTGCCACTTTGAACCCCCCCCCCTATGCAAACAAGTAACACTGACAGGAGAAAAGGTGGAGGGAAGGTTCTAGGAGAGGAGTCTGAGAGATACAGCAGATATAGAGGAAAACACAGCAGGCGTTAGATCAGTTTGGAGAAATTGTAAAATAAAAGAAAAGATAAGTAAGTGATAATAAGAAAGTAAAAGACAAGTAAAATGGGGAATGCACAAAGAAGTTGGTTATGATGAAAGAGAGAAACGTGTTATAAAATGTGTATTATTGAAAGTAAGATGAATAAAAAAAAAAAAGGAAATAGCCCGTGGCGCTGCGCCAGTACCACATCCCACAAAAAGCCAGGCAACACATCCAAGTCCACCTTGAACGCTTGCTAAAGTACAGTTTTCTAAAGTTTTGTGTGTCTTCATGGAATACCCCGTTGCTCCAGTTCAGGAAGAGGGCACTCAAGAACTCACATCTGTACAGGATTTAAGGGCAGTTAATTCTGCCACAGTGACTTTATACGGATTTGGCCCAATTGAGTGTAACCTCCTAGCTCTGATACCCCGGAAACACAGAATTCTACACTTAATTTAAAAAGATGCGTTCTTCTGTATCCGCTTGGCTCCAGCGAGTGAGCCATTGTTTGCCTTTCAGTGGGAAAATGCCCAGAATGGCTCCAAACCTCAAATGACGTGCCTCCTTCAAGGTTTACGATCCTCAGTAGAGCGCTGAACAAAGACTCTCAGCCAGACAAAGCTACCCTATTGCAGTATGTTGATGAACTCCTGCTTGCCTCACCAACTGAAGAAGATTGTTTCAATGCCACAAACAGAACTGTTAAGTATTTTATGCAAGGCAGGCTACAAAGTTTCTAAAAGAAAGGCCTAAATCTGCCAACGCAGTGTGAAATACCTAGGCTTTCAACTTACTGGTACCATGCGTACAATCCAGAACGCAAAGAATCAGTCTGCCGTGTCCCTCAACCACAGACTCGTTGCCAAGTAAGAGAATTCTTGGGAGCTGCAGGCTTCTGTCGCCTGTGGATCCCCAACTCTGCCATCATTGCGGAGCCTCTGTACCAAGCCACCAAAGGTGCAGAGCCTGACCTATTCATTTGGGGTGAAGAACAAACTGAGGCTGTCACCCAATTAAAGACTTTGTTGCTTGAAACCACTGCCCTCCTGGTTGCAGAAGCAGACAAGCTCACAATAGGCCAAGAACTCTTTGTGAAAGTCCCTCATGCAGTCCAGACTCTTCTAGACCAAAAAGGCAATTACTGGTTCAGCAATCCAAGAATGACCAAGTACCAAGCCATGCTGTGTGAAAACTCAAGAGTTCCTCTGGAACTAATCTCAACACTGAATCCTGCTACATTGCTTCCAGATGCTTCAGAAGACCATGAACTGAATGCCTCCAAGTAATGGATGAAGTATATAGCAGCAGACCTGACCTCAAAGACATACCCCTAGACAAATACGACTTGTAACTGTTCACTGATGGAAGCAGTTTTGTTGAAAATGGAAAGAGATTTGCTGGGTATGCAGTAGTCACTCTTGACGAAACAATTGAAGCAAAACCACTGCCTAATGGCACTTCTGCTCAACTAGCTAAAATTATTGCCCTTACCAAAGGTCTAGAACTATCTGAAAACAAAAGGGTGAACACATACACCGATTCCAAGTATGCCTTCATGACAATTCAGGCTCACGGAGCAGTCTACAAAGAACGTGGCCTCCTAACATCTGCAAGCAAACAAGTCAAAAATGCCCTTGAAATATTGAATCTACTGGATGCGGTATGGAAACCGTCCGCAGTTGGTGTTCTACATTGTCGAGGACACCAGAAAGGCAAAGAAGAAGTTCCCAGAGGAAACCATAAAGCAGATCAAGTGGCGAAGGAAGCAGCAAGACAGACACAAGCCCTTGAGCGTGGCTGTGATTGGAAAGAAACCAATGACAAGAGAACTCGACAGCAACAGGAGAATCACTTGAAAAGCTTCCGGAATGGAAATCCGGAACACCGAACAGAAACTTCGGTTCCCCAGAGAGGACTGGTTCAAGTTGACTCACCTATCAAGATTCCGGTATGTAAACCCGTATCACTGCAAATGAAAGTCGAAACTCTGCTCTGTCTAAATACTGCGCTTCAAGATATGCCTAACGTTGACATCTATATGAATAAGAGAAGATTTGCACCTCATGGAGAATTTATTGAAGATGTTCTTTGCCATTGGTACAATGAATATGAAGTTCTAGAGAAGCACCACAGCTATATCCAAAGGTTGTTTCCTCTACGTGAACAAGGCCGGAATGCACATGCAAAGCCTCTGACTACTTCTGAAATTGAAATTATGAAGAACACCGCTGAAATCCAACATAGGCTGCGGAGAGCCTATAAACTGATGCTGAATTTCTTCGGCGTAAAATTAGTGGGGGAAGAGGAGATAGAAGTGATACGAGACTCAAATTTTTCGAACACGCTTCTCCAATTTGAATACTAACACCCACAATAACCTGAGAATTACCCGAATTGTGAGAAGCATGGGAGAGCTGGGAGCTGCACAATACCAAGCTCCGCTGGTGAAGTTCTTCCTGAAAGAGATACTGGTTGAAGATCAGCTGCAAAATATGAAAGAAAGTGCCCGGAAGTATTTCTTGCCGACTGTAAAGAATGAACATGAAAGAGATGCACTGTCTGAATATGCTCTGAAGCACAGAATACCCAAGTATGTCAAAAGACTTCTCTCAGTGGTGATACCTCTGTTACCAACACCCATTACGCACTGAACTCCGGCCTACTCTGAAAAGGAGAAGAAATGGCTCTCCGAAGAGCCAGGAGAATACAGAGAAGACTGATGGTACCAGTTGGAGAGTGAAAGAATTGTCTTACCAGCCACCCTGGCACCTGAAATTGTCTGGGCCCTGCATTCCAGAACACATGGAGGAAAGACAGCCATGGAGCAACAACTGGAACCGCACTTCTACGTTCCTGGACTCACCTCCGTCTGCAGAGTGATTGCGCAACAATGTGTCACTTGTGCTAAGAACAACCCAAGGCAAGGGATAGTACAACCACCAAGAGTATTATCGGTTGGATTATCTCCAATGTCCTCCCTATAAATTGACTTTACTGTTCTCCCACCATGCAAAGGATATAAATATCTACTGGTGCTAGTATGCGCACTAATGGGATGGGTTGAAGCCTACCCAACTCGAACAGAAAAGACTGCAGAGGTAAGGTGCTTCGAGAGAAAATTATCCCAAGGTATGGACTGCCTCTTGAAATCGGATCAGACAATGGCCCAGCCTTCATACAAAGTTGTTTGCAGCAGCTCGCCCGATTGTTAAGAATCACCTGGAAACTGCACTCTGCATACAGATTTCAAAGCTCTGGAAAAGAGGAAAGAATGAATAGAAATCCAAAGACATTGATGGCTAAAATATGCCAAGAAACATCAATGAAATGGCTGGATGTGTTGCCAATAGTTCTACTGCATGTGAGAAGCAGCCCTACCTCACTCCTAAAATTGAGCCCATACGAGATGATGTTTGGTTATCCCACCCCTTTGATAACTAGGTTGAGGGGGGATCCCCGGGTATTAGGAGAAACTGACCTATGCCAGCAAGTGATCAGGTTAGATCAGACGATGCAGAGCATGTATACATGAGTTAGTGAACACATACCACATTTCCTATACTTACCTTTACACAGATACTGTCCTGGGGACTCAGTATGGGTTAAGGAATGGAAGGTAGACCCGTTAGGGGTTTTTATGTTGTCTTGTTATCAACTCCCACAGCAGTGAAGGTGGCCGAAGTGGTGCCATGGATACACCACTCACGATTGAAACCTGCTGCAGAGGTTACGGACCAGGCATGGAAAGTGATAGCCAGTGAATCTGACCCACTGAAGCTACGTTTCCACCGTACCCAAGCAGCTGCACAGACCGGGAGGAATAAGGGAGATCCAAGTCTAGTTGACCACCGGCTCTCCAAACTCCAGTCTTTGTGCCTGTTGTTATTGAAAGACCGTTAAGTTTACCACATTCCCAATCGATGGAAGCTCCAGAGGTACCCCAGGAGGCCCATGAGCCTCTGCTTCAGATACTATTTTTAAGAGGTTAAAAAAAAGGACCATTTGAACAGTACCAAAGGATCCTTATATGTATTGGGATTATTGTTTTATTTTTGACCTTACTGACAATTGTTGCTGGACTATTTTTTCCAATCCAGCTCCCTAAGGGAGTGATGTCAGCCTCCTATTGTGTTGACACCGGAATTTGACATGACTGTCCCACCAGCACAGGACCGACGGAAACGAGAATTGACAAGACCAGAGGATAAACTGCTTATTAAATTTACGTATGCGTATGCAAAGAAGTCAGGATATGAATCCTGGTGGGTGTGTAACCAATTGAACCAATGGTCATCAGTTATTCCCACCTTAGCGGTACCCCTTAACTTGTTTGACTTCCCTGTGAATAAAGGTGTAGTGGTCCCTAGTGTTCTTAATCTGACTAAGAGCTTAATTATGCCAAAAACAAACCACACTATTCAGATCAATAATTGGGCTTACTTCCCTTTATGGTGTTTTAAACTAAAGAAAAATTAGGCCCCACCTAGTTCAATGTGTAAAGAATCCTTGTTTAATGCAACACTAGATGTATCTGATCCAGGGGCATTGGGAAATAGTCTCCAAGTAATGGTTTGTTGCGGAAACTTATGTCACATGTGGATAAATACTGATATAAAGACGTGGTGTTACCTGGCCTGGGTAGTCCCCCTCCAGTGGATCCAAGGTGATACCCTGGACCTAGGGACACCACAACCACGTTAATCCTTAAATTTTGCTAAACGAGAACTGTTTTCCAAAGATGATATGGCCTGGTCTTGGTTTCCTTCCTTCACAGGATGCGGCATTGAAATGATGAGAAGACTTAATATGTTGTACTAAAGGATGAAATTGTGAATATTACTATTGCTGACATCCAACTGTTGAATGCGGAGCTCCGATAAATTCGTAAATTAAAGTTATATCAGAAAATAGCTATTGAACAGATACAGGCTGTATTAAATGGAATGTGTGAAATGACGATACAATATGAATGTTGTACTTATCTCCGCACAGCTACTGATGATGTACCTGAATATTTTGATGCAATTCTCAAGCACCAAGAGAAAGTGTCCCATCTGGGGTACATTTGGGTCATGGTTTGGCTCAATCCTAAATGCTATTTCCAGGGTAGGGTCCCTGATCCTCATTGGTATACTAATTCTTATCTGTGCACTAACCTACAAGTTAGCCATGTGTCTGTGGCCAATCTGCCGTAAATTCCTGAAGCCAGAAGATAGGCCCCTGGGGACACTTCAAATTACCATCCAATGAGCCAAGTAACCCCTACTGATTAAAAATCCTTAATGATTTAGTTAGTTGGCTGGGAGAGGTCATTGTAGACTCTCCGCCAAGAGGAGGGAATGAGATAGCACCTCTTGGGATTTAATTTAGAAATATACTAACACAGCTAATCCGCCATTTTGGTGTTCGCTCAAGGTATGCTACCAACTCCATTTTGTGTTTTAAAAGTCTGCAGTCCCTTTGTGCTCACTAGAGTCAACTAAGTTTGCCTGCTCTAACTAACAGCTAAGTGTAGCCTCAAATAAACCTGATTTCTACTGACTGAAGAATTATCTCTTCTCCCCCCCCCAGGTCTTTAACTCTAAGCCATAAAAGTTGCTTAACATATCGAGACAGCAGGAATGCGTAAATCCCATAGCTTGCCATATTTGCTTTAGAAGAATCATTCCTTTTTATGACCATATTGACTAGACAGAGAATACAGAGTGGGCTCAAGGGTCGTTTCTTTGAAGTGAACCTTGCTGACTTGCAAAATGATGAATAAAGTCCAATATGTATAATGAAGGTTGATATGATAAGTGGGAGGGTAACCTGGGGAGGGGAATAAGGTGTGCATTTTTACAAGCCATGTATAAATTCTTTGTCTCTCTGTTGGCTCGGGACTTGAGTCTTTTTGGGCTAGACCTGACTCAAGGCTCGGTACCGAATAAATGCTTTTCCTGCTTAAGAAGGCCTCCGTCTCCTTTGTCTACCACCGAGTCATAATCTCCTAACCCGAATTACACCCAGATGGCTGCTTCATTTCGAGAGCGGTGAAAAGCCGGAGAATGACCGGAGAATGAAAAATTCTAGGTCAAAATAGCCGATTTGGAAAGTGAGATGAATGAGAGGATTTTTCTGGTTTAACTATTTTGACCTAGAATTTCACTTCTCCAGTCATTCTGCTTTTCACCACTTTCTGAATAGACCCTGCCATAACCTTGCATGGCATCTATCCTTTTGCACACTTGTCAATTAAGCAACAGGTAAATTCTGCGGCTGCTGACTCCTGAAAATAAGTGTTTTAATTAGACTGCTCAGATCAGGGCAGGGCAGGGCAGGGAGCATTAACACTTCTAAAAGATTGTGATTTTCTTTTGTTTATTATATTATGTTACCTGTATAGTAAGGATCACTGGATGTGCAGTAAGTACTCTAACAGGGTTATTCAGAGAGAAGTGAATACCAGGAGAATGGCTGGAGAAGTGAAAATTCTAGGTCAAAATAGCCAAACCAGAAAAATTCTCCCAATTATCTCACTTTTCAAATCGGCTATTTGGTCTAGATTGTTTATTCTCCTGGCAATTCTCCTGGTTTTCACCGTTCTCTGAATAACCCTGTATGTTAGGTTTTCATTTGTAGTTTTTTGTTTAATCACCTGCAATAGTGATTCAAAGGCAAGTGTGGTGTTTGTTTATGCTGGAATAAAAAGACCTTTCATTTTCACAACTTCAGGTCTGCGGCTGTTTATACCCTAGAATACTGTGTTGTTTGGCTGGAACCAAGTATCCCGAGTGGTTGTTGTATCGCAGTTAAGGGGTTAATGGTGGAAGGGAATCAGGGCATGCTAACGTGTCCACAGGTTGGGGGGGGGGGCGCACAATTCTTGGCTGGCCCCGGGCGCTGACAACCCACGCTACGCCACTGCCTATACCCAAAAAAATGTTGACGTGCGGTTTTTTGTTAACTAGTTTGTGTTAGCTAATCCATATGAAAAGCGTGCTTTAATTTGGCGATAAAGAGTGATAGTGGAATTACAGCTGGTTGGATCCAAGTATGAAGTATAGTTTTGCAAACGGCTGCTGCCACTAGAGTGAGAAAGTTTTGATTTCGGGCACTATTACAATCCTAGCGTTAAAATGCAGGCGCAAGGGAGGAAAAACTGCGCCCGCAGTTTTCCCCCTTGCACCCACTTTTTAACGCTGGCTAAAAAAGCTGCCTGCATTGTTTCCGCCCGTTAAAAACTGAATGCTCGCGGCAGCGCTGAACGCAGCCGTGAGCATCCACTCGCTGGAGTCCATAGGACTCCAATGAGCTCCCCCTACCAGTCACATGACCAGCCGGATCTCGCCTCGTGAGATCCGGCCGGTTGGCGTAGGGATACGCAGGGAGTGACTGGGGGGACTTTTTCCCCCCAGTCTTTCCCTGCTCCCGCCGGCCAGAAGAGGCGAACAGAGCCGCGGTCCTTGCCGCGGGACAGAGGGTGCTTAATTTTTTTATTTTTATTGCTGGTGTTAACAGATTCTGCAGAAGCGGAATCCGTTAACACCAGGTTCTGGCTCTGGTTAACTTTTCGCTAACCAGAGCCAGATGTTAATCAGCGCTGGACCTTTGAAATCCAGCGCTGATTAACACTTTGCGCTCCCCATGTTAAGTATAGGGAGCCCAAAGTACAGTAACCTCGCGTAGAGGAGCGCAAGTTACTAAAACGCAAACGGGTTTCTTAACCCGTTCGCGTTTGGATTGTAATATGCGGTAGATACTGCAGCTAATGGTAGTGCTCATGCAAGTGAGCACTACCGTTAGCAACAAGAGTGTAATAGGGCCCTTTGAGTTGTACGAAAAGGGACAAGCCCAGGGCCAGCTCTGATGTGTTTTGCCAGGGGCAATGTAAAATATTTTACTTTTTAATTTTTTAATTCACTTTTTAATTCTTCATCATGTTTAACCCTTTTCGCTGCTGAGCCATTTCACCTCTGTGCGCTGAGCTCATTTTTACCGTTTTTGCTCATCATGTTTAAACACGATTTAAAGTCATGTTTTATAATACGACCCAGACTAATTATAGATCATAATTTTCGACAGACACAGCAGATTCATAATATATCATTATTATATGTATACATCATGACCTATTAGAATGCTATAACAATTTTTTTTTTTAAAAATGTGAATTCCAATCATCCACAGCGTGTAAAATAATTTTTTGCACATTTTATCATCCGAGCCTTTGCGGTTATTTATTCTGGGCTACATTACATACTTGGTGCTAATGATAGTGCTCACTTGAGTGAGCATTTTACGTTAGCCCTGGTAGTCACCGCATACCACAATCCAAAAGCTAACGGGTTAAGAAACCCGTTACTCTTTGGTACCTTGCGCTTTTCAGCTCCCTATACTTAACATGGGGAGCGCAAAGTGTTAATCAGCATTAGGATTACAAAGTCCTCACGCTGATTAACGTCCGGCTGCGGTTAGCAAAAAGTTAACCACAGCCAGGACTTGGTGCTAACGGATTTTGCTTGTGCAGAATCTGTTAGCACCAGCCAAAACCCCCCAAAAAAATCCAGATAATCACCTCCTATCCTGCGGCGAGTAGCACGGCTCCAACCGCCGCCTCCTTCCGGCGGGAGCAGGGAGAGACTGGGGAGAAAAGTCCCCCAGTCTCCCTCAGCGGATCACTACGCCGACCTGCCGGATCTTGTGAGGCGAGATTTGGCAGGTCATGTGACCGGCGCTGTCTGCTGTTATCCTATGGACGTCCTATGGAATCCATCGAGTGGATGCTCGCGGCGGCGCTTGGCACTGCCGCACGCATCCCGGGGCATAGTGCCCGGTAACAATGCAGGCAGCTTTTTAAGCACAGGTTTTTTTCCTTTGCTCCACTGTTTTAGCGCAATTTGTGTAATTTAGCCCTCTATGGGGTACACTTGTTAAAAACATTATAACTGGGAACCCGTTACTTTTATTTTTCTGAGAAATTATGTGATTTTAGCCAAAACCCCCTCAAAATAAATTGTTAGTGCTGCATCATTTTTTCACATAATTGAAATGTGAACAATAATGCTGCATTAATAAAAAACTGTTATTTTTTTCAAATTTGTTAACTTATATTTTTAACATGGTTATGTTTAATATCATTGGAAAGACCATGCTCTGGCCTTTCAAATGATATCAAACATTGACTCTTAGCTGCCACAGATCGGGAGATACAGGGGTCATTGAACCCCCCTATCTCCACCATACTTGACAGCGAGGGGTTAACTCCCGAACTGACGTCATCGCATACATGCATGATGATGCCAGTAGGCAGGGGGAGATCCTGGAGGCTTGGCCAACATCCAAGAAGTCGGTCACCTCCAGGAGGGGACAGCAATCCGGCGCCGATTGAATCCGTATAGCGATCCAGCCCCTAATGGGTTAAATGCAGGTACTGCGGAGATGGGCAGGCCGTGCCCTTCCAAGTGGTCCTGCCTTTCACCTGTGCCCCGTACCGATGTAGAGGGAGAGAGGTCTTAAGGAATCCCCCCTTCAGGTATCTTCCCTGCTCTGGTGCGGGGGGGGGGTGGTGCCTAAAATAGACGTGTAACGGATTCCCTACGGATATAAGTATATGATCCTTGTATGCAGGGTCGCCCTAATCTTCCGATCCTTGCAGTGGTCGGGTTACAGAGAACAGACAGAGACAAGAATATATATATATATATATATATTATATATATATATATATATATTATTAGGGCTGTGGAAATTAACAATTAATCTATCGATTAATCGTAAATTTTTTTGGTCGATTTTAAAAATATTTTAAATCGGCTGGCGGGGCAAAGCACGCGGTGGTGGCGCCACGTGCTTTGCGCCGCGTGTTCGGCTCCCTAGGCGTCCGAAGGCATGGAGCTTGGTCGCTCGCCTGGGTGAACCACGTGACCAGCCACTTTCTCGTGAGATCGCGGCTGGTAACGTGGTTCCCCAGGCGAGTGGCGAAGCTCCATGCCTTCGGACACCTAGGGAGCCAAAGACACAGAACACAGGTGAGAGCTGGGGGCCATATATCCATGCGTGAGCTGGGGGCCCATATATCCATGCATGAGCTGGGGGCCAAATGTCCATGCATGAGCTGAGGGCCATATATCCATGTGTGAGCTGGGGCAATATATCCATGCGTGAGCTGGGCCAATATATCCATGCATGAGCTGGGGGCCATATATCCATGCATGAGCTGGGGCAATATATCCATGCATGAGCTGGGGCAATATATCCATGTGTGAGTTGGGGCAATATATATCCATGTGTGAGCTGGGGCAATATATATCCATGTGTGAGCTGGGGCCATAAATCCATGCATGAGCTGGGGGGCCATATATCCACGTGTGAGCTGGGGCAATACATCCATGCGTGAGCTGTGGCAATATATCCATGGATGAGCTGGGGGCAATATATCCATGTGTGAGCTGGGGGCAATATATCCATGTGTGAGCTGGGGGCAAATATATCCATGTGTGAGCTGGGGCAAATATATCCATGTGTGAACTGGGGCAATATATCCATGTGTGAGCTGGGGCAAATATATCCATGTGTGAGCTGGGGCAATATATCCATGTGTGAGCTGGGGCAAATATATCCATGCGTGAGCTGGGGGCAAATATATCCATGCGTGAGCTGGGGGCAAATATATCCATGCGTGAGCTGGGGGCAAATATACGCATGTGTGAGTTGGGGCAATATAATAACTTACGTCAGTGCTACAGATTGAATTAAAGACGTATTTGTGTGAACTGTGAAGTAAAGTCATGGATTGTTGAAACTAACCAGTATCGGGTGATTAGATATAGTGTATATAGTGTATATCACATTTACCACTGACTAATGCAGAGTTGCAATGCATGCAGATCAGCTAAAAGTAGTTGGATCTGTATGTGCGTTATAATTAATCGATTAATCGATTAAAAAAGTGATTAATCAAACACAAATTTTAATCGTTACCAGCCCTAATTACCTTATCTCTGCTAGAAAGCCACAGTGTGGCATGGCATTGATTTTAGGGTTCTGTGTAATAACAGATCCCGGATGCAAAAAAGTGAGACAGATGTCATTTGCATATCCTACCCAGAATTCCTTGCCTGCATATGGGGAATGTGGCACAGGAGCTCTGGGATGCAATTCATCGAGTTGCTGTGATGTGTAGGTGGCTTCTGCAATAATAAACACAGTAATAGAAAGCCAAAACCAGAGGTCAAAACACAAGAGTAGTCGATATGCAAAGCCAAAGGTCTAAACACAAGAGTAGTCGATTTCCAAAAGCCAGAGGTCAAAACACAGGAGTGGTCAATTTCCAAAGCCAGAGGTCTAAACACAAGAGTAGTCAATTTCCAAAAGCCAGGGGTCATACACAAATCAATTAAATTCAAATAGAAACACTTGGAAGCATGGTGGGAGTGTGAGTACATGACAGGGTGCTGGTCTGGGCTAACTGAAGGGTTTATATAACGGATCACGGGCTTTCCTAATGCACCCCGCCCCTCTGGACGTCAAGTGATCGGCGCCGCCGTGCATTTTATCCGGCATTCTGCAAGCGAGCAGCGTGGGGGAGGCTGCTGGGTGCCGGAGGTACGTGACAAGACATCATCGCCGCTATCGACGAGGGCCGGGGTCCCAGAGGCTGGGCTGACATCAAAGATGTCAGTCCGCACCGGGAGACCGCAGCATTCTACGGAAAAATACCAGCCGATCGCCGCTGCAAAGTCAAGACGCGCTCAGTGCGTCCACAGCACAGTGAACCCACTTGGCTGGATGTGCTGAGCACGTCCTTCGCAGCAAAGTGGTTAAACACGATTTGAATCATTATTTACTGTACGACCAGACAAATTATATATCATTTGTCCTGGCAATCATAGATTCCCATGCTTTTAATGTGTTAGGGGACTGTTGCTTTAATTTGTCAGCCATTACTAAGCAATACATTGCAGCTACGTCCTGGTCAGAAACCATTTGAAGTTCAGAGAGCAACAGAAAGTCAGCTCCACATTTCTTTCGCACAGGCCTAGAAATTAGAAGTCTGTAAGTAGAGCATCAATGTTTTTAAGTTAAAGTATATGTTTTCAGCAACTCAAATACTGTTCCATATTAGTTTAATAGTATTTGATTGTCTTAGCATTAAGTTACTAAACTTCTATTTCTGTTAGCTAGTATTTTCACATCTAGGAAGCATGCTTGTCACTTATCTGTGTAGATTTGCATTCCTAGGCTAGTATATTTTCATAATTCTGTATCTTTTGCAGTTTTATATAAAAGATTAATGTAAATAAGAATCTAAAGCGTAAGGATAAAATAAAAGCAAAGGAAAGTTTTCTGACTCCGATCGTTGTATAGCGATTTATCCCTTGCAGAGACCTCTATGCCTGGCCTGTATAAGTAGATGCAATCACCGAGGACAATCCTTATCAGATAGCTGAACTCACCAAAACACTGTTTCTTTCCACGACTTGCTTTATTCCGTACATCAGGTTACTGCAGATCACAGGATACAGCAGATAATGGAATGATATGTTTTATGCGGTCAAAAGATGATACTGTCCTAGCTTGCAGATGAATAGACATATGCTGCTAGATAACTACACCATGCTACAGCTCTTACAAGAAGGAAGGGTGGAACTTCACACACACAGGAAGTGCATCATCATAAAGCGAGGGAAAAAGAGAAAAACATGTACAATACAGAAAGACCACTAGGTGGCAGCATAAGGACTATCTATACAATATAAATCCCCATCTAAATGAATATAGCTGTAACAGCACACTCCCCGTCTGGCATTGAAAATGTCACTATATATAAACATCATAACGGTAGTTATGCAAGCGCAAATAACGACAGTGTAATTTGCTAGATGTCTTGAAAACCTAAGTAAGTTCAGTCTCCAAGCGGTAAGAGCAAAACAAGTTCCGTGATAGGTCTGATAAAAGTCTTTACAGTTCCTTGTCTTGCGACCTTCACCTCCACCTTACGTACCTTACCATCATCGCTAGAGATGCTCTTTTTAATAAATCCCATAGGCCACTCTATCCTTTCGGCTTGCTGGTCCTTGAGGAGAACGAGATCTCCAACTTGAACGTTCGGTTTCAGGCGTTGCCATTTCCTGCGTCCTTGCAGAGTGGAAAGATACTCCATCTTCCAACGATTCCAGAAGCAGTTGGCAAGGTGTTGTACTCGCTTCCACTGGTTGTAGCACATTTTTCCTGCTTTAAAGTTTCCAGGTGGAACAGGAACAGTCCCGAGTTTCTGGGTAAGAAGAGTAGCTGGAGTAAGGATGGTTGGGTTCTCTGGATCTGTAGACACTGGAACAAGTGGTCTAAAATTGATTATGGCAGATGCTTCTGCCAGGAAGGTGGTTAGAATCTCATGGGTGAGTCTTGTGGAGTTCAAGTCCATAAGTATTGAGTCCAGTATTTTACGTGTAATGCCTATCATTCTCTCCCATGAACCACCCATGTGGGAAGAATGAGGAGGATTGAAAATCCATGTACAGCCCTTTTCAGCTAAAAGGTCTTGGATAGGCCTTGAGTTAAGCTGCAACTCTCGACAGGCTCCAACGAAATTAGTTCCACAATCAGATCTCAATGTCTTGACTGGACCTCTGATGGCGAGGAATCGTCTTAGGGCATTAATGAAACTTGAGGTATCCATAGATTCTATTACTTCGATGTGTACTGCACGCACACTCATACAGGTGAACATCACTGCCCATCGTTTACTATTTGCTTGGCCACCTCGAGTTCTGCGGGCTGTTACCATCCATGGTCCAAAGACGTCCAGACCGACATGAGTGAAAGGTGGGTCAGTGCTTACCCGGTCCGCTGGCAAATCTGCCATTTGCTGTTGCTGCTGTTTCCCTCTCAGTTTGCGGCACTGAACACAGCTGTGCAGTGTAGCTGTAATCTGTCTTTTTGCTCCTATAATCCAAAGGCCTGCACCTCTTATGGCACCTTCTGTGAAGTGTCTACCTTGGTGCTTAACCCCTTCATGGTAGTGCCGTATGAGCAAAGTGGAAACGTGGTGGCGAGCAGGTATGATGAGAGGATTCTGTTCTTGCTCTCCCAACTTAGCCTTGTTTAAACGTCCACCGACCCTTAGCATGCCATCATTGTCGATGAATGGGTTCAAATTAGCAATTGGACTGTTTCTTAGAACGTCCGTCTTGTCGCAAATGCATTTAATTTCTGAGCCGAAGACATTCTGTTGTACACTTCGTATTATGATCAGTTCGCCTTCAGCAATATCCCTTGCAGAAAGAAACCTTTGGCACATGTGCCAACCTTGACAGTGAGCCTCTGCGGGCTTCGTGTGGAAGCAGTGTGCAATATGGACTAACCTCGCGATGGTGCATACAAGCCTTGTCCACTTGGAGAAACGTTCAAAGCGTTGACAGCCCAAGATGAGTCTTTGTGCAGCTCTGGTGACAAGAGTTTTAACTTCAGGACGAATATCTGGATCTTCGTCAGGATTTTGAAGACCAAAGACGTCAGCTGTTGTTTCTTCTGGATGAGCCAGCAGGAAATCAGGACCTGTCAACCAAGAAGAATTTGCGAAGACACTTGTGGACACTGGCCTGGTGGCATGATCTGCAGGATTAAGTTCGGATGGAACATAATGCCATTGTTCAGGCTTAGATGTTTTCCTGATTCTTTCTACATGGTTGCTGACATAGACATAGAAGCGTTTAGTCTGGTTGTATATGTAGCCTAAAACGACCTTGCTGTCTGTGTAGAATTTGATGTCGTCCATCTGAACGTCTAGCTCTTGTAGTACGAAATCTGCAACTTCTACGGCTAGCACAGTCCCACAAAGTTCAAGCCTAGGAATTGTGTGTTCAGGTTTAGGTGCTAACTTAGCCTTCCCAAACAGAAATCCTATGTGGGTTTGATTGGAGGAGTCTCTTACCTTAAGGTAGGCGACAGCTGCTTTGGCCTCTGTAGATGCATCTGAGAAGATGTGAAGTTCCTTTCTCTGACTTGTGGCAAGAGAAGCTGGAGTGTAGCAGCGTGGTATGTGAATTCCATCTAAGGCATGTAGAGATTGCTTCCAGGAGTCCCACTTTGAAAGCTTGTCTACTGGTAGTGGAGCATCCCAATCTGTAATAGTCTCTGAGAGCTGTCTAAGTAAGGATTTACCCTGTATGGTAATGGGAGCCACGAATCCCACTGGATCGTATAAACTGTTCACCACCGACAGAACACCACGTTTGGTAAATGGCTTGTCTGCAGAGCCGACTTGGAAGCCGAAGGTGTCCTTTAATAAGTCCCACCGCAGGCCTAGACTTCTCTGTACGGGTGGCATGTCCATTCCCAGATTTAAGTCCTTAAACCCTGTGGCATAGTCACCAGGTTGAAAGGCCTTCATGACAGCAACACTATTTGAAGCAATCTTGTGTAGTCTGAGGTTAGCTTCAGAAAGCATACCTTGTGTCCTTTGGAGCAGGTCTATGGCTTCTTCATTTGTGGGTGAGGATTTAAGTCCGTCGTCCACGTAGAAGTCTCTCTCAACAAAGTGTCGAGCCTCTTTTCCATACTCCTTTTCTCCATCAAGAGCAGTCCTTCGTAGACCATATGTTGCAACAGCAGGTGAGGGACTATTTCCGAAGACGTGTACACTCATGCGGTATTCAATCATCTCATTGTCCATGTTGTTGTCACGGTGCCACAGAAACCTCAGGAAGTTCCTATGGTCTTTTTGTACAGTAAAACAATGAAACATTTGTTCAATATCAGCAGTTATGGCGACTGGCTCCCTTCTGAACCTCATGACTACACCTACAAGGTTGTTGGTCAGGTTAGGACCAGTGAGAAGAACATCGTTCAGGGATATGCCTTGGTGCTTGGCACTGGAGTCAAATACTACCCTGATTTGTTTTGGCTTACGTGGATGATACACTCCGAAGAAAGGCAGGTACCAGCACTCCTCATGTTCTCGGAGAGGTGGAGCTGGCTCAGCGTGATTATTGTCAAAGATCCTTTTCATAAAGGCGATGAAATGGTCCTTCATTTCAGGTCTGTTCTTTAGTGTTCGTTGTAGTGACTTGACTCTGGATAAAGCCTGTTCACGATTGTTTGGGAGTTTGACCCTTGCAGCGAAGAGGTAATGGTGCTACCCAGCTGTTAGACTCATCCTTGAAGAATTCTTTGTCCATTACTTTGATAAATTCTCTGTCTTCAACTGACAAAGCTGTTTTGTTGTCATCACTTGTAGTACAAAACACTGTGGTACCTAGGTTGTCATCATAGAGGATAGGGGTGACGTCGGACACGCAGATGATGTCAAGAGGCTTCTCCTTTACGTCATAATGGTGAGGACACGGTTTGAAGTGGAATACACATCTGTTTCCTAACACGTGAGTTTTGAAGGAGTGGATCTCAGATGACGTGTGCATTTTATCCAAGCATACATTGCCCACTATTACCCAGCCCAGGTCAAGTCTTTGTGCATAAGGGACATTGTCTGGTCCGTCGCACTGTTCGCGTACTTTATGTACTCTGAGAATGTCTCTTCCTAGCAGGACCAAGATTTCAGCATTCATGTCCATTACTGGAATCTCATCTACAAGATGCCTTAAGTGCGGATGGTGATATGCAGCCTCTGGAGTAGGAATCTCTTCCCTTTCGTCTGGTAACTGGTCACATTCAACTAATGTTGGTAGGAGTATTCCCTCTCTCCCCTTGACATGAGAGACCATAAACCCGTTGGCCTTTCTGCCGAAAGTCTCTACGCGACCAGAACAGGTTCTGAGAGTATACGGTGTTGCGTTTCCCTTTATGCCGAAGATCTCAAAGAATTTAGGCTTAACAAGCGATCTGTTGCTCTGTTCATCTAATATGGCATACATCTTCGTGGCTTTCTCAGGTTGACCCTTTGGGTATATCTTGACTAGGCATACCTTGGCACAGCATTTGTAATCTAAGCCTTCTCCACAGACTTCCGTGCATGAAGAAGAAATATTCCCTATAGCTGGAGCATTACCTTGTTGCTCCCCGCCATGATTTGAGACAGGTGCAGAGGTAGGTAGCTGCTGTGGGTTGTCTGGAAGTGGAGTAGGGTGCATAGCTGTAACATGTCTGTCGCTGCTGCATTCTGTGCACTTGATGACAACTTTACAGTCTTTAGCAAAATGTCCATAAGAGGCACAGCACCTGTAGCATACCCCAAGTTTTTGAAGAATCTCCTGGCGCTCTTGTAAAGTCTTTGCCCTAAGGCCACGACATTTCTTTAAAGGGTGAGGCTTCTTGTGAATAGGGCACTGACGATTAGGGTCTTTATCGCTATCACCTGAATCCCTATGGTTTGCACGAGAGGACACGGGTGGTGAGATGTCTGTCCTTTTAACAGATATTGTTCTATTAAAGTCTCTACGTGTAGTCGCTGTGTTATCATACCTTGATGCGGATGCTGGTGATGATGATGAAGCTGGCAAGTTGGTTTCGCTGAAGCTGAAGCTGGGATCGTTTCTTGTCCAGGCTTGTTCGCTGATGAACCTGAAAAAATATGAGAATGGAGGGAAGGATACGGTATAGTCTCTTTTGTATCTTGATCCGTGTTGCGCCCATTTCTCTTGCAGGCCGTATGGCAGTTTAGACGCCACTGGATTGACACCATGAGCAGTGTCCAGGAAGCTTAGTCCAGGTACACGTGGGTCTGTCTTTGCCAACTCTAGCTCCATGAGGAGATCACTCAGTTCTTGGAGCTTGCGATAGTCTTTGTTACCCATTTTTGGGAAGTTTTGCAGTCTCTTGAACAGAGCGCCTTCTATGGCTTCAGCGCTGCCATAAGCTTGCTCAAGTCTTGCCCACGCAGCAATGAGACCTGCATCCGGGTGGTCAACATATTCTGTTCTCAGTCTTTTAACACGATCTGTGGATTCTGGCCCCAGCCACTTTATGAGCAAATCAAGTTCTTCCTTGGTAGTAAGGTTCAGATCAGCAATAGCAGCCTTGAAGGTTGATCTCCAGGCCCTGTAGCTCTCTGGACAGTCGTCGAACCTTGAGAGGCTTGTGTTAATGAGCTCTCGGCGTATCATATATCTGGCGAAGTCAGTCTTATGCAGGCTTTGGAAGAAAGTAACAATAGGTGCACCCAAAAATTTTACCTTTGGTGGCACCAGGTGCCTTCACACCGTAAGCCCTCTGTGGTATTGTGGAAGAGTGCAGAGTTGAACCTTGCGGTCCAATATTAAAATGATATGAATCTGGTATAGGCGTCAGTGGCAGTGCACCCAAATATTGTGCCTTTGGTGGCAGCAAGTGCCTTCACAACGTAAGTAACCCCTCTGTGGTATTGTGGAAGAGTGCAGGGTTGGACCCTGTGGTCCAATATTAAAATGATATGAATCTGGTATAGGCGTCAGTGGCAGTGCACCCAAATATTGTGCCTTTGGTGGCAGCATCAGGGGATTGATAGCTCCTGATCCAGGACTGATTCATTTTTATAAATGTCAGCCAGTCTACAGAGTTGGTGGACAGACGCACTCTTTTGTCTGTGACAAAACCTCCAGCGGCACTGAACGTCCTTTCAGAAAGCACACTGGATGAAGGGCAACCTAGTAGCTGCATAGCATATTGGCCATAAGTTCTGGACAGTCACCCAATCTCAACACCCAGTAAGCCAGTGGATCATCTGCTGTAAAGGTATCCAGGTCTGCCCTTGCCCCTAGGTAGTCCTGCACCATATGGTGAAGAAGCTGGCAATGGGTGCCTACATTTGATGTCCCTGGGCGTGGTGGACTAAAAAAAATTAAAAAGGCATCAGTCAAGCAGCCCCGGCCTTCACCGCTCTTCCTCTCATCATCCGCAGCCTCAGAAGCACCTGTGTCATCACTTGGTAACCTACCAGTGCCTGGAAAGGTGTTACACAAGTGTCGCTTTAAAGCATACTCAAGTTGTTTCATCCTGTGCTCCCTCTGTGCGGGCAGGATGAGCTCTGCAACTTTACCCTTGTATCGTGTATCAAGAAGGGTTGCCAACCAGTAATGAGCCCTCTCCTTGATAGCACGAATCCTGGGGTCCTTTAGCAGGCTTTGCAGGATAAGCCCATGCAGCGTAGGTTGGAGGTGGCATTAGCTTCCGAGTCTTCCTGGTCAATGAGGATGACCCCCATCGTGCACTTCCTCCTCCCAGCCATGTACTAGTCCTTGGGTTTCTGGGCACACAAAACCCTCCCTTGAGGAATCCCCACCTTCAATGCCCCCACTACTTAAATATTCCTCCTCATCCTCCTCCTGTCTGTTCTGAGAACCCGCAGGAATGCTGTCTGCGTAAAGACTGGGGCCTTGAGAGCTGGGGAAGGCCTCCTCTTCCTCCCGCTGCTCTGCCTCTAGTGCCACACCTATAATTCCCTGCAGAGTGCGCTCCATCAGGAACACTAAAGGAATTGTGTCACTGATGCATGCACTGTCCCTGCTCACCATCCTCGTTGCCTCCTCAAATGGTGACAGTACAATGCATGCATCCTTGATCATTAGCCACTGCAGGGGGGAAAAAAAACAAGTTGAGCAATACTCACACAGGTACTCATCGATGGCCCTCTGCTGCTTGTGCAGACGCTGCAGCATTTTTAATGTTAAGTTCCAACTGGTGGGCATGTCATAGATCAGACAGTTTGTGGGAAGGTGGAATTCTCTTTGAATTTCTACCAGGCGAACACTTCCTGGGAATGACTGTCTGAAGTGGCTGAAAACTTTTCTGGCCTGGCTGAGAAGCTCTGCCAGCCCTGGGTACCTGGTTAGGAAATGTTGTACCACCAGATTTAGGATGTGTGCTAGGCATGGTACATGCGTCAACTTACCCAGGCGTAGTGAAGGCGGAGAGAAGGTTGCTGCCATTATCACAGACGACCATTCCCAGCTCAAGCTGGCGTGGTGTTAACCATCTCTGCACCTGCCCCTGCAGAGCTGACAGAATTTCTGGCCATGTGTGGCTCCTGTCCCCTAAACAAACCAGCTCAAGCACAATATGGCATCTTTTTGCTTCAGCCATTGCGTAGCCCCTGCCACGCTTCAGTTTAACTGCCACTTCGCCAGAGACAGAGAAGGAAGAGGAGGAGGAAGAGGTGGTGGAGCAGACAGACCTCATACAAGCAACTTTCTGGAGGCGTGGTGGATGAACAAGTTCCAGCACAGAGCCCCATCCTGGATCCCTCCCAGCTGCAAGCAGAGTTACCCAGTGTGCCATGAAGGAGCCTGTCCATGCTTGCTGGACCACGTGCCTAAAGTCACATGCACCTTGCTGCTGGCTGCCTTTCTCAATGACTCGATAACATTGTCTTCCATGTGCTGGTATAGTGCTGGAATGGCCTTCCATGAAAAGAAATGGCATTTTGGAACCTGCCACTGTGGTACAGCACATTCAGCAAATTCACGGAAGGAAGCAGAGTCCACCAGCTGGAAAGGCAGCAGCTGTAATGCGAGTAATTTTGCTAAGCTGGCATTTAGACTTTGTGCTTGGGGATGGTTGGGACTATTTTTTCCTTACGCTGCAGCAGCTGGGGCAACGTAATCTGACTGCGTAAATCTTCAGCTGATAGGATGCTGTCACATTCTGAGGAAGGACCTGGTACACCCATTACTGTAGCATCATCCCTGTCAGTGGAGGTTGTAGGTAATGACATGGCAGGACATATAGTGGGGGTAGAGACAGATGAGGAGGAGGAGGACCTATGCAAAGTGTTGTGCCAATGGGATGCGTGGCAGGTGGTCATATGTCGCCTCAAGCACATGGTACCCAAGCGTGGGATGTCTTTCCCATGCTTGATCCTTTTCCGACATAGCTTGCAAATAGCAAGGCTGCAGTCTTGAAGAACTCCCAGACCGCAGAGATCCTGGACGTGTGCTGCAAAACAACAGCGCTCTGCACCTGAGCAGCTCTGACATCTGATGCCTTGGACTGGCTATGGTTGCTCATAGAGGACTTTCTGTCTCCTTTTTTTGTGCCTCCTCCTCCTCCCTTGACTCCTCTGTTCGATCAGGCACCCAGGTGGAGTCAGTGACCTCATCATTGTCATCATCCCCCCTATCTCCTCATCACTGGAGCCAACTTGGCAGTATGCTGCAGCTGCTGTGGCAACATGAATGCCAGTTCTTTGTGTGTCACTGGCACACCCTTCCTCTAGGTTGATTTATACTCCCTTCCTCAACCTCAGAGTTTGAATCAGAGCACTGTAGTTGCTGCGCATCCTCAAGCAAGCATGTCACTGTCATTGTAGTCAAACAATTCAGCTGACTCCTCCGTGTATGTTGGTGAGGCTACGGCAGAAGTAGCTGTGGACATCGAGGCTGCATTAGATGCTTTGGCAAGCTGAGGTGGACTGTAAACGACTACAAGCCTGGCTGGCAGAGGACTTGGAGGACTCGGATGGCCTGGTTAGCCAATCCACCAACTCCTCTGTATGTTGCTGCTGCTTAAGACGGCCAGCACCAGATAAAAGGGACAAGCGTGCCCCTGCAGAGGATGCACCTCGTCCACAACGACCAGAGGCAGAGCCTCCCGACAATTAATTCTTTGTGAGGGTTTTTCTTAGTAGTTTTCTCCTGGTCCTCCTGTTCCATGTGTCACTGTCTGGTTCCTGTATCATCCTGAAGTGATGTTCAGTTCAGGTCCTGTTTCGCCAAGTCTGTCAGTTTGTTGACTGCATAATTCATCTACCGTCATTCATTGTTTGTGTTTCTGAGCGTGTCTTGGGTTATCTGTCGGTCTTGAAACCTTCGGAGCTTAGTGGCAATTCAGTCCTACTTTTGTGCTCCTTGCTTTTGGAGAAACAAGTCTGTTTTATTGATCTGTCCAGTCAGTAGCTCACCTGCCTTAAGGGCTACACTCCATGTTCCATGCCACTATGATGGCCCAAGAGAGAGCCAACCGTTACACTTTGGCAGCTGAGGTGGACTGTAAAGCACTACAAGCTTGGCTGGCAGAGGACTCGGAGGATGAGGATGGCCTGGTTAGCCAATCCACCAAATCCTCTGTATGTTGCTGCTGCTTAAGACGGCCAGCACCAGTTAGAAAGGACAAGCGTGCCCCTGCAGAGGATGCACCACGTCCACGACGACCAGAGGCTCAGCCTCCCGACACAGAGGCTGCTTGCCCTCTTATCTGTGTCTGGGAGCGTCTGCCTGTCCTTTTTGGTCTTTCTGACATGGTGAGTGATATATAGATTAAAGATATATATAACTCTGATTCAACGGTGTTATCTAGATTAAAGATTTCCAGAACTCTGGTATAACTCAGTTGGACACCCTGATAGCTGCCAGCCAGTGACAAGACACAGATTAAAATTCCCAGAAACCACCTATATATCAGTGAGACCCCCTGATGGGTGGCAGAGACAAGACACAGGTTATAATTCCCAGATATCTGCTACAAGTCTGTGAGACCCCCTGTTGGGTGGCAGTGAGAAGACGCAGATTACAATTCCCAGAAACCTCCTATAAATCAGTGAGACCCCCTGATGGGTGGCAGTGACAAGACACAGATTAAAATTCCCAGAAACCTCCTATAAATCAGTGAGACCCCCCGGATGGTTGGCAGTGACAAGACACAAATTACAATTCCCAGGAACCTCCTTTAAATCCGTGAGACCCCCTGATGGGTGGCAGTTACAAGACACAAATTACAACAATTCCCAGTAATTCCCAGGAGTGAGACCCCCCAAATAGCTGCTGGCACTGACAAGACACACTAACAGAACAATATCCTCTCAAAAAACACGTGCTGGGGCTGCGAGGGATGCCTTATATAGTGTGCTGTTGGACTTAGCTCTGTGAGCCCATGATTGGGCAAAATTTGCCCAATCAGGACTCTGAGCTGTGTTTGGCATAGTCTTGCACCTGACCTGTGGTCAGGTGCAAGGCTGTAGCCAATTACAAGCTTCAGGCCAGTGGAAAAGTGCATTGTGGTCCATTGTGGTGTATTGTGGGCGAACTCGAACCGAACATGCGGAAATGTTCGGAGTTCGACGAACAGCCGAACGGGCGATGTTTGAATCGAACACCGAACAGATCGAACCGAACAGCTCATCCCTAATCTGCAACCCCACAATACCACCTTCTGCAACCCCACTGCCCCTGCAACCCCAATACCACCTTCTGCACCCCCACTGCCACCTTCTGCACCCCTACTGCCCCCACAACCCCCAATAGCACCTTCTGCACTGTCGGGTATATTATAATGGAAAATTAAAATGGATACCTGTAGCCATCTTATTTTAATGTAAAGTCTTTTCGTTTTCAATTTTCGCCTAGTTTTAGAAATGGACAGAGATTATTTTTAAATAGTTCATGGCTAGGTGAACCAGAAGAGTTATGGGGGTTCTATAAGTGCCAGACATGATGCTATAGACGATAAAATGTCTTTATTTGATATAATGCTGAGCTAAGTGCCAGACATTTCATATTTAAATTTATTGGTTTGTTTCAACAAGTCCTTGAATTAAAGATATTTTTCTTTTTGGGTATAGGAACAAACTTAAAATCTCTATGCATGTGTATAAAATATTCATGAAATATATTTAATATTTACAGTAGAAAATAGATGCTCCAATTATTTGTAGAGTAGAACTATATAACGGTACAATTACTGAAGAATAGAATTTCTGTTGATTTTAACTAGAAAGGAATTTAGCTGATTTAGAGTATTCAGTAAAAAACTTGAGGAGTGGAGATATAAATTTAATTTTGACAACCCGAGATGTACTGTCTGGGATAACTATAGTCATTCTTTGTTCAAACCAAGATAGTGGAATTGACCTTTGACCTGAGATAAGAGATATTAAAAATAATATGTGAAAATTAATTTGAAGAGCAACACTGCCCTCTTGAGGCATAGTTAAATATTATATTTAAGAATAAAGTAAGATTTAAATGAAAGGGGTAGATTTTCAGTGACGTCAAACTGACTATAACTGGATCTCTTCTGTTCATTGCATTCATTCAGGCAGATCATCCCAGGACACGACAACGACAATGCATTGATTCTGAATCTGATTGCAGATCATTCCAACACACAATGCATTCGGGATATGACATCTCACTTGATTAGGACCACACCTAAATTTTCCTTCATAGGAATGCACAATTCTAAATCACATGCATTGATTATCTGACATTGACAATTTTCACATATTCCAAAACAATCAAATAATATTCAAAGGCTGTAACTACAGACCAGATCTTGGACAGGTAATGTATGAGAAAGCAAAATTAAGGAATTAATGTAATTATATATATCTGGAGTATTTCTTGCAACATATAGACTGAGATATCTCAGATTACTGTTAGATCCAGAGTCTTCAAAATATTTCTAAATCTGCAGATAGAGATATGAAGAAGAATCGGATATAAGGATTTTATCCTAAAGAAATTGTTACAAAGTGATATATATATATATATTGAATTTGGAAGTTACTGTGATTGAAATTAATAAGCAAGGAATTATATAATTACGATATATAAAGCAGAAGATTAGAAGCTTAATTCTCGATATTAGGGGAGGATTCACTAAATAAGATTTATTACTTATCATTCTAGAAATAGAATAAGTGATAGCTCATCTGTTGTTGATCCACGTAGCATAGAGAGATACATATATCTCTACAAGATCTAGCTTGTTAAACATTGGTTTGCTGGGAAATACATGTTAATTGTTTTCGTTAAGCAGAAATGTTTATTAACCATTTGTGTATAGTTACTAACTGATAAAGTAAATGATATTAATCATATATGCAGTTACTAACAGGAGATACATATATTGGGAGCTGGTTTTCTATGTGATGGATGGATGTGGTTGTTTATCAATCTTTGTTTATGATATGAGATTTTAAACTTTTTTTGTATATGTAATAAATATATATATGTTTTTATCCGATTATTGATTAGTGTATTCTTCAAAGCAAAACACATACAATTAAAAGAATTTAGGAGAATTTCTAGGAAATATAAATGATTGATATTTGTATCTCATATAAGTTTCTTAATTGAATATCTCGACAGCACCCCCACTGCCCCCACAGCCCCATACCACCTTCTGCACCCCCACTGCCCCCACAGCCCCATACCACCTTCTGCACCCCCACTGCCCCTACAACCTCCCAATACCTCCTTTTGTAACCCCACTGCCCCTGCAACCCCAATACCACCTTCTGCTCCCCCACTGTCCCTGCAACGCCCCAATACCGCCTTCTGCACCTCCACTGCCCATGCAACCCCCAATACTAACATCTGCACCTCCACTGCCCATGCAACCCCCCAATACCACCTTCTGCACCCCCACTGCCCTTGTAACCCCAATACCACCTTCTACACCCCAACTGCCCCCGCAGCCCCAGTACCACCTTCTGCAGCTCCACTGCCCCTGCAACCCCCAATACCACCTTCTGCACCCCCACTTCCCCTGCAACCCCCAAAACCCATTTCTGCACCCACACACCCCTGCAATGCCTTAATACCACCTTCAGCACTTTCACTGCCCCTGTAACCCCCAATACCACCTTCTGCATCCCCACTGCCCGTACAGCCCCCAATACCACCTTCTACATCCCTACAGTCCCCAATACCACCTTCTGCTCCCCCACTGTCCCTGCAATGCCCCAATACCGCCTTCTGCACCTCCACTGCCCATGCAACCCCAATACTAACATCTGCACCTCCACTGCCCATGCAACCCCCCAATACCACCTTCTGCACCCCCACTGCCCTTGTAACCCCAATACCACCTTCTGCACCCCAACTGCCCCCGCAGCCCCAGTACCACCTTCTGCAGCTCCACTGCCCCTGCAACCCCCAATACCACCTTCTGCACCCCCACTGCCCCTGCAACCCCCAAAACCCCTTTCTGCACCCACACACCCCTGCAACGCCTTAATACCACCTTCAGCACCTTCACTGCCCCTGTAACCCCCAATATAATATAAGAACAGGGATGGAGCCGCACCACACAAAAACAAAAGTTTTAGACATTAAAAAAACAGATTTTTCTAAAATGAGATTTTGTGTGAAGGAGTCATTATCAGACTGGAGGAGTTTAAAGCGGGTCCAGGAGAAATGGGATTATTTAAAGGAAGCATTATTGAAGGCCACAGGAAATTGCATTCGGCTTGTTAGCAAAAACAAAAAAGGGAAGAAACCACTGTGGTACTCTGCAGAAGTGGCAAAAATAGTGAAGAACAAAAAGATAGCATTCAATAATTATAAAAAAACTCAGAGTGAAGAAGATAGGCAAACCTATAAAATTAGGCAGAAAGAGGCAAAGCAATTTATAAGGGCTTCCAAAGCACACGCAGAAGAGAAAATAGCTCAGTCAGTAAAAAAGGGGGGCAAAACATTTTTTAGATACATACACGAGAAAAGTAAAGTAAAACAAGGATTAGTTAGATTAAAAACAAAGGAAGGAAGGTATGTAGAAGAGGATAAAAGTCTCGCTGACTGCCTCAATGAATATTTTTGTTCAGTCTTTGCAGAAGAAAAGGAGGGAAGGGACCTCCGTTAGGAGAGAACACTAAAGAGACATTCACATATGAGTTTACAGAGGAGGAGGTTCTACAGCAGCTGTCTAAAGTAAAGACAAATAAGTCAATGGGGCCTGATGGATCCACCCTAAATTATTAAAAGAGCTCAGTGATGTAATAGCAAAACCGTTAACAAGGATTGGTTAAATAAATCTGTTATCAGGAGTCGTCCCAGAAGACTGGAAATTAGCAAATGTTGTGCCCATTTACAAGAAGGGTAGTAGGGAGGAATCGGGAAACTATAGGCCAGTTAGTCTTACGTCAGTAGTGGGGAAATTAATGGAAACCATGTTAAAGGAAAGGATTGTTGAACATCTAAAAACACATAGATTACAGGATCAGAAACAACATGGGTTTACCTCAGGGAGATCATGCCAAACTAATCTTATTGATTTTTTTGATTGGGTAACAAAAATAATAGACACAGGTGGTGCAGTAGACATTGCTTATTTAGATTTCAGTAAGGCTTTTGATACTGTTCCGCATAGAAGGCTTATCAATAAATTGCAATCCTTGAGCTTGGATTCCAATATTGTTGAATGGATTAGGCAGTGGCTGAGTGACAGACAACAGAGGGTTGTGGTAAATGGAGTTTATTCGGCGCAAGGTCTTGTTACCAGTGGGGTACCTCAGGGGTCAGTACTTGGACCCATTCTCTTTAATATTTTTATTAGTGATATTGCAGAAGGTATTAATGGAAAAGTATGTATTTTTGCTGATGACACAAAGATTTGCAACAGGGTTGACGTTCCTGGAGGGATCAGCCAAATGACAAATGATTTAGGTAAACTAAAAAAATGGTCGGAGTTGTGGCAATTGAGTTTTAATGTGGATAAATGCAAGATAATGCACCTGGGACGTAAAAACCCAAGGGCTGAATATAGAATATTTGATACAGCTCTAACCTCAACATCTGAGGAAAGGGATTTAGGGGTCATTATTTCAGAGGATCTAAGGGTAAGTAGTCAATGTAATAGAGCAGCAGGAAATGCTAGCAGAATGCTTGGTTGTGTAGGGAGAGGTATTAGCAGTAGGAAAAGGGAAGTGCTCATGCCACTGTACAGAGCACTGGTGAGACCTCACTTGGAGTACTGTGTGCAGTACTGGAGACCGTATCTCCAGAAGGATATAGACATCTTAGAGAGAGTTCAGAGAAGGGCTACTAAAATGGTGTACGGCTTGAAGGAGAAAAGTTACCAGGAAAGGCTTAATGATCTTAACATGTACAGCTTGGAAAAAAGACGAGACAGAGGAGATATGATAGAAACATTTAAATACGTAAAGGGAATCCACAAGGTAGAGGAAGGGAGTATATTTAAAAGGAAACAAAATAGCAAAACAAGAGGACATAGTCTTAGATTAGAGGGGCAAAGGTTTAAAAGTAACAACAGGAAGCATTATTTTACGGAGAGGGTGGTGGATACATGGAACAGTCTTCCAGTAGAAGTGGTAGAGGCCAAAACAGTAATTGAATTTAAGCAAGCATGGGATAGGCATAAGGCTATCCTAAACAAAAGATAAATCCAGGTAAAGTATCCATGTAATTGGGCAGACTAGATGGGCCGAAAGGTTCTTATCTGCCGACATTTTTCTATGTTTCCATGTTTCTACCACCTTCTGCACCCGCACTGCCCGTACAGCCCCCAATACCACCTTCTACATCCCTATAGTCCCCCAATACCACCTTCTGCACCCCCACACCCACTGCAATGCCCCAAAACCACCTTCTGCGCCCTCACTGCCCCTACAATCCCCCGATTCCACTTTCTACAACCCCATTGCCCCTGCAACCCCCAATATCACCTTCTGCATACCCACTGCCCCTGCAACCCCATACCATTTTCTGCACCCTTGCAGCCTCCCAATACCACCTTCTGCACCCCCACTGCCCCTACAACCTCCAATACCATCTTCTGCAACCCCACTGCCCCTGCAACCCCAATACCACTTTCTGTACCCTCACCCCATACAACCCCAGATATCACCTTCTGCACCCCCACTGCACCTTCAACCCCACAATACCACCTTCTGCACCCCCACTGCCCTGCAAGCCCCCAATCCCACCTTCTGCACCCCCACTGCCCCTACAACCCCCCAATACCACCTTCTGCACCCCCACTGCCCCTACAACCCCCAATACCACCTTCAGCACCCCCACTGCCCCTGCAACCCCCAATACCATCTTCTGCACCTTCACTGCCCCTGCAACCCCCAATACCACCTTCTGCATACCCTCTGCCCCTGCAACCCCATACCATCTTCTGCACCCTTGCAGCCCCCCAATACCACCTTATGCACCCCCACTGCCACTGCAGCTCCCCAATACCACCTTCTGCACCCCCTGCAATGCCCCAATACCACATTATGCACCCTCACTGCCCCTACAACCCCAATACCATCTTCTGCAACCCCACTGCCCCTGCAACCCCCAATAACACTTTCTGTACCCTCACCCCATACAACCCCAGATATCACCTTCTGCACCCCCACTGCCCCTTCAACCCCACAATACCACCTTCTGCACCCCCACTGCCCCTGCAAGCCCCCAATACCACCTTCTGCACCCCCACTGCCCCACAACCCCCAATACCACCTTCAGCACCCCCACTGCCCCTGCAACCCCCAATACCATCTTCTGCACCTTCACTGCCCCTGCAACCCCCCCAATACCACCTTCTGTTCTGTCACTGACCCTGCAACCCCCAATACCACCTTCTGCACCTCCACTGCCCCTCTAATTCTCCCACTTCATCTCTTATTCCCCAAAGACTTACAACCCCTCCCCAATGTCCTTTTACTCCCCCTGCTGCCCCTTTTACCAACACTCCATACTGTTACATTACTCCTCCACATCCTCACACACCCCACACCCCTGTCCCTCTATACCCTTACATCCCCCATACTGCTTGCTGTATCCTCCCATATCTTACACCCCAAAATTCCCCTTTAGCTGCCCCCTCTATCTCCAATAATGCATTTGTAGCGCTGTATTAGTTGGCTCTATGTAAATCGACTGTTGCTGCCACTAGAGGGAGACAGAGCCTAGAGACGTTATGGGCTACGCTGGTCTAAAAAGACTTCATCTCCCAGAAACCTTGGCAAAGGGAACAGGAAGTGGGCGTACTGGCGCGAGGAGATACATCTGAAGCCTCGTGCAAGACATGGGCAGAGCGAGTAGAGCAATGGAAGGTGTAGGACGCGCGCAGGACACTGTCAGGGATCGCAACCAGGCCAGAGTGTGGACGCTGCCATATTCGGTGCTGGAGATCGGGGATGGAGATTGTGCTGTCACCTACTGCGTTCTACAAAGCAACCAGAAGGAGCACCAAGTTCCAGCAGGACCCCAAGTGAGGAGGCTGTGAGGATCGATTGGGAGTGCAGGCAGCAGATCAATTCCGGTAGCAGAGAACGGCGATCGGGAGAGCGGATTCATTGGCACCAGGTTCCAGTCGCGGAGAGAGATCCTTGGTCGAGTCATCGGTTCTGGACACTTTGTTCGTCCGATGGGTGAGAGGCCTCAAGGCCTATGGTTCCGAAACGAAAGTGCGCACTTGTTAATTGCTTAAATCCACAGGGCCCCAACGTTGACTAGTCGAAGATAATTTTGCTCATTCACTGGCCATTTGAATATAGTACCCGGGTACCTTAAGACACTATCTTTTGAGACATTTTGAACGGGACTTAAACTTGCAAACTGAGGGGTATTAACGGGTTCTTTTCCGCCGCGTGTTTTCCCGCGTTGCGCAGTCCTGTTATTTATCTCAACGTACATGTGTATTATATGCCACTTTATTGATCCAGTAAAGTATATAACTTAGAAAATCCACAACAGCGCTGGTGTATAGTGATTCCTAATGCGGTGAGACTATCCTGGAGATTTTCAGCGGCTCCTCCGGGGGTGAGCGCTACACATATATATCCTCATGTCAAAAACAAAAGGACACCAATGATGGAAAAAGGTGTAGGTGATCACCTGTAACCCAAAAAGGGTAGTACTTCCCCCGTGGAAAGGATTGAACCTATACTAACTTACCAAACAATCAGAGGAACATAATGGCCTAAAGCCATTTAGTACACAATGGGGAAGACCAGGGATATTAGACCAATAGTGGAAAACAACGCTGTAGAGGAGACCAAATTAATACATTGATAGGAGAACTATACAATATTAATGAGAATATTGAAGTGCAAATCATTGGATATGTATCTCAGACTTAAATGCCAGGATTTATAATTGACATTTTGCCTGAGATACATATCCAATGATTTGCACTTCAATATTCTCACTAATATTGTACAGTTCTCCTGACATAAGTACTGCCCAGAACGTCTCCTATCAATGTATTCATTTGGTCTCCTCTGCAGCGTTGTTTTCCACTATTGGTCTAATATCACTGGTCTTCCCCATTGTGTACTAAATGGTTTTAAGCCATTCTGTACCTCTGTCTGTTTGGTCCCATCCTGCCTCTCTCCATCCATCATATAATATAGAGCCACTCTGCGCTTTTATCCATCATGTAATATAGAGCTGGGTCACCACAAAGGGCTGAGGAGGCTGCTCCTCCCCCTGCTCTCTCGCAAGCTTGGTCTGCCCAAGTAAAAACAGCTGCCGGCTCTCCGGTGCCTTTTGGCGGGAGCACGGCTCACCTGCACCAACGGTTTAGAACACTGTGATGAAGTCAGGTGACCGCGGCAGCGCTGCCAGGTATATGAAGCCACCCACTCCTGTGTGTCCCCATTCCACACACACGATCCCCACTCTCCTGCACCTTCCTCCATGCTTCTCTTTTGTTGTCCTCCTTTTCTCCGCTCTCTCTTACCATTTTTGTACTTTTTCGATGGTGGCCATAACTCGCTTGATATTATCTTTGGCACGGCTTTGCATCTCGGCTTTGACCGACCGTCCCAACAGGTTTGCGGCGATTAAGGCTAATGTCAGACCAACACAGTCAAAGCGCACTCTGCGTGCGTGCATAACAGACAGACGTACTGACGGAAGATACTGTAGACACCACACGATCTGTTTTTCTCGACGGACGTAGAAAAAAAAAAACAGAATTCTGGGAATCAAAATTAATATGAAAAATGTTTTAGAGCAGAGGTTCCCAACCCGTGTTATGCATACATACCCCCAGGGGTACGCATGAGGACCCCTGGGGGTACACATAAAAAAAATCATAATGGTGGACCATGATGGCCTTCACAATTTATTGTATTTTTTTAAGCACCCGCAACCCGGCTCCACATGGGGCTTTTTCACCACCTTGCTACGGCTTCCGGAACAGGCGCCCCTGCTAGGGCACTGCTGGCCCCGACACTGGGTTTCCAGACTCCACCGGTGTTCTGGCACATGGGATCACATCATCATGCTGCGCAGTTGCTCTGGGCGCAGCATGATGAGAGATGCCAGCACTCGGTGGCTATCCAATAGTGAGGGGAGCCTGTGGGTTATTAATAAATAGGGTGCTTGTTTGGTTATTATTAATATATGGGGCCTGGGGGTTAATATATATGGGGCTTGCGGGTTATTAATATATGGGGCCTGGGGGTTATTAACATGGGGGGGCTTGTTGGTTATTAATATATGGGGTCTTGAGGGTTACTAATTTATATATGGGCCCTGAGGATTATTAATTAATATATGGGGACTTGGGGGTTATTAATTTATATATGGGGGACATGGGGGTTAATTTCTATATGGTGAACTGAGGGTGATTAAATTATAGGGAAGCTTGTGCAGGCTCCGGGAGAGGTGCGCTCTGCAGCACGGCTCAGTCCCAGCCAGGCTCGGCAGAACTTCAAGCAGGACTGGCGGGCTGAGTCCCGCACCCACAGAGCGGCAACCTAGACTCCCCCGCAGAGCCTGGACCCCCCCAGTGTCATTCTGCCTCCCAGTGAGCCCATGGAAGGGGCCACGGACAGCCAACGCTGAAAAACTTGACCTGGTCAGTGACAACCTCATACACGCACACACTATTGTGGGGCTCTGTGATACACACGCACTACTGTGGGGCTCTGATACAGACGCACGTTGCTGTGGGGCTCTGTGATACGCACGTTACTGTGGAGCTCTGATACCCTCACACACACACCGCAAGTTATTGTGAGTTTTATTGCTGTGCAGCTCTGTGATACAGTAATTTGCATTGTGTATGAGCGTATCAGAGCTCCACAGCAATAAATCTCACAGTAATGTGCAGTGTGTATGAATGTATCGCAGTGCTCCACATTTCAAGCCACACAGTCACAGATCCATGTGTGTGACCGCATGTTTGGGTATGTCAGTGCTATAGCAAAAAAATATATATACATTTCTATTCAGATGTCAGTCATTTGCAGTCTGTAAAATTATTTTCCCACATTTTATCAATCAGACCTTGTGCTTTTATATTTCACGGGGAACCTGTTAACTGCATATTTTTTCCGAAAAATGCAGGGCTCTATTAACTTCTTCGCGCAAACCCTAAAGCGTGCGCAAAAACGCATTAACGCGAGGGGAAAAACCCTTTGCGCAGAATATCGTATTACAATGTCCTCGCAAAAAATGCGCGTTAACGTCTACCGCTGGTGAACCTGCTCGAGCGTAATGTACTTTGCGCGTCCTATACTTAACATTGTGAGCGCAAATGCGTTTGTAATACCATCCGCATAAAAGCGCACAATCTATGTGCAAATTTTAACGGACAATGCTTGCGCGCACAATTTTAGCGTCTTTGAAAAGCTGGTGTTAATGGCAAATCTGAACATTCTGGCCGAAACCAAATACACCAGCCCGAAAACAAAATACAGAAAAGTATAGTTACACATTCTACGCATACCCAAACAATAAAATTGAGAGGTTGTGCGTGTTTTCATTATTGCTGCAACATATATACTCAGATTGATTTTGGCAGGCGCAAAAACTGAACTGGAGACAATTGTGGTTCTTAATTCTGATTAGGCTAGGGTCAGACTGAGGCAGTGCGAACGCGCGTGCAGGCGCACATAATCACGGCCGCACTAGCAGCAGATGCCGGGCAATGACGGCCAATATACGAAGTACGGTCGCACAAAAGTCCGGCTGCGCAATGCAAGTGGAAAATGAACGCATTTTTTCGAGAACGTGAAACCGCAGGTACTGACGTACAGAGTGCGCTGCGTCTGCTAGCGGCGTGTGTGCGTGATTAGGAGACGTCAGACGCTGCTAATGTCCGGCCAACATAACGTACAGACGCAAAAAGGGTTTTATTGATGATCCGTACAAAATCACGGACGAAAATGCGCATAGTATGACCACTATCACGTATTCTGTGAAAAAATGCGTCCATTCGTTCGAACGCACTTTTTCACAGACAACATAAAAATGCGTTCGTCTGACCCTAGCCTTAGCTGAATCGCGTGAAAAAACAGTCAGCCCACTGATTTCTGCACACAGCGTTAATGGGCATCTTTTTTAAGCATGTTATTTTTTGACAAATGAAAAAATGCGCTCGGATTTTAATACCAGCGCTAATTTACGCACGTTAAACGCTGCACGCAAAAAAAATTGCACTGCGCATTTTAGGGATGGGCTGGCGGTTCGATGCAAACATGAAAACACCAGCCGTTTGAAAGTTCACGAACTTCGCACTTTTCAGGCCGCTCGCAAAAATTTCAACAAAAAATAATAATTTAGAATTTTTTTAAAAAAATGCTTAAAAAATCCTAAAAAAATCTAAAAATAAAGAGACTTTACTGCAGAATATTATAAGCAACGGTTTATTAGATATTGAATTAAAATGGAAATATTTTTAACATTGAAGCCTATGGGATAAAACAATCTTGTTGCTAAAACATCAGGCAGACGAGGCCCTCTAATCAGGCACTGTAGGGGGCAGGCTGCCGGGGACTCCCAAGGATCCCTTGAGGAGCATGCGGCCGCCGGATGACAGAGCTGCGACTGCGCGGGCAGGCCGGCCGGGTGCATGTGGCAGAGAGGTGGTGCAGGAAGGGAGCCACTGCACCTGCGGCCACGGCACATTCCCCCCCCCACAATCAAGATCCAGGGAGCCTCCACTGACTGACCACCAGGCTAAGGTAAGACGACAGATTTCTAAAAAAAATTAAATCCGAGGACATTTTTAAATGACCCAAGGATCACAAAATAAAACTTTTTTTCTTTCTTTCTAATACTCACCTGATTCCTGGATCCACCAACAAGCGCAGCCTCCCGTCTCCCACGCTGTTAGACGCTGCATACACCGGCGCGCTGTGTGCAGCTTCTGAGAAGATACGCTATTAGTGTAGAGGGAGTGATGCAAAATGCGCAGCCGGCTTCCTTGCTACACTAATAGCGTATCTTCTCAGAAGCTGCACACAGCGCGCCGGTTAAAGCTAGCGTCAGACTGTAAAGGTGCTTTGGGGCAGTGTGAGGAATCATATGCTGCATTAATTCTTCTTCTTACAAATCTGGTTACTTAACCCGTTTGCATTTGGATTGTAATATTGTAACATCCAGGGCCCCGTGTGGCAATCGGGGGGCCCCCGGACGCACGGTGCCGCCAGCTGGCCGAATGCCAGGAGGTCCGGTGGCACCCGGCACAGCTGTGAGTGATCAGGGGGCAGGTCGCGGCGTGATGACGCAGAGCCGCCGGGACCTTTAAATCAGGAGTGCGCACTTACACCTCGCCTTGCGGTGGACTTTCATTCCCACATCGATAGCTTACCGAATCAGTTTGTATACTTGTTACTTACCCGGCATGTTCTGAGGACCCGATCTGTTGCCGGCTTTGCCTGCCATTTGACTATTTTCTCTGTGTACTCCATGCCTGTTCTGTTTCCCTCTGTTGCTACTGGTGTGCGCTGATTCTCATCATATGCAGTAGCGCAGTACAAGTGCCTAAACGTTGCTGACCCGGTTTTGTTATAGCAACTACTCTCGCTCTGCGCCCCTATCTGGTATATTCCGCTGCTTGTTACTGCTGGTGCGCTTCCATCCTGCTGTATACTATAGCGCAGTACAAACATATATTGATCTCGGTCTGTAGTGAATATTGATGCAGCAGTCTACCTGGCCTGTGTGGCTGCTAGAGGTTAGGTTTAGTGGTCCCGAGTCCCGACCATCCTAAGGATCGGAGGGTTAGAGGTCTGTTACCAGGGATCCTACCAGGTCTGACCTGGGGAATCGTTACAAATATGCGGTGGACTCCGCAGCAAGTGTTAATGCTCATGCAAGTGAGTGTTAACGTTTGCGTTAAGATCGAAATTTTTCCTCTCGTTGCTGTTCAAACATTTCCCATGGCTTCAAATCGCATTTAAACATGAGCAAAGGTGGTAAACATTAGCTCAGTGCACAGAGGTGAAATGGCTCAAAACAATGTTTTTTTGGATCAAGCGTGGGAAAAACATTAGACGCTTGGGTACCATGTGCTTGAAGCGACATATGACCACCTGCCATGCATCCCGTCAGCACAACACTTTGCATAGGTCCTCCTCCTCATCTGTCTCTACCCCCACTATATGTCCTGCCATGTCATTGCCTACAACCTCCACTGACAGGGATGATGCTACAGTAATGGGTGTACCAGGTCCTTCCTCAGAATGTGACAGCATCCCATCAGCTGCAGATTTACGCAGTCACATTTCGTTGCCCCAGCTGCTGCAGCGTAAGAAAAAATATTGTCCCAACCATCCCCTTGCACAGCGTCTAAATACCAGCTTGGCAAAATTACTCGCATTACAGCTGCTGCCTTTCCAGCTGGTGGACTCTGCCTCCTTCTGTGAATTTGTCGATTGTGGCCACAGTGGCAGGTTCCAAAACGCCATTTCTTTTCACGGAAGGCCATTCCAGCACTATACCAGCATGTAGAAGGCAATGTTATGGAGTCATTGGGAAAGGCAGTCAGCAGCAAGGTGCACATTACTTTAGGCATGTGGGCCAGCAAGCATGGACAGGGCCGTTACATTTCCTTCACGGCACACTGGGTAACTCCGCTTGCAGCTGTGAGGGATCCATGACGGGGCTCTGTGCTGGAGCTTGTTCATCCACCACGCCTCCAGAAAGCTGCTTATATGAGGTCTGTCTGCTTCACCACCTCTTCCTCTTCCTCCTCCTCCTTCTTTGTCTCTGACGAAGTGGCAGTTAAACCAACGCGTGGCAGGGCCTACGCAATGGCTCAAGCAAAAAGATGCCATACTGTGCTTGAGCTGGTTTGTTTAGGGGACAGGAGCCACACAGGGCCAGAAATTCTGTCAGCTCTGCAGGGGCAGGTGCAGAGATGGTTAACACCATGCCAGCTTCAGCTGGGAATGGTCATCTGTGATAATGGCAGCAACCTTCTCTCCGCCCTACGCCTGGGTGAGTTGACGCATGTACGATGCCTAGCACACATCCTAAATCTGGTGGTACAGCATTTCCTAACCAGGTACCCAGGGCTGGCAGAGCTTCTCAGCCAGACCAGAAAAGTCTGCAGCCACTTCAGACGGTCGTTCACAGCAAGTGTTTGCCTGGCAGAAATTCAAAGAGAATTCCACCTTCCCACAAACCATCTGATCTGTGACATGCCCACCAGGTGGAACTTGACATTGGCAATGCTGCAGCGTCTGCACAAGCAACAGAGGGCCATCAATGAGTACCTGTGTGAATATGGCACAAGGACAGGTTCAGGTCAACTTGGTTTCCCCCCCACCGCAGTGGCTGATGATCAAGGATGCATGCACTGTACTGTCATCATTTGAGGAGGCAACGAGGATGGTGAGCAGAGAAATTACACGCATCAGTGATACAATTCCTTTAGTGTTCCTGCTGGAGCGCACTCTGCGGGAAATTATAGATGTGGCACTATTGGCAGAGCAGCGGGAGGAAGAGGAGGCCTGCCCTAGCTCTCAATGCCCCAGTCTTTACGCAGACAGCATTCCTGCGGGTCCTCAGATCAGACAGGAGGAGGATGAGGAGGAGGAGGAATATTTAAGTTGTGGGGGCATTGAAGGTGGGGATTCCTCAAGGGAGGGTTTTGTGTCCCCAGAAACCCAAGGATTAGTACATGGCTGGGAGGAGGTAGTGCACGATGGGGTCATCCTCATTGACCAGGAAGACTCGGAAGCTAATGCCACCTCCAACCTACGCTGCATGGGCTCCCTTATCCTGCAAAGCCTGCTAAAGGACCCCAGGATTCGTGCTATCAAGGAGAGGGATCATTACTTGTTGGCAACCCTTCTTGATCCACGATACAAGGGTAAGGTTGCAGAGCTCATCCTGCCTTCACAGAGGGAGGACAGGATGAAACAACTTGAGGACGCTCTAAAGCGACACGTGTGTAACACCTTTCCAGGCACTGGTAGGTTACCAAGTGATGACACAGGTGCTTCTGAGGCTGCTGTTTATCAGAGGAAGAGCAGTGAAGGGGGCCGCTTGACTGATGACTTTTCCAATTTTTTTAGTCCACAACGCCCAGGGACGTGAAATGTAGGCACCCATTGCCAGCGTCTTCACCATATGGTGCAGGACTACCTAGGGGCAAGGGCAGACCTGGATACCTTTCCAGCAGATGATCCACTGGCTTACTGGGTGTTGAGATTGGATCACTGGCCAAAACTTAGCCAATATGCTATGCAGCTACTAGGTTGCCCTTCATCTAGAGTGCTTTCTGAAAGGACGTTCAGTGCCGCTGGAGGTTTTGTCACAGACAAAAGAGTGCATCTGTCCACCGACTCTCTAGACCAGCTGATATTTATAACAATGAATTAGCCCTGGATCAGCAGCTATCATTTCCCTGATGCTGATGTAACTGAATAGATCGGGGATCTCTTGTGCATTCCCAAAACCTCCACCACTGCACTCTTTCACAATACCTCAGAGGGGTTACGGTGTGAAGGCACTAGCTGGCCTGGCACCAAAGGTACAAATTTAATGCAACTGTTGTTACTTTCATCCAAAGCCTGCATAAGTTTCACCATAATTTAGCCCAAAAAAATCACTAAACTTGTTCTTCGTGTCCTAAAACGTCTCCTCTTTTCATACAGGCTGCCGCCCCAAGCAGTTGTTTATGAATAGATTAAAGGAAAACCATTTACCGTAATTTGAAATGTCATTTTTTTCTTTTTAAATGTTTCTATACATCCTACATATCCACCACTTCACAGGCAGGTTATGGGGAGGACCTCCTAGGCACGATATTTGAAGGAATTTTTCATTTTTTTTCTTATCCTTTATGTCATGGATAAATCACTGTTCCTTTAAAAACTTTTTTTTAACTTTTTGTCTTTGTTTCCTGTCCCCCAGGGCACTACCCGGACCCCCATACACCTTTTAAGGCAAATATCTTGCATATATGCCCTCTCGGAGGGCACTCTAAAAATCGAAGTCCGAGTCTCATTGACTTGCATTGAGTTTGAATCGTGTTCACGTTCGAATTTGAACTTGTTCGTGTTCGAATGCGAACCGAACACGGAGGTGTTCGGCCCATCACTACTGTTAATAGAGCCTGCAGTGTTTACCAAAAATGAAAAAAAGCTATTTTTTTGCTTGTAATTTTAGCACATTTTGTTTATGAGTATTATAACTGTATAAAACATTGAGCTGGCTGGCGGCGTGGGAAATGAGAAAGTGAGTAACAGCAGAAGATGGGGGAGAAGATGGGGGAGAAGATGGGGGAGAAGATGGGGGAGAAGATGGGGGAGAAGATGGGGGAGAAGATGGAGGAGAAGCAGGGAAGAAGATGAGGAGAATAAGATGGAGAGAAGATGAGAAGCATTGAAGACGATGGGGAGAAGAGGAGAAGCTGGGGAGAAGATGAGAAGCATTGAAGAAGATGGGGAGAAGGGAAACGAGGGCGAGAAGGGAAACGGCGATGATAGGCGGAGACCAGCCCCGGGCATGAACATCAGAGGCAGCAACGTTCCTCCGGGCCGTATCCCTTCCAATGCACAAGATATTGCAATCCGCCTCTAGACCACCTGGAATCGATGAGAGCCTGCACCTCGTATTCCTCCTGACCCTTAACTTGGACAGGAGGAGGCTGTTTCACGGGAGTGGTATACCGGTTACAGACAAGGGACTTGAGTAGGGAGGTATGGAAGGAGTTGGGGATTCTCAAGGACTTAGACAACTCCAAGGCATAAGAGACAGGATTAATGCGTCGGAGGACCCTGTACGGACCGATAAACCGTGGTGCAAATTTGTGAGAGGGCACCCAGAGTTTGATATGCCGAGTGGAGAGCCATACCCTTTGACCAGGGACATAAGAAGGGCCTAGTCATCTGTGGCGGTCTGCAAACTTCTTATGGGCTAAAGAAGCTTTTTGCAAAGCGGATTGAATCCGCGTCCAGGACTGACGTAGGAGTTGTAAGTGATTGTTCAGTGCAGGAATGGGTGATTCAGACGGAGTGCCAGGTAGTAAAGCAGGATGAAACCCATAGGTCGCAAAGAACGGGGTATGACCGGAGCTGTCATGTACCACGTTATTCCTAGCCAACTCAGCCCAAGGTAATAAGGTAACTCCAATTATCTTGTTGGTGGGAGATGAAAAAACGTAAATATTGTTCTAAGGATTGGTTGGTACGTTCAGCAGCACCGTTAGATTGTGGGTGGTAGGCAGAAGAAAAGGATAAGTTGATACCCATTTCTTTACAAAAAGGTTCTCCAGAATCGGGAAATGAACTGAGTACCACGATCAGAGACTATTTCCTGCGGTATCCCATGTAACCGTACCACCTCCTTAGCAAATATACCGGCTAGCTGTTCTGAAGAAGGAAGTTTTTCAGTGGAACAAAATGGGCCATTTTAGAAAAACGGTCAATAACAGTGAGAATGGTGATATTACCCTCAGATGGGGGTAGGTCTAAAATAAAGTCCATGGATAAATGGGTCCATGGTCTCGAAGGAAAAGGGAGAGGTTGTAATAGACCCACTGGAAGATCAGCAGGGGTCTTATTCTGGGCACACACGTTACAGGAGGCAATAAACTCTCGGATATCAACACGAAGAGTGGGCCACCAATATAGACGAGAAACGGTGAGAATGGTCTTATTGACTCCTGGGTGACCTGCAACCTTTGATGCATGCATAACTTGTGATAACTCCCTTCTCTCATTCTCTCCTACATACAATCTTTCTGGAGGTAGAGAGCTAGGGGCGGCATTCTGATAAGACACTTGCATACACACAGTGGCGATTATATGAGTACTGGGTATGAGAGTAACCGGTTCGGTGTGAGGCAGTTCCTCTTCCTCAAACTGTCTGGAAAGAGCATCCGCCTTGGTATTACGTGACCCTGGGCGGTAGGTGATCAAATAATTGAAGCGACTTAGGAACAACGACCATCTGGCCTGGTGGGGGGACAGTCGCTTCACGTCTGCCAGGTAGGCTAGGTTCTTGTGGTCAGTTAGAATGATCACTGGAATTTGTGAACCCTCCAACAGATGTCTCCATTCTTTTAGAGCCATTATAATACCCAAGAGTTCTCTGTTGCCAATGTCATAGTTTCTCTCTGAGTCGGACAACTTCTGGGAGAAGTAGGCACAAGGGTGAAGTGGGGCATCCCAGGTGTCTCTCTGGGAAAGTACTGCCCCTATACCAGATTCTGATGCGTCGACCTCCATTATAAATGGTTTGGAAGGGTTAGGATGTGCTAGAATAGGTGCAGAGGCAAAGGCCGTTTTTAAATCCTCAAAGGCTTTAACCCTTTCGCTGCTGAGGCTTTTCCCGCCCCTATGCTGAGGTCATTTTTACCTGTTTTGCGCATCATGTTTAAACGTGTTTTGAAGGCTTATTTTAGTATATGACCCAGACATATTATATATCGTTCTTTCCGTCAGACTCGGTAGATTCATAATATGTCATTATTATATGTATACGTTATGTCATGTCTGTATATTATAACAAAAAATGCAATAAAATATGTATTTTCAATAATTTACAATGTGTAAAGTGTTTTTTTCCACATTTTAACATGCGAGCAATTGCGGTTATATTTTGTATGGGGTGCGCTTGTTAAAAAAATTAGAGATGGGGTCTCATTACATTTTTTTTTGGGGAAAATGACACTATTTTTAACAAACGCACCGCATACAAAAATCGTTAGTGCAGCATCATTGTTCACATTATAATTGAAATGGGAACAATATTGCTGCATTAACAAACCAAAAAAAATAAAAAAATAAAAAAACCACTTTTTTTTTAATTTGTTTTTTTTTTATTTTTATTTTTCATTTTTTTACAAAATTTTTCACTTTCATGTTTGGTATCGTTGGAACGGCCATGCTCTGGCCGATCCAACCATACCAAAATTTAACCCCTAGCTGCCACGGATCGGGAGATAGGGAGTTCCAATGAACTCCCTATCTCCACAGTTGGTGGCAGTTAGGGGTTAACTCTAGGACTGGCGTCATCATGCTACGCACGATGACACCAGTCCTCTGGGGGAGTTCCCGGAGGCTTGGCCGACATCCAAGATGTCGGCCAGCTCCGGGAAAGGATCGCGAACCGGCGCTTTTCAGCGCCGATTCGCGATCCAGCTCCCCAGGGGTTAATGCCAGGCATCCTTTGGAAGGGCAGGCTGTGCCCTTCCAAATGATGCCTGGGTTAACCCCCGCAGAGCCACCGATCGGGAGGGAGAGAGGTCCGAAGGACCTCCCCCCCTCCCTTTCAGGCGCCTCCTCCGCACATGCGGGGGGGCGCCTGAATTAGGTGTCATCGCGCCCCCGCGATGACACCTAATTCTGGCGGCTGCTGGTCCGGATGCCGGGCTGACATCCAGGATGTCAGCCCGCACCGGAGGGGCCAGCGATCGGCCGGAACCCGGCCGAACGCTGACCCCAATGGGAGGACGCGCTCAGCGCGTCCTCCGCATACCAGCGGGACTGCTGAGGACGCGCTGAGCGCGTCCTCAGCAGCGAAGTGGTTAAGGGCAGTGAGAGACCAGTTGGTTGTATTGGCCCCTTTCTTGGTCATAGAGGTGATAGGAGCAATTACAGAAGAAAAGTGTGGGAGAAACATTCTGTAATAATTGGCGAATCCAATAAATCTCTGGATATGTTTCAACCCTTTGGGTAGAGGCCAAGATAGGATGGATTCCAGTTTTTTGGGATCCATTAAAAAACCCTTGGATGACACTATGTACCCCAGAAACGGAACCTGTGTCACATGGAATATGCATTGTTCTAGCTTACAATATAAACAATTTCGTAACAGAGTGCCAAGAACAGAACGCATGTGATCATAATGTGTATGTAGGTCAGGAGAGTGCACCAGAATGTCATCTAGACACATGAAGAGAGGTAGTTCCGAAGGACGTCATTTATAAAATCCTGAAAAACCGCAGGGGCATTGCACAACCCAAACGGCATGACCAGATATTCGAAGTGGCCGCTATGGGTGTTGAATGCAGTCATCCACTCGTCTCCCTCCTTTATGCGTACCAGGTTGTATGCACCCCTGAGATCCAATTTGGAAAACACTGTGGAACATCTAAGACGGTCAAAGAGGTCAGAGATTAGAGGAACAGGGTAGGCATTCTTGATGGTGATACGATTCAACCCTCTATAATCTATGCACGGACGGAGGTCATCCTCTTTTTTGGTTACAAAGAAACAGGTGGAACCCCATGCGACGACCTTTCCCTTTACCCAGTCAATGTGAGGATTATGCTTTTGTAACCATGTGAGACCTAAAACGACTGAACAAGACAGTGATGATTTGATTTGAAACACTATGGATTCGGTATGATGATCCCCAAGACACATGGAAATAGCTTTAGTCTCTCGGGTTATAACAGGAGAGGCAAGGGGCCTACCAGCAATGGCCATTAAGGCTTTGGATCTAGGAGACAGAGGAACAAGATGACCTGAGGCAAAGGACTAATCCATAAGATTATCAGCAGCCCCTGAATCCAGCAATGCATCACAATCAAATTTGACAGAACCCCATGTTAGACAGACAGGAAGAAGTAATCGTAGTGAGGTCGGTTTGGGACACAAAGTGAGAACACCTAAGGCCGGTCCCCTCCTAGGACTTAGGTGCGAGCGTTTTCCGGGTGTGATGGGCACTTAAGGCGTTGGTGCCCCCTAAGTCCGCAATATAGGCAAAGACCCTCTCTACGCCTATAGGATTTCTCTTCTTCTGTCAATTTGGTGTGACCCAATTGCATGGGTTCGGTATCAGAGACCTGTGAAGTGCGAGATGGTGGGCTAACGGAACCTCGTGTAGGAACCCTAGCAATGCTTTTTCTGGGTCTCTCTCTGTGTTTAGCTCTATCCCTGATTCTGTTATCAATATCAATCACGTAATCGATCATATCTTCTAACTCCTCAGGCAAATTCTTTGCTGCTATCTCATCTAGGATAATATCAGAAAGGCCCTCCTGGAAAAGCAATACAAGGCAATCATTAGTCCAATCAACCTCTGCTACTAGGGTTTTGAAGTCTATGGCATAATCTGCAACAGACCTGGAACCTTGCTGAATTATGAGAAGGGATCTCCCAGCCCTCTTGGAACGACCAGGAGGATCAAAGGTGCGTCTGAGAGCACGTACAAAGTTGTGGTAGTTATAGACCACGGCATCATCATTTTTCCACAATGGGTTAGCCCATGCTAGGGCTCTACCAGACATATGATTTATCATAAATCCCACATGGGCACGATCTGAAACATACATTCTAGGGTTTAGTTCAAAATGAATGCTGACCTGAGTCAAAAAGCCACGACACCCAGTCTGTTCCCCACCAAAATGAATTGGAGAAGTCATGGATACATGGGAGGTAGGTAAAGCAACCTCAGGTGTGTAGGATTGCAGGACCGGGGCAGGGGTCGCCACCTGCGGTTCAGGCTGCAAATAGGCAGTACGGACAAGAATAGTTTGTATAGCCTGAGCAAAGGCATCCATGCGGTGGTCTAATTCATCGACACGAGAGGCACATGCAGCGAGCTGCTGACCCACGTCTGCAGGGTCCATGGCCCTAGCGTAATGTCAGGATTGGGTAACCCCGCTTGCAGACTGTAAGCCAACAGACCCTGACCAACCAGTCCTTAGTAATGGCAGGGTTATGGTCAGTAATACTGAGAACGACGAACACAAAGAAAGTGGCGGAGTGCAAAGTAAAACAACCTGCAGAATAAAGTAACCCACAATGCTCTAGCTAGCCGGTCCTTAATAATGGCCGGGTTAAGCAGAGCAAACCAACAAAAACACACATAGGCAGGGGTTAAGGAAATACAGGTCCGTTATACTATGCCAGAATTCAGGGCGCCAGAATACAGGGAAGTCGAGACAAGCCGAGATCTTATTAATCAGGAAATCAGATAGGAATTCAGAAATAACAACAAGGCATTAGGCGTAAGTGGAACCACGCTAGGGCAACTTGCTAAGGGAAAGGAAGCCCTTTAAATAGAGCCACAGCACTTCCTATTGGTGCTCAGAGGAGACGCCCTGGTCTGCTATAGGATCGCTTGTCATGTGCTGCGATTGGTTGTCCTTCCTGCATGCTGCATCTGATCCACGGGCAGCACCATTCTCTGTCCTGTAGTTCACAGTACCCTGGAATAAGGCTTTTAGGCTGCAGGTTTATTGCTTTACTTTTTTATGGGGATTTCACTGCCCTCGAAAAAGGCACCAAAAAGACATTGTATGTGCAGGCAATTCACCAGGATTTGGCGAATTGCCTGCTCTCTGGATAGCCGAATGATTTTCAGCGTTAGGTTACCTTTCTCCAGCCATTGGGATCTCTTTGGATAACCCTGATTGAAGAAGATGGGGAGAAGAGGAGGAGAAGCAGGGGAGAAAATGGGCAGAAGATGAGAAGCATTGAAGAAGACGGGAAGAAGAGGAGAAGCATTGAAGATGGGGAGAAGCAAGGGAGAAGATGGGGAGAAGCATGGGAGAAGATGAGAAGCATTGAAGAAGATGGTGAGAAGAAGAGCAGAAGCGGAGGAGAAGATGGGGAGAAGCAGGGGAGAACATGTGGAGAAGATGAGAATCATTGAAGAAGAGGGGGAAAAGAGGAGGAGAAGCAGGGGAGAAGATTTGAAGCTTTGAAGAAAAGGAGGAGAGGCAGGGAAGAAGATGAGAAGCATTGAAGATGGGGAGAAGAGGAGGAGAAGCAGGGGAGAAGATGAGAACATTGAAGAAGAGGAGGAGGAGGAGAAGAAGGGGAGAAGATGGGGAGAAGAGGAGAAGCATTGAAGAAGCAGGGGAGAAGAGGAGAAGCAGGGGAGAAGATGAGAAGCATGGGAGAAGAGGAGGAGAAGATGGGAAGAAGCAGGGGAGAAGATGGGGAGAAGATGGGGAGAAGCAGGGGAGAAGATGGGGAAGCATTGAAGATGATGGGGAGAAGAGGAGCAGAAGAGTAGGAGAAGCAGTGGAGAAGAGTAGGAGAAGCAGGGAGAAGATGTGGAGAAGATTTGAAGCATTGAAGATGGGGAGAAGAGGAGAAGCATTGAAGAGGAGGAGGAGGAGGAGGAGGAGAAGGGGAGAAGATGAGAAGCATTGAAGAGGAGCAGGAGGAGGAGAAGGGGAGAAGATGAGAAGCATTGGAGAAGAGGAGGAGAAGCATTGAAGAAGCAGGGGAGAAGCAGCGGAGAAGATGGGGAGAAGCATTGAAGAAGATGGGGAGAAGAGGAGCAGAAGTGGAGGAGAAGCAGGGGAGAAGATGTGGAGAAGATGAGAAGCATTGAAGAAGAAGGGGAGAAGAGGAGAAGCATTGAAGAAGAAGGGGAGAAGAGGAGAAGCATTGAAGATGTGGAGAAGAAGGGGAGAAGATGAGAAGCATTGAAGAAGGTGGGGAGCAGAGGAGGAGAAGCAGGGGAGAAGATAAGCATTGAAGAAGATGGGGAGAAGTTGAGAAGCATTGGAGAAGAGGAGGAGAAGCATTGAAGTAGCAGGGGAGGAGCAGCGGAGAAGATTGGGTGAAGCAGGGGAGAAGATTAGAAGATTAGGAGAAGCAAGGGAGAAGATTGGGAGAAGATGAGAAGCATTGAAGAAGAGAAGATGAGAAGTATTGAAAAGGAGAAGATGAGAAGCATTGACGAAGATGAGGAGAAGAGGAGGAGAAGATGAGAAGCATTGAAGAAGATGGGGAGAAGATGTGGAGAAGCAGGGGAGAAGATGAGGAGAAGAGGGGGAGAAGATGAGAAGCATTGAAGAAGATGGGGAGAAGAGGAGAAGCATTGGAGATGGGGAGAAGCATGGGAGAAGATGGAAAGCATTGAAGAAGAGGAGGAGAAGCAGGGGAGAAGATAAGCATTGAAGAAGATGGGGAGAAGTTGAGAAGCATTGGAGAAGAGGAGGAGAAGCATTGAAGAAGCAGGGGAGAAGCAGGGGAGAAGATGGGGTGAAGCAGGGGAGAAGATGAGAAGATTAGGAGAAGCAAGGGAGAAGATTGGGAGAAGATGAGAAGCATTGAAGAAGAGAAGATGAGAAGTATTGAAAAGGAGAAGATGAGAAGCATTGACGAAGAGGAGGAGAAGAGGAGGAGAAGGGGAGGAGAAGATGAGAAGCATTGAAGAAGATGGGGAGAAGATGTGGAGAAGCAGGGGAGAAGATGAGGAGAAGAGGGGGAGAAGATGAGAAGCATTGAAGAAGATGGGGAGAAGAGGAGAAGCATTGGAGATGGGGAGAAGCATGGGAGAAGATGGGAAGCATTGAAGAAGAGGAGGAGAAGCAGGGGAGAAGATAAGAAGCATTGAAGATGGAGAAGAGGAGGAGAAGCTGGGGAGAAGCAGGGGAGAAAATGGGGAGAAGATGGGGAGAAGATGAGAAGCATTGAAGAAAATGGGGAGAAGAGGAGGAGAAGTAGGGGAGAAGTAGGGGAGAAGATGGGGAGAAGATGGGGAGAAGCATGGGAGAAGATGGTGAGAAGAGGAGGAGAAGCAGGGGAGAAGATGGGGAGAAGCAGGGGAGAATTAGTGGAGAAGATGAGGAGAAGATGGGGAGAAGAGGAGAAGCAGGGGCGAAGATGGAGAGAAGATGGGGAAGCAGGGGAGAAGATGGGGAGAAGCAGGGGAGAAGATGGGGAGAAGCATTGAAGAAGATGGGGAGAAGAGGAGCAGAAGCAGGGGAGAAGAGTAGGAGAAGCAGGGGAGAAGCATGGGAGAAAATGTGGAGAATATGAGAAGCATTGAAGAAGAGGAGGAGGAGAAGAAGGGGAGAAGATGGGGAGAAGGTGAGCAGCATTGGAGAAGAGGAGGAGAAGCATTGAAGAAGCAGGGGAGAAGATGGGGAGAAGCAGCGGAGAAAATGGGGAGAAGCAGCGGAGAAAATGGGGAGAAGCAGGGGAGAATATGGGGAGAAGAGGGGACAAGATAATAAGCATTGAAGAAGAGGAAGAGAAGTATTGGAGATGGGGAGAAGCAGGGGAGAAGCATGGTAGAAGATGAGAAGCATTGAAGAAGATGGGGAGAAGAGGAGCAGAAGTGGAGGAGAAGCGGATGAGGATCAGGGGAGAAGAGGAGGAGAAGCAGGGGAGATGATGGGGAGAAGCAGGGGAGAAGATAAGCATTGAAGAAGATGGGGAGAAGCAGGGGGAAGATGGGGAGAAGAGGAGCAGAAGCGGAGGCGAAGTGGAGGAGGATCAGGGGAGAAGAGGAGGAGAAGCAGGGGAGAAGAGGAGGAGGATCAGGGGAGAAGAGGAGGAGAAGCAGGGGAGAAGAGGAGGAGAAGCAGGGGAGAAGATGGGGAGAAGCAGGGGAGAAGATAAGCATTGAAGAAGATGGGGAGAAGCAGGGGGAAGATGGGGAGAAGAGGAGCAGAAGCGGAGGCGAAGCGGAGGAGGATCAGGGGAGAAGAGGAGGAGAAGATGGGGAGAAGCAGGGGAGAAGATAAGCATTGAAGAAGATGGGGAGAAGCAGGGGGAAGATGAGAAGCATTGAAGAAGATGGGGAGAAGAGGAGGAGAAGCAGGGGAGAAGATGAGAAGCATTGGAGAAGAGGAGGAGAAGCATTGAAAAAGCAGGAGAGAAGATGGGGAGAAGCAACGGAGAAAATGGGGAGAAGCAGGGGAGAAGATGAGAGGATTAGGAGAAACAGGGTAGAAGATTGGGAGAAGATGAGAAGCATTGAAGAAGAGGAGAAGATGAGAAGCATTGAAGAAGATGAGGAGAAGAGGAGGAGAAGAGGAGGAGAAGCAGGGGAGAAGCTGGGGAGAAGCTGGGGAGAAGATGGGGAGAAGATGGGGAGAAGATGGGGAGAAGATGAGAAGCATTGAAGAGGAAGAGAAGTATTGGAGATGGGGAGAAGCAGGGGAGAAGCATTGAAGAAGATGGGGAGAAGAGGAGCAGAAGCAGAGGAGAAGAGGAGGAGGATCAGGGGAGAAGAGGAGGAGAAGCAGGGGAGAAGAGGAGGAGAAGCAGGGGAGAAGAGGAGGAGAAGCAGGGGAGAAGAAGGGGAGAAGCAGGCGATTAGATAAGCATTGGAGAAGCAGGGGAGAAGAGGAGGAGAAGCAGGGGAGAAGATGAGAAGCATTGAAGAAGATGTTGAGAAGCAGGGGGAGAAGATGAGATGCACTGAAGAAGATGGGGAAAAGAGGAGGAGAAGCATTGAAGAAGATGGGAGAAGCATGGGAGAAGATGGGAAACATTGAAGAGGAGGAGAAGCAGGGGAGCAGCTGGGGAGAAGATGGGAAGAAGATGGGGAGAAGAGGGGAGTAGATGAGAAGCATTGAAGAAGAGGAAGCGAAGTATTGGAGATGTGGAGAAGCAGGGGAGAAGCATTGAAGAAGATGGGGAGAAGAGGAGCAGAAGCGGAGGAGGATCAGGGGAGAAGAGGAGGAGAAGCAGGGGAGAAGATGAGAAGCATTAAAGAAGATGGGAGAAGAGGAGAAGAAGCAGGGGAGAAGATGAGAAGCATTGAAGAAGATGGGGAGAAGATGTTGAGAAGCAGGAGGAGAAGATGAGATGCACTGAAGAAGATGGTGAGAAGAGGAGGAGAAGCATTGAAGAAGCATGGGAGACGATGGGAGAAGCATGGGAGAAGATGAGAAGCATTGAAGAAGAGGAGGAAAAGCAGGGGAGAAGAAAAGGAGAAGAGGAGGATAAGATGGGGAGAAGCAGGGGAGAAGATGGGGAGAAGCAAGGGAGAAGATGGGGAGAAGAGGAGGAGAAGCTGGGGAGAAGATGAGAAGATGGGGAGAAGAGGAGGAGAAGCAGGGTAGAAGATGGGGAGAAGCAGGGGAGAAGATGGGTAGAAGATGAGAAGCGTGGGAGAAGATGGGGAGAAGAGGAGGAGAAGCAGGGGAGAAGATGAGAAGCATTGGAGAAGAGGAGGAGAAGCATTGAAGAAGCAGGGGAGAAGATGGGGAGAAGCAGCGGAGAAAATGGGGAGAAGATGAGAAGATTAGGAGAAGCAGAGTAGAAGATTGGGAGAAGATGAGAAGCATTGAAGAAGAGGAGAAGATGAGAAGCATTGAAAAGAGGAGGAGAAGAGGAGGAGAGAGGAGGAGAAGCTGGGGAGAAGCTGGGGAGAAGATGGAAGAAGATGGGAAGAAGAGGGAGAAGATGAGAAGCATTGAAGAAGAGGTAGAGAAGTATTGGAGATGGGGAGAAGCAGGGGAGAAGCATGGGAGAAGTTGAGAAGCATTGAAGAAGATGGGGAGAAGAGGAGCAGAAGCGGAGGAGAAGCGGAGGAGGATCAGGGGAGAAGAGGAGGAGAAGAGGAGGAGAAGCAGCAGGGGAGAAGATGGGGAGAAGCAGGGGAGAAGATAAGCATTGAAGTAGATGGGGAGAAGCAGGGGTGAGGCAGGGGAGAAGATGTGGAGAAGATGAGAAGCATTGAAGAAGATGGGGAGAAGAGGAGGAGAAAAGGAGGAGAAGCAGGGGAGAAGATGAGAAGCATTGAAGAAGATGGGGAGAAGATGTTGAGAAGCAGGGGAGAAGATGAGATCATTGAAGAAGAGGAGAAGCATTGAAGAAGATGGGGAGAAGATGTTGAGAAGCAGGGGAGAAGATGAGATCATTGAAGAAGAGGGGGAGAAGAGGAGAAGCATTGAAGAAGAGGAGGAGAAGCATTGGAGATGGGAGAAGCATTGAAGAAGATGGGAGAAGAGGAGCAGAAGCGGAGGAGAAGCAGAGGAGAAGCAGGGGAGAAGAGGGGGAGAAGAGGAGGAGAAGCAAGGGAGAAGATGGGGAGAAGCGGGGGAGAAGATGAGCATTGAAGAAGATGTGGAGAAGCAGGGGAGAAGTAGGGGAGAAGATGTGGAGAAGATGAGAAGCATTGAAGAAGATGGGGAGAAGAGGAGGAGAAGCAGGGGAGAAGATGAGAAGCATTGAAGAGGAGGAGAAGCATTGAAGAAGCAGGGGAGAAGATGGGGAGAAGCAGCGGAGAAAATGGGGAGAAGCAGGGGAGAAGATTAGGAGAAGCAGAGTAGAAGATTGGGAGAAGATGAGAAGCATTGAAGAAGAGGTAGAGAAGTATTGGAGATGGGGAGAAGCAGGGGAGAAGCATGGGAGAAGATGAGAAGCATTGAAGAAGATGGGGAGAAGAGGAGCAGAAGCGGAGGAGGATCAGGGGAGAAGATGGAGAGAAGCAGGGGAGAATATAAGCATTGAAGAAGATGGGGAGAAGCAGGGGAGAGGCAGGGGAGAAGATGTGGAGAAGATGAGAAGCATTGAAGAAGATGGGGAGAAGATGTTGAGAAGCAGGGGAGAAGATGAGAGCATTGAAGAAGATGGTGAGAAGAGGAGGAGAAGCATTGAAGAAGCATGGGAGACGATGGGAGAAGCATGGGAGAAGATGAGAAGCATTGAAGAAGAGGAGGAAAAGCAGGGGAGAAGAAAAGGAGAAGAGGAGGATAAGATGGGGAGAAGCAGGGGAGAAGATGGGGAGAAGAGGAGGAGAAGCTGGGGAGAAGATGAGAAGATGGGGAGAAGAGGAGGAGAAGCAGGGTAGAAGATGGGGAGAAGCAGGGGAGAAGATGGGTAGAAGATGAGAAGCGTGGGAGAAGATGGGGAGAAGAGGAGGAGAAGCAGGGGAGAAGATGAGAAGCATTGGAGAAGAGGAGGAGAAGCATTGAAGAAGCAGGGGAGAAGATGGGGAGAAGCAGCGGAGAAAATGGGGAGAAGATGAGAAGATTAGGAGAAGCAGAGTAGAAGATTGGGAGAAGATGAGAAGCATTGAAGAAGAGGAGAAGATGAGAAGCATTGAAGAAGAGGAGGAGAAGAGGAGGAGAAGCTGGGGAGAAGCTGGGGAGAAGATGGGAAGAAGATGGGAAGAAGAGGGGAGAAGATGAGAAGCATTGAAGAAGAGGTAGAGAAGTATTGGAGATGGGGAGAAGCAGGGGAGAAGCATGGGAGAAGTTGAGAAGCATTGAAGAAGATGGGGAGAAGAGGAGCAGAAGCGGAGGAGAAGCGGAGGAGGATCAGGGGAGAAGAGGAGGAGAAGCAGGGGAGAAGAGAAGGAGAAGCAGCAGGGGAGAAGATGGGGAGAAGCAGGGGAGAAGATAAGCATTGAAGTAGATGGGGAGAAGCAGGGGTGAGGCAGGGGAGAAGATGTGGAGAAGATGAGAAGCATTGAAGAAGATGGGGAGAAGAGGAGGAGAAAAGGAGGAGAAGCAGGGGAGAAGATGAGAAGCATTGAAGAAGATGGGGAGAAGATGTTGAGAAGCAGGGGAGAAGATGAGATCATTGAAGAAGAGGGGGAGAAGAGGAGAAGCATTGAAGAAGATGGGGAGAAGATGTTGAGAAGCAGGGGAGAAGATGAGATCATTGAAGAAGAGGGGGAGAAGAGGAGAAGCATTGAAGAAGAGGAGGAGAAGCAAGGGAGAAGATGGGGAGAAGCGGGGGAGAAGATGAGCATTGAAGAAGATGTGGAGAAGCAGGGGAGAAGTAGGGGAGAAGATGTGGAGAAGATGAGAAGCATTGAAGAAGATGGGGAGAAGAGGAGGAGAAGCAGGGGAGAAGATGAGAAGCATTGAAGAGGAGGAGAAGCATTGAAGAAGCAGGGGAGAAGATGGGGAGAAGCAGCAGAGAAAATGGGGAGAAGCAGGGGAGAAGATTAGGAGAAGCAGAGTAGAAGATTGGGAGAAGATGAGAAGCATTGAAGAAGAGGAGGAGAAGAGGAGGAGAAGCTGGGGAGAAGCTGGGAAGAAGCTGGGAAGAAGATGGGAAGAAGAGGGGAGAAGATGAGAAGCATTGAAGAAGAGGTAGAGAAGTATTGGAGATGGGGAGAAGCAGGGGAGAAGCATGGGAGAAGATGAGAAGCATTGAAGAAGATGGGGAGAAGAGGAGCAGAAGCGGAGGAGCATCAGGGGAGAAGATGGAGAGAAGCAGGGGAGAAGATAAGCATTGAAGAAGATGGGGAGAAGCAGGGGAGAGGCAGGGGAGAAGATGTGGAGAAGATGAGAAGCATTGAAGAAGATGGGGAGAAGATGTTGAGAAGCAGGGGAGAAGATGAGAGCATTGAAGAAGAGGGGGAGAAGAGGAGAAGCATTGAAGAAGAGGAGGAGAAGCATTGGAGATGGGGAGAAGCATTGAAGAAGATGGGAGAAGAGAAGCAGAAGCGGAGGAGAAGCGTAGGAGAAGCAGGGGAGAAGAGGAGGAGAAGCAAGGGAGAAGATGGGGAGAAGATGGGGAGAAGCAGGGGAGAAGATGAGCATTGAAGAAGATGGGGAGAAGCTGAGCATTGAAGAAGATGGAGAGAAGCAGGGGAGAAGCAGGGGAGAAGATGTGGAGAATATGAGAAGCATTGAAGAAGATGGGGAGAAGAGGAGGAGAAGCAGGGGAGAAGATGAGAAGCATTGAAGAAGATGAGGAGAAGAGGAGGAGAAGCAGGGGAGAAGATGGGGAGAAGATGAGAAGCATTCAAGAAGATGGGGAGAAGATGTTGAGAAGCAGGGGGAGAAGATGAGATGCACTGAAGAGGATGGGGGGGAAGAGGAGGAGAAGCATTGAAGAAGATGGGAGGAGCAGGGGAGAAGATGAAGAGCAGCAGGGGAAAAGATGAAGAGAAGCAGGGAAGAAGATGTGGAGAATTTCAGAAGCATTGAAGATGGGGAGAAGAGGAGGAGAAGCATTGAATAAGCAGGGGAGAAGAGGAGGAGAAGCACTGAAGAAGCAGGGGAGAAGATGTGGAGAAGAGGAGGAGAAGCAGGGGAGAAGCAGGGGAGAGAATGAGAAGCATTGAAGAAGCAGGGGAGAAGAGGAGGAGAAGCAGGGGAGTAGATGAGAAGCATTGAAGAAGATGGGGAGAAGATGAGAAGCATTGAAGAAGATGGGGAGAAAAGGAGGAGAAGCAGGGGAGAAGAGGAGGAGAAGCAGGGGAGAAGCAGGGGATAAGCAGGGGAGAAGCCGGGGAGAAGCAAGGGAAAATATGGGGAGAAGCAGGAGAGAAGCAGCTGAGAAGATGGGGAGAAGCATTGAAGAAGATGGGAGAAGAGAAGCAGAAGCGGAGGAGAAGCGGAGGAGAAGCAGGGGATAAGAGGAGGAGAAGCAAGGGAGAAGATGGGGAGAAGATGGGGAGAAGCAGGGGAGAAGATGAGCATTGAAGAAGATGGGGAGAAGCTGAGCATTGAAGAAGATGGAGAGAAGCAGGGGAGAAGCAGGGGAGAAGATGTGGAGAATATGAGAAGCATTGAAGAAGATGGGGAGAAGAGGAGGAGAAGCAGGGGAGAAGATGAGAAGCATTGAAGAAGATGAGGAGAAGAGGAGGAGAAGCAGGGGAGAAGATGGGGAGAAGATGAGAAGCATTCAAGAAGATGGGGAGAAGATGTTGAGAAGCAGGGGGAGAAGATGAGATGCACTGAAGAGGATGGGGGGAAGAGGAGGAGAAGCATTAGAAGATGGGAGGAGCAGGGGAGAAGATGAAGAGCAGCAGGGGAAAAGATGAAGAGAAGCAGGGAAGAAGATGTGGAGAATTTCAGAAGCATTGAAGATGGGGAGAAGAGGAGGAGAAGCATTGAATAAGCAGGGGAGAAGAGGAGGAGAAGCACTGAAGAAGCAGGGGAGAAGATGTGGAGAAGAGGAGGAGAAGCAGGGGAGAAGCAGGGGAGAGAATGAGAAGCATTGAAGAAGCAGGGGAGAAGAGGAGGAGAAGCAGGGGAGTAGATGAGAAGCATTGAAGAAGATGGGGAGAAGATGAGAAGCATTGAAGAAGATGGGGAGAAAAGGAGGAGAAGCAGGGGAGAAGAGGAGGAGAAGCAGGGGAGAAGCAGGGGATAAGCAGGGGAGAAGCCGGGGAGAAGCAAGGGAAAATATGGGGAGAAGCAGGAGAGAAGCAGCTGAGAAGATGGGGAGAAGCAGGGGAGAAGATGAGGAGAAGCAGGGGAGAAGACGAGAAGATTAACAGGGTTAACAAAGAGATCCGAATTCCTTGAGAAAGGTAACCGAACTCTGATTTTCAGTGTTCGGTTACCTTTCTTGGCCATTCGGCTATCGAGAGCAGGCAATTCGCCAAATCCTGGCGAATTGCCTGCACATACAGTGCCTGTTCGGTGCCTCTTCGAGGGCAGTGAAATCCCCATAAAAAAACAATGCTTCGGCTATTCAGAGAACACAAACCAACAGTGAAAGTTTCCCGGAATGCCCTGCCATTCGGTGGTTTCATGCGACAGGTTGATTCAGGCAAATCCCATAGGCTTCAATGTTAAAAATATTCCCGTTTTAATACAATATCTTAATAATTTATAATAAACTGTTCATTATAAAATTCTGCAGTAAAGAGTCTCTGTATTTATAGATTTTTGAGGATATTTTAAGTCCTATTATGTTTACTTATTTTTTCTGTAACAGCCCTTTTTATTATCATTCCTTGGACCTCATATGTAAATTTCAGACATTTTCGCTCAGTAGTTTCTTTGCAAGCAGCGTTTCACTTTTCAAACATTCAACAAACTGTTTTTCTAATTTATTCACTGCCTTCGTCTGCGGTGTCGGCTCTTTCGGCGGCTTCACTGCATCTTATCGGCTCCTGCTCGGGTTTTTCCATGGTTTTCGTCGGGTTAATCCAGATGTTTTTGCGGGTTTTCGGCGTGCATTCGCCAGGTTTTGCGGTTAGTTTTCGTCGGGTTTGTGGCAGCCTTTCCCTGCAATTCGGGGACCCTGTTTCAGGGTAATTCAAAAAGAATCGAAAAGTCACCGCACGTTCGGTGACTTTTCTTTTTTTTTTGTAAATCAAAGTTTTATTGAGTTTCAATGACAAATTCAAGCATAAAGGATAACATAGTGGCATTGTTCAGGTATAAATCTGGATTTTCAGATCGCGCAGGATCTGCCATAACATGACAGTGCATAATAATTATAAAAGTAACAATATAAAGCAAATGTAGAAATCTGAATTTATGTCTAAGGATCTAAAAATGAAAGGGGGGTAAAGAAAGGTAACAATCAACTTGCGGATAAATGGGGGAGGGGGGGAAATCGGTCATGTACCGTAGGTAGGGTCAAATAACTAGGTGGCTACGTATGGAATGTCGTAGAACCATTAATCTCGGTGTGCGTTCATTATGGCTCTAAAAGAGGAGGAGGGTGAGATCAGAGTCCACCTGGACCAGATTGTGGAATATAACTCGGACTGGTCCGTTGAGGTAAGTATTAAATGTTCTAGGGAGTGGAGGTCTTCCATCCTAGACCGCCAAACTGACATGGGTGGACAGATTATTTGTCTCCAATATAGAGGGATAACACTTTTGGCCACATTGAGAATTCGAATCAATACAGATCTTTTATATGTGCGAGTGGATATCGTGGTGTGGTGAAGGAGCATTGACGCAGGGCAAAAAGATATTGAGGTGGGTCAACAAATTCAAAGGTAACCGCATGGATGGTCTCCACCATATGTGTAGCATCGTACCTTCATCCCAGTTACACCTACAGCACGTTGGGGGTATGGCAGGGAACATCTGGCTAATTTGTGTGGGTACTCTATACCATAAAGTTAAAACCTTGTATGCTGCTTCCTGGACCCTGCTTGCCACGGAGCAATGATGTGTGAGATCTAGTATTTTACTCCATTGGGATTCCGAAAGGGGCATATCTAACATCATCTCCCAGCGTCCCATGAAAGGGGCTGGTGTGTCTGAAGCCGCAGTTTGAAGCAGAGCGTAAATGTGTGAAATACCGTGGGCCAAGGGGTTCGGCAGCATGCATTGTTGTTCAAATCCGGTAAATTGTCTAGTGAGTTTGTGTTGTTGCGGGATTGCTCGTAGGTAATGGCACAATTGGCTATATTTAAAACTGAGTAAAAAGGGTGGTGGTCCAGTTGTGAACAATTCCCTTAATGGTATATACCCTGTAGTGCGCAATAAGTGATGCACTCTCGGGATCTCTGTCGAGAATAAGGTGCAGAAGTGCTTGCAACCCCAAGGCGAAATCTAGATTGTGTACAATTGGTAACAGGGGAGATGGAGAAGTGGAGAGGGAGAAGGTCTTGGAGGCAAGACACCAAATGGCCATGGTGGCCAGCGTATAAGGGGATGTGATGGCATGGTGTTTATCCTGGGAGGTTGGGAGCCATGGTAAGGTGGCCAAGGGTACCCTCAGTGAGCATTGTTCCGCGTCTTTCCATTTCTTCCTGACCCCCGGTTTTGACCAGTCTAGAATACGTAAGAAATGACTTGCACAGCACAAAATTTCGTTTTCAACTAATGGATTAGTCCTAAAATGCAATTTATTTAGTTGCTAAAGAAATTCGTTTTTAGTTCTTTAGTATGCAAACTAATTTCATTCATCCGAAAACCATTACTATTACTACATTACTATATTCATTACTATTGTAGTGGCTCCTCAGAGGGCTGATATCGCTGCTTGTTACAGTATCTCTCACTCTCAGCACAATGTGGGCCATATTACATAGTTGGTGCTAACTTAACCAGAGCTGTTGTAAACTTCCCAGAGCCATTATAGCCTATGGAGGTTTTCAGTTTACAACAGCTCTGGTTAAGTTAGCACCAACTATGTAATACTGCCCCGTGTCAGGCAAAGCTGTTACAGTAACTGACTGCTGCTCATCACAGCGCTCAGAGTTTCAGTAAAACTAGTAAATAATATTTTATATATAAGAGGTTAGAACAATATTATTTCCTTGTTTTACTGAAACTCTGAGCGCTGTTACAGTCAGTTACTGTAACAGCTGAGCCTGATACATTGTACTGAGAAATAATATAACAAGCAGCCGATCTCAGCGCTCACAGCCACTGGATTTGAAGGGATAAAAAAAAGGCTCCTTTCTGCATAATGTTTAGAACATCCTCCTGCATTAATTAATACCCCTCTCTGTATAATGTATAGAACATCCTCCTGAATTAATTAATGTCCCTCACTGTATAGAACATCCTCCTCAATTTATACCTTTCTCTGTATAATGTATATAGCATCCTCCTGCATTAATACCCCTCTCTGTATAATGTATAGAACATCATTCTGCATTAACCCCTTAAGGACCTAGGACGTACCATGTACGTCATTGCAGCGGGTCTCTCTTAGACCCGCTGACGTACATGGTACGTCCTGCCGTTTTTTGAGCGCTGGAAGCGATCGGATCGCTTCCAGCAGCTCAAACGCCATTGCAGGCTGCCTGGGAGTCCAGGCAGCCGTGCAATGGCGGTTAGAAAGTGCCGGGCACCATGTGATCGCTCCCCGGGAGCGATCACATCCGGTTTTACCGGAGAGGTGCCCGGCACTTCTACAGAGCGCTGGAAGCGATCGGTATCGCTTCCAGCTGCTCTGAGTATATTACAAGGATGCCTCGACATCGAGGCATCCTTGCAATATGCTTACCTGCCGCCGGTCCGTCCGTGATCGCTCCCCCGAGCGATCACTTCCGGTAGCGGCAGGAAGTACTGAGTGCCACGAGGTATCGTGGCACTCAGTACAAAAACGATCACATCAGTGATCAGGTGCTCTGCTGGGTGCCTCGAGGGATCAAGGCACCCAGCAGAGTAAAAAAAAGTAAAAAAAAAGTGGAAAAAAAAGTTAAAAAAAAAAGTGAAAAAAAAAGTAAAATAAAAATAAATAAAATGACGGTTAGGGGTAGGGTTAGGGTTAGGGTTAGGGGTAGGGTTAGGGTTAGGGGTAGGGTTAGGGGTAGGGGTAGGGTTAGGGTTAGGGGTAGGGGTAGGGGTAGGGTTAGGGGTAGGGGTAGGGGTAGGGGTAGGGGTAGGGGTAGGGTTAGGGTTAGGGTTAGGGGTAGGGGTAGGGTTAGGGGTAGGGTTAGGGGTAGGGTTCTAAGGGCAGGGTCATCTTGGGGCTGAGTGGGATGTTCCTAGCCTGCCTCATCAGAGAGGCAGGCTAGCAACATCCAATCAGAAGTTAGAAAAAATCAAAATAAAATTTCTAATTTGTCAGGTCAGGTCAATATTTTGTAAATATTGGCTCTGACCTCTTTGATTCTCCCTCCCTCTCCTCACTTGTGTTTTGGTGAGCGAGAGAGAGAGATCAGATTTGACAGGTTAGAGATTTTAGTGAGATTTAGTGAGATTAGAAAAATTGAGGCAGATTTAGAGAGATTTTAGGGAGATTTAGAAGAATTGAGGCAGGTTTAGAGGGATTTAGAGAGATTTAGGTGTTTATTTGTATTTTCTTGTGAAACCCAACGGTTCTTCTAAGAACCAACAATCCGCTTATATATATATAATAATTATAAAAATTTTATAATCTATTATATATAATGTCTGAGAGGGTTTACAGCGCCGAGGAGGCATATGCCATCCTGGCGTCAGAATCTGAGGCATCTGCGTCAGACTCAGACCCTCATTTCGACCCCGCTAATTGCTCAGAGACGTCGCTAGATACATTATCTACGCTGGCTGATGTATCTAGTGATGTTTCTGATGCAGATCCTGGGTCACCACCTGCCAGCAGGAGACGCACAGCTCCAGCTGAGGAGTGGGTAGTGCCTCATCGCCAGAGGCCAGTTATCCCTCCTTTCACGGCAAATCCTGGCATCAATATTGATGTTGCAGGATTTACCGCCACACAGTTTTTGCAGGTGTTTATGGGGGATGATTTGTTGGGCCACATCGTGGCCCAATCAAATCTGTATGCCCATCAGCATTGTGCTGCGAAGCCAGACTCCTACTTGGCAAGGCAGCAATGGACCCCGCTAGATGTGCCAGAATTTCTGAAATTCTGGGCACTTACTATGCTGAGGGCATCATAAAGAAGCCCTCAATTCGCTCCTACTGGAGCAGTAGCCCCATCTGCTCTACCCCCATTTACCCCCAATCAATGTCACGTAGAAGGTATGAAAACCTTTTGCGTTTCATGCACTCAGTGACAACAGCCTGTGCCCCCCTAGAGAGCATCCCCAGTTTGACAGGCACCAGACTTTTACATTTTATTCGTACATTTTTATGTTCTACAATTGGTGCTGTATTTTGCCAAAATCTTTGCACACCTATGCATGGGGGGCATGGGTGTACTCAGGAGATCTTGCAGAAAACAACCTGGAGAGTTTTCATGCAGTAACAAACAACAGTGTCTCCTAAATCACAGTCCAAAACTACTGTGGGCGTAAAAATCTGAAAATTGAAAAATTACACCACACACCTTCTCAAATGTTTTGGGCTAAAACCGTTGTATCCATGGCATCAAAGCACTCCATATGCAATACCTTGGGGTGTCAACATAACAAACATAAACAATTTTCTGGCAATAATTCAAACTGGGGTATGCGGTAGACCCAAAACCAAAGATAGACCTAGCTGAAGAAATAATCTCAATTTCAACTCTAATGACAAAGTCATAAAAATTGTATTTGAACCTTCCCAAAATCCTGGCAAACCTATGCATGGGGGGCATGGGTGTACTCAGGAGACCTTGCAGAAAACAACCTGGAGAGTTTTCATGCAGTAACAAACAACAGTGTCTCCTAAATCACAGTCCAAAACTACTGTGGGCGTAAAAATCTGAAAATTGAAAAATTACACCACACACCTTCTCAAATGTTTTGGGCTAAAACCGTTGCATCCATGGCATCAAAGCACTCCATATGCAATACCTTGGGGTGTCAACATAACAAACATAAACAATTTTCTGGCAATAATTCAAACTGGGGTATGCGGTAGACCCAAAACCAAAGATAGGCCTAGCTGAAGAAATAATCTCAATTTCAACTCCAATGACAAAGTCATAAAAATTGTATTTGAACCTTCCCAAAATCCTTGCAAACCTATGCATGGGGGGCATGGGTGTACTCAGGAGACCTTGCAGAAAACAACCTGGAGAGTTTTCATGCAGTAACAAACAACAGTGTCTCCTAAATCACAGTCCAAAACTACTGTGGGCGTAAAAATCTGAAAATTGAAAAATTACACCACACACCTTCTCAAATGTTTTGGGCTAAAACCGTTGTATCCATGGCATCAAAGCACTCCATATGCAATACCTTGGGGTGTCAACATAACAAACATAAACAATTTTCTGGCAATAATTCAAACTGGGGTATGCGGTAGACCCAAAACCAAAGATAGGCCTAGCTGAAGAAATAATCTCAATTTCAACTCTAATGACAAAGTCATAAAAATTGTATTTGAACCTTCCAAAATCCTGGCAAACCTATGCATGGGGGGCATGGGTGTACTCAGGAGACCTTGCAGAAAACAACCTGGAGAGTTTTCATGCAGTAACAAACAACAGTGTCTCCTAAATCACAGTCCAAAACTACTGTGGGCGTAAAAATCTGAAAATTGAAAAATTACACCACACACCTTCTCAAATGTTTTGGGCTAAAACCGTTGCATCCATGGCATCAAAGCACTCCATATGCAATACCTTGGGGTGTCAACATAACAAACATAAACAATTTTCTGGCAATAATTCAAACTGGGGTATGCGGTAGACCCAAAACCAAAGATAGGCCTAGCTGAAGAAATAATCTCAATTTCAACTCCAATGACAAAGTCATAAAAATTGTATTTGAACCTTCCCAAAATCCTGGCAAACCTATGCATGGGGGGCATGGGTGTACTCAGGAGACCTTGCAGAAAACAACCTGGAGAGTTTTCATGCAGTAACAAACAACAGTGTCTCCTAAATCACAGTCCAAAACTACTGTGGGCGTAAAAATCTGAAAATTGAAAAATTACACCACACACCTTCTCAAATGTTTTGGCTAAAACCGTTGCATCCATGGCATCAAAGCACTCCATATGCAATACCTTGGGGTGTCAACATAACAACATAAACAATTTTCTGGCAATAATTCAAACTGGGGTATGCGGTAGACCCAAAACCAAAGATAGGCCTAGCTGAAGAAATAATCTCAATTTCAACTCCAATGACAAAGTCATAAAAATTGTATTTGAACCTTCCCAAAATCCTGGCAAACCTATGCATGGGGGGCATGGGTGTACTCAGGAGACCTTGCAGAAAACAACCTGGAGAGTTTCCATGCAGTAACAAACAACAGTGTCTCCTAAATCACAGTCCAAAACTGATGTGGGTGTGAAAATGAAAAATGACCACCAAACTGTATCCAATTTGTTTGGAGCAAACGGATGCATCCATAGCATAAAAACACTCCATTTACAATACTTTGGGGTGTTAGCTTACCAAATATATGCACGTTCATAAAACTGGGGTATGTAAAAAGGCCCCTAAAAAGATAAGCAAAGAAGATACTGTTTGTCAAATTAGAAAATTGACAAGCACATGTCAAAGATTGGCGTAGCACCCCAAAAACAACAGAACAAATCTATATATGGGTGGTATCAATTTACTCAGAAGATGTTGCTGAACATATTTTGGGGGGTTTTTTGGCAGTAACCCATAACTGGATTTGACAATTCATGCCTAAAGTACAATGTGTGTGAAAAAATAACACAAAAAGTGACTACCTGAAAGTTTGACATAGAGCTAGTGCATGGAAAGTGTTAAAATACAACTCTTTGAAGCACCCCAGGGTGTGCCCTTTCTAAAAATATATGGTTTGATGGGGGTAAATTACTTTGGCCGGCTTCAAAAATGTCCCAAATAGGACATGGGTGCATGATGACGAAATGTGAAAATTCCAAGTTGGAAAACTGAAATGCGCACCCCCCAAATAAGGCCTATTAGCCCCCAAATGACCCGACATACCTATACATGGGTGGTATCAATTTACTCAGAAGATGTTGCTGAACATATTTTGGGGTGTTTTTTGGCAGTAACCCATAACTGGATTTGACAATTCATGCCTAAAGTACAATGTGTGTGAAAAAATAACACAAAAAGTGACTACCTGAAAGTTTGACATAGAGCTAGTGCATGGAAAGTGTTAAAATACAACTCTTTGAAGCACCCCAGGGTGTGCCCTTTCTAAAAATATATGGTTTGATGGGGGTAAATTACTTTGGCCGGCTTCAAAAATGTCCCAAATAGGACATGGGTGCATGATGACGAAATGTGAAAATTCCAAGTTGGAAACCTGAAATGCGCACCCCCCAAATAAGGCCTATTAGCCCCCAAATGACCCGACATACCTATACATGGGTGGTATCAATTTACTCAGAAGATGTTGCTGAACATATTTTGGGGTGTTTTTTGGCAGTAACCCATAACTGGATTTGACAATTCATGCCTAAAGTACAATGTGTGTGAAAAAATAACGCAAAAAGTGACTACCTGAAAGTTTGACATTGAGCTAGTGCATGGAAAGTGTTAAAATACAACTCTTTGAAGCACCCCAGGGTGTGCCCTTTCTAAAAATATATGGTTTGATGGGGGTAAATTACTTTGGCCGGCTTCAAAAATGTCCCAAATAGGACATGGGTGCATGATGACGAAATGTGAAAATTCCAAGTTGGAAAACTGAAATGCGCACCCCCCAAATAAGGCCTATTAGCCCCCAAATGACCCGACATACCTATACATGGGTGGTATCAATTTACTCAGAAGATGTTGCTGAACATATTTTGGGGTGCTTTTTGGCAGTAAACCTTAAAGTTCACAGTACATGTATTCTTAAATTGCGTTCAAAAAAAAAAAATCACCAAATTTTTTTTTTTCTCAAACTTTGGCATAGATTTGTGGTAAAATGGTTTGCATGGAAAGAGTCAAAATACCCCAAGTTTAATACCTTGATTTGTGTACTTTAAAAAAATATGTATATGTGGAGGGTTATTCAGGAATTAGTGACAGATATCAGTGTTACAATGTCACTAGCACTAGTTTTGAAAATAAACTCTTTGGAAATGGCAAAGTGCTACTTGCACTTATTGTTGCATAAAATAAGGAAAAAAGCGAGGAATATGTAAACATTGGGTATTGCTAAACTCAGGACTAAATTTAGAAACTACCAAGGAATTAATTTTTTTTGACGGTTGTTGATACATAAGAAATTTTGGGGGTCAAAGTTCGAAAAAGTGGTGTTTTTTCAATTTTTGTGTCATATTTCACAATATTTTTTATAGTAAATTATATGAAATGATGAAAAAAATGGTATTTTTATAAAGTCCATTTAGTGACGAGAAAAACAGTGTAAAATATGTGTGGGTTACATAAACGAGTAAGAGGAAAATTTGACGTAAACACTAAGAGCGCAGAAACGTAAAAACAGCAGCGGTCACGAACGGACGGATTTGTGTAAAACCGCCCGGTCACTAAGGGGTTAATTAATGCCCCTCTCTGTATTTAACATCCTACTGCATTGGCATGTGGAGGGTGCAGAACTTCGGATTTTGCTCTCTTCATTGCTGGTCTCCTTCACTCATCAATGTAATATCACAAAAAGGACTGAAACTAAAATGTAGTGCATTTTATTTTAGTTTCTTTCGTTTTTTGTACCGAGCAGTTTCGTATCTCTTGAGTCATCCGAAAACTAAATTATCCCAAATTTCGGACTAAATCGTTTTAGTACTAAAACGAATGCACAGGTCTACTTGCTATATGGTAGCATCGGAAGTCAGGTACCGCTAGGCCTCCCTGCGATTTCTGTCTGGTGAGTATGTCAAAGCGTAGCCTGGGGGTTTTACCTTTCCAGATGTATTTGATTAATGCTGATTTAAGGGTTGCAAAGAATTTTCTGTGAAAACGGATGGGTATTGTTTAAAAGAGGTATAATAATCGTGGGAGGAGATTCATTTTAATGATGGCCACTCGCCCTAACCATGATATATGTGTATAGTTCCATTTAGAAAGGTCCCCTTGTAATGTGGCTAGAAGTGGTGCAAAGTTGTCTCCGTAATTCTCCGTGGGATCCGCGTTTAGCCAAATCCCTAAGTACTTTATTTTTGTGAGATTGAAAACGGAAAGTGTTGGAGAGTTAACAGGGTGCGTGTGCTGCAAATACACTCAAGATATGGGATTTGCCAAAATTTATTTTTAGGCTGGATAGGGCCCCGTATTCCCTAAAGGTTGATAGAATGCAGGGCAAGGACACTCTCGGGTTCATCACGAAGAAGAGCAAGTCGTCAGTGTCATGGAGCTGATGTAATGCTCCATGCTTCAAACCCCAAGAGACTTTATGTTCAATTGTATCATGTGATTTTAAATATATTTTACATCATTTGGGTTAGTTAAAATTAGTTTAGTGTAAAATGGCATAGCTTTGGTTTTAAATACTTATATTCCTGTAGGTAAATGTGTTTCTGTATAGCCAGTAAACAAGCTTTACTGCTGTGTAATTTATGCAACAGGGCTTTTCCCCTTATCTAGCTGCATGTTTAATTCATGGAAATCTGTGATAGTGTTTGTGTTTAATCTGATGTGTTAGAACAATGGATTATACAAATGTTGTGTGAGCCCAAGGCTAAAGAATGTAAAGAATGTTTATTGTAAATAACTGACATAATGTAATTAGTATATTGGTAGGACGAGGTGCGTCATTTATGCAAATTATGACTGTTGGATTTCAGCATAAATGGTGGCGTTTTGTTCATTAAAAGTCAGAGAACTCTCAGACTGAGACAGAGAGAGAATCCTGTTGGAACATACAGCCGCGTCTGGTGTTTCATTCAGCAACGCTACACTACACTATCACCCTCAGAAGGTACTGAGCGGCCTTCTGGAAATTCCTAAGGGCTCCAGGGCAGAGAAACAGAAGCAGGTGGGTCAAGCTGCTTGAGGCACTGAGGACAGCGCTCACAGTAGCTGGGCTGACCACAACGAAGGGGTGTCTGGAGAGTCAGGACAGACGGAAGAGAACGGTTCCGTCACATTGGTGGCAAGCGGTGTGGATAGAGGCTCTCTAACACCAATACACCCCGAGACGACAAACTATACAGCCTGCAAGCAGGACACCCTGAAGGACCTGCTGGAAAGTCATGGAAGGAACTAATATTGAAGTAAGGGTCAAAGGCACAAGTGTGGTGCAACCTGGAGCGAGTGGAGATGTGTCCCCGCTGAGAGAGACCGCAGAGGTTTTTGCCTGCGGTGAAAGAAAACAGTCTACAGAGGACTATGGATCAGGACAGCTCATTTATTCCGTATGAGCAGAGAATCACAGAGGACATTCAGCTGTGGAGACCCAAGTGTAGGGGCCTCAGCCCACTGTGAGCCATGGAGACCAGTTGGTGCACTCGCTGCGTGCCGCACTTGATCTAGAGTGCAAATACGAGGACTTGCTGCAATGTGTGAGTGAGGAGGATTGGGAAGCTGACGAGAAGCCTCCCCCAGGCTATGTGTTGCGCGGTGCTGGCCCAGCATGGATCTACTTTAAGGGGGGAGACAATTATGGCAGTCCACAAGCTGCCAGACATGCAGAATTGTGCACCATCCAGGGGCGCTACCTGGACGTTTATGAGGACTCTGCCTTTTGGCCCGTGCTAAAGGGACTCGCTGCTGAGGAATGGGCACTCGAAATGGACTTAAAAAGTTTGCAGACTGCAGCCCAGCTACCAGTCCTCGAGACCCCTGGAGGAAGCCTCCCCCCACCAGCCAGCGGGAAGCAGAAGAAAAAGAGGGGTGGCCGAGCCAAAGCAGACCAGAGCAAAACACCGTCACAGCCCAGGGATTACAGCATTAAGCCATCTTCCAGCGGGCAGTATCAGGCCACCGGAGAGACTGGCACCCAGGCTGTTCCCCTCCTGAAAGATGGGGCCACACAGACCAGGGACAGTCTGGTCAGCTCATTACAGGCTGACTTGCGTGATGCTCGGGCAGAGCTATTGGCCCTGGCAGAGACATTACAGGACCATCAGGATAAACTGCGAACTGTCATGGAGGAGAGAGATTTCCACTGCAATGAAGCACGAGAACAGGCAGGCACTATACGACAACTGTCGGCCCAGGTTTGTGCCTGCGAGGACACTACCAACACCCTGTACACGGAGCTCAGTGGAGCCCATGCGCAAATAGAGGAGCTGGAGCACAGCTCCCGTATAATGATCGAGCAGCTGGAGGCTGAACGGCGAACTGGAGCTGCTCAACACATAGAAATAACAGCTTTTAAAATTCACCTGGAGAACTGCGAGCAGGAATTAGAGCGGACACAGCTGTCCCGGGATACTATTCAGGCATGGGCCTGGGAGCAGGAGGAGGAAATACAGCTGCTCCAGAACCAACTTCAGCTGTGCCAACACCAGCTACTAGAAGCAGACGCAGCTCGAAAGGAGAGCCTCGCTCAAACTAAGGCAAGCGAGATGGAGGTGAGCCGTCTGACACACCAACTAGGTGTATTGGAGCAGGAGCACCAGGGCACTGTTAGCCACCTGCAGGCTGAGCTCGAAGGGACACGAGCACAGTGCCAACAGCTCCAAGATGAGTTGTCCCTGGCACAAGCTGCCAGCACCCATGTGCCCACCATTGAGGAGAGCAGCACAACAGGGGGTCGAGTCATTGCCCCTGATATATTTTGCACCGAAGAGCATTTGTACCCGGTGTTGCTGGAGGCTGTTTTGGCATCCACGTGTGACTGTTCCCCGAGGAAAATGGGGACCCCTCATAATGCCACCCCTACCAACCAAGGTGCAGAAAGCGAGGAGATCACTTCCCCCCTTCCCAGGAGATCGGTGAGTGACCATTCTGAGAGGCAATCAAGTTCCTGGCCCCAAGAAGAATTGCGCCCTTTTTGGATTTTGGGGATTGCCGTGGGCTGGGACCTTTTTAAATTTTCAGGAGGGGGGCATCAGCAGAAGGAAAGACTGGGAACTGTGACTGCTGACTGTATTCGGGTCCTGGGTCCGCAGAGGTGCCCTGGACAGAGCAAGATATGGGGGGTAATTTCAGGGTGCCCCCTAACAAACATTTTATGCCTGTGAACTGTGGTGGCCTGTTGCCTGGCGCACTGGACAAGAGGGTTGGCCTGCCTCTTGCCCCGGGACTATGGACCCACAGCCTTCCAACGACCATCAGACCCCGCTGACTTTGCTTATGTGCCCACAACCATGGAACTTTGAAGATGGCACATAAGAGGGGCAAGGTGAGAGGTCTAGTCAGTGGCAAGCGATCTGTTTGGGATCTAAGCTTGCCCTGCTGTTCTGGAAGGGGGGACATATGTCATGGAGCTGATGTAACGCTCCATGCTTCAAACCCCAAGAGAATTTATGTTCAATTGTATCATGTGATTTTAAATATATTTTACATCATTTGGGTTAGTTAAAATTAGTTTAGTGTAAAATGGCATAGCTTTGGTTTTAAATATACTTCTATTCCTGTAGGTAAATGTGTTTCTGTATAGCCAGTAAACAAGCTTTACTGCTGTGTAATTTATGCAACAGGGCTTTTCCCCTTATCTAGCTGCATGTTTAATTCAAGGGATCTGTGATAGTGGTTGTGTTTAATCTGATGTGTTAGAACAATGGATTATACAAATGTTGTGAGAGCTGAAGGCTGAAGAATGTAAAGAATGTTTATTGTAAATAACGGACATAATGTAATTAGTATATTGGTAGGACGAGGTGCGTCATTTATGCAAATTATGACTGTTGGACTTCAGCATAAATGTGGCGTTTTGTTCATTAAAAGTCAGAGAACTCTCAGACTGAGACAGAGAGAGAATCCTGTTGGAACATACAGCCGCATCTGGTGTTTCATTCAGCGACGCTACACTACACTATCACCCTCAGAAGGTACCAAGCGGCCTTCTGGAAATTCCTAACGGCTCCAGGGCAGAGAAACAGAAGCAGGCGGTTCAAGTTGCTCGAGGCGCTGAGAACAGCGCTCCCAGTAGCCGGGCTGACCGTAACGAAGGGGTGTCTGGAGAGTCAGGACAGACGGAAGAGAATGGTTCCGTCACAGTCAGCGTATGCTGCAATTTTGTGATGTGCCTATAGTGGGTCCCCTGATGTCTGGGTTATGTCTAACGGCGGAAAGAAAGGGCTCCAGGGACAAAATAAAATGCAATGGGAATAGGGGGCATCCTTGTCTAGTGCCGTTATGTATTTTAAAAGACTCTGAGTAAACCCCATTCACACAAAGCCGGGCCGAGGGATCTGCGTACAAGGCCTGGACCCAGGACTGCATATACGGGCCCAGCCCTATTTGTGCAAGTGAGGCAAACAGAAAGTCCCAATTGACCCTATTGAGGCCTTCTCTGAGTCAGTAGATAAAAGAAGGAAATCCTCACCTGAAGATCGGCCTCAGTGAATCAGCTGCAGAGCCCTAATCGTGTTGTCTTTCGCTTCCCTCCCCGGGACGAACCCCACCTGGTCGCAATGAATCAAATTAGGGATATGCGGTTGAAGGCGTGTGGCCAAAACTTTAGCGAAGAGTTTAATGTCTGAGTAATGATATCGGTCTATAGTTTGCGCAATTAGTAGGGTCCTTGCCCTCCTTTGGTAGCAAAGTGACATTGGCCATTAATGCCTGCGGGGGGAGGTTCTGGCCTTGGGTCAGGGCATTAAAGGCTTTCAGAAAGTGTGGTATGAGGACTTTACGAAAAGTATTATAGTAACGGAGCGGGAGACCATCTGGGCCGGGGCAATTGCCAGTTTTGGACGATTTGAGGGCAGCCGATAATTCCCCTTCCGTAATAGGGTCTTCCATGAGAGCTGCGTCTACCTTTGAAAGTTTGCGTGTGGAGTGCGTAGAGAGGTATGTTTGAATCTGATCGAGCAATATCCATCTGGCTTCGTCTGTCTGAGGGCCTGTAAGGGAGTACAGTCGCTTGTAATATTCACGTAAGGTAGTCATGATTTGCGTTGGCAGGTGTTTCGGTCGACCCTCTCGGTCCCGTACGCAGGCAATATATGTGGCAGCCCGCTTTTTAGCTATCATGCGTGCCAGAAGGCAGCCACATTTATCCCCGTGTGGAAAAAGGCATTCGTTTGAAGACATGTTCGATGGTGTAGCGTGTTCATAAGGTCTGCCAGGGAGCGTTGCAGGGTCGTGAGCGTGGTCAGGTGTGTTGGGTCAGCGTCCTGTTTGTGTAAGCGTTCAGTGTCTGAGATTTGGAGTACCAAATCACTAATCTGTCTGGATCTTTGTTTCTTAAGTTCTGCCCCTTTCTTAATGTAATGACCCCTAATTACGCATTTGTGCGCTTCCCAAATTACAGGGTCGGATATGTCTGGGGTCACATTTTCAGCGAAATAGGTCTCAAGCACCTGTTTGCTGTCTTCTACAAGGGATTCATTAGCCAAAAAGGAGTCATTTAAGCGCCAGGAGAAGGAGGCGGGACGGTAGATGTGAGGGTGATGTGTATTGGAGCGTGATCTGACCAGGTTGCAGTACCAATGGATGCTGTTTTCAGTGTGTGTAGATGGTAGCGTTGCAGAAAGAAGTAGTCTAGACGGGAGTAGGACTGCTGGGGTTGAGAGAAGAATGTGAAGTCTCTCTCTTCCGGATGTTGCGCCCTCCAGCAGTCCACTAAACGAGAAGAGTGTAGTGTCTTGCCGATGGATCTTAGTATGTGTAAACAGTGGGAGGTGGTGCCCTTGGACGTGTCAGTTAGCGGAGCCAAGGGGACATTAAAGTCCCCCACTAAAATTAGGGTGCCTTCTGCGAAGTCCATTACTTTGCGGAGGCTGGTGGTAATAAAGCGGTGTTGGGCTTTGTTCGGGGTGTAAAGGTTGGCGAATGTATACAATGTGTTGGCTATGTGTCCTTTAACTACCAGTAGTCTCCCCTCTCCATCCGTCAGGGACGCTGTGCCTGTAAAGGGAATGCTTTTATGAAATATTAAAGCCGTACCTTTAGATTTGGAGGTGGTGTGGTTACTGTAAAACCCAACCGGGAAGTGCGAATCGGTCAATTTGGGGTGAGTGTCTCCCCTGAAGTGCGTTTCTTGTATAAATACTACTGACGCCTTGCAGCTTCTGAGATCACGTAACGCCCGAGAGCATTTTTCAGGTAAATTAAGCCCTCTTGCATTTATGGATATGATCGAGAGGTCCTGTGGGAGAGCCATGGTAGCCTATTTATGAGGAACGGATGATATGAGTACAGTACCGAGGGTCAGAGGAAAGTAATGAGGGGTGGGGAGGAGGTGGGAGGAAAGTGTGGAGTGAAACAAAAACCTATTTACAACAGAGAGGTTAGAGTGACAGTGCCCACTGGCAATCCGTGAGCCGGCTGTCGCCAGGGACGCGGGCCAAAACACTACGGTGTCACTGCACCTCGGTAAAAGGGGGGGGTGTGGTCGTGGATCACCTCACCGCGGACTACAGCGCCAAGGCAACTACTGCCACAGAGGTGTGTGTATTCCCGCCCGTGTGGAACACCTAATTGTAAGAGTGAAAATCGAAGTTAGTTGTGCGAACAATGACTCGGACGGAGATTAACCTTGGGATGTTGTAAACTATATATAACGTAACGCACGGCATGTCTAAAATATCGTGCGAGTAAGGGGATCATGTGGAGAACAACCGGTTCTAATCGCCCTCCGTGCCCCGGTGCTGTTCCAACACTTAGCGGCGGACGGGTGGGGAACATTAAATCAACAAGTAACAATGAAAGACTCGCCTCAATGAAAGGCTATGGGTGCATTATCTACAAAGGGAGTAAATGGCGTTGGGCGGGTGCATTAATACAATACCGAGCTGCCATTACTGTCGAGATGTGTCCGAAGCAGTTCAAAGGCCATTAATGCGTTTCCTGTGAGAAAAAAAACCCCACAACCCCCCACCAAGCCATGTGGCTCTGGCGGCGTATAATCACACTATGTCAGTTCAAGGTTGTTGATATCATCCTGCTGTCCGGTTCGACCCCCCATCTCGAGGTTTGACCAAAGAGGCGAGGCAGGGTGTACCCAATCAGGATCCGATAAGTATGGAACAGGGGATCAACCTTATGCAGGTAACGTTTTCAATGAGCGTACATTATGGTGCGACTCGGCAGTTGAGGTTTAGAAAAAGCGTGATCAGGGGTGTGCCGGTGTTTGTGGAACGGGCGTCCGGCCTTAGTGTAGGTATCATTGTCACCCCATGAGGTGGAGCCCCCGAAAGGAGCAGGAGTGCCATTAGAAACAAAAATCCAGGTCAGGCTTGGCAACAACGTCGTCGTCACTTGAAGCTGTCCGCAGTGTCGGGCCGAGGGCACGGAGAGCCAGTCAAGTTGTGGAACATACTGGATAATTCGGATCAGTCGTATAACATGATGAGTTAGGCTTGGGAGCCTGAACGTCTCCCGGCATGGGCATGTTGCCGCTGTGGTCGAGGTGGTAGGGGTCTCTGTCGAAAGAGTCGTGGACCAGAGGAGTACACTTGCAGTGGGTCAGGCCAAGGAAGGGTCAATGCAGGTAATTGTAGTTCCTCCAGCAGCACGGCCATATCATCCATGGTGTTACTCAAATAGGGGCCTTGGGGCGTGTGCACCAATAGTCCCGTGGGTATATGCCAGCGGTATCTCAGGTGTTGGGTTTGCAACATGCTCGTGAGAGGTTTAAGAGCTCTCCGGTACGCTAAGGTTGCCGGTGAGAGATCTGGGAACAGTTGAAGTGGGGAGCCTTCGTAGGAAATCTGAGTAACCTTTCTGGCTTTTGTAAGTATGTCCTCTTTGAGTCCATAGTTCACTAGGCAACATATCACGTCTCTTGGAGGTGCTCCTGGAGGGCCCCTCGGCCGTAGGGCTCTATAAGCGCAGACAAATTCAATAGGTGATGTGGCGTCACGTTCCAACACAGAATTCAAAATGACCGTTAATGCCTCGCGGAGATGTGATTGTGGTTCCTCGCCCTCCGGGAGTCCTCTCAGGCTTAAGTTATTGCGTCTCCCACGGTTGTCTAAGTCTATAATGTGTAGGGCCATGCTGCGTATCTGAGTCTGCTGTGCATCTACCTTCTCCGCGGTCTTAGCGTGTGCAGTGCGGGATCTATCACAGTCTCCTTCCAAAGTCTCGACCCGTGCAGTAAGGCCCTGAATATCTGTTCTCACATGTTGTAATTCCGTCAGGATCGATTGCCGAAGCTCTGCATTAGCCTGGTGTAGGTCAGATCGTGTGGGGAGGTTTTTCAACAAGTAGGCCCATTCTGGAGTCTCCGGGTCCGCCGATCTGGCATCCGACACGGCCGGTGAGGGTGCCCGGGAGAGTACATTATCCAGCATAGGAGAGGTCGGGGATTCGGCCTGCTCTGGAGGAGCACTTCCGGTTTCAGTGGCCGGGATCAAAAACCGGTGGAGAGATGGTGTCTCCGGTAGTTTTTTCCCCTCCTGCGTCTTCTGAGTGCCTGTCCCTTTGCTTTTTTACCCCATGTTGCCCAAAGAGTAGAGTGGAGCCGGCGTTATGAGCTAAATCTCCTCAGTGTCTCCGCACTAAAAAGCCATGGCCGACGGCAGCCAAACCGAGTATTTTTCTATTTTTTATTTATTTTCCTCTTTTCCCCTCTTTCCATTTTTTTTCTTTTCTTTCTCTTCCTTCCCTTTCTCTTCCTTTTTTTCTTCTTTTTTCCCCCCTTTTTTTCTCTATTTTCCTTTCCTTTTTAATTATTCACTTCTGTCTCGACTCCCCACTGGTGCCCTCTGTGTGTTTGAATTTTCTGCAGCGTTTCTGCGTCGTCTCCCTCTCCCTTGCGTGTAGGTGAGTGAGTCTTGCCAAAAGTAAAAATATATGTCCCGGCAGCGTGGCATGTGTAGGCCTCGGCGCTATGGGCGACGGCTCCTTCTCGTGGACAAGCGCCCGATGTCCCAAAGGAAAGCGGCGATGGGTCACCAGTGGGGCAGGGGCAGCAGCCGCCTATTCCCGGAGGGGGTTGCCACCACTATGGTGCGTGTCGGTGCGTGCGTGTAAAGATGGCGACCGTTATTATGCCAGGCCTCCACCCCGGTCCAGTCTCTCACGAATCGAGTAGAAGGGGAAGTAAACCTTCCACTCGCTGCCCCCGAGCCTCGTCTGCCCGCCACACACCTGATGGGCTGGTTCTAGCCTGCGGCGCTTGGTATGCCTCGCTCCCGACCTCCAGCTCCTGAATGGTGGTGGAGTCCACTCAGTCCCCGGAAGTGGCGGTCAGCGCGGCAACGGCAATGCTCGGCCCAGGCTCCACTCGCTCTGCAGGCCCACGAGTCGCCGGTGTAACCCCCGCAGCAATCGAGGGCCTCAGACTGCGCCCAGTGCGTCCTCCGTGGTCGTGGGTGATAGAGGCAGTCTAACGGCTCTTTAGATGTAGGGAATATCGTAATTAGAGCGTTAATAAGGGTAGCTGTGCGGGAGCTGTTCTTGGGCACATCCGTTCAGTTCAGCGTCAGACCACGCCCCCTCGGTGACTTTTCTTTCTCTTCAATTCAGCTCGTTTTGGCGATCCCATTTCGGCAACCCTGCGGTGTATTCAGCAAGCACCACAGGGTCCCCGAATTGCAGGGAAAGGCTGCCGCAAACCCGACGAAAACTAACCGCAAATGCACGCCAAATACCCGCAAAAACATCTGAATTAACTTGCTGAGAACGGCGAAAAAACCTGAGCAGGAGCCGATCAAACGCTGTGAAGCCGCCGGGAAAAAACAACACTGCAGACGAAGGCAGTGAATAAATTAGCAAACCAGTTTGCTTGAATGTTTGAAAAGTGAAACGCTGTTTGCAAAGAACCTACTGAGCGAAAATGTCTGAAATTTACATATGAGGTCCAAGGAATAATAATAAAAAGGGCTGTTACAGAAAGTAAACTTAAAAAAAAATAGGATTTTTTTTAAAACAAATAATAATCCAGAAAAATGCTTAAAATATCCTAAAAAAATCTATAAATAAAGAGACTCTGTACTGCAGAATTTTATAATGAATGGTTTATTAGATATTGAATTAAAACGGGAATATTTTAACATTGAAGCCTATGGGATTCGCCTTAATAAACCGCCGAATTAAACCACCGAATAGCAGAGCATTTCAGGAACCTTTCACTGCTGGTTTGTGCTCTCTGAATAGCCGAAGAAGTGCTTTTTTATGGGGATTTCACTGCCCTCGAACAGGCACCGTATCTGCAGGCAATTCGCCAGGATTTGGTGAATTGACTGCTCTCTGGATAGCCGAATGGCCAAGAAAGGTTACCTTTCTCCAGCTATTCGGATCTCTTTGGATAACCCTGTAAGAGAAGATGAGGAGAAGCAGGGGAAAAGATGAGAAGATTAGGAGAAGATGGTGAGAAGATGGGGAGAAGATGAGAAGCATTGAAGAAAATGAGGAGGAGGAGGAGAAGATGGGGCGAAGCAGGGGGGGAAGATGAGAAACATTGAAGAAGATGAGGAGAAGCAGGGGAGAAGAGGGGGAGAAGATGAGAAGCATTGAAGAAGATGGGAGAATAGGAGCAGAAGCGGTGGAGAAGCAGGGGAGAAGAGGAGGAGACGCAGGGGAGAAGCAGGGGAGAAGAGGAGGAGACGCAGGGGAGAAGAGGAGGAGACGCAGGAGAGAAAATGGGGAGAAGCAGGGGAGAAGATGAGAAGCATTGAAGAAGATGGGGAGAAGCAGGGGAGAAGATGAAGAGCAGCAGGGGAAAAGATGAAGAGAAGCATTGAAGAAGATGTGGAGAAGATGAGAAGCATTGAAGAAGATGGGGAGAAGAGGAGGAGAAGCATTGAAGAAGCAGGGGAGAAGATGAGGAGAAGAGGAGAAGCAGGGGAGAAGATGAGAAGCATTGAAGAAGATGGGGAGAAGAGGAGGAGAAGCATTGAAAAATCAGGGGAGAAGATGGGGAGAAGATGAGAAGCATTGAAGAAGATGGGGAGAAGAGGAGGAGAAGCATTGAAGAAGCAGGAGGAGAAGATGAGGAGAAGAGGAGAAGCAGGGGAGAAGATGAGAAGCATTGAAGAAGATGGGGAGAAGAGGAGGAGAAGCATTGAAAAAGCAGGGGAGAAGATGGGGAGAAGAGGAGAAGAAGAGGAGAAGCAGGGGAGAAGATGGGGAGAAGAGGAGGAGAAGCATTGAAGAAGATGGGGAGAAGAGGAGGAGAAGCATTGAAGAAGCAGGGGAGAAGATGAGGAGAAGAGGAGAAGCAGGGGAGAAAATGAGAAGCATTGAAGAAGATGGGGAGAAGAGGAGGAGAAGCATTGAAAAAGCAGGGGAGAAGATGGGGAGAGGCAGTGGAGAAGACAGGGAGAAGCAGCAGAGAAGATGGGGAGAAGCAGGGGAGAAGATGAGGAGAAGCAGGGGAGAAGATGGGGAGAAGAGGAGAAGCATTGAAGAAGATGAGAAGAGAAACAGGGGAGAAGCAGGGGAGAAAACTAGGAGAAGCATTGAAGAAGAGGAAGAGAAGCAGGGGAGAAGATGAAGAGAAGATGAGAAGCTATCAGGGTAATTCAAAGAGATCCGAATGGCTGGAGAAAGGTAACCGAACGCTGAAAATCAGCGTTTGATGCGAACGCATCAAAGGGGCCACAGGTTGGAATCATATGGAGAAAACCCCGAGAAAAAGAGCACTTATGGAAGAGGATCTAGAGGAGGGAGAGTGGCACAGAGGAGAACAAAGAGAGAGGACGTGGAACCACTAGATATCTTCAATCTTAGCAGTAAAACTCTTACCAAGGGACAACTTGGGGTTTTAAGTAAAGGACTGAAATACATCCTAATAACCAAGGCGACACCTTTAATACTTACGTAGATTTGCAGAAATTTAAACGCAAGCTCTGTCTAAAACGTTTCTTTATGAAGACTCCCCTCAAGAGACAAAACACCACAGACAATCAGTACACCCATGCTCAATTAAAGGGAAAATCTACTTTCTATCCACGCCACATGGCATCCAAAGAGATTGAAACATTCGAACAGATGATACAGATGGACATTAAGAAATTACAACTGAACACCAACAAAGGCAAATATAAACCTAAGAACCTGACTCCATTAGAATATGAAGGCTTTATGCAATTAAAACAAGACCAGGATTTAGTCATCAAACCTGCAGATAAAGGGGCGAGTAGTCATTCTAGACAATGAACAATACCATCAGGAAGCCATGAGACTATTATCAGACCCAATTACCTATCAGTGCCTAGATACAGACCCTACCAACTCTATTAAGGAACTATTTTTTGAATACCTAAAAGGTAGAGATAAAGGCATACTAAATGACAGGGAATATAAATATCTAAAGGTGGAATATCCACGCATCCCTGTCTTTTATCATCTACCCAAGGTACATAAAAATAATATAAATCCACCTGGGCGCCCTATAGTCTCAGGTATAAATTCGGTCTCGTGTAAGATCTCAGAATATATTGATCATCTCTTACAACCCTTAGTGGTTCAAACCTCTGCGTATCTTAAAGACACTATTGCAGTTTTACATCTGTTGAAGGATTTAGTCTGGGAGAAAGAATTTTTAATGGCCTCTTGTGATGTGAGCTCGTTATACACCATCATCTCTCACGAAGCCAGCTGTGAGGCGGTAGATTTTTTTCTTAATAAAACCAATCACTTTGCAAGTGAACAAGTTGATTTCATAATGGCAGGGATTCAGTTGATTCTACACAACAATTATTTTTGGTATAATGATACCTACTATCTACAAACACACGGCACAGCAATGGGGATGAGGTTTGCCCCCAGCTATGCCAACCTGTTCATGGTGCACTGGGAGAACAGTGCAGTATGTACTGGGCATGGCTGGGGTTCAAGCCTCGTCCTCTATAGACGCTATATAGACGACATACTTATTATATGGAGAGGCACGAGGGAACAGCTTGAAGAATTTATTTGCCATCTTAATAACAATTCTCAGGGTATTAAACTTGAATACAATATCAGTTGCGAACAGATTAACTATCTTGACCTTAACATTTATGTTAAGGAGGGACGAATCGAGACCAGTACCCATTTCAAAGATGTGAAAGTAAATGGCTTCATCAATGTCAATAGCCACCATTATCCCCCTTGGTTAAAAGCAGTCCCTAAAGGACAGATGACACGAATACGCAGGAACTGCACCGAGACAGTTTTATTTATGTCTCAATCTCAGAGATTAATTGAGGAGTTTTTGGTTAAAGGATATGAACAAAGCCATCTGCTTTCTGTACGTAATGAAGTTTTAGACATGGATAGAACTGCACTATTGGAATACAAACCACATCGTAATAGTGAATCCAATTCTTTACCTTTTGTGTTAGACTATAATCTAAACAATAAGATTATCACTCGATCAATAAGATGACACTGGACGATTTTAAAACGAGATCCTCTACTCAGTATCATTCTACCTGGCCAACCCGCTATTATTTATAGGGGGGGCATGAACTTTGGACGCCAGTTTATTAGAAACCATTTACGAGCTAAGACGGGTACTAAAAACCCATTTGGTCTAAAAATTGGATTTTATGGGTGTGGGCAATGCATTGCCTGTAGGAAAACAGGCAATCAAAAAAGATTGATCCAAACGATTGATACTCCATACAATCAATCTAATGTTAAAATTAACCAAATTATCACCTGCCATAGTAAAAATGTTGTTTACTTACTCAAATGCCCTTGTGGGAAGAGATGTGTGGGTCAGACCTCAAGGGCACTGTATATTAGGGTCAATGAACATCTTTGTAATATTACCCGAGGCTATGGTAAACATAGTGTATCAGCACACTTTAAGGACGTCCATCACTGCAACCCTAGAGGTTTGGAATTTCAGGGACTAGAAATAATTATACGTGATTGGAGAGGTGAGGATATGCACTCCAAAATTATTAAGTCCGAGTTGCGTTGGATCCATACTTTGGACACTCTTCTCCCTATGGGTCTCAATGCAGACTTTGAAGTCTGTCATTTTCTATAGTTTTTTCCCCACTCTTTCAGTTTTCTTTTACTGTTTGGTTTTTGTTCCTTGTTGCAATGATTTCTTATTTTTATATTTCTTTTTACATTTCTCTTTAAAATGAATGTATTCATTCTCTATGCATTTTTTTTATCTTTTAAATCTGATTATTGAGGAATATTGTTTGATACATATTGTTTTTTGATTCCTTTTTTCGCCACCTGCCCGCCTCATTTTTGCAAGTGAGAACTTTTCGTTGGAGGTGTGGGTACATCAGTTAATCAATGACTCCACAACGGGATAGAGATGGGTCTGTGCAGCTGTCTAGCGCTTGGACCGTTGAATGGAGACTGTGAGCTGCTGAGATCCACATGTGGACACTATGAACACTTGCGGAGACAGGAGGCGAAAAAAGGGTTTTCCTACTCCATGCGGTGAGACACAAACCGGAAGATACGCTGACCCGCAAGTCAACATCCACCGTTTGGGACGCATACCAGAAGTAGCGGTGACCCGCACGCCAACACCACGCTTCCTCGTCCAATAATTGCGCCGACTACATAAGACTGTTTATGGACACATGGGGGCCAGATCCGACTGAGGAGGCCTGCAGGACAGCAGGAGAAACGCGTTTCGGTTTATACCCCCTATTTTATTGTTTTACCTTTCTTTTATTAAATATTTTTACTTTTTTCATTCTTTATATCCATTAATCTATCCGCGGAGTACCCTATTACTCCTATGACCTTTGAGATCCAAGAAGGTTGTGACTCCTATGACCCCTGGGACTCAAGAAGGGTGAGACCTACCTATACATGGTCTTTATCTATCTTTACTGAGCCACCCCCAAGGAGGCTCTGTGACACGTGAGTTGTTCCACGATATTTGCTTTTTTCTTTCTGATTATAAACAGTATTGCTCTATATCTTCATTATTCTTTGAGGTCTTACTTGATGTATCCTGCATATCTGGATAAGAAATACATCGATTCGGTGGGAGAAGCCCCCCTTAGTGGCTTACAGGCGAAGATAGAGAACCCTACAGGCTCCACCTTTAGGAGTGTGCAATCGTCATCTTTTTGTTATATTCTCATCTGACCCTCTGATATTGCAGAATTTGTTCTTTCATTCTCATTCTTAGGCTTATGACTCTTTCCATCTAGTTCATACCTAAGATGAGTATTTAAACCATTGCATTCCATCTTTTGTCACTCAGTGTGAGTGCTTCGAATATTTATTGTGTGCGCTCCCTGAGCTGCCCTTTTCGGCAATTCTGTTTTTTCTGTTTGTATATGTGGGTGAGGGATACACCTATTGGTGAGCTGCACCTTTCTATCTTTCACTTTGACCTAACCACTAGCGCCCTATAAACATCCATTAATTTGGGTTAATTTGTGTTCCTGAATCCCATAGGCTACAATGTTAAAAATATTCCCGTTTTAATTCAATATCTAATAAAACATTCATTATAAAATTCTGCAGTAAAAAGTCTCTTTTATTTATAGATTTTTTTTGATATTTTAAGCATTTTTCTTCTTTTTTTTTTTTTTTTTTAAAAGTTTACTTATCTTTTCTGTAACAGCCCTTTTTATTATCATTCCTTGGACCTCATATGTAAATTTCTGACATTTTCGCTCAGTTTCTTTGGTTGTGAGACAAATGGAGGCGAAAGAAACATAAAAAAGAGTAAATTATATTAAATTTGAAAGATTTTTTTAATAGAAGGTACAATTTATGGAAATGGGCCGCCAGGAGGTACTCAGGTGAAAAAAGGTTGGGAACCACTGTTAGAGAATCTGGCTGCTCAGTGCACCCAGGATCTGGCTGCAGGATCTGGCTGCTCAATACATCCAGGATCTGGCTGCAGGATCTGGTTGCTCGGTGCACCCTGTATCTGGCTGCAGGATCTGGTTGCTCATGCACCCTGTATCTTGCTGCAGGATCTGGCTGCTCGGTGCACCCTGTATCTGGCTGCTCGGTGCACCCTGTATCTGGCTGCAGGATCTGGCTGCTCGGTGCACCCAGGACCTGGCTGCTCGGTGCTCACCAGGATATGGCTGTTCGGTACTCACCAGGATATGGCTGCTCTGTGCTCACCAGGATCTGGCTGATCGGTGCTCACCAGGATCTGGCTGATCGGTGCTCACCAAAATCTGGCTGCTCGGTGCTCACCAGAATCTGGCTGCTCAGTGCTCACCAGAATCTGGCTGCTCGGTGCTCCCCAGGATCTGGCTGCTCGGTGCTCCCAGTATCTGACTGCAGGATCTGGCTGCTCTGTGCTCCCCAGGAAAGTTTTCCCAGGGTCTGGGGGTGACTCAGGGGTGATGCCCGAAAGACAGAGCAGCGCTTCGCGTGCGCCTCTCCAACGGATCAGTATTTTTTAAATAATAGTATTTATTTCATAATATTAATGATATTTTGATAATGCTACTATTAATCAAAATATAATAGAAGCAGGGGAGGGGATGGGGAGAAGAGGAAAAGATGGGTAGAAGGTGTGAGACCAGGGTAGATAAGGCAGAGAAAAAGGATAGATGTTTGTGAGACAAATAGAGGCGAAAGAAATATAAAAAAAGTAAATTATATTAAATTTGAAATATTTTTTTAATAGAAGGTGCAATTTATGGAAATGGGCCGCCAGGGGGTACTCAGGTGAAAAAAGGTTGGGAACCACTGTTTTAGAGGATCTGGCTGCTCAGTGTTCCCCAGGATCTGGCTGCTCAGTGCACCAAGGATCTAGCTGCAGGATCTGGCTGCTCAATGCATCCAGGATCTGGCTGCTTGGTGCACCCTGTATCTGGCTGCAGGATCTGGCTGCTCGGTGCACCCTGCATCTGGCTGCAGGATCTGGCTGCTCGGTGCACCCTGTATCTGGCTGCAGGATCTGGCTGCTCGGTGCACCCTGTGTCTGGCTGCAGGATCTGGCTGCTTGGTGCACCAAGGACCTGGCTGCTCGGTGCTCACCAGGAGCTGGCTGCTCGGTGCTCACCAGGAGCTGGCTGCACGGTGCTCACCATGAGCTGGCTGCATGGTGCTCACCAGGATCTGGCTGCTCTGTGCTCACCAAGATCTGGCTGATCTGTGCTCACCAAGATCTGGCTGATCTGTGCTCACCAGGATCTGGCTGCTCGGGGCTCCCCAGGATATGGCTGCAGGAAAGTTTTCCCAGGGTCTGGGGGTGACTCAGGGGTTTGATGGGTGATGCCCAAAAGACAGAGAGCATGGCTTCACGTGCGCCTCTCCAACGGATCTGTATTTTTTTAATAATAGTATTTATTTCATAATATTAATGATATTATGATAATGCTACTATTAATCAAAATATAATACTATAATAATAGCTGCATTATTATTTTATAATAATAATTAAGGCTAAGGTAGATGAAAATCAAGCAGAAGCCAGTGTTCAGAATTGTGTTTATTGTTGTTCGTTACATTAAAGCTGATTGCAAAGAAAAAAAAACACCTTTGGGTGAGTGGAGGTCACATGTTTCCTGTCCAGAGTGGAGTTCCAGTCTGCAGCCAGCCCCCTTGGCAGCTTCTGACTTCCAGGAAGTCAGAATCGCTGCGGGACCGTGGGCACGCATCCAGGACGTAGACGGACAGAAACAGTTAGATATAGAGATATATAGATATATAGACAGGGCCGGCGCTGCTGCTAGGCGAGCTAGGCGGCTGCTTAGAGCGCAGTGCCCGCCTAGGGCGCAGCCGGGCCGACCACTTTAAAAAATAAACTTTTGTGGTGTCGGTTCCTCTCCCGACACGAACGGGCCGCTGGCTTGCAGCTTGGCCGCTCGCGTGGGATGGTAACCATGTGACCAGCGCACGAGATCCTCTCGCGAGACCTCTGCGCTGGTAAGGTGGTTTCCGGCGAGTGGCAAAGCTGCATGTCAGCAGCCGCTCACTTCCTCGGGAGAAGACGCCGGCGGAGCCAGGTGAGAGCTTTGTGCAAATATACTCAAGAGCTGGGGGCGCTATATACCCAAGACCGGGGGCATATATATCCATGAGCTGGGGGCACTATATACCCAAGAACTGGGGGCAATATATACCCAAGAGCTGGGGGACAATATATACCCAAGAGCTGGGGGACAATATATACCCAAGAGCTGGGGGACAATATATACCCAAGAGCTGGGGGCAATATATACCCAAAGGCTGGGGCAATATATATCCAAAGGCTGGGGGCACTATATACCCAAGAGCTGGGGGCAATATATACCCAAGAGCTGTGGGCAATATATACCCAAGAGCTGGTGGCATACATACCCAAGAGCTGGGGTACCTAAGAGCTGGTGGCAATATATACCCAAGAGCTGGTGGCAATATATACCCAAGAGCTGGGGGCAATATATACCCAAGAGCTGGGGGACAATATATACGCAAGAGCAGGGGGACAATATATACCCAAGAGCTGGTGGCAATATATACCCATGAGTCTGAGCTGGGGGGCCATATATATATATCCATGTGAGCTGGGGGCAATATATATACCTATGTGAGCTGGGCTGCAATATATATATCCAAGTGAGCTGGGGGCAATATATATACCCATGTGAGCTTGGGGGCAATATATATATATCCATGTGAGCTAGGGGGCAATATATAGCCATGTGTGCTGGGGCAATTATGACAAAAAAAATGCAATAAAAATTGAATTTTTAATCATCTGCAGTGTGTAAAGTGTTTTTTTTTTTACATTTTAGCACATGAGCGTTTGCGGTTATGTTTTCAATGGGGTGCGCTTGTACAAAAATTTGAAATGGGGACTTGTTACATTTTGGTGGGGGAATTACGTGATTTATAGCAAACGCACCCACAATGAAAAAAATCATTAGTGCATCATCGTTCACATTATAATTGAAATGTGAACAATATTGCTGCATTAATAAAAATAACACAAAAAAATACATGTTTTTATTTAATTTTTAATTTTTTTTTACTTTATACCTGGTCATGTTGGGTATCATTCAAAATGGCCATGCTCCGGCCTTTTCGATTGACACCCTACATGACCCCCTAGATGCCTGGATATATCGGGATGCAAATGAACCCCCTATCTCCACCAGGGGATTGGCCTGGGCAATATATATACGCATGATGTGGGCTGGCCTGGGCAATATATATACGCATGATGTGGGCTGGCCTGGGCAATATATATATATACGCACGATGTGAGTTGGCCTGGACAATATATATATATATATACGCCTGATGTGGGCTGGCCTGGGCAATATATATATACGCATGTGTGAGCTGGCCTGGGCCATATATATATATATATATATGAATGATGTGAGCTGGCCTGGGCAATATATATATATATATATATATATACGCTTGATGTGGGCTGGCCTTGGCATATATATATATATGCATGATGTGAGCTGGCCTGGGCCTGGGCAATATATATATGTATGATGTGAGCTGGCCTGGGCCTGGGCAATATATATACGCATGATGTGAGCTGGCATGGGCCTGGGCAATATATATACGCATGATGTGGGCTGGCCTGGGCAATATATATATACGCATGATGTGAGCTGGCCTGGGCAATATATATACGCATGATGGCGCATCTGTGACTGTCTGTGAGCATGATGTGAGCTGGCCTGGGCAATATATATATATATATATACGCATGATGTGGGCTGACCTGGGCAATATATATATACGCATGATGTGAACTAGCCTGGGCAATATATATATATACACATGATGTGAGCTGGCCTGGGATATATATATATATATATATATATATATATATATATAAGCCAGAGGAGAAAAGGCGGCACTCAGTCAAAAATAAAACATAAAAAATTTATTGAGTCATTTAAAATAAAACCGACGTTTCGGCTCACACAGGAGCCATTCTCAAGGTAACATAAACAAGCAAAGTGTGTGTTTAAATAGTGAACCAACATAGTTGGAATACCAATCCAAATGGACTAATCACAAAGAGAAGTGGCCACAGGTGTACAGGTGCGTAGCTCCTAGAGCCTCGCACATCTCAGCCTAATACATCACGTGATAGCGGCAATGAGCCAGTTGCCAAGGCAACTAAAAACAATGCTAAACCAAACCGGAAGCAGAGATAGAGAAAGAAAACATCCCAAGCAGGAAGATAAAGAGCAGCATATCAAAAGAAAAGATATATAAACATACAAAGGTGAGCAATATAGTAGATCATCATAGGAAAAACATAGGTCACAGAATATAGGAGTGGAAAATAGCTACATCTAAGCGGGTCAAACTGCCCGCGGTAGGAAAAGCATATTAATATACCCATAGTACATGGCATCAGTCAAAGATAGATGGAGACAATATAGACACACAATATAATATATATACAAAATATAGTAATCAACCACCAAAGTTAGCGATCGTAGAGAAAGCTAGAGAAGGAGACACATTCATTCAGTCCCCTCGGTGCCACAGTATCGAGGGTCCTGATCCAATAGGTCTCCCTCTGTAGCAGTCGCTGGGAGCGATTGCCACCCCTGGGTAATGGGGGGACATGATCGATAGCAACAAACCGGAGTGTGGGTAATCTGTGTTGTACCGCTAGAAAATGCTTAGCCACCGGCTTGTCAGTATGGCCATCTCTATAGGCCGTGTTGATGGAGGAGCGGTGGCCTCGAATACGTTCCCTCAATGTGCGATCAGTCTTCCCTACGTATGTAAGCCCACAGGGGCATGTGATCATGTAAATTACAAATTCCGTCATACAGGTGATGCAGTGTTTTATTGTATAGATACGGCCAGTATGCGGATGTGCAAAGGTAGTAGTTGAATTCATATGATTGCATGTTACACATCCCGTACATCTAAAGCAACCCATTTTCTGCAGGGGAGCTTTGGTAGCATAGGATCCAACGGCATCAGTATGTATGAGTAGGTCTCGAAGATTACGCCCCCTAGAATAGCTAATGAGTGGCTGATTTCTAAAAGAAGTGGGTAAAGACCGATCATGTGAGAAATTTTTCCAGTGTTTTTTAATTGTATGTGCGATCCTAGCACTGTGGGTGTGGAACTTTAATGGAAGATATATTCTCGGGGGTGTCCCTAGTGTAGGCAACTTAGGTTCCTGTACACGAATGCGCGCCTTCCTAAGAGCACTGTCGAGCAAATTAGTGGAATACCCCCTAGCTAGGAAGCGTTGATACATATCCATAACTTGGTCATGACATGTATCCGCATCACTATTGTATCTAAGTACTCGCAAAAATTGAGACATAGGGAGTGAACACTTCAGATGTTGAGGGTGATGACTGTCCATGTGTAAGATAGTGTTCCTGTCTGTTTCCTTACGAAAGAGAGTGTAGCCTAAGGTGTTAGCAGTGCGAAAAATGGTCACATCCAAAAAAGCTATGGAACTACAGCTGCTGTTGGCAGACAATTTCACAGGGGTATCAAGCTGGTTGATGGAGTCAACCATCTGGTTGAACGAGGGTGTATCGCCCTCCCATATTAAGAAAATGTCGTCGACAAAACGGCAGTAGAAAAGGATCTGAGATTTGTAATCTTTGTATAAGATGTGTGTGTTCGAAGCAGTACATGTAAAAATTCACATAGGTGGGCGCCATAGATGCCCCCATCGCCATGCCCGCGCACTGTATGTATAAATTGTTTTCAAATTTAAAAAAGTTGTGATACAGGGCAATTCGCAGGAGCTCCAATGTGAATTCAATAGGAGGACCTGCATAGTGCTGTGACTCTTGTAGCACCTGTTGGACGCATTGTATCCCCGCATCATGCGGGATGATAGTATATAAGCTCTTAACGTCCAATGTGGCCATGAGCCACGGTGATGAAGGTAAATGTAAAGATTTAATTCTTTCAAGGAAGTGTGGAGTATCCTTAATACATGTAGCTAGATGGAACATGGTATCCTTAGTTACAGAATCAATGTATTTGCCAATAGGCTCAAGCAGACTCCCTCTCGCCGAGACTATAGGACGTCCCGGAGGTGTTTGTAAATTCTTGTGAATTTTAGGTAATGTATACAATATAGGTGTAATGGGGTGTTTGGTGATCATCACTATCTTACACATGGACAGTCATCACCCTCAACATCTGAAGTATTCACTCCCTATGTCTCAATTTTTGCGAGTACTTAGATACAATAGTGATGCGGATACATGTCATGACCAAGTTATGGATATGTATCAACGCTTCCTAGCTAGGGGGTATTCCACTAATTTGCTCGACAGTGCTCTTAGGAAGGCGCGCATTCGTGTACAGGAACCTAAGTTGCCTACACTAGGGACACCCCCGAGAATATATCTTCCATTAAAGTTCCACACCCACAGTGCTAGGATCGCGCATACAATTAAAAAACACTGGAAAAATTTCTCACATGATCGGTCTTTACCCACTTCTTTTAGAAATCAGCCACTCATTAGCTATTCAAGGGGGCGTAATCTTCGAGACCTACTCATACATACTGATGCTGTTGGATCCTATGCTACCAAAGCTCCCCTGCAGAAAATGGGTTGCTTTAGATGTACGGGATGTGTAACATGCAATCATATGAATTCAACTACTACCTTTGCACATCCGCATACTGGCCGTATCTATACAATAAAACACCGCATCACCTGTATGACGGAATTTGTAATTTACATGATCACATGCCCCTGTGGGCTTACATACGTAGGGAAGACTGATCGCACATTGAGGGAACGTATTCGAGGCCACCGCTCCTCCATCAACACGGCCTATAGAGATGGCCATACTGACAAGCCGGTGGCTAAGCATTTTCTAGCGGTACAACACAGATTACCCACACTCCGGTTTGTTGCTATCGATCATGTCCCCCCATTACCCAGGGGTGGCAATCGCTCCCAGCGACTGCTACAGAGGGAGACCTATTGGATCAGGACCCTCGATACTGTGGCACCGAGGGGACTGAATGAATGTGTCTCCTTCTCTAGCTTTCTCTACGATCGCTAACTTTGGTGGTTGATTACTATATTTTGTATATATATTATATTGTGTGTCTATATTGTCTCCATCTATCTTTGACTGATGCCATGTACTATGGGTATATTAATATGCTTTTCCTACCGCGGGCAGTTTGACCCGCTTAGATGTAGCTATTTTCCACTCCTATATTCTGTGACCTATGTTTTTCCTATGATGATCTACTATATTGCTCACCTTTGTATGTTTATATATCTTTTCTTTTGATATGCTGCTCTTTATCTTCCTGCTTGGGATGTTTTCTTTCTCTTTCTCTGCTTCCGGTTTGGTTTAGCATTGTTTTTAGTTGCCTTGGCAACTGGCTCATTGCCGCTATCACGTGATGTATTAGGCTGAGATGTGCGAGGCTCTAGGAGCTACGCACCTGTACACCTGTGGCCACTTCTCTTTGGGATTAGTCCATTTGGATTGGTATTCCAACTATGTTGGTTCACTATTTAAACACACACTTTGCTTGTTTATGTTACCTTGAGAATGGCTCCTGTGTGAGCCGAAACGTCGGTTTTATTTTAAATGACTCAATAAATTTTTTATGTTTTATTTTTGACTGAGTGCCGCCTTTTCTCCTCTGGCTTATATTACCTTTGGCTGAGCACCAACCATTGATCGCATGAAGATACTCCAAGGTGTTGCAGGACTTGTGGTGACGTATATATACTCGGTGTATACCGGGATCCTAGCACCCTGATTTAAGACTTTTTTTCATATCATATATTTGTGGAATACCGACCTCTGTGGCCTTATGGAAGATTTTTTACAGAGAGCAGGAGCATACCATGAACATGCTGAAACTCTACAGATTACTGATGAGCATGCACAGCAGATCCTCTGGCCTTTGACGCCGGAGCAACTCGAGCACCACCCCTCTACCAAAGATATGTATTTTGATTTGCTCAAAATGAAACGCAAGGAAATTGATCTCAATCTGCACGGTGTTTTTCTTTCCGACTACTATCGGAGTAAACGCATACCCAGGGGCTTCAGGGTGACCAATGCTCCCACTATTGGTCGAGCAAACCCTGAGTACTGTAAGAAATGGGTTGCTATATCTAATAAGTGTGCGTTGGACTGGATGGTTATTACCATTGAGGAGGTTGGTAAGGAGATGGCTAACACCAAGCAACAAATCGCTAAGTATGAAATTGCCAACTCAGGTACCATGGATACCTCGACATTTGCAGTCCAACTTACCAAACTACAGGAAGAAGTGGATAAATACCGCGCTGATTTGATACGCTTCAAAAAACAAAAAATGGACAAAGTGAACTACGATTACACTTCTCATAGGGTATACAGATGGCTGTCCGCTGATTGGTCAAGACCTCAACCCTTTCGCTCTCGACCACGTATTTTGAAACCACGCTACCCTACGATTGATGTGACTTCGGGCGAGTCCAACTCAGATTCTGACTTCCCTCATGAGTCGAATTCCTCATGTCCAGCTAAGCCTTTTTTAGGGGGCAATCAAACACACGACACACAGGTGACTTCGGATTCTCGTATACAGACCAGAGGCTGGGTGGGCCAGAACCACGTAAAAGGACAAGGAGAAGCCGGAGGTACCAGAAGTACAAGGGGGAGACCCCCAATTTACAAGAAATAACTGCCGTCTTCAACCTTTCTTCTAAAAAACTCACGGCAGCACATCTCAAGGTTCTCACTAAGGGTCTTACGTTTATACCCACTGTCAAACCCAATGCCTTTGAGATTGAAGTACAAAACTATAAAATTCAGAGAACCTTGGCCATCCAAGAACGGATTAAAGAAAGTCCTGCAACTTCGGTAGGAGCAGCCAGGCTTAGGCTCAGGAGTACTGTTGACGTCAAACCTGGGAATACCTTCATTAATACCTTCTCTAAAATCCTACAAGATGAGACTGCCAACATTCTCCAGACTCGACCATCTGGCAGACCCAATCTCACTAAGGAGGAACAAGATGCGCTACAGGACTTAGCTTCAGATTCCACAATCGCTATACGCCCTGCAGACAAGGGGGGCGCTATTGTTGTTATGGACTACACCTATTACCGCAATGAAATATTGCAACAATTATCCGATTCTACCATCTATCGTAGATTAACACACGACCCCACCAAGGAATTGTCTGATAAAATTGCCTCTTTGGTTGAGATGGGACGACAGGCGTGTTACATTACTGATACTACTGCGACCTTTTTGATCACCAAACACCCCATTACACCTATATTGTATACATTACCTAAAATTCACAAGAATTTACAAACACCTCCGGGACGTCCTATAGTCTCGGCGAGAGGGAGTCTGCTTGAGCCTATTGGCAAATACATTGATTCTGTAACTAAGGATACCATGTTCCATCTAGCTACATGTATTAAGGATACTCCACACTTCCTTGAAAGAATTAAATCTTTACATTTACCTTCATCACCGTGGCTCATGGCCACATTGGACGTTAAGAGCTTATATACTATCATCCCGCATGATGCGGGGATACAATGCGTCCAACAGGTGCTACAAGAGTCACAGCACTATGCAGGTCCTCCTATTGAATTCACATTGGAGCTCCTGCGAATTGCCCTGTATCACAACTTTTTTAAATTTGAAAACAATTTATACATACAGTGCGCGGGCATGGCGATGGGGGCATCTATGGCGCCCACCTATGCAAATTTTTACATGTACTGCTTCGAACACACACATCTTATACAAAGATTACAAATCTCAGATCCTTTTCTACTGCCGTTTTGTCGACGACATTTTCTTAATATGGGAGGGCGATACACCCTCGTTCAACCAGATGGTTGACTCCATCAACCAGCTTGATACCCCTGTGAAATTGTCTGCCAACAGCAGCTGTAGTTCCATAGCTTTTTTGGATGTGACCATTTTTCGCACTGCTAACACCTTAGGCTACACTCTCTTTCGTAAGGAAACAGACAGGAACACTATCTTACACATGGACAGTCATCACCCTCAACATCTGAAGTGTTCACTCCCTATGTCTCAATTTTTGCGAGTACTTAGATACAATAGTGATGCGGATACATGTCATGACCAAGTTATGGATATGTATCAACGCTTCCTAGCTAGGGGGTATTCCACTAATTTGCTCGACAGTGCTCTTAGGAAGGCGCGCATTCGTGTACAGGAACCTAAGTTGCCTACACTAGGGACACCCCCGAGAATATATCTTCCATTAAAGTTCCACACCCACAGTGCTAGGATCGCGCATACAATTAAAAAACACTGGAAAAATTTCTCACATGATCGGTCTTTACCCACTTCTTTTAGAAATCAGCCACTCATTAGCTATTCTAGGGGGCGTAATCTTCGAGACCTACTCATACATACTGATGCCGTTGGATCCTATGCTACCAAAGCTCCCCTGCAGAAAATGGGTTGCTTTAGATGTACGGGATGTGTAACATGCAATCATATGAATTCAACTACTACCTTTGCACATCCGCATACTGGCCGTATCTATTGTGGAGAAGCAGGTACGGCGGACACAGCAATGTGGGTTTTCTAAGCGTTTTTTTATTTGCAGCAGCAAAGGGGTTTTCCACAAACAGAGAAAATAAACAACAAAAAAAGAAATCCTACTCCCTATTGGGAGACTAACTAACAACAGACGAACCTGTCTACTCCTGGGCCCACTAAACGGGTTCCCCCAGTAAAACAAAACACACTTTTCAATATATCAGATTCCTTACTTTTTCCACCACAGTCTCCAACTCCTTCCTCCTTCTGTCTCCAAACCCCTCAATGAACTGGAAGGAACTGAGACTTCTTATAGGGAAGGGTGGGGCAGCTGTGGTGAATGAGCAATCACTCAGTTAACCCTGAACTGGGAAGGTGGCTACTTCCAGCCTTCTACTCAGGTACCGGCCCTCACATAGCCTGCCCCGAGTGAACCCGTCACACATCCCCCTCCCCAGCGCAACACCAGGGTGAGAAGCGACCACAGCGGAGAGCCCATGGGCCCGAGACAGCGCATCGGCGTTGCCGTGAAGAAGGCCCGCCCTGTGCTGCACCACAAACTTGAAGGGCTGCAAGGAGAGGAACCACCGAAGGATCCGGGAATTGCGGTCCCGGTTACTGTGCATCCACCTCAGAGGGGCGTGGTCGGTGACCAGGGTAAACTGCCTGCCCAGTAAATAGTACCGTAGCATCTCTGTGGCCCATTTAATCGCTAGACACTCCTTCTCGATCACGGCATAGCATTGTTCCCGGGGCAGCAGTTTCCTGCTCAGGTAAAATACCGGATGCTCCTCACCATCCACATACTGCGAGAGCACAGCCCCCAAACCAACCTCTGAGGCATCCGTCTGCAGGAAGAACTCAGTCCCGAAGTCCGGTGCCACGAGGATGGGCCGGTCACATAACGCAGAGCGCAGATCGCCAAAGGCCTCCTCAGCCTTACCGTCCCATCTCACCATATCGGGGCCTTTGCCTTTAATAAGGTCGGTTAGCGGCGCCGCCCTAGTCGCAAAATGGGGTATGAATCGGCGGTAGTAGCCGACAATCCCTAGGAAGGCCCTCACCTGTTTTTTTCTAAGAGGTTGAGGCCAATTCCGTATTGCCTCCACCTTATGGACTTGGGGTTTCACCGATCCCCTCCCAACCACATAGCCCAAGTACTTAGCCTCCGCCAGCCCAATAAAACATTTGGGGGGGTTGGCTGTTAGACCGGACCTTCTGAACGTGTCGAGCACAGCCTCAACCTTCGGCAGATGGGACTCCCAATCCGTGCTATGGATGACGACGTCATCCAGGTATGCCGCAGCGTACTGGACGTGAGGCCTGAGCAGCTTGTCCATGAGCCGCTGGAAGGTGGCTGGGGCTCCATGAAGGCCAAAGGGCATAATTTTGTAATGAAATAACCCGTCTGGGGTGGCAAAGGCGGTTTTCTCCCTGGCCCTTCCGGTTAGGGGTATCTGCCAATACCCTTTCGTCAGATCAAGAGTCGAGAGGTATCTGGCCTTTGCCAATCTCTCCACCAGCTCATCCACACGGGGCATGGGATAGGCATCGAACTTGCTGATTTCATTCAACTTCCTGAAGTCGTTACAAAATCTGGTAGAGCCGTCTGGCTTTGGCACCAAAACGATGGGGCTGGACCAATTACTGTGGGATGGCTCAATGACCCCAAGCTCTAGCATTTTCTTGACTTCTAGTCTGACTGCCTCTCTTTTGGCTTCCGGTATCCGGTAGGGTTTCAGTCTGATCGCTACACCGGGTTCGGTCACAATGTCGTGGAACACGTCATGTGTTCTACCCGGTACCGGTGAGAACACATCCCTATTCCTCTCGACCATTCGGTTGACTTCCTCTACCTGGCAAGGAGTCAGCTCAGGGGAAATAGCCACCCCCGGCTCTGGGGCCTGAGGACCGGACTGGGCATGGCCGGTCTGGGACACGCAGGCCTCTCTGTCTTGCCATGGCTTCAGGAGATTAACATGGTAGATCTGCTCCTTCTTCCGGCGGTCAGGCTGCCTAATCCTGTAGTTAACAGGGCCTGTCTGTTCCAGGACCTCATATGGTCCTTGCCAATGAGCCAGAAGTTTGCTTTCTGCAGTCGGGACCAGTATCATCACCCTGTCCCCTTGCGAGAACTGTCTTGCGGTGGCCTTCTGGTTATAGATATGGGATTGGGTCTCCTGTGCCCTTTCCATATGCTGGCGTACCAGGGGGATAACCCGAGCCATCCGCTCGCGTATGCCTACAACATATTGTATCGGGTTGGTTCCGGTCACCCCCTGCTCCTCCCAGGTTTCCCTGAGTATATCCAGCAGACCACGTGGGTGCCTGCCATATAGGAGTTCGAACGGAGAGAAGCGGGTCGAGCTCTGGGGAATCTCACGTATAGCAAACAACAAGTACGGCAATAACATGTCCCAGTCCTTTCCTTCCCTGTTAACAACCTTCCTCAGCATCCCCTTTAGGGTGCGGTTGAACCGCTCGACAAGCCCATCCGTCTGCGGGTGATACACGGAGGTCTTTAGCGCCTGTATCTTTAACAAGTGACACAGCTCTTTCATCAGACGGGAAACAAAAGGAGTACCCTGATCGGTCAGGATCTCTTTCGGGATGCCCACTCGTGCGAATACCTGAACCAACTCTCGGGCAATGTTCCTTGCATTTGCTTTGCGCAAGGGAACGGCTTCAGGATACCGAGTGGCATAATCCAGGAACACCAATATGTACTGGTGTCCACGTGCGGATTTTTCTAACGGACCCACAATGTCCATTGCGATCCTTTCAAAGGGGACATCAATGACCGGGAGGGGTATGAGAGGGGCTCTCAAGTGTGGCTTAGGAGATGCCAACTGACATTCGGGGCATGAGGCACAGTACCGTTTCACCGCCTCATAAACCCCCGGCCAGAAGAACCTGCGCAGGACCCGCTCCTGGGTCTTCTCAACCCCTAAGTGCCCTCCTAGCACATGGGAATGAGCGAAGTCGAGTACCTTTCTGGTCTGAGAGGACGGAACCACCAACTGTTCAATTTCCTGACCTCCCTCCATGATGACCCGGTACAACAGATCACTCTTCAAAATAAAGTACGGATAACTCTTTATTGCCCCTTCCACCGGCACCCCGTTCACCTCAATCACCCTGCTTCTCGCAGTCTGTAACAAAGGATCACTAGCTTGGTCGTTCCCAAAAACAGTGTTCCCGGAACCCCTCCCCCTGAGTCATGCCCATCAGAGGTAGAGCCCCCAGAGTTAGGAGCCTCATTCACCTCCTCACTCGTATGTGTTACAGGGACCCCCAATTCTGTCTCTGTCACCTGGGTGGCCACCCCCTTTTGAGATCTTTTGGCCGGGGTGTTCACCAGAGCCTCAGCCCGAGCTCTGGTAAAGCCGTGTTTGGCTTCTCGCCTCTCTCTGCGTGTTTTCCGGGGTTTAGGAGGTTTCTGACAAAAAGACGTATCGTGGAATGGGAACACCTCGGTGATGTCGTTAGTACCCTCATCAAGGTCGGCAGTGGCCGTACCAACAGATAACCCCTGCAATATGGTCTGAAAGTCCGGGAAATCCCTCCCTAAGACAAGGGAATAGGGTAAGTTGGGTACCACCACAGCTGGGACAGACCGTACCCTTGCCCCCCACAGAGACAGCGACTAACGCCGTGGGATAACGAACGGTACTACCATGTACGCACAACACTCCCACAGTCTTATCTTTCTGTAAATTGGCCCGGCCCACCAGTTTGCCTGACACCAATGTTATGGCACTACCAGAGTCCGCAAGTGCCACTGCCTGTAGTCCGTTCAGCAGGACGGGCACTCGAAAAGTCTGAGTCCCTTCCACCAGGCCAGTCATACATATCAGTCCGCAGAAATTCCGGGGGTCCTCACCCAGCCCACACTGCATGGGCTCGGACGTGTTAGGGCACCTGGCTCGAATATGTCCCAGTTCGCCACACTCAAAGCACTGTATCGAGTTCCTTTGGGGCTCATTCCCTCTTCGAAAAGTGTTGCTGTGGTCTGAGTAACGCACTGGTCCCCCAGGTGCTGGCAGGATTGCCGACCCGTTCGACCTAGTTGTGGAGCCGAAGACTTTTTGAGGCTGCTCCTTTCTATGGGTGGGGATGCTCCCCACAACGACCTTTGGCGACCTCCTGGGCGAGTCCTCGAAGTCTTTTGCAGCCAGGTAGCGCTCTACTTGGGCCACCATGTCATCATAGGTACCCGGGTTCCCTTGTCCCACCCATTCACGGAGGCTGCGTGGGAGTCCGCGTAGGAACTTATCCAACACCAGGGTTTCCACTATCTGCGTGGGGCTTTGGTGCTCAGGCTGGAGCCACTTCCGAGCCAAATGCATTAGGTCGAACATCTGCGTCCGGGGTGGTGTCTTCTCCTCATACGTCCAGTTAGAGAAGCGTCGCGCTCTCACAGCTTTTGTCACTCCGAACCGGGCCAGGATTTCGGCCTTTAAGAGATTATAGTCCGTAGCCTGGACTTCCTCCAGGTCATAGTAGGCCTTTTGGGCCTCTCCAATCAGGAAGGGTGCGATAATCCCCGCCCACTTGTCTGCAGGCCAGGCCTCCCGAGTAGCAGTGCGCTCAAAGGCACGGAGGTACGCTTCCACGTCATCCTCAGGCAACATCTTCTGAAGGTAGCAACTAGCTCGAATCCTGGTCTCCTGGCTAGGGGGTGCTTGCGTCGCCAAACTTTGTACAGTTGCTTTAAGCAGCTCGTGGTCAGCTTTCTGGGCCTCCATCACGGCCCCAATCTGCGCCTGTATTAGGCGGTTGCCCTCCTGCTGCGTTGCCGTGGCACTTACCAGTGCTTTTAACAAGTCCTCCATTGTAACTGTGGGTTCTGTACCCTTGTTGCTACTGCCAGTGCACAGCAGGTACAAGATCCCACCGCTGCCACCACTTGTGGAGAAGCAGGTACGGCGGACACAGCAATGTGGGTTTTCTAAGCGTTTTTTTATTTGCAGCAGCAAAGGGGTTTTCCACAAACAGAGAAAATAAACAACAAAAAAAGAAATCCTACTCCCTATTGGGAGACTAACTAACAACAGATGAACCTGTCTACTCCTGGGCCCACTAAACGGGTTCCCCCAGTAAAACAAAACACACTTTTCAATATATCAGATTCCTTACTTTTTCCACCACAGTCTCCAACTCCTTCCTCCTTCTGTCTCCAAACCCCTCAATGAACTGGAAGGAACTGAGACTTCTTATAGGGAAGGGTGGGGCAGCTGTGGTGAATGAGCAATCACTCAGTTAACCCTGAACTGGGAAGGTGGCTACTTCCAGCCTTCTACTCAGGTACCGGCCCTCACATAGCCTGCCCCGAGTGAACCCGTCACACTATACAATAAAACACCGCATCACCTGTATGACGGAATTTGTAATTTACATGATCACATGCCCCTGTGGGCTTACATACGTAGGGAAGACTGATCGCACATTGAGGGAACGTATTCGAGGCCACCGCTCCTCCATCAACACGGCCTATAGAGATGGCCATACTGACAAGCCGGTGGCTAAGCATTTTCTAGCGGTACAACACAGATTACCCACACTCCGGTTTGTTGCTATCGATCATGTCCCCCCATTACCCAGGGGTGGCAATCGCTCCCAGCGACTGCTACAGAGGGAGACCTATTGGATCAGGACCCTCGATACTGTGGCACCGAGGGGACTGAATGAATGTGTCTCCTTCTCTAGCTTTCTCTACGATCGCTAACTTTGGTGGTTGATTACTATATTTTGTATATATATTATATTGTGTGTCTATATTGTCTCCATCTATCTTTGACTGATGCCATGTACTATGGGTATATTAATATGCTTTTCCTACCGCGGGCAGTTTGACCCGCTTAGATGTAGCTATTTTCCACTCCTATATTCTGTGACCTATGTTTTTCCTATGATGATCTACTATATTGCTCACCTTTGTATGTTTATATATCTTTTCTTTTGATATGCTGCTCTTTATCTTCCTGCTTGGGATGTTTTCTTTCTCTTTCTCTGCTTCCGGTTTGGTTTAGCATTGTTTTTAGTTGCCTTGGCAACTGGCTCATTGCCGCTATCACGTGATGTATTAGGCTGAGATGTGCGAGGCTCTAGGAGCTACGCACCTGTACACCTGTGGCCACTTCTCTTTGTGATTAGTCCATTTGGATTGGTATTCCAACTATGTTGGTTCACTATTTAAACACACACTTTGCTTGTTTATGTTACCTTGAGAATGGCTCCTGTGTGAGCCGAAACGTCGGTTTTATTTTAAATGACTCAATAAATTTTTTATGTTTTATTTTTGACTGAGTGCCGCCTTTTCTCCTCTGGCTTATATTACCTTTGGCTGAGCACCAACCATTGATTGCATGAAGATACTCCAAGGTGTTGCAGGACTTGTGGTGACGTATATATATATATATATATATATATATATATATATAATATATATATATATATATATATATGCATGATGTGAGCTGGCCTGGGCAATATATATATTACGCATGATGTGAGCTGGCCTGGGCAATATATATATATATTTACGCATGATGTGGGCTGGCCTGGGCAATATATATATGCATGATGTGGGCTGGCCTGGGCAATATATATATACGCATGATGTGGGCTGGCCTGGGCAATATATATATACGCATGATGTGAGCTGGCCTGGGCAATATATATACGCATGATGGCGCATCTGTTACTGTCTGTGAGCATGATGTGAGCTGGCCTGGGCAATATATATATACGCATGATGAAAATTTGCAAAGGATAAGGCACGCAAAGTGAAATTTTGATGTGTCTGAAATTGAAACTTATGTGACAACTCTTATTTATTTTTTTCGTTAATTTATATTTGTTCAATACAGTTAATTTTTTTAATAGAGTTTATTTAAAATGGTTTAATACAGTTTATTTATATTTATTTTACCTTTACTATTGGTGCTTTTCAAACTTTATTCTTAACCCCTTAAGGGCCGCTGAGGTACCCTGTACGTCCTGTACTCGGGTCTCCCTTAGACCCGCGGACGTACAGGGTACGTCAGCGGCGCCAAATCCCCCTCCCGCCCGATACTCACCTCCCTCGTCGGATCCCACGGCGATCTGGCAGGGAGGAAGCCTGCCCATGTGATTTACATGGGCAGGCGAGGCTGATGACGTCGCCACGCTGCGTGGTGACGTCATCAGAAGGTGCCCCCATGTGTTTCAATGGAGGGGAGGGGGGGCTCCTTCGGAGCCCTCTATCTCCCCAACCATTGAAGCTAGGGAGATGCCGTTTGCACCGCTGGAGAGGGGAGAGCCTCCCCTTTCCAGCGGTGTATGGTATTAACCATTTTGCCGCCGGATCACGTTGCGGTGCCAATTGGCGCCAAAACGTGATTCAAACCTGGAGGGGGGCTGACATCTTGGATGTCAGCCAAGCCTCCAGGTCCCCCCCACCCACTGACAACCTCACCATATGTGTGAGGATGTCAGTGGGCCAGTTAACCCTCTAGCTGCCATGTAGAGATAAGGGGATCCTAAGGATCCCTTTATCTCCCGATCCATGGCAGCTAGATGGTCATATTTTCCATCATTTGAAAGGCCTGATTATGGCCTTTCAAATGATACCAAACATGACCAGGTTTGGTTTTAAAAAAAATGTAAAAAAAAAATTAAATAAAAAAAAATAATAAACAAATTAAATAAAATAAAAAAATGTTTTTTTTTTTAAAAGTTTTTTTTGTCTGGGGGAGTTTAATTAAATAGGACCTAGGCTGTCATCTAAAAATAATTAGCACAAAATGGTCAGAATGAGCGCAGCGCAAATAGGTGAACTGGCTCAGCAGTGAAAGGGTTAAAAGGTAAAAACATGTAAAAATTGGGTATTTCTATTCTCGGGATAAAATTTGGAAACTATTTAGCTGGGGTCTTTATTGGTGGTTATAGCTTTAGGGGATTAAATTACGAAAAAGTGTGTTTTTACCATTTTTTTCATCATATTTCATATTTTTTTTATATTAAATTATTGGATATGATGGAAATAATGGTATTTCTAGAAAGTCCATTTAATGGCGGGAAAAAGGGTGTATAATATGTGTGGGTTGAATAAACAAGTAAGAGGAAAATTTGACCTAAACCCTAACAGCGCAGAAACGTAAAAACAGCAGCGGTCACTAAAGGACGGATTTGTGTAAAACCGCCCGGTCACTAAGGGGTTAAATAAAAAGGAATTTAGCAGTTTCATGTTGTGTCGTTTTTTTTGGGGGGGTGCAAGTAGCTGGTCTTGCCTAGGGCGCAAAATAGTCTAGCACCGGCCCTGACCGCATGGTCCACCCCTGCACTCTTCCACAATACCACAGAGAGGCACTTGCTGGCCTGGCACCAAAGGCACAATATTTGGGTGCACTGCCACTGACGCCTGTACCAGATTCATATCCTCAGAGGGGTTACAGTGTGACGGCTCTGTTGCTGACGCTAAAAGTCCAATTTTAAAGCACCTATTGTTACTTTCATCCATAGCCTGCATAAGTTTCACCATAATTTAGCCAAAAAATTACTAAACTTTTTCGCGTCCTAAAATGTCTTTTCATACAGGCTGCCGCCCCAAGCAGTTGTTTATGAATAGATTAAAGGAAAAGCATTTACCGTAATTTGAAACATCATTTTTTTGTTTTTAAATGTTTCTATACATCCTAGAAATCTGCCACTTCACGGGCAGGTTATGGGGACCTCCTAGGCACGATATTTGAAGAAATTTTTCATTTTTATTTTTAACCCTTATTTCATGGAAAACTCACTGTCCCTTTAAAAACGTTTTTTAAAACTTTTTATCCTTGTTTCCTGTCCCCCAGGGCACTACCCGGACCCCCATACACCTTTTATGTCAAATATCTAGCATATATGCCCTCTTGGAGGGCACTCTAAAAATCGAATTTTGAGTCCCATTGACTTGTATTGAGTTCGAGTTCGAATTCGAACATTTGGAAAGTTCGAGTTCGAATGCGAACCGAACTCGGGGGTGTTCGGCTCATCCCTAATCACTGCCTCTTGTCCATGAAATTAGAAATAATTAAAGAATTTATAGAAATCTGTATCTCTAAGACCTGGTACTCTTTGCAGAATATCTTGCTGTTCTCAATTTGAGACAATATTAATAGCTCCTATACAAAGTTTGTAGTCTATTAATGTGTAGTAGGCAGCAACTAATGCTGAGCTGCAAACCAAGTTTGTGGCAAGCTTTGAATAGCAGCTCAATGTATGCTATATACAACAGCTGTTTACAGCAAGATCTGAATAGTGTCCTAGTAGTTATGTATTTTGAGTCTTCTGAAGCAAAAGAAAAGCACAATTTATAATTGGTAGAATTCTGAACTAAAACAGGACTTCACATAGTAGCTAAATGTGATGAGCAAAAACTGGTCAACATTAGCTAAGCAGCAGGTGCGAATTTATCTTTTCCAATCAATTTCCTTAAATTTTAACCATGAATATTAACAAAGACATTGCAATTCACTATTTCCCTTGCTCACCTGCCACATTCCTGCCAACACCTCCAAATGACTGCTGAACCTGTCCAGGGTTGGTCTGACCCCCATACTGCAAGGAGAAACAATAGTTATTATCAACCTCAGATTTAGACTGCAACCTTTATGTTTGATCATACTCACAACAGGTGTTGAAACCTTGGATTAATGATATGCCATCAAAAATCTAACAGTGGTCTTCCAGTAGAATGCCCTGGCTACTGTATTCTAACTCCATAACCTGCATTTTTCCTCTTGAATCCCAATTAAAGTTATCACTTTAAGACCTTGACGCATATTGAAGCGTCAAGAATAGGACGGATGGACGCTCTCATTACTATTTTCCATAATATTTGTAGAGTGCTCAGGGGACCAGGGGCAACCAAACCTGCAAATAGGTGGAAAGCAGTGGCATGTGCAGTCCGTTACATTAGGGTATGCACACATGGAACATTTATTAATTAAAAACTTATGTTTAGACGATTTTGCACAAACTACACATTTTTCATTATAAATAACAAGTCCGTAATCAGAGATACAGTCAGTTTTTATGGTTTTCATCATGAATAACATAAGGGACATCTAAAATGTCAGTGTAAGAGGTGGAAATGGACACCCCCTGCACATGCCTATGGTGGAATGGTTAGATGAGCCCTACACTCTAATTCCATGTTTAATATGTATTTAGCAGTGACTGTTTTCTATAAAATGAAGAGAATATAAAGAGACCTTAAATATTGAGAACTTAAAACTTAACATTAGAGACTTCACAAACAAAATTACATATCACATCTTCCTCCTCAAGATGTACGCAGTTACATTGAAACAACAATGTACACAGTTACAGGGGTTATTCAGAGCAGCAAAATATCACTGACATTTCCGTGATTCTCGCTTGCCACACTTCAGCGAGTTAAATTTGCCGACCCTGAGGTGAATTCAGCATTCACCGCAGGATCCTCAAATTGTGGCGACTTGACCCACCAAACACATCTTAAAACTGCTTAATCAATCGGTAAAGCCGCCGTAAAACCGCCAAAATCGATTCGAAAGACCAAACGCAGCTACAAACCCACCAAAAAATACCAACAACCTGCCAATCAGCCACTGGAAAAATTCGACCAGCAGCTGAACAGGGTTAAATGAAAAAAAAAATAATGCAACTTTTAAAACTGAAACAATATTGCTACATTAGCAAAACAAAACAAAACAAAAAAAAACATTTTATTCTTTAATAATTTTTGGTCATGTTTGGTATGGTTGGAAAGGCCATGCTTTGGCTGATCCAACGATACCAAAAAATAATCCCTAGCTGCCACAGATCGGGAGATAGGGAGTTCCAATGAACCCCCTATCTCCCGATCTGTGGCAGCTAGGGATTAACTCCAGAACTAACTCTAATGTAAAACACTGGGACTTTGGATAGATTTTGACAATTTTTTTTCACTTCGGATAGTCGAAATCTATCCAAAGTCTCGATGTTTCACATCGGAACTTTGGATAGAGTAAATCCATCCGTTAAAAAGTTAAGCATACGGAGTTTTAAGGATCAGCACGCTGGATAGCACCATCCTGTGAAAAAAAATAGTCAAAATCTATCCAAAGTCCTGATGTTTTACATCGGGACGTCGGATAGAGTTAGTTCTGGAGTTAACCCCTAGTTGCCAATGGTGGAGATAGGGGGTTCATTGGAACCCCCTATCTCCCAATCCATGGCAGCTAGGGGTTAATGCTTGGTATCGTTGGATTGGCCAGAGCATGGCCTTTCCAACCATACCAAATATGACCATGTAAAAAGTTAAGAATTTTTTTTAAAAAATAAATAAATTTTAAAAAGTTTTTTGTTTTGTTTTGCTAATGCAGCAATATTGTTCCCATTTCAATTATAATGTGAACGATGATGCTGCACTAGCGATTTTTGTATGGGTTGCATGTTAAAAATCGGGTAATTTCCCCCCAAAAAAAGGTATGTAACAAGTCCCCCATCTCTAGTTTTTAACAAGCGCAACTCATACAAAATATAACCGTAAACGCTCGCATGTTGAAATGTGGAAAAAAAACAGTTTACACCTTGTAAATTATTGAAAATTAAAATTTTATTGCATTTTAAGTTATAATATACTTAAGAGGCGCAGAGAGGCGCTTGTTCCCCGCAGTGTGCGTATTCATATGCTGCCTTAATTATACCGCAAAGAGGCGTTTCCCAGCAGTATGCGGATTCATATGCTGCATTAATTTTTTTAAAACTTTTTTTCGTTTTAAATCATTTTATTTTTTCTTTTCGTTTCTGATAATTTTGATCAGCTTTTTTTCTGTTTTAAAACTTTTTATTCTGGTTTTTATTTTTAAAGTTAGACCATTTGGGTCAGTTTTGGGTTTTTGAAATCGTTTTGTTCATTTTTGTTCCTTTCATACCATTTTAAATATGATTAAATAAAGTTGTGCAATGCATGTTCATAAGATAAAAAGGATCTTTATTTTATAAAAAAAACAATAGAATCAGCAGAATTACCGTATCGACAGAATTACCGGATCCGAAAAACCATTAGTAACTTTCAGTCAAAAGGAATAGACACTTTGAAACGAGGAGAACAGACGCAGCCGAAAAACACAAAAATTTCCGATATCACGAAAAAAAAAGTCGATACGAAAAACGAGCCGATCCGATAACACGAAAATGGCCGAAATCACGGGGAAAAAGTCGATACGAGAGGCGAGCTGAAAAGAAAATCGTCCAAAATGAGCAGAGACGAAAATTTAAAAAATCCGAACAAACCGAACCGAATAAAAAAAAAACAAAAAAAAATCGGTGCACATCCCTAGTGTGCGCCAAATAAAGGCCACAAAATCTCCCCCCAAAGGTAAAAATCACCAGGTCTTTCAAGAAATTTCATTTTGAATCCTTCCTAAATTATCTCAAACGGCTCACATGGTACAGGCTAAACCTAATCCCAGACCTGGACTGTGCAATTGAATACTTCCAGTCAGAGCTCCTGCAAGTCTGGATTGCCCATGCCCTGCTGCGTAAAGTGCAAGTCAAAGGGTCACATCTCCCCTGGGTTACAGCTGACCTCACACAAATGTACCAGTTTAGAGCTTCACTTTGGTCAAATTTCAAGAGTACTGGATCCATGAACGATCACTGTGAATACCGAAAATGGCGGAATGCATGCACAAAGCAAAAAAAATGGCCAAAGCCCAATACTTCAATGAAAATCTAAACAATAACATATCAAACCAGAGAAATTTTTGGAAAATCATAAGTAACATTCAAAGTAAACAACCAAACCCTGCAACACCCCCTAGATGTAGAAAATGCCTTTAATAACTATTTTGTTGGATCCGCCAACACCCTGATTGCTAAGCTAGCAATTGAAACACAGTCAGAAAGGCAGCACACAAGTCACACAAAAACCCTGTATCAAAGGGAAATTCAGTTTTAGACCAGTGCCAGTCAGTGCCATTACTAAACGTCTCTGTAACCAAAAAATGAAACACCAGTCAGGACCTGACCAAATCCCAGCAATGCTGCTGAAAATCAGCACGCCGGCAATTTCAAAACCTGTCACAACCCTAATCAATGAATCACTGGCAACTGATACCCAAACTCTGGAAGACTGCAAGAGTGGTACCTATCCATAAAAGTGGAGACAATACTTTGGTATCCAACTACTGTCCAATATCATTGCTTCCTGTAATGTCAAAAATTCTGGAAAGATGTGTTCACATTCAATTACGCGATTACTATCAGTATTGGAACTATCTAACCCCAGATCAATCCGGCTTCCATCCAAATCATTCAACCACAACTGCCCTTTTAAAAGTTTGCAATGATATCCAGGCTGGCATGGAAAAAGGAAACCTAACTGGAGCCATCTTCCTTGATTTTGCCAAGGCCTTTGACACAGTAGACCATAGCATCTTATTACAAAAACTTAAAAACTCCAGAATTGGTGATCGCACGCTAACCTGGTTTCAATCATATGTGTCTGATCGGTCGCAATGTGTGTCCATTTCTGACAGCACTTCCCTCCCAGTCACATGCGGTGTACCCCAAAGCTCGATACTCGGCCCCTTCCTATTCACAATATTCATAAATGTTCTGCCCAATGCCTGCAAAGCCTCAACTATACACATGTACGCAGATGACACTGTAATCTATACCAGCAAACCAGATCTCCCACAGCTGGAGGCAGTGCTGCAAGAACAATTCAGAGGTAGAAAAGTGGATCAAAGATAACAAACTTTTTCTAAATTCTGACAAAACTGTTACAATGCTCTTTGGAACAGCACCTAAACTACACAAATTGCAAACACCCCATCTATGTGTCGGGACAAGATCAAAAGGCACGCTGACCACAGTCACTTCTCTCAAATATCTAGGTATGTGGTTAGACCCAAATCTATCCTTTGGCCCCCACATCGAAAAACTTTCATCTAAACTTTACCCTCAAACTAGGTGCCCTGTACAGAAACAAATCCTGCTTGAGCCCCGCAGTAAGAAAGCAGATTGTACAACAAATGCTTATGCCAGCTATTGAATACGGAGATGTAGTGTATGCATCTGCCCCGCAAACACACCTCCAGAAGCTTACTACATTGTATAACTCATTCTGCCGCTTTGTGCTACAATGTAACTACATGACCCACCATTGTGACATGGTTTGCGCCGCAGACGCCGGAAAAAAGGCAAGTGGAGTGCAGTTCCACTTTCTGAAACCTGTTCCAGTGCTGATTTTGCCATTGCCTGGACTGGTGTCCAGGCATTCAGGGATAAGGATGAGCCGAACACCACCGAGTTCTGTTCGCATTCGAACTCAAACTTTTCAAATGTTCGAATTCGAACTCGAACTCAATACAAGTCAATAGGACTCAAAATTCGATTTTTAAAGTGCCCTCCAAGAGGGCATATATGCTATATATTTGCCATAAAAGGTGTATGGGGGTCCGGGTAGTGCCCTTGGGGACAGGAAACAAGGACAAAAAGTTTAAAAAAAAAAACGTTTTTAAGGGACAGTGATTTTTCCAAGAAATCAGGGTTAAAAATAAAAACGAAAAATTCCTTCAAATATCGTGCCTAGGAGGTCCCCATAACCTGCCCGTGAAGTGGCGGATTTCTAGGATGTATAGAAACATTTAAAAACAAAAAAATGATGTTTCAAATGACGGTAAATGCTTTTCCTTTAATCTATTCATAAACAATTGCTTGGGGCGGCAGCCTGTATGAAAATACATTTTAGAACGTGCAGAAAAAGTTTAGTGATTTTTTGGCTAAATTATGGTGAAACTTATGCAGGCTTTGGATGAAAGTAACAATAGGTGCTTTAAAATTGGGCCATTAGCGTCGGCAACAGTGCCGTCACACAGTAACCGCTCTGAGGATATGAATCTGGTACAGGCGTCAGTGGCAGTGCACCCAAATATTGTGCCTTTGGTGCCAGGCCAGCAAGTACCATCATACAGTAACCCCTCTGTGGTATTGTGGAAGAGTGCAGGGGTGGACCATGCGGTCCTATATTAAAAAGATATGCATCTGGTAAAGGCGTCAGTGCACCCAGATATTGTGCTTTTGGTGCCAGGCCAGCAAGTGCATTCATACAGTAACCCCTCTGTGGTATTGTGGAAGAGTGCAGGGGTGGACCATGCGGTCCTATATTAAAAAGATATGCATCTGGTAAAGGCGTCAGTGCACCCAGATATTGTGCTTTTGGTGCCAGGCCAGCAAGTGCATTCATACAGTAACCCCTCTGTGGTATTGTGGAAGAGTGCAGGGGTGGACCATGCGGTCCTATATTAAAAAGATATGCATCTGGTAAAGGCGTCAGTACACCCAGATATTGTGCTTTTGGTGCCAGGCCAGCAAGTGCAATTATACAGTAACCCCTCTGTGGTATTGTGGAAGAGTGCAGGGGTGGACCATGCGGTCCTATATTAAAAAGATATGAATCTGGTAAAGGAGTCAGTGCAGCCAAATATTGTGCCTTTCATGGCAGCAAGTGCCTTCACACTGTAACCCTTTTTTGGTATTGTGGAAGAGGTCAGTGCTGGAGGTATTGTGAATGCAGAAGACATCCCCGATCTATTCCGTTACGTCAGCATCAGGGGATTGATAGCTGCGGATCCAGGACTGATTCATTTTTATAAATTTCAGCCAGTCTACAGAGTCGGTGGACAGACGCACTCTTTTGTCTGTGACAAAACCTCGCACGGCACTGAACATCCTTTCAGAAAGCACGCTAGATGAAGGGCAACCTAGTAGCTGCATAGCATATTGGCTAAGTTCTGGCCAGTGATCCAATCTCAACACCCAGTAAGCCAGTGGATCATCTGCTGGAAAGGTATCCAGGTCTGCCCTTGCCCCTAGGTAGTCCTGCACCATATGGTGAAGACGCTGGCAATGGGTGCCTACATTTGACGTCACTGGGCGTCGTGGACTAAAGGAATTTAAAAAGACATCAGTCAAGCGGCCCGGTCTTCACCACTATTACCACTATTCCTCTGATCATCTGCAGCCTCAGAAGCACCTGTGTCATCACTTGGTAACCTACCAGTGCCTGGAAAGGTGTTACACAAGTGTCGCTTTAGAGCGTCCTCAAGTTTTTTCATCCTGTGCTCCCTCTGTGCGGGCAGGATAAGCTCTGCAACTTTACCCTTGTATCGTTGATCAAGAAGGGTTGCCAACCAGTAATGATCCCTCTCCTTGATAGCACGAATCCTGGGGTCCTTTAGCAGGCTTTGCATAATAAGGGAGCCCATGCAGCGTAGGTTGGAGGTGGCATTAGCTTCCGAGTCTTCCTGGTCAATGAGGATGACCGTATCATGCACTTCCTCCTCCCAGCCACGTACTAGTCCTTGTGTTTCTGGGCACACAAAACCCTCCCTTGAGGAATCCCCACCTTCGATGCCCCCACTACTAAAATATTCATCATCATCATCATCATCCTGTCTGATCTGAGGAGGACTCACTGGAATGCTGTCTGCGGAAAGACAGGGGCCTTCAGAGCTAGGGAAGGCCTCCTCTTCCTCCCGCTGCTCTGCCTCTAGAGCCACATCTAAAAGTCCCTGCAGAGTGTGCTCCAGCAGGAACACTAAAGGAATTGTGTCACTGATGCATGCACTGTCCCTGCTCACCATCCTCGTTGCCTCCTCAAATGGTGACCGTACAGTGCATACATCCTTGATCATCAGCCACTGTGGGGGGAAAAAAAACAAGTTGACCTGAACCTGTCCTTGTGCCATACTCACACAGGTACTCGTTGATTGCCCTCTGCTGCTTGTGCAGACGCTGCAGCATTGCTAATGTCGAGTTCACCCTGGTGGGCATGTCACAGATCAGACGGTATGTGGGAAGGTGGAATTCTCTTTGAATTTCTGCCTGGCGAACACTTGCTGGGAATGACCGTCTGAAGTGGCTGCAGACTTTTCTGGTCTGGATGAGAAGCTCTGCCAGCCCTGGGTACCTGGTTAGGAAACGCTTTACCACTAGATTTAGGACGTGTGCTAATTTCTGGCCCGGTGTGCCTCCTGTCCCCTAAACAAACCAGCTCAAGCACAGCATGGCATCTTTTTGATTGAGCCATTGCGTAGCCCCTGTCAGGCGTCGGTTTAACTGCCACTTCGTCACGGACATAGAAGGAGGAGGAGGAAGAGGGAGAGGTGGTGGTGGAGCAGACAGACCTCATACAAGCAGCTTTCTGGAGGCGAGGTGGATGAAAAAGCTCCAGCACAGAGCCCCGTCTTGGATCCCTCCCAGCTGCAGTCAGAGTTACCCAGTGTGCCGTGAAGGAAATGTAACGACCCTGTCCACGCTTGCTGGACCATGTGTCTAAAGTCACATGCACCTTGCTGCTGACTGCCTTTCCCAATAACTCGATAACATTGTCTTCCACGTGCTGGTATAGTGCTGGAATGGCCTTCCGTGAAAAGTAAGGGCGTTTTGGAACATGCCACTGTGGTACAGCACATTCAGCAAATTCACGCAAGGAAGCAGAGTCCACCAGCTGGAAAGGCAGCAGCTGCAATGCGAGTAATTTTGCTAAGCTGGCATTTAGACGCTGTGCTTGGGGATGGTTGGGACTATATTTTTTCTTACGCTACAGCAGCTGGGGCAAAGTAATCTGACTGCGTAAATCTTCAGCTGATGGTATGCTGTCACATTGTGAGGAAAGAGCTGGTATATCCATTACTGTAGCATCATCCCCGTCAGTGGAGGTTGTAGGCAATGACATGGCAGGACATACAGTGGGGGGAGAGACAGATGAGGAGGAGGGGGACCTACGCAAAGTTTTGCGCCAACGGGATGTGTGGCAGGTGTTCATATTTCGCCTCAAGCACGTGGTACCCAAGCGTCCGGTGTCTTTCCCACGCTTGAGCCTCATCTGACATAGATTACAAATGGCAATGGCGCGGTCTGCTGCACATTTCTTAAAGAACTCCCAGACAGCAGAGTTCCTGCGTGTGTGCTTTGAGACAACAGCGCTCTGCACCTGAGCAGCTCTGACATCTGATGCTTTGGACTGGCTAGTGCTATGGTTGGTCATAGAGGATGTTGTGCCTCGTGTTTGTTGTGCCTCCTCCTCCTCACTTGATTCCTCTGTTCGATCAGGCACCGAGGTGGAGTCAGTGACCTCATCATCATTATTATCACCCCCTATCTCTTCGTCACTGGAGCCAACTTGGCAGTATGCTGCAGCTGCTGGGGCAACATGAGTGTCAGTTATTTGTGTGTCATCACTGGCACCCCCTTCCTCTAGGTTGATTATTCTCCCTTTCTCAACCTCAGAGATTGAATCAGAGCACTGTAGTTGCTGTGCATCCTCAAGCAGCATGTCACTATCATTGTAGTCAAACAATTCAGCTGACTCCGTGTGTGATAGTGAGGCTACGGCAGGAGTAGCTGTGGACATGGAGGCTGCATTAGATGTTTTGGCAGCTGAGGTGGACTGTAAAGCACTACAAGCCTGGCTGGCAGAGGACTCCGAGGATGAGGATGGCCTGGTTAGCCAATCCACCAAATCCTATGTATGTTGCTGCTGCTTAAGACGGCCAGCACCAGTTAGAGAGGACAAGCATGCCCCTGCAGAGGATGCACTACGTCCTCCACGACCAGAGGCACAGTCTCCCGACACAGGGGCTGCTTCCCTCTTATCTGTGTCTGGGAGCATCTGCCTGTCCTTTTTGGTCTTTCTGACATGGTGAGTGATATAGATTAAATATATACAGAACTCTGATTCAACTCTGGTATAAAGATTAAAGATTTCCAGAACTCTGGTATAACTCAGTGAGACACCCTGACAGCTGGCAGCCAGTGACAAGACACAGATTACATTTCCCAGATACCTCCTATAAATCAGTGAGACCCCCTGATGGGTGGCAGTGACAAGACACAAATTACAATTCGCAGAAATCTGCTACACGTCAGTGAGACCCCCTGATAGGACCCCATGATAGCTGGCAATAGTGACAAGACACAGATTACAATTCGCAGAATCTGCTAGAAGTATGTGGGACCCCCTGATGGGTGGCAGTGAGAAGACACAGATTACAAGTCTCAGAAACCTCCTATAAATCAGTGAGACCCCCTGATGGGTGGCAGCCAGTGAGAACACACAGATTATAACAATTCCCAAATATTTTGTAGAAATTACTGACCCCCCAAAAAACTGGGTGGCAGTGACAAGACACAGATTACCTCAATTCCCAAATATATTGTAGAAATTACTGACCCCCCAAAATAGTTGCTGGTGGCAGTGACAAGATACAGATCACCTCAATTCCCAAATATTTTGTAGAAAATACTGACCCCAAAATACTGCGTGGCACTGGCAGTGACAAGACACAGATCACCTCAATTCACAAATATTTTGTAGAAATTACTGAGCCCCCAAAATTCTGGCTGGCAGTGACAAGACACAGATTACCTCAGGTTACCTCAATTCACAAATATTTTGTAGAAATTACTGACCCCAAAATACTGTGTGGCACTGGCAGTGACAAGACACAGATTACCTCAATTCACAAATATTTTGTCGAAATCACTGAGCCCCCAAAATTCTGCGTGGCAGATTACCTCTGATTACCTCAATTCACAAATATTTTGTAGAAATCACTTTACTGAGCCCCCAAAATTCTGGCTGGCAGTGACAAGACACAGATTACCTCAGATTACCTCAATTCCCAAATATTTTGTAGAAATTACTGACCCCCAAAATACTGTGTGGCACTGGCAGTGACAAGACACAGATCACCTCAATTTACAAATATTTTGCAGAAATTACTGACCCCCAAAATACTGCGTGGCACTGGCAGTGACAAGACACAGATCACCTCAATTCACAAATATTTTGTAGAAATAACTGAGCCCCCAAAATTCTGGCTGGCAGTGACAAGACACCGATTACCTCAGATTACCTCAATTCACAAATATTTTGTAGAAATTACTGAGCCCCCAAAATTCTGTGTGGCAGTGACAAGACACCGATTACCTCAGATTACCTCAATTCACAAATATTTTGTAGAAATTGTCAGAGGTCTGGTTATGGTGAAATTAATTTCAAAACACGCAAGATTTGATGGAACATCAGAAAAAAACAAAAACAAAGCCCTACGTTTTTTTTTCCCCCTCTTTGACCTTTCTCAACACAGGCAGGATCAAAAGAGCTTTGCTGTTAGACACTCCATGATAAAAACCTATCCAGATGTAAAGTCTTCCCCTAAAGACAATGGGTTTCATAGTTACTTAGGGATAAGCGCTACATAGCATCTGAATAGGAGACATCCTCGAGCAAATAAGGCCGTGAGGAAATTGAGAAATATACATACCAATTGGCTAAGTTTCACAGACAATAAGGAGCACCACTTTTGTCCGGTGGGTTCATTGAAGACTCACCTTGCCACTCAGCAAATAAACCGTTTATTTACGTATGAGCTTAACAGCCGCAGAAACAACTCCGTTTACAGAGACTCCCACAGTATGAAGAAACCCAGCCAAAATCAGTTTTTTTCATATATATATATACACACACACAATCCATATTTTAAATCGACAACGTGATGCAAGGTTCCCGTGATTCTAAATGGTCTATCATGAATTGTATCAAAATTATATATGTAAGGGGATGTCATGTCTCACCATCCACCGCTCCCATCCTAGCCCGGCCTCGAGTACCCCCTCGAGCTCCACGGGCTTCCGAGCCGCCTCTCCCCGGGATCGTCGGGGTCCTCAGTCTGCGTTCCTTGGCCGGCGTGGCGTTCCACCACCCATGCGGCTGTCGACGGCCACGTGGGACGCCAGCCGAGCGGAGTCAGCCAAGATGGCGCCCGGGGGCGGATCGAGACCTCCATGGTCGGAGGGGGGAGGAGCTGGGGCTCTGCAGAGACCATGGGGGGAGTCTCCAATCTGGCCTCCAGCAGGAGATGGTGGAAGCGGTGCCCAGAGTAGAGGCATGTCCACCTCCACCCTGTCCACTATAGAAGACTGGAGAACGCTCTCTGGCATCGTTTCACAATTGTTTCTCCTTCGGTTGAACCAATAGCTCCTTAACTCCTCTATCTTTCCAAAAGTCTAAGTTCATTCCTCGACCTTCCACTTGAAATTATCTCAGCGCTTCCAGTGCGCCTCCTGCATCCTAAAGATTCCGTATTCTGGGTTCTTATCTCGTTCCGCATCAATATGGATGTGACAGATTGTGAAGCCATGGCTGAACCCACGAATCTCATGGATGCCTTCGTCACCCTCACCCGGCAAGTGTCCTCCCTGACTCGTTCCTTCCAGGAACTACGATTGGAACAAAGGGACCTCCAGACCCAGGTGCACAACACCGCTGCACCCCCACCTTATCCCACACCCGACGTCCAACATGCATGCCAAAATCAACAGATCAGGCGAAAACTCTCAGGTCCCAGAACCCAACGTTCCCCTACCTGAACGCTTCTGCGGTAATCGAGCTGATTTTGACACATTCCTATTAGACTGCCACCTGCTGTTTTCATTGAAGCCTTGCACCTACGGTTCCGATTATGTAAAGGTCCATACCATAATCTCTCTAATGGGAGGTGAACCAAAGAAGTGGGCCTATACATTGTTAAATATTAGACATGTGCATTCGTTTTAGTACTAAAACAATTTAGTCCGAATTTTGGGATAATTTAGTTTTCGTATGACTCAAGAGATACGAAACTTCTCAGTACAAAAAACGAAAGAAACTAAAATAAAATGCACTACATTTTAGTTTCAGTCCTTTTTGTGATATTACATTGAGTGAAGGAGACCAGCAATGAAGAGTGCAACATCGCAAAGCTACAGAAAAGGTTTTATGTGTAATCCTTACCGACCCCTACCCGAAAATCTGACAGTGATAGAGCTCCAGAATACTCACTCACAGCACAGACAGCCAGCACAGGAGAGGAAACCTTTACTTAACCCTTGCATGTCTATGAGGCAGACAAGATGATAAAAATAGCTGGAGAAGGAAAACATTTAAATAAATCACACTGAAAGGTAATGAGAGGAGGGCTGGATAGTAAAATCCCCTTTATAACAAGCAGCGCTGGGAGAAGAGAGGGACTTTATAAAATGTGTTTTATCTTCCCTCCTGCTCTGCATAATAGGGGCTTAGGTCTGATACATTTTATATTATCCAGGAGCGCTATCCCCCTTTCTTCATCTATAATACACGTTTTATATAAAGTCCCTCTCCTCTCCCAGTGCTGCTTGTTATAAAGGTTTTTTTACATCTGATACATTTAGTATCCAGCTCTCACAGTTACTCTGTCATTATGAGCCTTCAGTGTGATTTATTTGAATGTTTTCCCTGGATTTAAAGTGATTTTATTTATAAAAATAAATTTGAACCAGTCATCTCTTCTCTGAGCTGTCAGACCGATTTACGTTAATATTTTCCCTCTCCCCTGCTTTTATATTCCTGTCTGTCTCCCCCACAGTGATACAAAGTTTAAGTAAAAGTTCCCTCTCCTGTGCTGGATAAGCATTGCATTCCGAAGTTCTGCACCCTCCACATGCCAATGCAGTAGGTCCTACTGAGTAGGATGTTCTATACAGAGAGGGGCATTAATTAATGCAGGAGGATGTTATATACATTATACAGAGAAAAGTATAAATTGAGGAGGATGTTCTATACAGAGAGGGACATTAATTAATTCAGGAGGATGTTCTATACATTATACAGAGAGGAGCCTTTTTATTTTAGCCCTTTAAATCCAGTGGCTGTGAGCGCTGAGATTGGCTGCTTGTTATATTATCTCTCAGTACAATGTATCAGGCTCAGCTGTTACAGTAACTGACTGTAACAGCGCTCAGAGTTTCAGTAAAACCAGGAAATAATATTGTTATAACCTCATATATAAAAATATTATTTACTAGTTTTACTGAAACTCTGAGCGCTGTGATGAGCAGCAGTCAGTTACTGTAACAGCTTTGCCTGACACATTGTGCTGAAAGTGAGAGATACTGTAACAAGCAGCGATCTCAGCCCTCTGAGGAGCCACTACAATAGTAATTGTATCCACTGGTTTTCGGATGAATGAAATTAATTAGTTTTCATACTAAAGAACTGAAAACAAATTTCTTTAGTAACTAAATAAATTGCATTTTAGGACTAATCCATTAGTTCAAAACGAAATTTTGTGCTGTGCACATGTCTATTAAATATGCAAGATTCTGTTTTGGATTCCTGGATCACGTTCGCCGAAGCCCTTGAGTCAATGTATAAAGACCCCAACAAACAATCCACCACCCAAAGCGCTATACGAGCCCTAAGGCAAGGTCGTAGACCTGTGGAGGAATACATAACGGACTTCCGTCACTATGCGCATGACACCTGTTGGAATGAAACAGCCCTTATCGACCAATTTCGCATGGGCCTCTCAGAACCCCTCAAAGATGAATTGGCACGCATTGGTATACCACCCACTCTTGAAGGAATAACTCGTTTCTGTATCCAGATGGATCGCCATCTTAGGGAACGCCGTCTCGAATGGCTCAATACTCCTACTCATGTGAGTAACACTCGTCCCTCCTCCTCCACTGTACTCCCTCCTGTTACATCCAGAACCTCAGTCCCAGCGACTTTGCCTGAACCTCCATCAGAACCCATGCAAATCGGTCTCGTCGATGGACGTTTACCTCAAGCTGAATGGGAAAGGCGCAGACGATTACGTCTATGCATGTACTGTGGAGGGGCCAACCATCAAGCCTGTACCTGCCCTGCTAAACCAACAAGAGGTAAACCTCATCACATCATCTCCCCTCTTACGGCTCTGAAATCCTCTCACAACTATTAATGATCTCCATCTTATTACAGTGGCAACAGATGAGGATTCCCCTCCAGGCCATGGTGGACTCAGGGGCTAGCGGATGCTTCATAGACACAACCACTGCTTCACGTATTGGTATTCCTTTGCACAATAAAATCTCACCTATCGAAATTCAACTGGTTGATGGGTCTCCTTTGAAATCAGGGCCGATCACTATGGAGTCCGCCTTGATACAGATGTATACCGGTACAAATCATTTAGAAGAGATTAGTTTTGATATTGTGCCATCTCCAATATTTCCTGTAATCCTTGGGTTACCCTGGCTACGTAAACATGACCCCTACGTTCAATGGTCTACAGACAAGATCTCTTTTTGCTCACCCTATTGTAAAGAAAAATGTCTTCATGCCTCTCATACCGTTAACACCATACTGGACACCAATATGGTACACCTAGGGGTAAATCTACCAAAAACATACCAAGCTTTTTCCGACGTATTTGATGAAAAAGGAGTTGAAACCTTGCCACCTAAACACCCCTACAACTGCCCTATTGATCTATTACCTGGTGCAGTCATACCCTACGGTCGTTTATATCCTCTTTCGGAACCCGAACTAACTGTCCTCAAAGGATACATCGACAAAAATCTTTGCAAAGGATTCCTCCGTCCCTCCACTTCCGCTGCCGGAGCAGGGATATTCTTCATTAAAAAGAAATATGGGGGTCTGCGCCCCTGTATAGATTATCGACAACTGAATGCAATAACAATAAAGAACCGATATCCTCTACCCCTCATTCCTGAATTGCTAGAACGACTAAAAATGGCTCAAATATACACCAAACTGGATCTCAGGGGGGCCTACAACCTGGTGAGAATGCGTCGTGGTGATGAATGGAAAACCGCTTTTCGGTCACGCTATGGACACTTCGAATACACCGTTATGCCATATGGGTTGTTCAACGCCCCTGCCACCTTTCAACATTTGGCAAATGATATTTTCAGAGATCTCTTAGATCATTTTGTTATAGCATATTTAGATGATATCCTCATTTTTTCCCCTTCCTTATCTGAACATCGTCGTCATATGACCATTGTGCTACAACGTTTACGAGACCACCATTTGTTTGCCAAGCTCGATAAATGTGTCTTCGAGACAACCAAGATCTCCTTTTTAGGATTTATTATATCTCCTGGACTAATAGAAATGGATCCTCAAAAGATACAAGCTATTCATACCTGGCCCATCCCCAGGACAAAAAAGGAAGTACAAAGATTCATCGGCTTTGCCAATTTTTACCGCCATTTCATTAAGCGCTTCTCCGACATCATCCATCCGTTAACACACCTCAGTAAACCATTGATCCCTTTTAACTGGACTCCTCAAGCCCAAAAGGCATTTAATACACTTCAAGAATGCTTCACTACAGCACCTGTCCTGACTCTACCAAAGCCTCAATTCACATTCTTCGTAGAAGTTGATGCCTCTGAGATCGCTACAGGAGCAGTGTTGTCCCAAACGCACTCCCGATAATCTTTTACACCCAGTAGCCTATTAGGTACTCCAAGAAATTAAGTAGCTCTGAACAGAATTACGACATCATGGATAAAGAACTCCTTGCCATAAAAAGGGCCTTCGAAGAATGGCGCCATTTACTTGAGGGTGCAACACATCCAGTGACAGTTCTAACTGATCACAAAAATCTCGAATACCTCCAGTACGCTAAACAACTATGACCAAGACAAGCACGATGGGCCCTATTCTTCAATCGCTTTACGTTCCATATAACATTTCTACCTGGTTCGAAAAACAGAAAAGCCGATGCCCTCTCCAGAAGATACAACGATGCACCTACATCTCCTACTCCACCATCCACCATCCTAAAGAAAGAACATTTCCTTGGAACTATCCAACCACTCCATGACAAAACAAAACAATTAACAGCCGACACCTCTCTTCCTGTTACACCCGAAGGTATCCATATAAGAAAAGGACGGATATTCGTACCCGAAAAAGCCAGACTAGACACACTATACCAATACCACGATTCTTTATTGTCTGGACATCCAGGAATATCAAAAACCCTACACACAGTCAAACGTCAGTTTTGGTGGCCATCAATAACTGACATGATAACACAGTACGTCAACTCTTGTACTGTTGTCAAAGAAACAAGAATCCCCGTACCAAACCTATGGGACTTCACTTCCCTCTACCCGTTCCAACACGTCCCTGGTCCCGCATCTCTGCCAACTTTATTGTCGATCTACCTCCTTCTCGACAACATACTTCCATCCTGGTAGTAGTGGATTACCTGACCAAAATGGCACACTTCATCCCCGCCGAAGGAGTTCCTACAGTCAAAGAAACCGGATCCATGTTCTTTCATCACATTTTCCGATTACATGGCATCCCAGACTCCATAACGTCAGATCAGGGTACACAATTCACTGCCAGATTCTGGAAAGCCTTCTGTTCCATCCTCCACATCTCTGGTAACCTCTCCTCCGCATATCATCCACAATCCAACGGCCAATCAGAGAAAACCAACCAGATACTAGAACAGTATCTACGCTGCTTTTCCACCCATCTACAGGATGATTGGGTTACTCTGCTTCCATCTGCTGAATTCGCCTACAATTCACAGATTCATGAATAGATCAAGACATCCCCTTTCTATGCTAATTATGGATACCATCCCACATTCATTCCGAATCTATCCTTCTCTTCCTCTGTACCGGATACCACTACTCATGTCGCTAATCTGCAACAAGGATTCCGTATTGCCAAAGACAACCTTCTAATGGCTCAAACCAGATATAAACAAAAAGCCGACAAACTCCGTCACCCTCCCCCTGACTATCAGGTCGGAGATTTCGTCCTTTTGTCAACAGCCCATCTGAAACTCTCTTGTCCGTCCAAAAAATTGGGTCCTCGATATCTTGGTCCCTTTCAGGTCCTTTCCATAATCAACCCGGTGGCTCTCAAACTTGCCTTGCCATCCTCCCTCCGTATTCATCCTATATTCCACGTCTCCCTGTTAAAACCTTGGACCCCTGATCCTTTTTCTGAGAGGACCCCATCGCCACCTCCACCCATCCTTGTAGATGACGATCTGGAATATGCAGTTGCTGAGATCCTTAATTCCCGTATCCACCATGGTCGACTACAATATCTAGTGGACTGGAAGGGGTACGGCCCCGAGGAGTGTTCCTGAGAACCTGCCTCTCAGGTACACGCCCCTGACTTGCTTCGTGCCTTTCACAGGGTGCATCCCTCGAGGCCTGGTCCAGTTCACGCCCGGAGGTCACTCCTTCTGGGGGGGTTCTGTCACGTCTCACCGGCCACCGCTCCCATCCTCGAGTACCCCCTCGAGGTCCGCGGGCTTCCGAGCCACCTCTCCCCAGGATCGTCGGGGTCCGCGGGTCCTCGTGTCCGAATGGCCGCTCCCCGTTGGCGGCGTTCCTTGGCCGGCGTGGTGTTCCGCCACCCATGCGGATGTCGACGGGCACGTGGGACACCAGCAGAGCGGAGTCAGCCAAGATGGTGCCCGGGGGCGGATTGAGACCTCTATGGTCAGAGGGGGGAGGAGCCGGGACTCTGCAGAGACCACAGGGGGGAGTCTCCAATCTGGCCTCCAGCAGGAGATGGTGGAGGCGGTGCCCAGAGTAGAGGCGTGTCCACCTCCACCCTGTCCACTATATAAGACTGGAGAACGCTCTCTGGCATCGCTTCACAATTGTTTCTCCTTCGGTTGAACCAATAGCTCCTCAACTCCTCTATCTTTCCAAAAGTCTAAGTTCGTTCCTCGACCTTGCACTTGAAATTATCTCAGCGCTTCCAGTGCGCCTCCTGCATCCTAAAGATTCCGTATTCTGGGTTCTTATCTTGTTCCGCATCAATATGGACGTGACAGGGGACTTGGAATAGAGGGATAGTTTAAATGATGATTGTGATTCAGATTATATAAAACATGGATTGTGATGATATGTTGGGTGATACAAGAATTATGGATCTAAAATAGGCCCACATAAGTCAAGTTAATGTATATACTACTGACATAGGGTAGCTTTATATAAATAGCATCCCTTATAGTATAATTAACTTTGTCACCACTTAAAACTTAAAACCACTGAAAAACTCACTAAAAGATACATGTGCCACCCAGTGGCCAGGTAAATGTCGGACACCTGACCCTCACATATTAATATGGACCAATCAGAACGCGACAAGGATAATTAGATACAGGTGGGTAGGATTTAGGCGGGCGTGAAAGGGCTATATGGAGGGCTAAAGACTGGACACCAGGGAGGGCACCCATCCAAGAGACTCCCAAGGGCTGACCATCCAGACAGAGAGCTTACAACCATCCAGAGAACCAACTCAACTCCAATCCAGCCCAGAGGATCCTGAAAGCCCCATCTCTCTCTCGACTGCTGCCAAGATCAGAATCCAGCCCAGAGGATCCTGAAAGCCCCATCTCTCTCTAGACCGCTGCCAAGATCAGATTCCAGAGCAGACCCCAAATCCTAGGCCAGGCCCCTGAGATTGGTAAAGTATAGCCGCTTTAAATATCACGTAACCCGTATAGTCATTGTGTTGAGTACAGTAGAGAATAGCGGAGCCAAACTGTTATATTATTTGATAGTGTTTTATGTATTGCCGCGTCAGATGCGATTCATTTACAAAGAATAAAGAGTAATTCAGGTTTATTGCCAAAGTTTAAAGGATATAAGAAATTGATTGTGATTCCACTGCAGAGGAATCAAGGATCAATATTATATGGGACGATAGGGCCCCCTTTTTATAGATTTGAATTACTCATATTCTGAGACTTGAAGCATATCTGATCTCTAACGTCCACGCCGACAATCGATGGTAATTTGACACACCGACTCCTATGACTGGTAGTAATTGCATTACAAGCCAGACCTCACTAGAATAATCACATAGAACGGTAATCCGTGGGTATCCTATTTATTCTTGTATTGTCGTGTGGCTCCTGGGCATTCATAATCGGTTGTTGATTACCCACGCCAGGAAAGGGTCCTAGGTAAGTATTGTACTATTATGTGTCACTGCTTAGCATACCTGCCCCATTAACTGGTAAAGGCTAGTCTGTTTTGGGGATCTGTGGCATCTGTTTGTGGCATACTATGGTCTTCACTCTGTCAATCTAAACATAGCTTTGTGATTGTTAAAATTCCAAGATAATAAATACTGTTTGTCTTTATCTATACTTAGTTTTGCTATTTTATTCCAATAAAAATATCTAGAGTTTAAAGAACTCAAAGTATTTTTTTTATCACACATTGCGCCAATTAAATCATCACATATCGTGTGACATTATTGGCTGGAGGCACTAGCTTTAATTTTTCTGTCAGATATTAATTGTTAATATCTGAGCCAAGAACTGCTGACAAAATTACTGAGCCCCCAAAATTCTGGCTGGCAGTGACAAGACACAGATTACCTTACCTCAGATTACCTCAATTCACAAATATTATGTAGAAATTACTGAGCACCCAAAATTCTGCGTGGCAGATTACCTCTGATTACCTCAATTCACAAATATTTTGTAGAAATTACTTTACTGAGCACCCAAAATTCTGCAGGCCAGTGAAAAGACACAGATTACCTCTGATTACCTCAATTCACAAATATTTTGTAGAAATTACTGAGCCCCCAAAATAGTTGTTGGGAGTGAGAACACAAAAGATTACAACAATTCCCAGATATTTAGTAGAAATGAGACCCCCTCAGTAGATGAGACCCCCCAGTAGCTGGTGGCAAACTGGCAGTAAGAACACACACCAACACAAGATCAATCTCCTCTCAAATCTCCTCTCAAACACGTGCAGAAGCACTGTGTGAAGCCTTATATAGTGTGCTGCGGGACTTAGCTCTGTGAGCCCATGATTGGGCACAATTTGCCCAATCAGGACTTTGAGCCGTGATTGGCATAGTCTTGAACCTGTCTTGCACCTGACCTGTGGTCAGGTGCAAGGCTGTAGCCAATTACAAGCTTCAGGCCAGTGGAAAAGTGCATTGTAGTCCATTGTGGTGCATTGTGGGCAAACACGCGGCGAACAGGCGGAAATGTTCGTAGTTCGCGAACATGCGAACAGGCTATGTTCGATGCGAACACCGAACCGATCGAACCGAACAGCTCATCCCTACCTAGGGATCCGTTCCTGATTTTCCCCTCACCTCTCCAGCCTCAGGTGTGGGCTGGGCCTGCAATGCCCATATAATCAAGCCTCACCATCATTGCTTCTGCATCGTTCTTTCTGGCTATAGAACGTCTCATTGCAAGCCTGACCTGTGTGCTATGCACTTACCTGCCTGACTCCCATCCGGTATCCTGAGAACCCTTCATCTGGTATCCTGAGAACCCCTCATCATTGCTATGACACCTTCATTGCTACACTCCATTAAGGACTCCCTCATCTCTGCAACCCTACTTCCTGGACACTCCTTGCATTCCCCATTTCTGGACTCCTTGAAACTCCCATCATCCTGCTACATATTGACTTACCCGTGTATGACATCTGATTCTGGACTCTGACTACTCCTATGCCAGCTGCCTGCCACCGACCTAAGCTTGATTTGACCATTCTCCAGTTATAACCCTTCTGATACCGCGCCTGATCTTATTGTGCCTTTTGCCCTCTGTGTCTTCTGGTCCTCCACCCTCTGTGTATCCAGTAAGTGTGTTCTTTAGTATTTCTGTTCAGTCAGCTCTGTTTGTGTTTATTCTTGATTCAGCGTCCAGTCCAGTACCTGTTCTGTTAGCCCTACTATGCTATTCAGTGTCCTGTCCTGTGGACCCCTTCCTATCCCTTCTGCTAAGTGTACCCTGTCCTCTGTATATAGTACCCTTCACATCCAGCTCCAACCTGTTGTTATTTATCCAGATTCCCCATCTTGGTTTACTTCTGTTTATTTAATAAACCTATATTCTGATTTAAACCTCACCTTCCTGCCTCTCCATCTGTGTAACCACATATTGGGCTTGAATCCTCAACCCCTGCAAAGTGAGAGGTGACACATTGTGACATGTTAAAAGAACTAAACTGGCCATCGCTGGAATCTAGACGCACCTTCACCTTTCCAACCTGGTGTTTTAAGAGCTTTTCTGGGAAGCTACCACCCTACCTGAATAGGCTGCTTCCCTCAGCAGTTCCCTCATCTTATAACCTCCAATCCAGGACCAGCACCTTACTTGCAATACCACAATAAAGTGGCTCGATCCTCATTTTCCTACAGAGCACCACAATTATGGAATAACCGCCCAGACGCTATCAAATCTTCTCCCAGTCTAAAGTCACTTAAGAGCTACCTATTAACATACCTCAATACGGAATGCACCTGTAAACATGTAACATAGTGACTATATACAGAATGCACCTGTAAACATGTAACAGTGACCATATTTCCTACATTATTTATTTTCTGTTAATCTGTATATTTGTTTTGTGTTAATATCTTGCATTTTACTACTTTGTATTTCTTTAACAACTCCAATGTTCTTGAACCCAGGACATACTTATAAACGAGAGAAATCTCAATGTATCCTTTCTGGTAAAATCCTTTATAAATAAATAAATAAGGGGAATAAATGTCTCTTGAACCACTGTGAGTGTTTGATGATTCCTTTGCAGTTGGAATGTCAATATTCACACCTGGAAAATACATATTCTCCTCAGTATAAATTTGTTTCGTGTTGTATGCGAGTCAAGCTTGATTTCATTGATAGGTGTGTCGGGACGTCGTCATAATTCAAATTACATGTGTGTGAACTTAAAGTCAGGGCGTAGATGGCACATGTTTAGTTTAAATTCCTGACCTTGAGTATTCTCAATCACATATGTCATTGGGGATTCACAATTCAATCACGATACGTGATGGTGTTCATGTCTTCCCATTTATCCTGTGTCTCACAGCTTGTCCTAAATGTAAGTGGTGGGAGAGGCTTGGCTGATTTGTTGATATTCTAGTGGTCAGAAAATCGTTCAATAAACCCAAATGAACATCTTGCCCAGAGTATTTTGCTTTCAATAAAATAAACTTGGTGATGGCAACTAGGGATGAGCTGTTTGGTTCGATCGGTTCGGAGTTCGCATCGAACATAGCCTATTCGCATGTTCGCGAACTACGAACATTTCCGCGTGTTCGCCCACAATGGACCACAATGCACTTTTCCACTGGCCTGAAGCTTGTAATTGGCTACAGCCTTGCACCTGACCACAGGTCAGGTGCAAGACAGGTTCAAGACTATGCCAATCACGGCTCAGAGTCCCGATTGGGCAAATTTCGCCCAATCATGGGCTCACAGAGCTAAGTCCCGCAGCACACTATATAAGGCTTCACACAGTGCTTCAGAGGAGATTGTTGTTGTGTTAGTGTGTGTTCTTACGCCCAGTCTGCCACCAGCTACTGGGGGAGGGTCTCATCTATTGGGGGGGGGTTCTCATTTCTACCAAATATCTGGGAATTTTTGTAATGTTTGTGTTCTAACTCCCAGCAACCATTTTGGGGGCTCAGTAATTTCTACAAAATATTTGTGAATTGAGGTAATCTGTGTGTTCTCACTCACTGCCACCAAGTATTTTGGGGGTCAGTAATTTCTCCAAAATATCTGGGAACTGAGGTAATCTGTGTCTTGTCACTGCCACCCATCAGGGGGTCTCACTGATTTATAGGAGGTTTCTGAGACTTGTAATCTGTGTCTTCTCACTGCCAGCTATCAGGGGGCCAACATACTTCTATCAGATTTATGCGAATTGGAATCTGTGTCTTGTCACTGTTGCCACCTATCAGGATGTCCTATCAAGGTGTCTCACTGATTTATATCAGATTTCTGTGAATTGTAATTTGTGTCTTGTCACTGGCACCCATCAGGGGGTCTCACTGATTTATAGGAGGTTTCTGGGAAATGTAATCTGTGTCTTGTCACTGGCTGCCAGCTGTCAGGGTGTCTCACTGAGTTATACCAGAGTTCTGGATATCTTTATACCAGAGTTGAATCAGAGTTCTGTATATATTTAATCTATATATCACTCACCATGTCAGAAAGACCAAAAAGGACAGGCAGACGCTCCCAGACAGATAAGAGGGCAATCAGCCTCTGTGTCGGGAGGCTGTGCCTCTGGTCGTGGTGGATGTAGTGCATCCTCTGCAGGGGCACACTTGTCTTTTTTAACTGGTGCTGGCCGTCTTAAGCAGCAGCAACATGCAGAGGATTTGGTGGATTGGCTAACCAGCCCATCCTCATCCTCCGAGTCCTCTGCCAGCCAGGCTTGTAGTGCTTTACAGTCCACCTCAGCTGCCAAAACATCTAATGCAGCCTCCATGTCCACATTTACTCCTGCTGTAGCCTCACTATCACACACGGAAGAGTCAGCTGAATTGTTTGACTACATTGAAAGTGACATGCTGCTTGAAGATGCGCAGCAACTACAGTGCTCTGATTCAATCTCTGAGGTTGAGGAAGGGAGTATAATCAACCTAGAGGAAGGGGGTGCCAGTGATGACACACAAATAACTGGCACTCATGTAGCCCCAGCAGCTGCAGCATACTGCCAAGTTGGCTCCAGTGACGAGCAGATAGGGGGTGATGATCACAATGATGAGGTCACTGACTCCACCTGGGTGCCTGATCGAACAGAGGAATCAAGTGAGGAGGAGGGGGAGGAGGCACAGCAAACACGAGGCACAACATCCTCTATGACCAACCATAGCACTCGCCAGTCCAAGGCATCAGATGTCAGAGCTGCTCAGGTGCAGAGCGCGGTTGTCTCAAAGCACACATGCAGGAACTCTGCTGTCTGGGAGATCTATAAGAAATGTGCAGCAGACCCCACCATTGCTATTTGTAATCTATGTCAGATGAGGCTCAAGCGTGGGAAAGACACAGAACACTTGGGTACCACGTGCTTGAGGCGACATATGACCACCTGCCACACATCCCATTGGTGCCAAACTTTGCATAGGTCCTCCTCCTCCTCATCTGTCTCTACCACCACTGTATGTCCTGCCATGTCATTTCCTGCAACCTCCACTGACAGGGATGATGCTACAGTAATGGATGTACCAGCTCTTTCACAATGTGACAGCATCCCATCAGCTGAAGATTTACGCAGTCAGATTATGTTGCCCCAGCTGCTGCAGCGTAAGAAAAAATATAGTCCCAACCATCCCCAAGCACAGCGTCTAAATCCCAGTTTAGCAAAATTACTCGCATTGCAGCTGCCTTTCCAGCTGGTGGACTCTGCTCCCTTCCGTGAATTTGCTGTTCCACAGTGGCATGTTCCAAAACGCCATTACTTTTCACGGAAAGCCATTCCAGCACTATACCAGCACGTGGAAGACAATGTTATCGAGTCATTGGGAAAGGCAGTCAGCAGCAAGGTGCATGTGACTTTAGATACGTGGTCCAACAAGCATGGACAGGGTCGTTACATTTCCTTCACAGCACACTGGGTAACTCTGATTGCAGCTGGGAGGGATCCAAGATGGCGCTCTGTGCTGGAGCTTGTTCATCCACCACGCCTCCAGAAAGCTGCTTGTATGAGGTCTGTCTGCTCCACCACCACATCTCCCTCTTCCTCCTTCTGTGTCTCTGGCGAAGTGGCAGTTAAACAGACGCCTGACAGGGCTACGCAATGGCTCAAGCAAAAAGATGCCATTCTGTGCTTGAGCTGGTTTGTTTAGGGGACAGGAGCCACACTGGGCCAGAAATTCTGTCAGCTCTGCAGGGGCAAGTGCAGAGATGGTTAACACCACGCCAGCTTCAGCTGGGAATGGTCATCTGTGATAATGGCAGCAACCTTCTCTCTGCCCTATGCAAGGGTAAATTGATGCATGTACCATGCCTAGCACACGTCCTAAATCTAGTGGTACAGCGTTTCCTAATCAGGTACCAAGGGCTGGCAGAGCTTCTCAGCTAGGCCAGAAAGGTCTGCAGGCACTTCAGACGGTCATTCACAGCAAGTGTTTGCCTGGCAGAAATTCAAAGAGAATTCCACCTTCCCACAAACCGTCTGATCTGTGACATGCCCACCAAGTGGAACTCGACATTAGCAATGCTACAGCGTCTGCACAAGCAGCAGAGGGCCATCAACGAGTACCTGTGTGAGCATGGCACAAGGACAGGTTCAGGTCAACTTGGTTCCCCCCCCCCACAGTGGCTGATGATCAAGGATGCATGCACTGTACTGTCACCATTTGAGGAGGCAACGAGGATGGTGAGCAGGGACAGTGCATGCATCAGTGACACAATTCCTTTAGTGTTCCTGCTGGAGCACACTCTGCAGGGAATTATAGATGTGGCTCTAGAGGCAGAGCAGCAGGAGGAAGAGGAGGCCTTCCCTAGCTCTGAAGGCCCCAGTCTTTCCGCAGACAGCATTCCAGCGGGTCCTCCTCAGATCAGACAGGAGGAGGATGAGGAGGAGGAGGAATATTTAAGTAGTGGGGGCATTGAAGGTGGGGATACCTCAAGGGAGGGTTTTGTGTACCCAGAAACACAAGGACTAGTACGTGGCTAGGAGGAGGAAGTGCACAATACGGTCATCCTTATTGACCAGGAAGACTCAGATGCTAATGCCACCTCCAACCTATGCTGCATGGGCTCCCTTATTATGCAAAAGGACCTCAGGATTCGTGCTATCAAGGAGAGGCATCATTACTGGTTGACAACCCTTCTTGATCCACGATACAAGGGTAAAGTTGCAGAGCTCATCCTGCCCACAGAGAGCGAGTACAGGATGAAACAACTTGAGGACGCTCTAGAGCGACACTTGTGTAACACCTTTCCAGGCACTGGTAGGTTACGAAGTGATGACACAGGTGCATCGGAGGCTGCGGATGATCAGAGGAATAGTGATGAAGGCTGGGGTTTTAGTCCACGACACCAAGGGATGTCAAATGTAGGCACCCATTTCCAGCATCTTCACCATATGGTGCAGGACTACCTAGGGGCAAGGGCAGACCAGGATACCTTTCCAGCAGATGATCCACTGGCTTACTGTGTGTTGAGATTGGATCACTGGCCAGAACCTAGCTAAAATGCTATGCAGCTACTAGGTTGCCCTTCATCTAGCGTGCTTTCTGAAAGGTGCGTCTGTCCACCGACTCTGTAGAACGGCTGACATTTATAAAAATGAATCAGTCCTGGATCAGCAGCTATCAATCCTCTGATGCTGACGTAACGGAATAGATCGGGGATGTCTTCTGCATTCACAAAACCTCCAGCACTGAACTCTTCCACAATACCACAAAAGGGTTACGGTGTGAAGGCACTTGCTGCCATAAAAGGACCAATATTGGGCTGCACTGACGCCTGTGCCACATTTAGATCATTTTAATTTTTTGAACCGCAGGGTCCAACCCTGCACTCTTCCACAACACCACAAAAGGGTTACGGTGTGAAGGCACTTGCTGCCATGAAAGGCACAATATTTGGCTGCACTGACGCCTTTACCAGATTATTATCTTTTTAATATAGGACTGCATGGTCCACCCCTGCAACCTTCCACAATACCACAGAGGGGTTACTGTATGAATGCACTTGCTGGCCTGGCACCAAAAGCACAATATCTGGGTGCACTGACGCCTTTACCAGATTCATATCTTTTTAATATAGGACCGCATGCTCCACCCCTGCACTCTTCCACAATATCACAGAGGGGTTGCTGTATGATGGCACTTGCTGGCATGGCACCAAAGGCACAATATTTGGGTGCACTGCCACTGACGCCTGTATCAGATTCATATCCTCAGAGTGGTTACTGTGTGACGGCACTGTTGCCGATGCTAAAGACCCAATTTTAAAGCACCTATTGTTACTTTCATCCAAAGCCTGGATAAGTTTCACCATAATTTAGCCAAAAAAAAATCACTAAACTTTTACTGCGCGTCCTAAAATGACTTTTCATACAGGCCGCCGCCCCAAGCAATCCTATACTATAATTGAGTAAGGCTTGGCGTGTCCGTCGCCAAGCCTTACTCTGCGCATGCGCGCGCAACCAGCGGCGGTTGGTTGCGCGCGCATGCAACCGCCGCGGCACGAGCCGGCTGTGCGCTCGCCGCGGCGGTTACAAGATGCACACAGCAGCCGGGTAGAGGCTGTGCTCGCAGCATCTACCCGGCTGCCGCACGCATACAACACCCGAGCGACGAAGGGAAAGTTCCCTTGCTTCCGCTCTTTGAAGGACCCAAGCAGCGGTCACGTGGGAGTCCCACGTGACCGCGGCTTGGGTCCTTCAACGACCGGAAGCAGGGAAACTTTCACTTCGCCGCTCGGGAAGGTAAGTATGCGGAGCTCATGGGGCGGCTGTCCGAATGCCGATAGAGCATTCGAACAGCCGCCCCATGTCTGGTCTGGGGTCTGAGCTGGGGGGCAGTATCCACGAGCTGAGGGCAGTATCCACGATCTGAGGGCAGTATCCACGAGCTGAGGGCAGTATATCCACGAGCTGAGGGCAGTATCCACGAGCTGAGGGCAGTAGTTCCACGAGCTGAGGGCAGTAGTTCCACGAGCTGGGGCAGTATCCACGAGCTGAGGGCAGTATCCACGAGCTGAGGGCAGTATCCATGAGCTGAGGGCAGCATATCCATGAGCTGGGGCAGTATCCACGAGCTGAGGGCAGTATATCTACGAGCTGAGGGCAGTATATCCACGAGCTGAGGGCAGTATATCCACGAGCTGGGGCAGTATATCCACGAGCTGGGGCAATATATCCACGAGCTGGGGCAATATATCCACGAGCTGGGGCAATATATCCACGAGCTGGGGCAATATATCCACGAGCTGGGGCAGTATATCCACGTGCTGGGGCTGTATATCCACGTGCTGGGGCAGTATATCCACGAGCTGGGGCAATATCCACAAGCTGGGGCAATATCCACGAGCTGGGGCAGTATATCCACAATAGACTGCCCTCTGGGCAGGCTTTCCACCTTGTTGTTTATAAATAGATTAAAGGAAAAGCATTTACCGTCATTTGAAATGTCGTCGTTTTGTTTTTAAATGTTTCTATACATCCTAGAAATCCGCCACTTCACGGGCAGGTTATGGGGACCTCCTAGGCACGATATTTGAAGGAATTTTTCGTTTTTATTTTTAACCTTTATTTCATGGAAAACTTTTTTTTAAAACTTTTTGTCCTTCTTTCCTGTCCCCCAGGGCACTACCCGGACCCCCATACACCTTTTATGGCAAATATCTAGCATATATGCCCTCTTGGAGGACACTCTAAAAATCGAATTTTGAGTCCCATTGACTTGTATTGAGTTCGTGTTCGAATTTGAACATTTGAAAAGTTCGAGTGCGAACCGAACTCAGGGGTGTTTGGCTCATCCCTAATTTCAAGAGTTCGAGTTCGAAAGGCGAAAACGTTTCGAAGTCAATGGGACTCAAAAGTTAGATTTTTAGCGTGCCCTCCAAGAGGGCATATATGCAAGATGTTTGCCATAAAAGGTGTACGGGGTCCGTGTAGTGCCCTGGGGGACAGGAAACAAGGACAAAAGTTTTAAAAAAAACGTTTTTAAAGGAACAGTGAGTTTTCCATGAAATAAGGGTTAAAAATAAAAAACGAAAAATTCCTTCAAATATCATGCCTAGGAGGTCCCCATAACCTGCCCGTGAAGTGGCGGATTTGTAGGATGTATAGAAACATTAAAAAAAAAAAAAATCACATTTCAAATGAAGGTAAACGGTTTTCCTTTAATCTATTCATTAGACTTGTGCGCAGCACAAAATTTCGTTTTGAACTAATGGATTAGTCCTAAAATGCAATTTATTTAGTTGCTAAAGAAATTCGTTTTCAGTTCTTTAGTATGAAAACTAATTTCATTCATCCGAAAACCAGTGGATATAATTACTATTGTAGTGGCTCCACAGAGGGCTGAGATCGCTGCTGGTTACAGTATCTCTCACTCTCAGCTCAATGTGGGCCATATTACATAGCTGGTGCTAACTTAACCAGAGCTGTTGTAAACTTCCCAGAGCCATTATAGCCTATGGAGGTCTTCAGATTACAACAGCTCTGGTTAAGTTAGCACCAACATTGTAATACTGCCCCGTGTCAGGCAAAGCTGTTACAGTAACTGACTGCTGCTCATCACAGCGCTCAGTTTCAGTAAAACTAGTAAATAATATTTTTATATATAAGAGGTTAGAACAATATTATTTCCTTGTTTTACTGAAACTGAGCGCTGTTACAGTCAGTTACTGTAACAACTGAGCCTGATACATTGTACTGAGAGATAATGTAACAAGCAGCCGATCTCAGTGCTCACAACCACTGCATTTAAAGGGTTAAAAAGGGCTCCTCTCTGTATAATGTTTAGAACATCCTCCTGCATTAATTAATACCCCTCTCTGTATAATGTATAGAACATCCTCCTGAATTAATTAATGTCCCTCTCTGTATAGAACATCCACCTCAATTTATCCCTTTCTCTGTATAATTTATATAACATCCTCCTGCATTAATTAATGCCCCTCTCTGTATAGAACATCCTACTGCATTGGCATGTGGAGGGTGCAGAACTTCGGATGTTGCGCTCTTCATTGCTGGTCTCCTTCACTCATCAATGTAATATCACAAAAAGGACTGAAACTAAAATGTAATGTATTTTATTTTAGTGTCTTTCATTTTTTTGTACTGAGCAGTTTCGTTTCTTTTGAGTCATACGAAAACTAAATTATCCCAAAATTCGGACTAAATCGTTTGAGTACTAAAACAAATGCACATGTCTACTATTCGTAAACAATAGACATGTGCATTCGTTTTAGTACTAAAATGATTTAGTCCGAATTTTGGGATAATTTAGTTTTCGTATGACAAAGAGATACGAAACTGCTCAGTACAAAAAACGAAAGAAACTAAAAAACATGCACTACATTTTAGTTTCAGTCCCTTTTGTGATATTACATTGTTGAGTGAAGGAGACCAGTAATGAAGAGTGCAACAGCGCAAAGCTACAGAAAAGATTTGTATGCGTAATCCTTCCCGACCCCTACCCAAAAATCTCATAGTGATAGAGCTCCAGAATACTCACTCGCAGCACAGACAGCCAGCACAGGAGAGGAATCCTTTACTTAACCCTTGCATGTCTATGAGGCAGACAAGATGATAAAATCAGCTGGAAAAGGAAAACATTCAAACAAATCACAATGAAAGCTAATGACAGAGGAGGGCTGGATAGTAAAAACCCCTTTATAACAAGCAGCACTAGGAGAAGAGAGGGACTTTATAACACATGTGTTATCTCCCCTCCCGCTCTGCATAATAGAGGCTTAGGTCTGATACATTTTATATTATCCAGGATCACTATCCCCATTTCCTCCTCTATAATACACGTTTTATATAAAGTCCCTCTCCTCTACCAGTGCTGCTTGTTATAAAGATTTTTTTTTACGTCTGATACATTTAGTATCCAGCTCTCACAGTTACTCTGTCATTATGAGCCTTCATTGTGATTTATTTGAATGTTTTCCCTGGATTTAAAGTGCTTTATTTTATTATAAAGATACATTTGCACCAGTCATCTCTTCTCTGAGCTTTCAGACCGATTTACGTTTATATTTTCCCTCTCCCCTGCTTTTAGAATCCTGTCGGTCTCCCCCACAGAGATACAAAGTTAAAGTAAAAGATCCCTCTCCTGTGCTGGAGAAGCATTGCATTCCGAAGTTCTGCACCCTCCACATGCCAATCCAGTAGAATGTTCTATACAGAGAGGGGCATTAAATAATGCAGGAGGATGTTCTATACATTATACATAGAGGGGTATTAATGCAGGAGGATGTTATATACATTACAGTATACAGAGGAAGGTATAAATTGAGAAGGATGTTCTATAAAGAGAGGGACATTAATTCAGGAGGATGTTCTATACATTATACAGAGATGGGTATTAATTAATGCAGGTGGATGTCATCTACATTATACATAGAGGGGTATTAATTAATGCAGGAGGATGTTATCTACATTATACAGAGAAAAGCATTTTTTTAGCCCTTTGAAACCAGTGGCTGTGAGCACTGAGATCGGCTGCTTGTTACATTATCTCTCAGTACAATGTATCAGACAAAGCTGTTACAATAACTGACTGCTTCTAATCACAGCGCTCTGAGTATTAGTAAAACAAGGAAATAATATTGTTATAACCTCTAATATATAAAAATATTATTTACTAGTTTTACTGAAACTCGGAGCGCTGTGATGAGCAGCAGTTACTGTACCAGCTTTGCTTAACACATTGTGCTGAGAGTGAGTGATACTGTAACAAGCAGCGATCTCAGCACTCTGAGGAGCCACTACAATAGTAATTGCATCCACTCTTTTTCGGATGAATGAAATTAGTTTTCATACTAAATAACTGAAAACGAATTTCATTAGCAACTAAATAAATTGCGTTTTAGGATTAATCCATTAGTTCAAAACAAAATTTTGTGCTGTGCACATGTCTAATAAACAACTGCTTGGGGCTGCAGTCTGTATTATAAGAGGAGACAATTTAAGACACGCAGAATAAGTTTAGTGATTTTTTGGCTAAATTATGGTAAAACTTATGCAGGCTTTGGATGAAAGTAACAATAGGTGCTTTAAAATTGGGACTTTAGCGTCGGCAACAGTGCCGTCACACCGTAACCCTTTTGTGGTATTGTGGAAGAGTGCAGGGTTGAACCCTGCGGTCCAAAAAATTTAAATGATATAAATCTGGTAATATAGGTGTCAGTGTCAGTGCACCCAAATACCATAACCCCTTTGTGGTATTGTGGAAGATTTCTATTCTGTTACGTCAGCATCAGGGGATTGATAGTAGGGATGAGCCAAACACCTCCCGAGTTCGGTTCGCACTCGAACTTTTCAAATGTTCGGATTCGAACTCGAATTCAATACAAGTCAATGAGACTGAAAATTAGATTTTTAGAGTGCCCTCCAAGAGGGCATATATGCTAGATATTTGCCATAAAAGGTGTATGGGGGTCCGGGTAGTGCCCTGGGGGACAGGAAACAAGGACAAAAAGTTTAAAAAAAAGTTTTTAAAGGGACAGTGAGTTTTCCATGAAATAAGGGTTAAAAATAAAAACCAAAAATTCCCTCAAATATCGTGCCTAGGAGGTCCCCATAACCTGCCCGTGAAGTGTCGGATTTTTAGGATGTATAGAAATATGTAAAACCCAAAAAATGACATTTCAAAGGACGGTAAATGGTTATCCTTTAATCTATCCATAAACAACTGCGTGGGGCGGCATTTGTGAAACTTATGCAGGCTTTGGATGAAAGTAACAATGGGTGCTTTAAAATTGGGCCTTTAGCGTCGGCAACAGTGCCGTCACACAGTAACCCCTCTGAGGATATAAATCTGATACAGGCGTCAGTGGCAGCGCACCCAAATATTGTGCCTTTGGTGCCAGGCCAGCAAGTGCAATCATACAGTAACCCCTCTGTGGTATTGTGGAAGAGTGCGGGGTGTACCATGCAAACCTATAGTAAAAAGATATGAATGTGGTAAAGGCGTCAGTGCACCCAGATATTGTGCTTTTGGTGCCAGACTGACAGGCTCATACCCCTCTCTGTCAGGTCAGGTTCCTGACCCCCCCACGTTACATGCGTAGGGCGGAGAGAAGGTTGCTGCCATTATCACAGACGATCATTCCCAGCTGAAGCTGGCGTGGTGTTATCCATCTCTGCACCTGCCCCTGCAGAGCTAACAGAATTTCTGTCCCGGTGTGGCTCCTGTCCCCTAAAAAAAACAGCTCAAGCACAGTATGGCTTCTTTTTGCTTGAGCCATTGCGTAGCCCCTGTCAGGCGTCGGTTTAACTGTCACTTCGCCAGAGACACAGAAGGAGAATGAGGAGGAGGAAGAGGGAGAGGTGGTGGTGGAGCAGACAGACCTCATACAAGCAGCTTTCTGGAGGCGTGGTGGATGAACAAGCTCCAGCACAGAGCCCCGTCTTGGATCCCTCCCACCTGCCATCAGAGTTACCCAGTGTGCCGTGAAGGAAATGTAACGACCCTGTCCATGCTTGCTGGACCACGTGTCTAAAGTCACATGCACCTTGCTGCTGACTGCCTTTCCCAATGACTCCATAACATTGTCTTCCACGTGCTGGTATAGTGCTGGAATGGCCTTCCATGAAAAGTAATGGCGTTTTGGAACATGCCACTGTGGTACAGCACATTCAGCAAATTCACGGAAGAGAGCAGAGTCCACCAGCTGGAAAGGCAGCAGCTGCAATGCAAATAATTTTGCTAAGCTGGCATTTAGACGCTGTCCTTGGGGATTGTTGGGACTATATTTTTTCTTACGCTGCAGCAGCTGGGGCAACGTAATCTGACTGCGTAAATCTTCAGCTGATGGGATACTGTCACATTGTGAGGAAGGAGCTGGTACATCCATTACTGTAGCATCTTCCATGTCAGTGGAGGTTGTAGGCAATGACATGGCAGGACATACAGTGGGGGTAGAGACAGATGAGGAGGACCTACGCAAAGTTTTGCACCAACGGAATGTGTGGCAGGTGGTCATATGTCGCCTCAAGCACGTGGTACCCAAGCATCCGGGGTCTTTCCCACGCTTGAGCCTCATCTGACATAGATTACAAATAGCAACGGTTGGGTCTGCTGCACATTTCTTAAAGAACTCCCAGACAGCAGAGTTCCTGGATGTGTGCTTTGAGACAGCAGCGTTCTGCACCTGAGCAGCTCTGATATCTGATGCCTTGAACTGGCTAATGCTACGGTTGGTCATAGAGGATGTTGTGCCTCGTGTTTGCTGTGCCTCCTCCTCCCACTCCTCCTTACTTGATTCCTCTGTTCGATCAGGCACCCAGGTGGAGTCAGTGGACTCATCATCATTGTCATCATCATTCCCTATCTCCTCATCACTGGAGCCAACGTGGCAGTATGCTGCAGCTGCTGGGGCAACATGAGTACCAGTTATTTGTGTGTCATCACTGGCACCCCTTCCTCTAGGTTGATTATACTCCCTTCCTCAACCTCAGAGATTGAATAAGAGCACTTAGTTGCTGCGCATCTTCAAGCAGCATGTCACTGTTATTGTAGTCAAACAAATCAGCTGACTCCTCCGTGTGTGATAGAGAGGCTACGGCAGGAGTAGCTGTGGACATGGAGGCTGCATTAGATGCTTTGACAGCTGAGGTGGACTGTAAAGCACTACAAGTATTTGGGACCCCCTGATTGGTGGCAGTGAGAAGACACAGATTACAAATCTCAGAAACCTCCTAAAAATCAGTGAGACCCCCTGATGGGTGGCAGTGAGAAGACACAAATTACAATTTGCATAAATCTGCTAGAAGTATGTGGGACCCCCTGATGGGTGGCAGTGAGAAGACACAGATTACAAGTCTCAGAAACCTCCTATAAATCAGTGAGACCCCCTGATAGGTGGCAGCCAGTGAGAACACACGGATTATAACAATTCCCAAATATTTTGGAGAAATTACTGACGCCCAAAATACTGCGTGGCACTGGCAGTGACAAGACACAGATCACCTCAATTCCCAAATATTTTGCAGAAATTACTGAGCCCCAAAATAGTTGCTGGGAGTGAGCACAAAGATTACAACAATTCCCAGATATTTGGTAGAAATGAGACCCCCCAGTAGCTGGTGGCAGACTGGCAGTAAGAACACACACTAACACAACAACAATCTCCTATGAAATCTCCTCTCAAATGCGTGCAGAAGCACTGTGTGGAAGCCTTATATAGTGTGCTGCGGGACTTAGCTCTGTGAGCCCATGATTGGGCAAAATTTGCCCAATCAGGACTCTGAGCCGTGATTGGCATAGTCTTGAACCTGTCTTGCACTTGACCTGTGGTCAGGTGCAAGGCTGTAGCCAATTACAAGCTTCAGGCCAGTGGAAAAGTGCATTGTGGTCCATTGTGGTGCATTGTGGGCGAACACGCGGCGAACAGGCGGAAATGTTCGTAGTTCGCGAACAAACGAACAGGCTATGTTCGATGCGAACTCTGAACCGATCGAACCGAACAGCTCATCCCTAATTGATAGCTGCTGATCCAGGACTGATTCATTTTTATAAATGTCAGCCGGTCTACAGAGTCGGTGGACATACGCACTCTTTTGTCTGACAAAACCGCCAGCGGCACCGAACGACCTTTCAGAAAGCACGCTGGATGAAGGGCAACCTAGTAGCTGCATATCATACTGGCTAAGTTCTGGCCAGTGATCCAATCTCAACACCTAGTAAGCCAGTGGATCATCTGCTGGAAAGGTATCCAGGTCTGCCCTTGCCCCTAGGTAGTCCTGCACCAATACGGTGAGGATGCTGGCAATGGGTTCCTACATTTGACATCCCTGGGCGTCGTGGACTAAAAAAATTTAAAGAGGCATCAGTCAAGTGGCCCCAGCCTTCACCACTCTGATCATCTGCAGCCTCAAAAGCACCCGTGTCATCACTTGGTAACCTACCAGTGCCTGGAAAGGTGTTACACAAGTGTCGCTTTAGAGCGTCATCAAGTTTTTTCATCCTGTCCTCCCTCTGTGCGGGCAGGATGAGCTCTGCAACTTTACCCTTGTATCGTGGATCAAGAAGGCTTGCCAACCAGTAATGATGCCTCTCCTTGATAGCACGACTCCTGGGGGTCCTTTACTAGACTTTTCAGGATAAGGGAGTCCATGCAGCGTAGATTGGAGGTGGCATTAGCTTCCGAGTCTTCCTGGTCAATGAGTATGACCCCATCGTGCACTTCCTCCTCCCATCCACATACTAGTCCTTGGGTTTCTGGGCACACAAAACTCTCCCTTGAGGAATCCCCACCTTCAATGCCCCCACTACTTAAATATTCCTCCTCCTCCTCATCCTCCTCCTGTCTGATCTGAGGACCCGCAGGAATGCTGTCTGCCTAAAGACTGGGGCCTTGAGAGCTAGGGAAGGCCTTCTCTTCCTCCCGCTGCTCTGCCTCTAGAGCCACATCTATAATTCCCTGCAGAGTGTGCTCCAGCAGGAACACTAAAGGAATTGTGTCACTGATGCATGCACTGTCCCTGCTCACCATCCTCATTGCCTCCTCAAATGGTGACAGTACAGTGCATGCATCCTTGATCATCAGCCACTGCGGGGGGGGAACCAAGTTGACCTGAACCTGTCCTTGTGCCATACTCACACAAGTACTCGTTGATGGCCCTCTGCTGCTTGTGCAGATGCTGCAGCATTGCCAATGTCGAGTTCCACCTGGTGGGCATGTCACAGATCAGACGGTTTGTGGGAAGGTGGAATTCTCTTTGAATTTCTGCCAGGCGAACGCTTGCTGGGAATGACCGTCTGAAGTGGCTGCTGAGAAGCTCTGCCTGGCCTGGGTACTTGGTTAGGAAACGCTGTACCACTAGATTTAGGACGTGTGCTAGGCATGGTACATGCGTCAATTTACCCTTGTGTAGGGCGGAGAGAAGGTTGCTGCCATTATCACAGATGACCATTCCCAGCTGAAGCTGGCGTGGTGTTAGCCAATCTCTGCACCTGCCCCTGCAGAGCTGACAGAATTTCTGGCCTGGTGTGGCTCCTGTCCCTTAAACAAACCAGCTCAAGCACAGTATGGCATCTTTTTGCTTGAGCCATTGCGTAGGCCCTGCCACGCGTTGGTTTAACTACCACTTCACCAGAGGGGGAGGAGGAGGAGGAGGAGGAGGAGGAACAGGTGGTGGAGCAGACAGACCTCTTACAAGCAGCTTTCCTGAGGCGTGGTGGATGAACAAGCTCCAGCACAGAGCCCCGTTCTGGATCCCTCCCAGCTGCAAGCAGAGTTACCCAGTGTGCCGTGAAGGAAATGTAATGGCCCTGTCCATGCTTGCTGGACCACCTGTCTAAAGTCACATGCACCTTGCTGCTGACTGCCTTTCCCAATGACTCCATAACATTGTCTTCCACGTGCTGGTACAGTGCTGGAATGGCCTTCCGTGAAAAGAAATGGCATTTTGGAACCTACCACTGTGGTACAGCACATTCACGGAAGGGAGCAGAGTCCAACACCTGGAAAGGTAGCAGCTGCAATGTGAGTAATTTTGCTAAGCTGGCATTTAGACGCTGTCCTTGGGGATGGTTGGGACTAGATTTTTTCTTACGCTGCAGCAGCTGGGGCAACTTAATCTGACTGCGTAAATCTTCAGCAGATGGAATGCTGTCACATTGTGAGGAAGGACCTGGTACATCCATTACTGTAGCATCATCCCTGTCAGTGGAGGTTGGAGTCAATGACATGGCAGGACATATAGTGAGGGTAGAGACAGGTGAGGAGAACCTATGCAAAGTTTTGTGCCAACGGGATGTGTGGCAGATGTTCATATGTCGCCTCAAGCACGTGGTACCCAAGCGTCCGGTGTCTTTCCAGTGCTTGAGCCTCATCTGACATAGATTACAAATAGCAACAGTGCGGTCTGCTGCACATTTCTTGAAGAACTCCCAGACAGCAGAGTTCCTTGATGTGTGCTTTGAGACAACAGCGCTCTGCACCTGAGCAGCTCTGACATCTGATGCCTTGGATTGGGTAGTGCTATGGTTGGTCATAGAGGATGTTGTGCCTCCTCCCCCTCCTCACTTGACTCCTCTGTTTTATCAGGCACCCAGGTGGAGTCAGTGACCTCATCATCATTGTCATCACCCCATATCTCCTCGTCAATGGAGCCAACTTGGCAGTATGCTGCAGCTGCTGGGGCAACATGAGTGCCAGTTATTTGTGTGTCATCACTGGCACCCCCTTCCTCTAGGTTGATTATATTCCCTTCCTCAACCTCAGAGATTGAATCAGAGCACTGTACTTGCTGCGCATCCTCAAGCAGCATGTCACGGACATTATAGTCAAACAATTCAGCTGACTCCTCCGTGTGTGATAGTGAGGCTACGGCAGGAGTAGCTGTGGACATGGAGGCTGCATTAGATGCTTTGTGTTACGTCTCAACCCTGCCCCCTAGTGGTGAAGGGTCTCATGTCTGTTTATTCCCTGTGGTCTGTTTGACCATGCTGTTTGGGGCCGTTCTGGGGTTCTGCTGTGATCTCCTGGTCTGGGGGTCACATGGCCCAATCACACAGACCCCACTTCCTATAAATATCCCAGCAGCACAGAGCCTCATTGACGGTTTGTGGAGTTTGATGGTGGTTGTGTCCTGTTAGTTCCCTGTGTTGCTGCAAAGCATTCTTGTTCTAGTGCATTCTGGTTTTGACCTCGGCTGTGTTTCCTGACGATCCTTTTCTGCTGACTCCTGGTACTCTGTATGCTGATCTGTTGCCAACCTTGACTGAACGACCATTCTTAGATGTTTCATGTTTCATGAATTTTGTTTGTCTTTTTTTAGTATAGTCTCCGAGGCCATTAAAAGGACCTCCTCAGTGCAGGTTGTTTTGTCTGTCTTGTTTATCCCTTGCCCTTCTTATTTATATTTATATTTATCTGTTAATTCTTTGTGAGGGTTTTTCTTAGTAGTTTTCTCCTGGTCCTCCTGTTCCATGTGTCACTGTCTGGTTCCTGTATCATCCTGAAGTGATGTTCAGTTCAGGTCCTGTTTCGCCAAGTCTGTCAGTTTGTTGACTGCATAATTCATCTACCGTCATTCATTGTTTGTGTTTCTGAGCGTGTCCTGGGTTATCTGTCGGTCTTGAAACCTTCGGACCTTAGTGGCAATTCAGTCCTACTTTTGTGCTCCTTGCTTTTGGAGAAACAAGTCTGTTTTATTGATCTGTCCAGTCAGTAGCTCACCTGCCTTAAGGGCTACACTCCATGTTTCATGCCACTATGATGGCCCAAGAGAGAGCCAACCGTTACACTTTGGCAGCTGAGGTGGACTGTAAAGCACTACAAGCTTGGCTGGCAGAGGACTCGGAGGATGAGGATGGCCTGGTTAGCCAATCCACCAAATCCTCTGTATGTTGCTGCTGCTTAAGACGGCCAGCACCAGTTAGAAAGGACAAGCGTGCCCCTGCAGAGGATGCACCACGTCCACGACGACCAGAGGCTCAGCCTCCCGACACAGAGGCTGCTTGCCCTCTTATCTGTGTCTGGGAGCGTCTGCCTGTTCTTTTTGGTCTTTGACATGGTGAGTGATATATAGATTTAAGATATACAGAACTCTGATTCAACTTTGGTATAAAGATTAAAGATTTCCAGAACTCTGGTATAACTCAGTGAGACACCCTGATCACTGGCAGCCAGTGACAAGACACAGATTACAATTCCCAGAAACCTCCTATAAATCAGTGAGACCCCCTGATGGGTGGCAGTGACAGGACACAAATTACAATTCCCAGAAACCACCTATAAATCAGTGAGACCCCCTGATGGGTGCCAGTGACAAGACACAGATTACAATTCCCAGGAACCTCCTATAAATCAGTGAGACCCCCTGATGGGTGGTAGTGAGAACACACAGACTACAACAATTCCAAGATATTTTGTAGAAATGAGACCCCCCAAAATGGTTGGTGGCAGTGAGAACACAAAGATTACAACAATTTCCAGATATTGTGTAGAAATGAGGCCCCCAAAATAGTTGGTGGCAGTGAGAACACAAAGATTACAACAATTCCCAGATATTTTATAGAAATGACTGACCCCCAAAATTGCTGGTGGCAGTGAGAACACAAAGATTACAACAATTCCCAGATATTTTGTAGAAATGAGACCCCCCCCAATAGCTGGTGGCAGATTGGCAGTGAGAACACACACTAACACAACAATCTCCTCTCAAAAAAACGTGCTGAAGGCTGTGTGAAGCCTTATATAGTGTGCTGCGGGACTTAGCAAAATTTGCCCAATCAGGACTCTGAGCCGTGATTGGCATAGTCTTGCACCTGTCTTGCACCTGACCTGTGATCAGGTGCAAGGCTGTAGCCAATTACAAACCTCAGGCCAGCGGAAAAGTGCATTGTGGTCCATTGTGGGCGAACATGCGGCGAACACGCGGAAATGTTCGTATTTCACGTACATGCGAACAGGCAGTGTTCAAATCGAACTCCGAACTGATCGAACCGAACAGTTTATCCCTAATGCTCCATTCCCACATGAAGGTTTGAAACTCATCACTTGTATTTTGTCGAACATTTTCTGAGACAAGCTCCTCACACATACCATGCCTGACGAGTATTGAATTGAAAACCAATATGACCGTGGATGATTTGCAAGTCCTTTAGCTGCACCGTTTCAAAGTATTGATTATAATAGTCCATAATGATCAGGTAGCTTTTCTCTTCATTATGAAAAATGTCTGTGGTTAGTCTTTGCCATGCATGAGAAGGGATATTCCAAGGGATGAGACTTTTTTTGTATTCTACCTTTGAAATTTGCTGCAGGTATCACAAACTTTCACAAATGTCTTAATATCAGAGTCCATGTTAGGTCAATACACCAATTCTCGCGCTCTACTTTTGCAGAGTGAAATGCATAAACGTCCTTGGTGAATTTGTTCCAAGACCAGCTTCTGTTGACTTTTGGGTATTAGTATTCATTCAGCCTTAAAAATAATGCCCTCGTTATTAAAAATCTCTGGTCTCACAGGCCAAAATTCCTGCAACTCTGGCAGTTTCTTGCTTTTCTCTGGCTAATCATTGCACATGACTCTATTAAATTTTTCTTTTGCTTGTCCTGCATAGTTTCCGGTCTTTATTTTTTCCAGTCTGACATCTGATCTTTTGCTTGGTGCTTGTATAACAGGTCCTTGTATGCGAAATTTGCATACCGCGGAAGGCATCCAAGTCCACTGAATACATCACTGAAATAATTTTTAATGCTATTACTCGTATATGTGTTGCGACCACTATTCGCAATCATTATGAGTTTGATATGACCAATCTCCTCCCTGTCCGCAGACCAAGCACTGCAGGGGCATGTGTTTCAATTACAAATAACTGCAAGTTAGTGTCAGAACCTTTATATGCACACTTTGCATGAAACCATTTAATAACATCCAGGACCTCTCCTCCGTATCCCATCAACTTCGTTATCGTTTGTGTTTTCATCTGGAATTCTTTATGTAGAAGTTTAAAATATATATGACCAGGCATACAATTTACTTGTGCTCCTGTATCAATTAGACTTGATTTTAGAAATCTGTAGTTCTAACGTGACCATGGCCTCATCTGCAGAGTTTTGTGTGTCATGTGTGGGAGCTGCCTCTCATCTTAATTGTTAACCATATCAACTACAGTATATCTGTTCTTGGCTATGGCTTAACAGAACATGTTTCTCCATTACACATCCTTGCAAAGTGCCATTTTTTTTCCTACATTTATTGCTGATTTGGCTTTTTTCTCTGATATATCCACAGGTTGTTCCTGTGTCTCTAACACTATTGTCTCTTATTTTCCTACTCCAGATCTCCCTTTGTTCTGTTTTGTGACTGAAATAGTTTTTCAATTGCACTAACTTGATGTTGTGTCCCTCCTAGTCAGTGGTGTATTTAGGTTTTGTGCTGCCCTAGGCCTGACTAAACTCGTGCACCCCCTAATTTAAATTTGAGGCACCCCCTCCTGTCAAGGGCACACCTCTTCCTGGTTAATCCCCACCCTTCCTCTTTAAGCTCCACCTTTTCCTCTTAGAGCTCCGCCTTTTCCTCTCTTTATATTAAAAGTGGATACCGAGTGCCTACTTGTATATTTTGTATACCATTTCAAATGTATCTATTGAGATAAATAAAATTATGAAATGTTTAAATTCAAGCATTTTTACAAAGAACAGCCATGCATGTCAAGTATACTGGAACACAGCCGCTCTAATTGGTTGAACAATAAAATCCACAGAAACGTGCACTGCATATGAACGTATCACAGAGCTGCACAGCAATAAAACTCACAGTAATGTGCAGTGTGTATGAGTGTATCCCAGAGCTCCAGGGCAATAAAACTCACAGTATTATGCAGTGTGTATCACAGAATCCACAGCAATAAAACTCCCAGCAATGCAATGTTTGGTGTGTGTCAGCATATCAGAATCCACAGCAATAAAAATTCCAGCAATGCAATGTGCAGTGTGTATGAGTGTATCAGAATCCACAGCAATAAAATTCCCAGTAATGCAATGTGCGGGTCAGCGTATCAGAATCCACAGCAATAAAACTCCCAGCAATGCAATGTGCGGTGTGTGTCAGCGTATCAGAATCCACAGCAATAAAACTCCCAGCAATGCAATGTGTGGTGTGTATGAGTGCATCAGAATCCACTGCAATAAAACTCCCAGCAAACCGAGTGTATATGAGCACACAGCAATTATTTATTCTACATTTACCAGCCTCTGTCCGTGTAGGGCTGTGTGCAGAGTCAGCAGGGACTGTGTACAGACTCAGCAGGAGGTCCCTCCAGGCCACGTTAGGATCACGGCTGTGCCTGTGCGTGGAGCCATCTTGTCAGCAGTGGGGTGCCACTGCCAGAGGGTGCACCGTTGCTTTGATTCCCTTCCCGGTGGGTGTTCAGTCCAGAATAGAGTGACAGTCCATGTTAACGAAAGGGCGGGCAGCTGCGTGCATGCGTGTCACGTGGTTCAGCCAGTCAGGTGGTACTGAGACTCAGTACCACCTGACTGGCCAGACCGAGTGTGACCTGCACGCAAGCAGCCTCACCAGGAGCCAGGCAGCTCAATAACAAATTTCTATCACTGCAGTGCTGGTTAAGGAAAGGTCCACTTTAAACAGCAGTAAGCAGACAGGGCTTCATATTCTGCTGATACCACCCCCCCCCTTTACCTGCCGTTTACTGTCATCTTCTCTCTCTGGACACAAATCACATCCCCCTCCCCTCTCCTAGAGCTGCTGTGGGGCAGGGGAGGAGCTATGGAGGGAGGAGAGGGGGATTTTTATTCTATTCAATTTTATTCCATATGCAAACGCCATGCTCCGCTGCTCGTTCTTTGAGAACACAGCTCAAAGCTGACACACAGTGACAGTGGCACCTCCTAGTACCCCCTAATGACACCCCAATAATCACTGGTACCTGGGGTGGCCCGCCCTCCGCCACTCCTCTAAGTACACCACTGCTCTGGTGATATGCTCACACACAAGTTTGGCGAACTGCCAGCAAGTACGGTGCTGTTTGAAGGCAGTGCAAATCCCCATAGAGAAGTAATGGTTAATCTATTCAGAGAACACCAAACAGCAGAGAAATGTCAGTGAAATGCCCTGATGTTCGGTGGTTTCAATCAGCAGGTTTATTCAGGCGAACCCCATAGGTTTCAATGTTAAAAATATTCCCGTTTTTTTATGCAATATCTAATAAACCATTTATTATTTTAATCTTCAGTAAAAAGCCTTTACTTATTTATAGATTATTTTTTTTGTACCTTTTAGTGATTTTTCAGAATTTTTTTGGCTAAATTCCCCCCCTTTTTTTAATAGCGGTTCTTCTTTTTCTGTAACAGAACTTTTTTTTATCAATCATAGGATCTTATATGTAAATTCCAGACATTTTCGTTCAGTAGTTCTTTTGAAAACAGCAGGCCATGGGTTTGCGGTGGCAGCATACAGCGGCCGACTCCATGCACTTTAGGGACCCTGCGGTGAATGGTGAATTCACTGCAGGGTGGGGAAATTTTATTCCCCGAAGTGCAGGGAACTACAGAACACCAAAATGTTGGCGTCATTTCGGTGCTCTGTGAGTAACCCAATTAGTGGTGAGGTTTTTTTGTTGCCCCCTGGAAAGTGAAAGCCTAGGCGTTGCCTACCCAGGACATACTTGAAAATTAGACACAGGAAAGGTGGGATCTTCGAGTGAGGCTCGAAAGATCCCACCTTTCCTGTGTCTATTGTCTATGGGACCTGCGGCGTCCCTTCGGTGGTGACCTCGTGAGGTTTGAAGTCTGGGCTCCCTCCTGGTGGAGATTGCGGCATTTGCCTTTTTTCCTATACTTGAAAATTAGTGACATCTCAATGTTTCCTTCCTGGTAAAATAGTTTTCAAAAGTAAAAAAAAAAAAAAAAAAAAAATTTTCAGGGGTGGGGCCATCCAGCGGGCCGCGCCGCCCCCTGGAAAGTGCCGCCCTAGGCCTGGGCCTTGTTGGCCTAGGCCAAAATACACCAGTGCTCCTAGTACCTGCAAATCTTTTCTTGACATTTCATATGCTCTTGCAATTCTGTCAGCTTTCTCAAGTGTTAGATCCTCCTCCTGCATTCAACTTTTCCTGCACCTCCTTGTACTGGCTGTCCAATAATATCTTGTCTTTTACCATATCACCTGAGTCAGGAAAAACACAGTCTATATCAAGTAATTGTAATGGAGTGACCCATTCAGAAACAGATTCCCCACCCCTATGGTTCTTCTCATAGAACAGATTTATTTCCACAGTGGTGTTTTTCTGTGGATTGCATTAGGCATCAAACTTTTCAATTAGTTGTTGTGTTGTTTCCTTGTCCTCTGCTGATATGCTTAAACTTGCACACCATGATCTGCATACAACATGACCTGTTAGGCCCACGCTGATGCTCAGGGTTATTCAGAGAGCGTGAAAAGCAGGAGAATGACTGGAGAATGAAAAATTCTAGGTCAAAATATCCGATTTGGAAAGTGAGATGAAAGGGAGAATTTTTCTGGTTTGGCTATTTTGACCTAGAATTTTTCATTCTCCAGTCATTCTCCTGCTTTTCACGCTCTCTGAATAACCCTGGCTGTCTTTTGTTGTTCGTTGCACTGTCCTGCATTAGGTTCTGCATAAACCAGCTGTAACTGCTCCTTCCATTTTGCCCAGTTCTCTAATATATTGTCAGACTCTAAGGGCTATATATTACAAAGTTGGTGCTAACTTAACCAGAGCTGTTGTTAACTTAACAGCTCCATAGGCTATAATGGCTCTGGTAAGTTTATAACAGCTCTGGTTAAGTTAGCACCAGCATTGTAATATAGCCCTAAATCCAGGGGAAGAATGTTTTGTGCTGTTGCTGCCTGCCATGATTTTGTGTACCCCATTCCAGGGGCCCTTTTCCCTAGTGTGCTCTAAACTGCATAGCCCAAAACTTAATGCTCAGCACTAAATGTTAGCAACTGCTGACTAGTACTACCAAGAGGACTACCAAGCAGATTACAAAGCTCACACAAGTTCAGGCACATGATCAGTTAGTGCATGTGCAGCGCTAACATTACATAGCCAAACTCTACCGTTATCTCAGGCTAGAGCTACTGAGTTTGCGAGTGCAGAATCGGATTGTTGCGTGTGCAATGCCCTGACTGTGATCACGCTTTACAAGTCAGACACAGGGCCCTGGGTGTTTGGAGGTGTAATAGTAAGTATAAGGGTGTGGAGTGGAGTGCAATTGCGAGTGTAGGAAGGAAGATGCTCTTGCATCTGGTTCATTTTCAGTCTTTGCTTGCTGCTGACTTCATGTTCCTGAGAGCTCCCTGTTGTTCTGTCTGCTCAAGTCTATGTTTTATTGTTTACCTTATTTCTTTGATCTGTCCGTTGTTTCTTTAGTTAGCCTAGGTTCCAGTTCATGTCCAGTGTTTTACATGTAATCAGTTCAAGTGTTTCTCCTTTGTCTGTTTCATGTTCTGACTGATTATATGGTTTTGACCCTCTGGCCTGGCTAACGGATTTTCTGCTTGTGTATCTCCACATTCGGTCCAAGGTAAACATTCTTGTTTTGACTTCTAGCTTTCTCACTGACTACTCGATTGGATATCCTTGTCTGTACCGTGTATGTTTATATGGTTTGTCTTGAGGTCTGCCCTCCTGTCTAGTGAATCCATCTACCGTCCCTAGGTCTCTTGTATACGTACATTCTGTCTGGTTTATTTCCTAGTCACAGGGCATCTAGTTCAGTCATGTGTTCCTGCTGACCACGGGTTTTGTGATTAAAGTCCTTCCCTGCAAGTTGCGGAGAATAACTCCTTTTGGTATTCTGTGCTCTCCCTAGGACTCTGCACGGCTACTAGGTAACCCTTTTCCATTAGAGCAGATCCGGCCACTCTAAGATCCGGTCTATCAGCATAGGGCTTCTTTCGGTATAGCCATGCAGGGTCCCCAGTGTCTCCTTTGGTTATTTCACGTTTCTATGGTTATTGTGTCCTGCGTCTCTGCATGTAGGGGCTTTTATACGTACCAGGGCCTTAGTCGGTGCATGCCGGGTACCGCCATTGTGACTGAATGTGACAGGAGGAAGTGAGGAGAGGTAGCAAGGTGTGTGGGAGAGGAGGGGTGGGGAGAGCAAGTGTGGTGGGGAGAGCAGATGTAGGGGTGAGGGGGAGAGGAGCAGTGGGGATTGGAGATGTGCTGCGAGGGAAGAGAGGAGATGTGCTGAGGGGAAGAGGTGTGCTCAGGGGAGACCTGCTGAGTGGGAGAGGAGGGGTTACAGGATTCCGCGGTGGAGTCCTGAGAGGGACAGTAGTAGAGACAGGGAGAGGAGTGAGGGGAGAGGAGGCATGAAAGCGAGGAGAGTGAGGGAGTCAGGCCAGGCCCATCCAGGCAAGGGTCAGCCTCTGGGCGAGGGTCACAGCAGGAAGTTAGTGCGACATCACACTCCGGGATGCAGGAGTCCCAGGGCACCTCAAGTGGATGGATCCAGAAAGGGAGGTACACCCTGGAGGAGAAAGAGGCACTGATTGAGGCATATATGCAGAGGATGCAGTGAATAGAGCGCTTCCTTCAATAGAAAAAGGGGGGTTTCTTTCAAGCGGGGCAGAGTTCTTTCTCTTTAAGTCCCTTAAAAATAATTCTTACCTCGAAGAAAGCACAGGACATGGTGTAAGCTCATTAACCCAATGAGGCTCAAAAAACGTGTAAAAATGATCACTCATGTTTTTTGGTGTCACCTCTCGGACACCAGATGTATAGGCAGCCGGTAATAGAGAGGTACCGGATTCCTCTTCGAATGACTGTCGGTGTAAATCCTTTGTATCAAGCACCAGCAGGACCATCAATCGATAGGTTTAAAAAGATTTATTCCAATAAAATAGAACATAACAAACACTGAAATGCGCATAGTACAGGAGGGGTGGGGTCGCGCCTATTCCCCGTTGGGGTGGACGCAACCACCAAATGTATCCAGCCCAGTATCATGTATACAACATAACAAGGAGAAAAATGCCATCTGCGCTAATTACCGTGTGAAACAAAACACAGAGGCTTTGGTTTCGTGAAACAAAACACAGAGGCTTTGGTTTCTATTAATGACCATTAAGAGTGTAAGCTCACCGCCAATGTCAAGGCACCTCTAATGAGGGTGAGTCCTATCCAAAAATGAAGTCACAGGCTGCTGTGTTGCTCACACTGCTTTTCAGTCATGAGGCAGACTGGTGGGTCATATTTATGCCGTCCCAGAAAAAAATCCACCTTGGGATAAAAAAACAAAGACAAGGAGCGGAACATGCTGCAAAGATGACCTGGCTGGAGGTACAATAAAACATACATAGTACAGGAGGGGTTGGATCGTGCCTGTTCCCCGATGGGCGACCGCAACCACCAAATGTATCCAGCCCAGTAACATGTATACAACATAAGGAGAAAAATGCCATCTGCACTTATTCCCATTATACTGTGCGAAACAAAACACAGTTAATGGCCATTAATAGAAACCAAAGCCTCCAACTGTGTTTTGTTTCAAACGGTATAATGGGAATAAGTGCAGATGGCATTTTTCTCCGTGTTATGTTTTATACATGTTACTGGGCTGGATACATTTGGTGGTTGCGGCCGCCCCATCGGGGAATAGGCGTGACCCCACCCCTCCTGTACTATGTGCGTTTCAGTGTCTGTTATATTATATTTTATTGGAATAAATCTTTTTAAACCTATCGATTGTATCAAGCACCAGCAGAACCATCAAAGGATTTACACCGACAGTCATTCGAAGGGGAATCCGGTACCTCTCTATTACCGACTGCCTCCACATCTGGTGTCCGAGAGGTGACACCAAAAAACGTGAGTGTTCATTTTTTCACGTTTTTGAGCCTCATTGGGTTAATGAGCTTACACCATGTCCTTTGCTTTCTTCGAGGTAAGAATTTTTTTTAAGGGATTTAAAGAGAAAGAACTCTGCCCTGCTTGAAAGAAACCCCCTTTTTTCAATTGAAGGAAGCGCTCTTCACGCATCCTCTGCATATATGCCTCAATCAGTGCCTCTTTCTCCTCCAGGTTGTACCTCCCTTTCTGAATCCATCCACTTGAGGTGCCCTGGGACTTCTGCATCCCAGAGTGTGATGTCGCACTAACTTTCTGCTGTGACCCTCGCCCAGATACTGACCCTTGCCTGGATGGGCCTGGCCTGGCTCCCTCACTCTCCTCGCTTTCATGCCTCCTCTCCCCTCACTCCTCTCCCTGTCTCTACTACTGTCCCTCTCAGGACTCCACCGCGGAAAACCCCTTTTTTTCAATTGAAGGAAGCGCTCTATTCACCGCATTTTCTACAACATTGTTACCTTGGTGGCCTGAGGTGTACCACCGTGCGGATAGAATTTGCTGCTCATTCAAACGAACGGTTTAATTTATTGCATTTTTTTTGCATTGACTTTGTTGCACTGTTCGCTTTATCCACTAGGTGGCACGGATACATATACTTTTGTACTATATATGCAGAGGACACACCTGCTGGATGACATGTCCCTTTCTGGGCACCTTGCTAATTGCTGTGCTAATGCATCATTGGGCACGTAGTCCAAAAACATTTGAAGGCACCAGCTTGCACAGAAATAATCTAAGGGGTTATTCAGAAAGCACCGAAATTTCAGTGATGCCAGGAGCTAGTGCAGCTTCCTTATCGAGGTCCACGGCCACCTAACGTCTCTAATTAGGGAGCCACTGGCACGGTGTCTGTCACTGCTTGCTCCGTACCCTGACTTCGTGACAGCTGGTTTTCTAGGACTTTGTAGTTACAGGCCGTACTGCCTGCATCTAGAACCAGACCTTTGACAAGACTATCGAGAAACATGTGTCCTGTGAAACACAAAACAGGTGTAACATTTCGACCAATGTATGGGTAATTAGGGAAATGACATTAAATAAAAAGATGGAAACTGCCAGAAATCCAAGTCTTTTAAAAGAAAATTGTCACATAGGATGTCACAGATCTTCTACATTTAGGAGTCAAAACAATATGTATGGCTGAATGAACATAAAGTGGGAAAAATGTGACATTAAAGCATGGATACGTGGGTCAAATATGAAACAAAAAGCAAAAAAGATGTTAATTCAGCAGGGCAAAGTGTGAGCAAGAGGGAGAGAATGAGAGGGCAACAGGTGAGCGAGGGAGGAAAGAATGAGGGGGACAAAGTGAGCAAGTGGGAGAGAATGAGGGGGCAAAGTGGGAGCAAGAGAGAGAATGAGGCTGTCAACATGCGTGGGAGAGAATGGGGTGCAACGTGTGAGAGATGGGGAGAGAATGAGGAGACAAAATAGGGAGAGGATTAGGAAGACAAGTGTGAGCAAGGGGGAGAGAATGAATGGGGCAACGTGTGAGGGAGAGAATGAGAGGAAAAAGTGAGACAGATGGTGTGACAGACTGCCTGGCACCCTGACTATTTGCCTCCTTCAGACTATAGCTTTCTCCAGGCAGAACCAGTAACATTTAGGGAAGGAAGGCAAACTCCCAAAATAATAAAGATTTACCCCAAATCACTAGGCAAGACCAGTGTTCAGAGTAACAGCAGAAGAACCACTTCTTTACTCAAACAGACATACAGATATGTACAGTTAAGGGACGGGGGTTCATGAATAAAAAACAGATAAGATCAACAGATCCACTAACAGGACAAGGGAAAGGACAGTCAAACCGGTTAAACAATGAAAGTCTCACAGTCACTAGGCAACTCTTATCTTAATCTGGCTGCCAGAGAAATCTCCCCCCCTCCTCAGTCTACATGCTGGAAAACATGTCCACAACAAGTCGGGTGTGCTCAACAGGATGCCCAGACACAATTCAACATGAATTCTGGATTCCTTGGGCAATACATTTGGCAAACCCCATGTAGCACCTTGACCCGTAGGAAGGAGGCTAGCCCCAGGCTCCTCCAACTGCCCCAGTGACAGTTGAGTCTGTCACAGATGGGAAAAAGTATGAGCAATGGGGGTAATGTTTCCCAGGTTCAAAGAATGAAGGTAGAAAAGTGTGTGGCTTTCACCCCATCATTCTCACTGCATTGTGACTTCTGCACCCATCATGGTCTGTGCCTGTGACTGTGACTTTCACTCCCTTCATAGTCTGTGCCAGTGCCTGCTACTACCGCAATACTCAGTAGATTGTGACTGCAACACTCATCATGCTCAGTTAAGAGCCAATCCCATCATGCTCGGCACCTATAACTACAACTATGTTCCAGCTTTGCACCCTGTGACTGCAACTCCCGTCATACTTGCCGCCTCACTAACATCTAAAATGCCATAAAACTAGGTGGAAAATATTAAATCAATACACTGTATGGCATGCCCATTAACCTCTAAAATGCCATAAAACTGGGGGGGGGGCTTAAATGTAATACAATGTGGCATATAGCTCATGCCCTTTCCAATGACACCTTTTATTCACCATGTGTGGGGCAGAGATACAGCGGTCCAAATGAACCCTGTGCCTACTGCAATGGGATTTCCTCTCCTGGCTGCAGGGAGAAAGAGAGCACAGTGCCTCCCTCCATGTCACTGGAGCTGGCAGGGGGAGCTGTTGGTGGGGCCAGGGGGTTGTTGGGAGAACTATTGGGGGAGCAGAGAGCATCCATTTCCCTCTCCCTTCCTGCGCGATGCTACTAGTGGGGAGAATCAGAAAGAGCTGCTGGGTGTGACCCGCAGATGGTGGGGGAAGCTGGGCATGCCATCAGAGTATGCTGCCAACTGATGGTGCGGGGAGACAAGCTGGGCAGGCCATCAGATTTTGCCGCCACCAATGAGTGGAGAGCATGCAGCCGAGCCCCCCCAGGTTCTCGGCCGATCACAAGACGCAGGACATGATGATGCAAACCTCTGTATCTGAAGAGCATTACTATCTGCCAGAACACCGGTCCGGTATATATGTTACGGGTAAAGCTCGAAGTGCGGTTAATCCTAGGGTTACCTGGGTAATCCTGACATTACCCAAAACCGCTGGTTAAATCTGCAAAAAAAAATAGAAATTTCGGACTTTACCCGGGTAATCTTAGGAGTAACCAACTGCCCTTGGGGAACAGCCTAAAAGAGCTGAAAAATTCGCACTTTACCCGGAATAATGTGCAAGTGTGCAGCTTCACTCGGGTAATCTGAGGACTATCCACAGCTTCACCTGGGTAATTTTAGGACTATCCACAGCTTCACCTGGGAAATCTGAGGACTATACAGAGCTTCGCTTGGGTAATCTGCAGACCATCCAACCCCGCTTTGGTAAAAGTGAATTTTGCTATTATCAAGGGATATTATCAACGAAAATGGCAAAAGACAAACATTAAAATGTATTGCAGATATAATGAATATACAGAGTGACAGGATATGTTTCTTATATGAATGTTAAAGAGTAGGGATGAGCAGAACACTCCCCGAGTTCGGTTCGAAGCCGAACCCGAACTTTCCAAATGTTCTGGTCCGAACCCGAACTCGGACCCCATACAAGTCAATGGGGCTGAAAATTCGGTGTTTAGAGTGCCCTCCAAGAGGGCATATATGCTAGATATTTGCCATAAAAGTGTATGGGGGTCTGGGTAGTGCCCTGGGGGACAGGAAACAAGGACAAAAAGTTTTAAAAAAAAGTTTTTAAAGGGACAGAGTTTTCCATGAAATAAGGGTTAAAAATAAAAACGAAAAATTCTTTCAAATATCGTGCCTAGGAGGTCCCCATAACCTGCCCGTGAAGTGGCGGATTTCTAGGATGTATAGAAATATGTAAAAACTAAAAAATGACATTTCAAATGACGGTAAATGCATTTCCTTTAATCTATCCATAAACAACTGCTTGGGGCGGCAGTCTGTATGAAAAGAGGAGACATTTTCGGACACACAGAAAAAGTTTACAGATTTTTTGGCGGTGAAAAGCAGGAGAATGACTGGAGAATGGAAAATTCTAGGTCAAAATAGCCAAACCAGAAAAATTCTCCCATTTAGGCTAGGGTCAGACTAGAAAAAAAGCACAACGAAAGGGGCACCAGGTACTCAACAAAAGGGCATAACCCAAACAACATGAAAAACAAATCAATTTGCACAAGGTGCAACTAGAGTACCAAGAGTAGGTTAATTTTAATAATACACATAACAAACAATGAATGAAAAATTGCAAGGTTGGTAGTAGAGGGTGTGGGGGGTGGGACAAGGACCACCAATCAATAAGCAAAATTGCACAATGAAAGGGTAAAAGGATCTATACCTCGGCGGTTCAAGCCACCTACATAACCAGTAATATAAGAAGGAGTACCAGACAGCATATAGCAAACCCAAACAACTACCCTCACCAACCAAAAACAGTTAAAAACAACAACAAGGAGGCATAGCTTGACGCGTTTCGCCCGCCTGGGCTTAGTCTGAAGCTAGTATGCCCTAAATATTCACCCCAATATATATAGGTACCTAAATTAAACAAATACCAGACAGCTGGACAGAAAATCAGTATGGGGAAAATCACTTCCGGGTACGCCGGCGATCACATGACAATTGAGACCAATGAATTAACAGGAACATCATGGGTGCAAAAATGGGCCAATCAAGAATCAGTGGAGGTCACATGGGATCAATGGCCAATAAACGGCTCCCAGTGTCCAGGAGTTAGCAGAGTGAATTCTGCAGTGTACTTCCTGGTATGTCAGCGATCACATGGCAATTAAAACCAATAGGGTAACAGGAACATCATGGGTGCAGAATGGGCCAATCAAGGAACAGTGGAGGTCACATGCGATCAATGGCCAATCACCGGCCATCACATGACAAATCAGACCAATGAATGAACAGGAACATCATGAGTGCAAAAAGGGCCAATCAAGAAGTAGTGGAGGTCACATGGGATCAATGGCCAATAAACGGCTCCCAGTGTTCAGGAATGAACAGAGTGAATTCTGCAGTGTACTTCCTGGTATGTCAGCGATCACATGGCAGTTAAAACCAATAGGATAACAGGAACATCATGAGTGCAGAATGGGCAAGAATGATAAAAAGCCACTACAGTCTGCAAAAATAACCTATAATGTTGCCATAAGGCTATAAGCGTGACATACAGATCGTCCTAATGCCGATATAATAATGCACAAGGGCACCAAAGAAAATAACAATGGTGACATCAAACCACTTGAGAAGGTCTAACCTAATGCTGATGTGCAGATGAATAAAGGGGTGAAAAGTAAAAACTAACATAATAATGGAATGAATGACTATTAACCAAGGTCTACACATATGTATGTCAAAAAATCATGTATATATTAAACATGTACACACACATATATATATATACATATACACATATACATGCTCGTATGTGCACATAAATGAATGAATGCATATACAACACAATAAAAAGGGGAGCAAAAATGATGATAATAATATTATAAAGAACCTTAATAAGGGGCATGTAGGGAAACATCATGTGACCAAGCGGACAGTTGGAAGAGAACCACAATACAAAGCCAAGTGACTAAATAAAAGGGGTAAACGTAAACCCTTCATTAAGTCCAAAGGGTGACCGAGTATTGAGTTGGTAAATCCAAAAGGCTTCACGTTGAAGTAATTTGATGTCAAGATTGCCCTTCCTAGGGCCCAACTTGATCTGCTCAATGCCCAAAAATGTCATGTCATTGAGTGTACACATATCGCAACTCTGAAAATGTCTTGCAACGGGGGTATCCTTAAGTGATTTGATAGATCTGACATGTTCCAAAATACGTACTTTTAATGGTCGGATGGTTTTGCCAATATATTTTTTACCACAATAACAAATGAGTTGGTACACAACGCCAGTGGAATTGCAATTCAAAAATTGGCGGACAGAAAAAGTTTTGGAATTGTCAAAATTAGAGAAGTGCTTGGGATCACGGGATACATAAGCACAAGCGGTGCACCTGCCGCATTTGTACATGCCCTTGAGTCGATTGATTAACCAAGAGGTGTTGAGGGACCGGGGAGTTTGAAAATGACTATGTACTAGTTTATCATGAAGGTTAGTACATCTCCTGGCTGTCATAGAAGGATGTGGAGTAAGAGCCCCCTTCAAATAAGGGTCCTGAGTTAACAATGGCCAATACCGCTCACATATATGTCTAATAGCGCGCAGTCAAAATTGGCAATCAATCTGATAGACTCAGATTTTGTGGCAGTGGGAGCATCTTGCAAGAGGCTGTGTCGTTCGGTGATCAATGCCCGTTTATAAGCGGACTTTAAAACCCGGTTAGGGTAACCCTTCTCTTTGAAGGCCAACCGAAGAGCCTGAGATTTATGCTTAAATTCTGAAATAGAACTACAGGTACGACGTAACCTCAGGTACTGACCTACTGGAATACCCTTGCGCAATGAATGAGGATGATGACTAGACCATAATAGTAAATTGTTGGCAGCCGATGGTTTACGAAACAAGGTTGTATTCAAGGAACCAGCAGCATCCTTATGTATGGAAATGTCCAAGAAATTCAGGACATCATTTTGGATCTCATATGTGAACCTCAAGATAAAGTCATTGATGTTAAGATAATCAACAAATCGCCGAAACTCAAATTCAGTGGATGTCCAGATGATAATAATATCGTCGATATATCGCCACCAGCTAAAAATATGAGGCCTGAATTGAGCCATAGGGGGTCCATTAATGACGGATTCCTCCCAAAAACCAAGAAATAGATTGGCATACGATGGAGCACAGGGAGACCCCATTGCCGCACCGACCCTCTGGAGATAAAATTTGCCATCAAACACAAAGTAGTTGTGGCGAAGTACAAATTCAAGGAGGCAGATCATGAATTTAGTATGAATGTGGTGTGACTCGCCTCTGCGTGTTAAAAAGGTCTCCACACATCTCAGGCCTAATTCATGCGGGATACAACTATACAAACCCTCAACATCCAAGCTGCATAACAACGCATGAGGAGGTACAGTAGAATCTTCCAATTCCCTTAGTGTCTGTTTAGAGTCACGGATGTACGAGGGTAATTTGTGTACAAACCCACAAAGAACCCGGTCGATGTAAATACTAGGATTTTGTGACAAAGACTGAGTACCAGACACAATGGGTCTACCTGGTGGTAACCTGCTGTTTTTATGAATTTTGGGAAGACCATAAAATGTAGCGATCAATGGACGGCAAGGGCGCATAAAATTAAACTCATCCCGAGTAATAGAGCCCTCATGTAACCCCTCATTAAGAATAGATAACAGGAGGGTCGAAAAGGGGTCAGTAGGGTCCCTTGGTAAGATTTTATAGGTAATGTCATCATTGAGTAAAGTTAGTACCATATCACGATACTGATCAACCTTCATAAGGACGACATTCCCCCCCTTATCAGACATCTTAATGACAATTTGGTCCATTTTTTGTAGTTCACCCCAAGCAATCCGTTCGCGAGGACTCAAATTGTCTGTTTGTGCTAGTCTAAGTTCGTGACTATTGAGTGAAGCAATTTCACTGCAAACGACTTTACAAAAATTATCCAAATTGGAATACTCGGAAAAATGAGGGGTAAATCTACTTCGAGGTTTAAGGTCAGTGTAAGATGCCCCATCAGAAGGTGTATTATCATCCAAAAGCGAAATCAAAGATGAAAGGCATTCTAAATCATTGATAGAAAGGCCATAATTAGTCGCAGCCCGTTCCAAGCGTATACGATGATGTTTATGTAACGCTAATTTCCTGATAAAAAGATGAATATCTTTAATCCAATTAAAGGAGTCAAAACCAGGTGTAGGAACAAAAGATAACCCTTTCTTTAAGACAGCAGTTTGATCGGCAGACAATAGAACATCAGTTAGATTGATAACCCGAAGGGAGTCAATTATGGATGATACCCCCCTCGACGCGTCTGTCGTCCCCGTGTTTTGACTGCACCCCTCCTTCTTCCCCAAGGCGGGGGGAGGTGGAATGCTGGTTCTAAAAAAGAAACAGATTTTTTCAGAATACCTCTAGGTTCCGCTGAATCAGAAAATCCAGGCTCATCACCATTGGAACCCAATTCATTATCTGAGGACTCATATTCTGAGGTGGAGGCCCCATCCCCTCATTAGGAACACCAGTAAAACTACGAGTACGATTTTTCATGAACCTGTACACATTGCCAGTATCGTAATCTCTCTGATCACGGGAAAATTTACGTAGTTTGCGTTCTTTAATTTCGCCATCATACTTATCAAGGATAACCTTTAATTTGTTTTCAAGGTCATCAGATGCGGAATGGGTTTTAAATTCAAGAACCTTAACACGTTCACCCTCCAAGGTCTCATTTACCTTGGTGAGATTATCTGTCTCAAAATTAACCAGAATATTCATATAACGTTTGGAACATTCATTACTCGCCTGAAGCCATTGTTCCATATACACTGTGTCATGTAAGTGTGACGCAGGTGGAGTGTGAATGCGTAATCCCCATGGTATCATGTCCCTTGAGAGATAATTGTTTAAAGATAAAATCTCCCACTTTGCACGTATTTTTCTTTTAAGGGTTTTTTGGACAGAAAAAAAGGGTTGATGAATGTTGGGCACATTATCACCAGTAACCGACTTGTTAGACATTTCCATATTAAAGACATCACTACCTGCTTGACCCCAATGGTCCAAATTATTAAAGGAAGATAGAAGCCCAGACATAATAATAGTGTAGACCGGTGCCTAAACGGTATTGAAACCAGAAAAATACACTGAAAAAAAGCACAACGAAAGGGGCACCAGGTACTCAACAAAAGGGCATAACCCAAACAACATGAAAAACAAATCAATTTGCACAAGGTGCAACTAGAGTACCAAGAGTAGGTTAATTTTAATAATACACATAACAAACAATGAATGAAAAATTGCAAGGTTGGTAGTAGAGGGTGTGGGGGGTGGGACAAGGACCACCAATCAATAAGCAAAATTGCACAATGAAAGGGTAAAAGGATCTATACCTCGGCGGTTCAAGCCACCTACATAACCAGTAATATAAGAAGGAGTACCAGACAGCATATAGCAAACCCAAACAACTACCCTCACCAACCAAAAACAGTTAAAAACAACAACAAGGAGGCATGGCTTGACGCGTTTCGCCCGCCTGGGCTTAGTCTGAAGCTAGTATGCCTTAAATATTCACACCAATATATATAGGTACCTAAATTAAACAAATACCAGACAGCTGGTCAGACTAGCGAATTTTTAACATGCGTTTAGGCGCACTTAATCACAGCCGCACTAGCAGCAAATGACAGGCAATGACAGCCAATATACGAAGTACGGTCGCACGAAAGTCCGGCTGCGCAACGCAAGTGGAAAATGAACGCATTTTTTCGAGAACGCAGAACCGCTAGCACGGACGTACAGAGTGCGCTGCGTCCACTAGCGGCGTGTGTGCGTGATTTGGAGACGTCAGACCCTGCTCATGTCCGGCCAACATAACGTCCCATCACCCAAAGTATCCTGGTTTGGATCCGTAAAAAATCACGCACAAAAATGCGCATCGTATGACTGTTTTCGCGCATTCCGTGAAAAAATAAGGCAATGCGTTCGGACGCACTTTTTGACGGTCGCTGTGAAAAATGCGTTAGTCTGACCCTAGCCTTATCTCACTTTCCAAATTGGCTATTTGGTCCAGATTGTTCTCTTTTCCTGCCATTCTCCTGGTTTTCACCTTTCTCTGAACAACCCTGAGAGAGAGGTGAAAGCCAGGAGAACTGGCAGGAGAAGAGAACAATCTAGACCAAATAGCCAATTTGGAAAGTGAGTTAAATGGGAGAATTTTTCTGGTTTGGCTATTTTGACCTAGAATTTTCACTTCTCCAGTTATTCTCCTACTTTTCACCGCTCTCTGAATAACCCTGTGAATGTTTAATCCCGAGGTGAAAAATAACATTGCTTAAGGCTGGGGTCAGACGAGCGCAGTTATCACGTCCGTGTTGCCACACATTTGTACGTCCGTGGCAGCATAGCATTCTGACCAATGGAGCCCCACACACGAAGTACGTCCGCACGGAAGTGCGGATGCATGGCGGACGCAGCAAACGGAAGCAGGTTAGGCAAGAACGTAATACTGCTAGAACGGATGTGCGGAGTGCGCCACGTCCGCAACGTCCGTGTAGCTTTGTATGTGAGTGATGAAACGAGGTCAGATGGACTGCATTTATACGTCCAGCATTTTTGTCGGACAGAATGTTTTTTCATTTTAATTTATTTTCCCTGCTACATCAGTCAAAAAATAAGTCAGTGAAAAAAACGGACTGTTTGGCCACTGCCTTGTTGTCAGTCAGTAAGTACGTCCGTACTGCACGGACGCACAGTCCGTACAAAATGCGCTCATCTGACCCTAGCCTTAGATGTTATTTTGAATTTTTTTCAAACACAAGTTAACCACTTGGCTGCTATGGACGCGCGTCCAGCCAAGTGGTTCTCCTGTGCTATGGACGCGCTGATTTCGACGGACTGCTGCACCCGCCGGTGTGGGCTGACATCTTGGATGTCAGCCCAGCACTCCGGGACCCCGGCGGAGCAATTAGATATCATTGCGCCGCCGCGCCCCCCCCCCCCGCATGTGCGGAGGAAGCGCCTGAAAGGGAGGGGGGAGGTCCTTCGGACCTCTCTCCCTCCCGATCGCCGGGGGGCAGGGTGTTAATCCAGGCACCGTTTGGAAGGGCACCGCCTGCCCTTCCAAACGGTGGCTGTGATTAACCCCTGGGGAGCCGGATCACGAATTGGCGCTGAAAAGCGCCGGATCGTGATCCTCTCCTGGAGCTGGCCGACATCTTGGATGTCAGCCAAGCCTCCAGGAACTCCCCCTGAGGACTGGCGTCATCGTGCATAGCACGATGATGCCAGTCCTGGAGTTAACCCCTAGCTGCCACTAATGGTGGAGATAGGGGGTTCATTGGAACCCCCTATCTCCCGATCCGTGGCAGCTAGGGGTTAATGTTTGATATCGTTGGATCGGCCAGAGCATGGCCTTTACAATGATACCAAACATGAGCATGAATTTTTTTTTTTTTTTTAAATATATATATATTTAAAAAAAAAAGTTTTTTTTTATTTTTGCTTTGTTAATGCAGCAATATTGTTCCCATTTCAATTATAATGTGAACAATAATGCTGCACTAACTATTTTTGTATGCGGTGCGTTTGTTAAAAAAAGCGAAATTTCCCCCCAAAAAAAATGTAACGAGACCCCATTTCTAATTTTTTTAACAAGCGCACCCCATACAAAATATAACCGCAAACGATCGCATGTTAAAATGTGAAAAAAAACACTTTACACATAATAAATTATCGAAAATTCTAATTTTATTGCATTTTTGTTATAATATAGACATGACATAACGTATACATATAATAATGACATATTATGAATCTGCCAAGTCTGCCGGAAAGAACGATATATAATATGTCTGGGTCATATATCAAAATATGGCTACAAAACCCGGTTAATCATGATGAGCGAAAGCAGTAAAAATGACCTCAGCACAGAGGTGTGAAAAGCCTCAGCAGCGAAAGGGTTAAATGCAGCATATTAGGATGTTTTAGGGAAATTAATTCTCAAATCTCAATCAGAAGCAGACACCACCCCACCGTCAGTATGTTGTACAATGTATCAAATTGATTACCAGACTAAAAACACCTGGTGTTATGCCCGTTTGTGAACAGAGGTCATTTAGAGTTGATAATCTTTCCACGTACACATTAGTTTTTAATTCAATATCTAATAAACCGTTGCTTATAATATTCTGCAGTAAAGAGTCTCTTTATTTCTAGATTTTTTTTGAAATTCAAAATTTTTATTTTCAGAGCAATATAAACATCGGGATACAAAAAGGAAAAAATAAGGGGGGGTAAGACATTTCGTAACATAAAAGGGGGATAATACAAAAACATTAAATAATAATAAGAGAGAAGAAGAAAAAAAAACAAAAAAAAAACACACACAGTGAGAGCAATAATAATAGTCTCTGCCAACAGTAGGTAATACACAGACCAAAAATCTAGAACTATCCAATACCAGTATTGGAACAAAACCATGCAACAATCGCTGATTATAACCTGCACGCGCATGAGAGGGTTATGATGACCCCAAAAGGTCCCAGAACAGCCAATGATCCTTCTGTGGTGGAGGAAGGCCACTCGTCACCTGAACCTGTAATTCATATTCCCTCATAGATGTAATCATCTTTCGGACCTCAACAATGCTAGGGACTGCGTCTTTTTCCAATGTCTTGCCACCAGTAACAAAACTACGCTGATAATAACATTAAACATTTTACGTTGCGCCACCGAGAGTTCCGACGACGGAGCACCCAAAAGGTAACCCTCCGGAGTGAGGGGGATCTGATCACCCACCGCCTCGGTCACTAATTCCGCCGTGTCCTGCCAGAGCGTCTGAAGATCCTTGCATGCCCACCACACATGTAACATAGTGCCCACTTCCGAGAGACACCTCCAGCAAGTAGAGGACGCCCCTGATATGTGTTTCTCCCGGGCGGGAACCAAATACCATCTATACATCACTTTCCGTCTCACTTCTCGCAAAGACGTACAGCTATATGCCCCCTTATCCGCTTCATATGCCTTATGCCATGTCTGGTAGTAAGCTCCTGCCCTATCTCCTTCTCCCACGCCTTTTGGAAATTCCATTTATAGTTTGGAATAAGCGCATTCAATGCAGCATAACACAGTGATACCAGTCTAGTCGATGCCTCCGGGTTCAGTACGAAACTTTCAAACCCCGTTAAGATAACTTTAGAACCAACGAGGATGTTTGGCAAGTTCGTAGTTTTCCACAAAGAATGCAATTGGCGATAAGAAAACACAAAAGTGTCTGGCAACCCGTATCGTCCAGACAAATTTGCAAATGACGCTAGCGAGTCTCCCAACACTAGATGCCAGAGATGGGTAACTCCCTTCCCCACCCATCTGGAACACGGAAACCCGTCTATCCAATACCTCAATACGTCCGTAGGAGTCGCTAAAGACGGGAAAGGGTTATTCAGTAACCGACTACGATATCTATCCCATGTCTTGAGATATAAAGCAGTAGAGGGTAGCATGTAAGGTAGCTCTGGCCTCTGTTTAGGAGTAAGCCAGATCAGAGAGGTAACCAGATGTGTCCCCACACAAGTCTGTTCTACAGAAGTCCACCGAGGAGTCGACGACTGCAGGAAAAACTCTCCCATGGAGGCCAATAATGTTGCGTTATAATAAAGAGTAACGTTCGGCATAGCCATACCCCCATTACAACGTGACAAATATAACAGCTTAGCCGGCACTCTGGGACGTCCCCTCCGCCATACATAAGTCAGGAAGTAGGACTGTATCTCCTCCAGATAGGATGTGGGTAGAGGCAATGGAAGGGTGCGGAACAGGTATAAAAGCTTGGGTAATATTGTCATTTTAATGGAGGAAACGCGGCCCACCCATGACGTCTTTGCATGCCGCCACTGGTAGAAGATCTGTCTCAATTTCGATAAAAACGGTTTATAATTATAGTCATATAAACGGAAAGGGGAAGCCGTAAGTTTAACCCCCAAATAGTTTATATAGTCTGTTCTCCATTCATAGGGGTAGATATTTTTAAGTAGTTTCAGTACAGGGATAGGGACGTGGATGGGCATTATCTGCGACTTAGATACATTTACCTTATGGTACGAAACTTTACTATATTCTGCCAAAACCGAATGTAGCCTGGGCAGAGAAGTAAGGGGATTCGTCAGGGTCAACAATACATCGTCTGCAAAAAGGCTTATTTTAAAACTGTCTGGCCCGATATCAATACCCGACACCAACGAATCTTGTCTTATATGTTGAGCTAATGGTTCAACCGCCAAGGCATATAGAAGGGGCGACAACGGGCAGCCCTGCCTTGTCCCGTTAAAGATTTCAAACGGTTCCGACAAAAAACCGGCTTGTATCACCGCCGCAGTTGGATGATTATAAAGTGCAAAAATGTTAGTTATCACCGCCTCAGGAAAGCCAAATTTATCCAAAACCCGCCCAAAAAAAGCCCAGCACACCCTGTCGAAGGCCTTTTCTGCATCTAAGGCCATAACAATGCACGGGAGTCCAGAGCGATGCGCAACCGATTGTAACCCAATGATCTTTTTAGTATTATGTGGGCCTTGCCTACCTCGAATGAACCCAACCTGATCATTACACACTAATGCCGGCAAAAAAGCTGCTATCCTATCCGCCAGTATTTTGGCGTATAACTTCACATCGATATTCAGCAACGATATCGGTCTAAAGTTGGCAGGTACCGTTGGGGTTTTGCCCTGTTTAGGAAGCGGGACAATAACTGTCCGCAGCATTTCAATCGGAAAAAAACGCCGTTAGCAGCCGCCGAATGAAATACCGACAGCAATCTCGGGGCCAGAATACCAGCAAATTTTCTATAATAACCGTCCGAGAATCCGTCCGGGCCCGGCGATTTGTGAAGTGGTAACTGATTGATAGCCAACCGAACGTCCTGTAGCGTTATAGGTGAGGCTAAAGCCTGGGACTGCGAAGGAGACAGAGAGGGTAAATGTAGAGACGAAAGGTACTTATCTATAAGTTCCGAGGGATGAGATTGTAGCTGTTCATCTGTCTGGAGATTGTATAATTTACTATAATATGCCGCCAGTTCGTTACTAATATCTTGAGGCTTAAACACCTTCTGTCCCCCTGGTCCCGTAACTAAATGCGAGATGTTCTTCGTAGGTTGGGATACGCGCAGACAATTAGCCAAAAGACGTCCCGGTTTGTTACTAAATGCATAATATTTAGCTTGCGTGCGTTTTTGAAAAAAAAGTAGTCGTTTCTGATTCAGTTCCGTCAACTGCGCCTGTGCCGCCGAAAGTAAACCGAGGTTAGTGGCTGAGGGGTCCAATTTATTTACGCGCGACAAATGTTGTATCTGAGTTAAAAGTTGCACCCTGTCAGTGCGTCTAGTCTTATTTAAGTGGGATGCCCATTTAATACATGCCCCCCTAAGTACTGCCTTGTGTGCCAACCATAATATGTCGGCTGACATGTCTGGAGTGGCGTTCAAATCGAAATATTCTGTCATAATTTGTTCAAGATCTTTCTCGATCGCAGGGTCGGACAATAAGGATTCATTTAACTTCCAAGGTGGACGATTCGTGTACCGATAACTGTCATGAAGAGTAAGAAGAAGAGGGGCATGATCCGACCAAGTTATATCTGAAAGGGAGCAATCTAGAACCCTAGGCAGGGTGTCACCAGGCATAAAGATATAGTCTATCCTAGTGTATGAATTGTGTACCATAGAGTGGAAAGAGAAATCCCGTTCCCCGGGGTGAAATACTCTCCAAACATCATACAACCCGTAGGACTGCAGTAAATTAAAAAAATTGGTACCTTGGCGAATCTGCCTAGCAGATGGAGTAGGGGTCTTAACCGAGCGAACATCCATCTTGGGATCCATATTACAGTTAAAATCCCCGCACACCAGCAGCGTACCCGATAAGACCTTTTGAGCCTTAGCCAACACGCTGGACACAAAGGACATTTGGTCTACATTTGGAGAGTAAAGATTAACTATCGTGAAAAGCTCATGGTTTACTGAACACACTATTATCAAATATCGTCCCTGAGGGTCTGATAGTTTTCGATGTAATTGAAAAGCCACCCGGTGGCTTACCAAGACCGAGACTCCCCGTGCTTTCGCCGGACCTGTAGCATGATATTGAGTCGGGTAGGTACGGGATCCAAATTCGGGTGGACCAACCTCTTAAAATGTGTCTCCTGGAGGCACACTATCTCTGCCCCCCATTTCTTGAGATCAGCGTACAACACGTGCCTTTTATATGGGGTATTCAACCCCTTAACGTTGTAAGAGACAATTTTCATAAAACAGTTTCAATAAAACAACCTGCAGAATTTCAAAGCTGTCGGCAGACCGGAAGACATTTAAAAAAAAAAAGGGAGAGGCAAAGGAAAAAAAATTGAAACATGTCAAACCAAAGTCCAAATAACTCTTGGACGAAAAACTATATACAAACCCATGCGGGTAAAACTCCTGTGGGAAGCCCCTCGAGTCGGGACTGCTTCCCATACTCCTCAGCCGAGGAGGGAGACAGGGGGTATAGGCCTGGGACCGTCCGACCAGCTCCAGGGAACCGACCATCTCCATCAGTTTGGCCTCCAGGTGTACACACCAGACACAAAAAAAAAAAGAAAAAAAAGGGAAAAATAAGCGTCATATAAAGAGAGTGTGAGAAAACGGGACGAGCCAGGAAATATCCAGCTGAAAGTAACCTCAAGAAGAAATCCGGCCCTTAACACGCCATTCCGGGTCTAGCTTTCTAGACGCTGTACGCAGTCGGACCGGAGACTTTTGTGGCACTAGGCCCCATTCGCCGAGCAGTGTCATTCCGGCTTCCATCGTAGACACGACGTGCGTAGTACCGTTGCGGAAGATCAGCAACTTGACCGGGAAGCCCCATCGATAGTTAATTCCCCGATCTCTCAGCACCGTTGTGACGTCCTTTAATGCTCTTCGATACTGGAGGGTCGCTCTAGACAAGTCTGGGTAGACGGAAATATGAGCATACTCCGGCGCGAGCGAGGAAGGATCCCTCAAGGCTTTCAATAGGTCCTCACGCGGCTTGAAATAATGTAGACGGAGCAATACGTCTCTAGGTGCTTTAGACGGAGCTGAGGGTGGCTTTGGCAAACGGTGTATCCGGTCAAACAGCAGTGAGTCCGGAGTTGCATTTGGAAGAAGTGTTTGAAAAAGATCAGTCACATAGGTAGTGAGCTCAGATTGAGCAACAGAGTCCGGTACTCCCCTCACTTTTAAATTATGTCTACGCGACCTGTCTTCGAGGTCCGCTATTTTAGTCAAGGCGTCCTGTAATTTTCCTTCCAGACCCTCCACTCTCTCCTCCATAGCATTATGTGCCCCTGCATATTCCGCCATCTTCCCTTCCAGTTTGTCTGTTCTATCCCCGATATCTTTTATGTCCCTCCGAATCTCTGCAGAGACCCCGTCTAAACGAGCTGTTAATTTATCTGAAAGTTCACCAAGCATCTCCGACATTCGATGGAGCACAGCCTCCAAGTTTACTGACCGAGTATCTGAGTCGTGATCTGCACGTGGAGAGGACCGCGGAGATCCGCCGCCATCTTGCGCGGCCATCTCCTCCTTGCGCTTAGGGGTCCGAGGCGTGAAAAATTCGGTTTTCGCTGACTTCTTTGTGCCCTTCTGTGATGCCCTCCCTCTCGTTCCCCACACAGAAAAAACTGTTTGAGGGTCAATTCGCTGGGTGGATATGCGTGGATGGAGCTCCCTGTGCCGGAGCCGAGCGATCACGCAGCCGCCATATTCCGCGGTCAGGCCACGCCCCATTTCTAGATTTTTTTAGTATTTTTTTAAGCATTTTCTATACTTTTTTCAAAATGTTTTTTTTTTTTTTTCGAACTCGAACTGAACAGACCCAAAAAGTTCAAAATTCGCAAACTTTCGAACTGCCAAAGGTCGGATCGAACTCCGAACCGTCTGAACCCGAACAGCTCATCCCTATTAAAGAGTTACATGATCTTTATTATGGGTCATATGTGCTCATATATCATTTATAAAACATAATAACCATCAGGTTACTCTTTATGGAAGATCTTTAATCTACATAAATTAATTTTCAGACGATTAATGCACAGAGTATACTTATGGTTATTTAGTGTGGTTTGTGACTGTGGATACAAATTCATTAAAAATAACAAAAAAACACACGATTTTGTTATCAGTCAGATAACAGTTTGCAGCTTTATCCGGGTAATCCTCGGAATACAGTCATCTGTAACCTGCTGAAAACCTGAGAAAAGCGGACTACCCAGAGGCCTCTGGATACTTTGCAGATTACCCGGGTAAAGTCTGAAATTTCATTTCACTTCGGACTTTTGCTAATGAGGCCTGGGTAATGCTAGGATTACCCGGGTAATCCTAGGATTAACCACACTTCGGGCTGTACCCCTAACATATATACCACAATCAGGCAGCTGTCCCCTATTTTAGTGCAGAAAATCACACCTGCTCTTGCACAGCCTTCTCACTATAACAACGAGATTACAGTCACATGTTCACAGAACATGTACCGGTCCCTTCTAGGTAGACAAAAGGTGAAGCTGGCTCTTCAGTCCTCAAGAGGACCAGTGGGGGGACAAATACATATGGGATTGGATTTACATCCTTGTGCTATCCAAAAATAACACAATTTTTTTTTCAATTTTTTTCAATATACTCATATGTATGGTTTGTATAATTGGAAACATAGCAGGTGTATATAAAAAGACAATCCCTGCATATCCTCTGCCCTCTGTTGCCTACGTGTATTCAGTGTATGATGTATCACCTTTAGGGATGAGCATTCGGTTCGAATCTGTTCGGAATTCGAATCGAACATCGGCTGTTCAAAAGTTGGCGAACTTCGAACTTTTTTGGAACATTCGCCAAAAGTTTGGATTTTTTTTTAAAAAAAGTATAAGAAATGCTTAAATACTAAAAAATCTAGAAATAAAGACTGTTTACTGCAGAATATTATAAGCAACGGTTTATTAGATATTGAATTAAAACGGGAATATTTTTAACATTGAAGCCTATGGGATAAAACATTCTTGTTGCTAAAACATCAGGCAGACACGGCCCTCTAATCAGGCACTGTAGAGGGCAGCCTAGCGGGGCCTCCCAAGGATCCCATTGAGGAGCATGCGGCCGCCGGATGACAGAGCTGCGACTGTGCGGGCTAGCCGCCCGGGTGCATGTGGCAGAGACAGGCAGCGCAGGGAAGGAGCCACTGCACCTGCGGACACGGCAGACTCCCCCACAACCAGTATCCAGGGAGCCCCCACTGACCACCAGGCTAAGGTAAGGCAACACGTTTCTAAACAAATTAAAATCCGAGGACATTTTTAAATGTCCCTGGGAACATAAAATAAAACCTTTATTTTTCTTTCTCTACCTGGCTGAATGTATTTAATTATATATATTAGATACATTCAGCCAGGTAGAGGGGGGTGGCATGTGGGCTGCGCGGGGTCTCAGGCAGTGGTTTGTTTTTTGTGTGTATATTTTTAGCAAATTTTTAGGGGAAGGTAAGGGCAGGTATGATATATATTTATAGATAAGAAATATATCTATATTCTTATAAATATATATATCCAGACTTGTATTACACACACATTTTGGCAACTAATTGCCCTCCCTCCAGAAGAAATGTTGAACCCGATAGAGCAGAGAATAATATATATATTCTCTGCTCTGTCGGGTTCAACATTTCTTCTGGAGGGATCAGCCAAATGGGGGGGGGCGCATTTAGTTGAGATTATCCACATGCCACCCCCCATGTGGGTATGTGTATATATGGTCTGAGGTCTGTGGGTGGGTGTATAGCTGCGTGTTGATATATACGTATATGTCTGTGTGTGGTATCAATGCATCCCTACTCTATACACAGCGCTCCGTGTCCCTATAATATATATGATCAGGGGTTACCTTTGTTATATATTTTTATACTATTCCTATTAAATTAACAGTAATTTTTGATGTATTTTATTGAGTAGAAACTTTTTTTCCCTATATAACATGTGCTTTGTGAAAATAAAACGGTTTTGTGTGTACATTTTAATTTAGTTAGTGGATTCCTGTCCAGTGCGGTGAGAAGCAAACATAATGCAGTGTAGACACGCTGCGAGGTGGAGTGAAGTCAAGCCTGCAAAATGTTTGCTTCTCTTCGCTACGCTGTGCGTCGCTACACGCTCAGTGTGTCTCAGCCTTTATTCCCGCATTGCTAGCTTACCGAATCAGTTTGTATACTTGTTACTGACCCTGCTTGTTCTGAGGACCCGATCTCTTGCTGACTTTGCCTGCCATTTGACTATTCTCGCTGTATTCCCTGCCTGTTCTGTTTGCTTCCTGTTGCTACTGGTGTGTGACGATTCTCACCATATACAGTAGCGCAGTACAAGTGCCTAAACATTGCTGACCCGGTTTTGTTATAGCTGCTGATGTAACTGAACAGATCGGGGATCTCTTCTGCATTACCAAAACCTCCACCACTGCACTCTTCCACAATACCTCAGAGGGTTACGGTGTGAAGGCACTTGCTGCCACCAAAGTCAAAATATTTGGGAGCACTGACGCCTATACCAGATTCATATCATTTTAATATTTGACCGCAGGTTCCAACCCTGCACTCTTCCACAATACCACAGAGGGGTTACGGTGTGACGGCACTGTTGCCGACACTAAAGGCCCAATTTTAAAGCACCTACTGTTACTTTCATCCAAAGCCTGCATAAGTTTCACCATAATTTAGCCCAAAAAAAATCACTAAACGTGTCCTAAAATGTCTCTTCTTTTCATACAGGCTGCCCCCCCAAGCAGTTGTTTATGAATAGATTAAAGGAAAACCATTTACCGTCATTTGAAATGTCATTTTTTTGTTTTAAAATATTTCTGTACATCCTACAAATCCACCACTTCACGGGCAGGTTATGGGGACCTCCTAGGCACGATATTTGAAGGAATTTTTCCTGTTTTCTTGACCTTTATTTCATGGAAAACGCACTGTTCCTTTAAAAACGTTTTTTTTTTAAACTACCCGGACCCCCATACACCTTTTATGGCAAATATCTTGCATATATATGCCCTCTTGGAGGGCACTCTAAAAATCGAATGTTCGAGTCCCAATGACTTGCATTGAGTTCGAATTGTGTTCGCGGTCGAACCTGAACTTTTGAAATTGTTCGAGTTCGAATGCGAACCGAACACGGGGGTGTTCGGTTCATCACTAATCACCTTATCTACTGTGTGCTGAAAGGACTGAAAGTCCTGTCACTCTCAGCCAGGAGATGCCAGGGGTACAGGTACATAGAGATAGGCACAGGTGAGATGGTGTCCATAACTTCGAGTGCCATTATAATACCAGTAGTCTGTATCTCTGGCTGCTGGGGGAATATTACTCCCACCATCTCCAGTTACTGGCAACTATCTGGGGACGCAGGCAGTGTATGGCAAGAGAGAGCAGATGATTTGCAGGAATTGTCTTTTTATATACGCCTGTTCACCACCTTCCACTCCCTTCTCCTTCCTGCGGTGGCTATTCCTTACACTGAACTCAAAGCCGAATACCTAGCCTGCTTTTTCACAGCAAAAATTGAACAGATAAGAACCGAAATCTCCACAATGCCATCTTCACCCATGCAGGAAGATGCTAACCATGTCTATCCTCACATGTTTAACTTTTTCCCTTCAGCTACTGAACAAGAGGTCCTTAAACTACTACGATCCTCTCATCCCACTACCTGCCCCCTTGACCCCGTTCCCTCACATGTTTGTTTCTCTTGTACTATCCTTGACCCACCCCTTTTAATCTGTCTTTACCCTCTGGGGTCTTTCCTGCTCCCCTCAAACATGCCACAGTAGTGTCAATCCTAAAAAAAACATCTCTGGATCCGACTGCTCCCCTAACTACCGCCCCGTTTCCCTGCTCCCTTTTGCCTTCAAGCTCCTCGAAAAGCTTGTGTATGCTCGTCTGATTGACTACCTCAACACCCACTCTCTCCTTGACCCTCTCCAATCTGGTGTTTGCTCACTGCACTCAACAGAAACGGTTCTTGCAAATCTGACCAACGACTTTGCAACTGCTAAATCCAATGGGTGCTACTCATAGCTGATCGTTCTTGACCTCTCTGCCGCCTTTGATACAGTTGACCACTCAATCCTCTTTCAAACTCTGAGCTATACAGGCCTTCAAGGTTCTGTTCTTTCATGGTTCGCTTCCTACCTGTCCCAACGATCATTTAGTGTCTCATTTGCTGGAAGTACCTCCTCCCGGCAGCCTGTCTCTGTTGGGGTGCCTCAAGGTTCAGTACTGGGCCCTCTACTTTTTTCAGTCTACACTGCCTCTCCTAGGAAAACTGATCAGCTCCTTTGGAATCCAGTATCACCTATACGCTGATGACACTCAAATCTACCTCTCCTCCCCTGACCTCTCTCCAGGTCTCCTGGATCGAGTCACTGACTGTCTCTCCACTGTCTCAAATTGGATGGCTTCCCGCTTCCTTAAACTCAATCTTGCCAAAACTGAAATTCTCGTCATTCCTCCCTCCAAGAAGAACCCAATACCACCTATCTCTCTACAAGTATATGGAACACCCATTAGCCCAACGCCTCAAGCTCGCTGCCTTGGTGTCACTATTGACTCTGACCTAACATTCTCTCCCCACATCCCGACAGTGACCAAATCCTGTTATTTTCAACTCAAAAACATTGCCCGTGTCCGCACCTTTCTGACACAAGATACCACAAAAGTACTGGTTTATGCTCTTGTCATTTCACGACTTGACTACTGCAACTCGCTCCTTATTGGCCTACCCAACTCCCGTATCGCCCCTTTGCAATCTGTAAAGAATGCAGGGACAGGCTTATCTTTCTCACTAAAAGCACCTCGCGTACTTCCCCACTCTGCCAGTCCCTCCATTGGCATCCTGTACATTTCAGGATACAGTTTAAAATACTGATGCTCATGTTCAAATCACTCATTAACTCAACCCCCCCTACATGTCTTCGTTACTCCGCAAGCACATCCCATCTAGACAACTCTGTTCAGCGAGTGATCTCCACCTGTCATTGGTCTACACACGCACAGCCAACTCTCGCCTCCAAGACTTCTCAAGGGTAGCACCAGTCCTGTGGAATGATTTGCCTCGCCCTATCAAACTCTCCCCTGACCTTCAGGCCTTCAAGAAATACCTCAAAACCCATCTCTTCAGATTAGCGTACCGCATCACTGATGCAACTCATCCCTCTGCTCACCTACTCACACTTGATTGAAGCCGCTTGTATGCCCCCACCATTTCCAAACCACTGGCACTAATGATCCTGCTATCTAGTGCATTCCTCTGGTCTTCCTCAACCCCATCCCTCTAAACTGTAAGCTCCTATGAACAGGGCCCTCTACACCTCTTGTTTCCATCCTATGTCCGTTTATATGTATTTTGTTCCCTTTGGTTATTGTAAAGCGCTGCGGAAACTGTTGGCGCTATATAAATGACGACAATAAAAATATACACCTGCTGCAACAATCAGCAGCACCGAGTATTCCTGCAAGCTGTGCACAGCTGTATCAGGGGAGTGGGTCATGCGTAGCGTGTAGAGTGGTTCAGAGTATCTTTATACAGAAGTGTGGATGCCACCATATATTGCTGGTACAGGCCAAGGAAATCAGGGATGTGCAGTCAGGGGAGGCAGGGCCTCCCCTGTCATTCCAGTAAATGAATGTGCTCAATGTGCTGTAATGACATGTATGTATATTTATTCTGTAAATAAAATGTTATTCATTGAAAAAAGTTCTCATACTCACCTCTCCACGCTCCCTCACTGTGCTTCTCTGTCCTCTGCTTTTTTCCCCCCGTACTTTCAGTTTGCCGGTTGCTGTGTGTGTGTGTGCGTTTGATTCACTACACAGACAGCAGGGGCAGCACTGAGCCAGCCTAGCCTATGCTATTTGCGCAGCTGAACGCTAGCTCAAGCTGACTTCCTGGTTCTACGCTCTTCAGTGCCTCCAGAGGCACTGAGAGCAATTGAAAGCTTGAGCCAATGGGAAAGCTCCATTGGTCTCAAGCAATTCTTTAAAAAAAAAAAAAACGCCCCTATGGGAGGCAGAGCTCCCCATGGATTGATTGTGACTCCCTCATGTGACTGTCCTCGTCAATCGTGGGGGGGGGGCGGCAGGCAGAGCTCAGCAGTCAGCATGTGGGTAATAGCGTCCTCTATTAGTCAGTATTGTAGATGCTTGCTCTTAGAACTAAAAAAATCAATATGAGAACTTTACTTTAAAGTAAAAGGTGTAATAGCACCCTCTGTTAGTCAGTATTGTAAGTGCATGCTCTTAGAACGAAATAAACAATATGCGAACTTTACCTTAACGTAAGAGTTGTAATAGCGCCCTCTATTAGTGTCAGGCTCTCACCACGATGGAGCCTTACGTTTAAGTTTATTTTCCCAAGCGCTGGGGGAGAGCAAATCAGGCAGACACAGGAAGCTGTATAAAGTATATAAAGTGTATTCCAGAAAGGTAGGCACACAGCAAACAGTCTATACACAATACAGAGCACTGGAAACAAATAGACAAGTCCTTCTGTACAGAGGTAGTGTCTTGGAGTACCAGGGATAGTGGGCTATGCAGTGATCACCAAGTAGGGACCAGGAGCTCTTCGCAAAGTACATTGAGAGCAGGATGGTGGAGCGATGCTTGAATGCAGATAGCCACACAATACACCAGGGATAGTGGGCTAGGCAGTGTCCACCGCAGACAGGATCCACAGATCTGGAACCAGGAGTTCTTCGCAAAGGACTTGCTGTAATGCAGGCATATGATGCAGGAACACTAGTAGACAATAAAGATAACAGTAAAGAGGATCATAGGGAATGCAGACAGACTCCGGGAGAGGCAGCTCACAGAACCTCACAGAAAGCAGGATGGGGAAACACAAAACGAGAGAGCCCTGAGTGAAGGGCGTGACTAGGTTATATGCACACCCACTCAGGAGCTGGCACAAGCGATTAACCCCTGAGTGGATGCAGATATGGAGCAACAGAACATATGATGAATAAGCAGGCTTCTCGGGCTGAGGCATGATAGTACCTCCCTCCTTACAAGGTGCACTCTGGGCACCTTGGTCATAGGCTAGAACCAGGAGCAGCTAGGAGGTCATCACCACCCATCAGAGTCCGAGTCAGTGTCATCATAAATGTCCCCATGGGCAAGCAGGGCCTGCTCAAAGATTTCAAGGTCCTCTTTATGGACAAACGTTACATTAGATGCCGAAACACAACCCTCAGGGGTAAGGATGTCCACAGGTGGAACGGGCAGGAGAGGAGTACAGGTGACGACCCCCGCAATGATGGGCCCTTCTCCTTGGCTGCCAACCATTGCTCATAGGCAGCAGTATCTGAATCAGGAATAATGAAGCCATCAGAGGCTATAGAAAAAGTCCTGACATCCTTATGAGAGCAAGCAATGGTTCTATCAGGCAGAGTGTCACAACCATATATATTATTGGGGTCAGAGAATTACTCTCCTGGACCACAGCTAGGGTGCTTGGCAGTCTGGATAGGAGAAACGTGGGTCACAGTCACCTCCATAGGTACCTGGGTTTCAGGTTCCATAACCATGGGTTCTGCGGCAACGGGCTCAGTAGGCAGGGTCTTTATGGACCCAGAAGGTTCTAGGGTCAAAACCTCCATGTCTTCGGCATAGGATTCATCCTCTGTACCCTCCTCCTCCGAGGAGACATCACAAAAAGCAGGCCTCCTTGGTACAGGGGCTCGACGAGGCTTGCCAATGTTGGTAGCCTGGTGGGACTTGGCAGTGGCCTGGCGAGGCTTGGCAGCGGCTGGAGTCTGGCATGATTTGGCAGTGGCCTGGCGAGTCTGGCATGGCACAGGAGCAGCAGCTGGAGTCTGGCGTGGCACAGGGGCAGTGGCTGGAGTCTGGCTGGCTTGTTGGGTCTGATGGGGCAGAAATCAATTTTGTGCAGATCTGACCCGCAGTAGAAGCACAGATTCAGCCTCCTATGCCTTTCTCTCTGACTCCACAAAAGGTGCCTGGGCTCTGCATTGAGGTGGAGAGAGATTGGGCTCAGCTGGCTGCTGTGATGCTCTGCTTACGGGTGAAAGCCTGAGTCCATAAGGTTCCATACATCCTCTACCACAAGTAGCAGTTGATACACAATATCATCCAATGCAGCCATGACCCCCATGGGCCTGGTATTTGGCTCTCTCATTATGTCAAGCTCGTGCCACGATGGAGCCATGGCGGAGATTTAGGTTTAGGTTTATTTTCCCAAGTGCTGGGGGAGAGCAAATCAGGCAGACACAGGAAGCTGTATAAGTATATAAAGTGGGCTATGCAGTATCCACCATGTAGGAACCAGGAGCTCTTCGCAAAGTACCTTGAGAGCAGGATGGTGGTGTAGCGATGTGTTTAAAAAAGACTGTTCTGCTGCATTTACTTGCAATGGCCACCAGAGGGAGACAGAGACCATGGAAAGTTATGCTGGACAAACACAAGGCACTAAACTACCTTTTCCATGATGCTTTGCGTAAGGACAGGAAGTGGGTGTGTAGGAAAGGAAAGGCATCACCAGCCTCGTGGAAAGCATGCTCAGAGTGAGCTGGGAGCTGAAAGGAGAAGGAAGCAGGCCGAGCTGTGGAGGATCGTGACCAGGCCAGAGCGCAGGGGCTACCTCGCTGGTGCTGGGGGATCGGGACAGTGACCCTGCAGAGACCTGTCTATACCCACGCTGCGATCAAGGCAAGCAGAGGACCCGAGTGAGGAGTACCGCAAGTCCATTGGATGGGAGAGCAGGCGGTAGCTGGACAAGTCCGGGTGGGAGCAAGGAAAGCCAGACAACGGATCCAGTAGCCAGTATCACAGCCAGGCATTAAGCGGAGAGACGTCCTGGGTCAGCGGAGCCTTGGTTATCGAGCGGATGGGTGAGAGGCCTCCAAGGCCGGTTTATAAAATCAAGAAAGCACGCTGCTGTTTGTTTCCAAAACCCACAGGGCCCCAACTTGACTAGTCGAAGACATCGTTATAAGTAATTCACTGGCCAGTTGAATAGTACCTGGGTACCATATACACACACGTACACACCCTTTACATTCCGGGACTTAACCTGTGCGGGACTCATTTGTTACGAATTGGAACAGGGGTTAAAGATACGTTCCGAATATATTTTTCTCTTTTCTGCTGCCCGTTTATCGTAATATGAAGAGATTGTATTTTTGGGTTTCGCTACATGTCCCTTTTTCGAATATTCGTGCAATTGCATTTCTTTTCTGTTCGGTTGTGAAGATATTATTTTTCCGAAATACGAAGCCTCGTGTTTCGTTTCTTTCCCACTACGCGTTTTTACCGCGATACGAAAGTACTGTAATATACCGGTGAATACCGTGTCTCAACATCTGCTTATTATTTTAGTAAACTATTTAAATTATAAAAACTCACAACGGTGTTGGAGTATATTTATTCCCTAGTGCGGGGAGGCTGACCCGTGGTTCAATTTTCAGCGGCTCCTCCGGGAGTGAGCGCTACAGTGGAGCGAGGTTTGAATGCAGATAGCCACAGGTGTGGTCACAATACACCAGGGATATTGGGCTAGGCAGTGTCCACCGCAGACAGAATCCACAGACCTGGAACCAGGAGCTCTTCGCAAAGGACTTGCTGTAATGCAGGCAGATGAAGCAGGAACATTAGTAGACAATAACGATAACAGTACAGAGGATCATAGGGAATGCAGACAGACTCCGGGAGAGGCAGCTCACAGAACCTCACAGTAAACAGGATGGGGAAACACAAAACGAGAGAGCCCTGAGAGAAGGGTGTGACCAGGTTATATGCACACCCACTCAGGACGGAGCTGGCACAGGTGATTAGCCCCTGAGTGGACGCAGACATGGAGCAACAGAACATATGATGAATAAGCAGGCTTCTCGGGCTGAGGCATGACAATTAGTCAGTATTGTAAGTGTATGCTCTTAGAACTAAAAAAACAATATGTGAACTTTATTTTAAAGTAAGAGTTGTAATAGCGCCTTCTATTAGTCAGTATTGTAAGTGCATGCTCTTAGAACTAAAAAAATATGCAAACTTTACTTTATAAATAGTGAAACTCTATTCTCCTATATAACGATAATCAAATGCGTAAATTGCGACTGCGTAACCCTGTGTATATCTGGCTCTGATACTAGCCAGTGCCTCACCAGCCACTGACCTCACCGCACGTCACTGCTGAGGATACTGGGATTAATCCCCATTAATTGTGTTGAAGCCTATAAAAAGGAATGGGGGATTGGGGGGCTCCAGCCTGGGATCCTCTAATCCTGGGTGTTAGCAGGGCAATCTGTGCATGAGTTCCAGTTATACTGAGTATGTAGCCATGGGGGAGCCTGGATTTACACTGCAACCTCGTGTGCACGCTAATGGAGAAACAAAATTATCTCTTGGCCACGCTTTGCTACTTTGCACAGCGTGGGAACAAGCACATTTTTTTCCCCTCCTGACACCAGCGGGGGTCCGTAGTGCAGTTTGTTTATGCGGGTTAAAAAAAACTGCCTGCATTTATATACTACACACTAACACATTCGATTTTATAATCTAAATTAACCATGTGAGTACCAGGTGTATATTTGTTTTGTCTCTGCTCACATGGATTTATTTATTATTTATTTATAAAGTATTTTACCGGGAAGGATACATTGAGATTTCTCTCGTTTTCAAGTATGTTCTGGGTTCAAGAACATTAAAATTTTAGTTGTTACAGAAATACAAAGTAATACAATGCAAGATATAAAAAAAAAACACATATACAGATTAACAGAAAATAAATATGTAGGAAATGGTCATTATATTACATGTTTACAGGTGCGTTCCATATTGAGTTATGTTAATAGGAAGCTCTTGAGTGACTTTAGACTGGGGGAATATTTGATGGCGTCTGGGAGGTTATTCCATAACTGCGGTGCTCTGTAGGAAAATGAGGACCGAGCCACTGTCTTTTTGTATTGTGGTATTGCAAGTAAGGTGCTGGTCCTGGATCGGAGGTTATAGGATGAGGGAACTGCTGGAGGAAGCAGTCTATTCAGATAGGGTGGCAGCTTCCCAGAAATGCTCTTAAACACCAGGCTGGAAAGGTGAAGGGTGCGTTTAGACTCCAGCGACGGCCAGTTTAGCTCTTAACATGTCACAATGGTGGGTCAAGTAGTTACATTGTAGAATGAGTTATACAATGTGGTAAGTTTCTGAAGGTGTGTTTGCGGGGCCGCTGCATACACTACATCTCCGTAATCAATAGCCGGCATAAGCATTTGTTGTACAATTTGCTTTCTTACCGTGGGGTTCAGGCAGGAGTTGTTTCTGTACAGGGCACCTAGTTTGGGGTAAATTTTAGATGAGAGTTTTTCGATGTGGGGGCCAAAGGACAGCCTTGGGTCTAACCACATACCTAGATATTTGAGAGAAGTGACTGTGGTTAGCGTGCCATTTGATTTTGTCCCCACACATAGATGGGGATTCTACAATTTATGTAGTTTAGGTGCTGTTCCAAAGAGCATCGTTACCATTTTGGCATTATTTTAAAAAGTTTGTTGTGTTTGATCCACTTTTCTACCTCTGTGAATTGTTCTTGCAGCACGTTCTCCAGTTGTGGGAGATTTGGTTTGCTGGCACGGGTGGACTGACCACTCGGTCCATTTGGGCGCCGTCTGAGGGCCCGAGAATGACAGGGGGCCCGGGGCCCAGGCGCCACACATGCGGCCGGTAGAGAGTGGTCAGTCCGCCCCTGAACATCCATTGGCTGGTTCAGTGGGTTTTCTGTGCAGGGGCGGCGGCGCTGCAGCGTAGCGTGCCTCCCACACTTGGAATTTCAGTCTGGGAGCTGCCTATAAAAAACAGGACCTGCCTATGAAAAACAAAAACGGGACCTGCCTATAAAAAACAAAAACGGGACCTGCCTTTAATATACAAAAACGTAACCTGCTTTTAATATACAAAAACGGAACCTGCCTATAAAAAATGGGGACCTGCCTATAAAAAACAAAAACGGGACCTGCCTATAAAAACAAAAATGGCACCTGCCTATAAAAACAAAAACGGCACCTGCCTATAAAAACAAAAACGGCACCTGCCTATAAAAACAAAAACGGCACCTGCCTATAAAAAACAAAAACGGACCTGCCTAGAATAAACAAAAACGGGACCTACCTAGAAAAAAACGGGACGTGTGTAAAAAGGGAGGGGGCCATGGGGCGTGTAATGATGAATGGGATTGGCCCGGGGGTGTCAAAAAGGCTGTTAAGCTCTGATACATTCATACACACCGCACATTACTGAGTTTTATTGCTGTGGAGCTCTGTGATATACCGTGCACATTACTGTGAGATTTATTGCTGTGGAGCTCTGATACATTTCATACACACTGCACATTGCTGTGAGTTTTATTTCTGTGGAGCTCTGTAATGTGCAGTGTGTCAGTAATGTACAGTATCTTTTAATGTGATCGGCAGCTTCCCTCGTTTGTCACAGGGACTTTCTGTGCTGTGGTGCAGCCTTAAATGCAATGAGTTGGTGATGGCTGCTGCAGCAGAGCGCTGGCCATCTGTAAGTCTGGAGGGGGCACAATGGATTCCCCAATTCGCTGCTGGGTCCAAATGGATTTTTTTTTTTTATACACAATTTTCTAAAAGATTATTTCAATGAGTTAAATACATTCTTTAGTACATGTCTGTATTTACATGACTGTATTTAGTCTGTATTATTAAACTTATTTAAATGATTAAACAAATGGAGATCTATTTGAGAATGTCCGACATCCAAGAGTTAATCTAACATAACAGTTTAGCCTGTTGCTGTCCACCCTCTCCCCCTTCTCACATTCTTCAGCACAGTGATATGTACTCTGTGTCTCCAGGCAGCCCATGAGTTAAATCCCAGGCATAGAGCATGTTATTTACAGGGGCTATAGAGAAACTTCACTGCTTAATGTGCTGAGCTTCCGAAAGATTCCTTTGGCCGCTGTCAGCAATTACTTTAGTATAAAAAGACAGCAATGCACCCAGCATACAGCGTCCTCCTGCTTGAGTCTTTGTCCCTCTGACATATAAAGGGTTAACTTTCAGAATGCCTACACACTGCCAGCCGGTGCCGCAGAGGATTGGGGGTGGGGCAGCCAGTGTGTGATAAGCAGACACAGTCTGAAGCTCCTCTGCAAAGGTTCCCAGCACAGGCAGACACAGGGAGAGGGGATTTCAGCCTGTGTTGCATGTTACGAGACTCGGGCAGAGCCAGCACTTCCTGGAAAGACGAAGGAGGTGGAGGGGGCATGGCCAATGAATCGATTAGCAGCCTGACTGAATCAATGCAGAATCATGGGAGGCAGCATCGCGATGCATCGGGAGGACGATTATATTTGACAGCCTAGCATGTTGTCGAAGTTCCTCAGATCAGTGTCCATCTGGCGCCAATTCCAGACATCCATCTTGGATGTCAACCTACCTGCGGGACCTCCCCTCCCCACTGACTTCATCGCGCATGGGTGTGATGACCTCAGAAATGATACTTCCTGTATCTCCGGAATCTTGGAAGGAAGAGGGTCAAGTCAGATATCATTGGAAAGGCCAGAGCATAATACCAAATACGGCCAGGTGTTTTTGTAAAATTAAATAAGTGTCTTTTTTCTAAAGCAGCACTATTGTTCACTTTTCAATTCGAAAGTGAACAACGATGCTGCACTTAGTGCACATTTCTGTGAATTTTATTGCTGTGGAGTTCTGTGATACGCTCATACACACTGCATGTTACTGTAAGGGTTATTGCTCTGGAGCACTGTGATAAGCATGGGTGTAACGGATCAGCTACCCTGCAGGGTAGCTCCGTCTGCGGCGCCGAGTCTTGCTGGAGAGCTTAGCCGGGTAGCGAGCTAGCAAGGTGGGAGAGAGATTGTCAGCGGTCCCTGGATGGTCTGGAAGCGAAGGATTCAGTAAAAGCTGGCTTCTTCGGTGATTATGCCCTCCCCAAATACTAGTCGTGACTCAGTACAGGTTTGAAGGTAAATCAGAGTGTTTAATGAAAAACAGAACATACACGGTCCTTTTATATGGTACAGTCCCATTGTTCTCTCCCATGCCCGCCCCCAGACCCCTGGCGTGAATTCTGCACAGGGGCTAGCCATAGCCCAGGTTCTGATTGGGTGGTTCCAAGACCATTGCAGGCTTCTCTCTGGTCCTCTCAGTCTTCACTTGGGTCCACTGGTGGTATGCAGATGAAGTCTTGACCTCACAGTGATCACATACAGTGATTTACATAACCCATTGTAAAGGGAATCAGATAGTGGGTGGCTGAGACAATGTGACTCCCAACCTTTCAGAACAGGTAAACAGATAACAGATATCCAAACAGAAAGCACTTTTGCATAATCCACAAATTACTCAAACGAGCAATTGACAATACATTTAAAACCACACAATATAACTGAGCATAAACTAGCAGGATGGTGCAGGGGAAAAACATGATTAATTAGAAGTCTAGCAACAGTTTTACATTAAATCTACCAAAGGAAATGAGTTTCTATAAATAAAGGGTAAACGAAATATAACAAAATAAGAATGAAATTAAGCTAAATAAATCCTGTGGTGGCCATTCCGTCACATACCTCTCCCAGTCCCATGATGGCAGACCCGGTGAGACCCTCTACGGGTCCGCCTGGGGATGTCCAGGTGCAAGTGTCTTTAAAAAGTCTCACGTTTGGGTTGCTGGGGCAATGCTTTGCCAACCCCCGATAGTCTTTCGGTCCATAGTCCGTAGGGAGGAGGCTGGCCCCGGGCTTCTCCAACTGCCCCCTTGGTCTGGACCGGTGTCCGACAGACCATACAGACACCCGGGGCTGGTACCCTGCCATGGGGAAACAACCGGCCCTGGTGGAACGTTGAGGGCTTTCTCTCCTCCTGGTCTCCTAGCCCCTCGCTGGTGGGCAGCCTTGCTGGCACCATTTCCTGGGGCAATGACCAGCTGGGGAGGGGTACCGCCTGTACCTTCTCCCGGTGCCACAGTCAGCCGCAGGAAAAATGGGTCGATAGCACCCTTTCCTGGTGCCTCGGTCAGAAGCTGGGTGGGAGAGGGGGTGACCGGTGTCTCCAGAAAAAGTGGTTGTGGATCTGGGCCGTCTGCCCAGCATCTCAGGGTCACCCAGTTGTAAATCCCAGCACCATCAACAATTCCACAATGGGGGTCTCCCACATCCTGGGGAACGGGAGCAGCAGCACGCCGTTGCTTGGCACAGGGGACACCTCCACCCTCACGCTGGGGCTCAAAACTTTGGGGAGCAAGACCTGCCATCTCCCCTTCCGGGATTATTACCTGTCGCTGGGGAGAGGTACCGCCAGTACTCTCTACCTGGGGTAGCCGCTGCTGTTGTGGAAGGAGACCGACTGACTCCCCACCCTGGAACTCGTAATGCGGTGCACCATCACCCGCACTGCGTTCTGCTGATAGCTCCTGACGAACTGTACTTGCCCAGTCTGATGCTTTCTCCGGCCCAGATGGCATGCTGTGCTGGAGTTGTAGGCTCTCTGCCTCCTGCGTAGCAGTGGAGGCCAGGAGCTTGGTCTGTAGTTCAGGAGAGGAGCGGATGGTCAGTCCCTGGGGCTCCTCAGTGAGAAGGTAGTTCTCCTCTTTCTCCTCAAGTTCTGCGGTGGCAGGGCAGGGGTAGAGGTTAGCGGTCCTCTGCCGCGGTGACAGTTTCTCCGCTGAAGTGGGGGGCCGCTCCCCCATGTATGAATGGCTATCCTTGATCCCTGACGCCACCAGCCAGGGCCCCGGGCTAGCTGACCTGCACTTCTCAGGCACCGTGGAACGGACCATAGCCTCATTCACAGCAGGCCGTAGCATGTCCGCTGTCCCCCGCTCCTCTATCCATACGTGGGTAGGAGCGTTTGGTTGGGGTTCGGGGTTCCCTGCCGGGTACGCCCGCAATTGGCACGGGGGGCCTGAGTCTCCCCCTCCCTCGTCTGGCACCCGATATTCTCCCTGGTTTCTGGAGCCTCCAGCTGGGGGCAGAGGGTAGCCAAGCTCTGTCCCGATGCCAGCTCTGCTGCTGGGTTGGGGAACCGCTCCCCCGTACATAAATTGTCCTCTTCACGCGCTGAAGTGCCTGCTGATGCAAGCGGTGAATCTGGGCAAACTGCCCCACATCTCCTGGGCTCCGTGGAAAGGACCGCAGCCTCTTCCTTGGCGGGCCATGACATTGTCGCAAGCTCCTCCACCCACCCCTGAGCAGGAGCACTCCATTGGGACTCTGGGTCTCCTGGTGAGCCCTCTAGCCATCTGCCTGGGTGGGCCTCAATCTCACCCATTGTCTTCCAGTTCTCCTCTTTCCACAGTGGACCGCTGTCCTGAAGGCTCTCGTTGGTGGAGACCGCAGTCCCATCCACCGGTGCACTTCCACTGACCTTGGTAGGTGTCCGAAGTACTTGGTCACTCTGCCCCGCTGCAGGTTCTGCAGGAACGGTACTTGCTGAGTCCTCTGTCTTTTCCCCGGACGACATGCTGCGCTGCGGGATAGTCACCTCCTCTGTAGCAGTTGAGACCTGGAATGCATTCTGCAGCTGGGGAGAGGGGCCGACTGCCTCCTCACCCTGGTGCTACGAACCAGCAAAAGATCCTGAAAGTAGGTTGGCACCACCGGGTTCTGTTGGCAGCTCTTCTGCCATGTCCATCGGGGTAAGAGCGAGCGGGGAAGCATCCTCAAACAATCTCCTGTATCCCTGCTCCAGCTCCCACTCTTGAGTGGCTAGCCAGTCCAGATCACTGCTCAGCCCGAGGTCGTCAAGGTGCTCACATTCCCGAAAGTCCCGGATCTCTTCCCATCTCAGTTTAGCTGTACTGCCAAAGGAGGGGTCGTCCTGGAGAGCGTCAAATATTAATCCCGGGCCGCCGTAGTCATAGTCCTCCGTAGGATCTTTCCTCTCCAACTTTGGACACAGGTTGGCAGCATACCATTCCAGTGCCCGGTACCTGTCCTCCAGCCATAGCTCTGTCTGGATCAGGTTCTCCAGTTGGGACAGTCTTTCTACCTGGGGTTACACTCCTAGGAATGGCACCCGCAGGTCCCACAGTCTCCAGTATTTCTCACCCAAGATAGGAAGAATCTTTCCCAGGTAGTCCTGTTCAAGCTGTAGGATGTCCCTCCAGAGCTTCTGCCGTGCCGAGTCATTATGCCACAACATCTCCTGGCCGAAACCTGGATCACTGTGCTGGTCAGGCGCTTCCATTCCTTGGTCCCAGAACTCCTCTTCCACGACTGCAGGGAGTATCTCCTGGGACGCTGTAGATTCCCCGAGCTGGTACCGCAACGCGGTCACTCTGAGCTGATTGACCCCTGCCAAAACGATAGCGATCACATCTGCCGGGGGGTTGACTCTGAACAGGGCCAGCTTCCATTGTACCTCCTGGCGCCATTCTGTGGATTCTGAGTCCTCGTGGAGGGCCAGACTTGCCTGTTCATTATCCATCCGGTCCTTGGTGAGGACAGCCTTTGGTTAACGCTGACCGCTTTATCCCTGGCTTTGAGAAGTTCCTTGAGGACCGTGCGCTTCCAGCCATCGTAGCGCTGAGCAATACGGGGTGAACGGCTGTAGGACGGTGTAGCAATCTCTCGAATCCCCGGGTGTCTGAGACCGGGGTCAAGCCAGCGGCTGTATTTCCCCCTGCTGGGCTGGTCTCAGAATCTCCCCAGGTGATGTGCTGCTCCAGGCGCTCGGCGGTTGTGGTGCCCGAGACCGGGGTCAAGGCTATATTTCCGCCTGCTTGTCTGGTCTCGGAGATCCCAGCGCTGCCAGCCAATGTAACGGATCAGCTACCCTGCAGGGGTAGCTCCGTCTGCGGCGCCGAGTCTTGCTGGAGAGCTTAGCCGGGTAGCGAGCTAGCAAGGTGGGAGAGAGATTGTCAGCGGTCCCTGGATGGTCTGGAAGCGAAGGATTCAGTAAAGCTGGCTTCTTCAGTGATTATGCCCTCCCCAAATACTAGTTGTGACTCAGTACAGGTTTGAAGGTAAATCAGAATGTTTAATGAAAAACAGAACATACACGGTCCTTTTATATGGTACAGTCCCATTGTTCTCTCCCATGCCCGCCCCCAGACCCCTGGCGTGAATTCTGCACAGGGGCTAGCCATAGCCCAGGTTCTGATTGGGTGGTTCCAAGACCATTGCAGGCTTCTCTCTGGTCCTCTCAGTCTTCACTTGGGTCCGCTGGTGGTATGCAGATGAAGTCTTGACCTCGCAGTGATCACATACAGTGATTTACATAACCCATTGTCAAGGGAATCAGATAGTGGGTGGCTGAGACAATGTGACTCCCAACCTTTCAGAACAGGTAAACAGATAACAGATATCCAAACTGAAAGCACTTTTGCATAATCCACAAATTACTCAAACCTATTGTATATTCTATACACAGGAAAGCATTTGACACTAGTGGCAGGTAGTGTTTTTAAAAACCACATTTAACTAAAGAAATATAAGTCTATTTAAAACTAAAAATGAGCAATTGACAATACATTTAAAACCACACAATATAACTGAGCATAAACTAGCAGGATGGTGCAGGGGAAAAACATGATTAATTAGAAGTCTAGCAACAGTTTTACATTAAATCTACCAAAGGAAATTAGTTTCTATAAATAAAGGGTAAACGAAATATAACAAAATAAGAATGAAATTAAACTAAATAAATCCTGTGGCGGCCGTTCCCTCACAATGGGTGTGTTTTGGTGGACATATTTTGGGGCGGCAGCATTTCATACTTGGACGCAGGCAACATAATGTTGAGACCCGGCCCTGGCTCTATACATTGGCTGTACACTGGTGTGTGCCCTTTATTCACTGGCTGCAAGCAAATGTATGCCATCTTTTCATTGGCTGCTTACCGCTTGTGCACAACCATGACACAATAATACATTTATATTGATAGGTGTTCCATGGGGAACAATAAGGTGTTTTCTTATTGAAAATTAAATAAGAGTCTGGGGACAGCAATTTGGCAGAATATCAAGACTCACAAATTAACTTGAAGGATAATAAAGTATCATACCACGATCTTGTTATGATATGTCTTTGCAATGAAATCCACGTAAATGCCTCCAACTACCACCTAGACAATAGAAAAGAAATACCTCATTTTATTTTTTTAATAAATGTCACAATGATATTTTAGGTGTGACAATAAATCAAATATGAAGACTATAGTTACATAGTTATATAGGCTGGAAAAAGACATGCGTCCATCGGGTTCAGCCTCTCCCACATAACCTACTGCTGTTGATCCAAAAGAAGGCAAAAAACCCAGTCTGAAATATGCAACATACCGGGAAACAATTCCTTCTTGACCCCAGAATGGCAGTCAGATTTCTCCTTGGATCAAGAAGCTTTTACCCACATATTAAACATTATAACCCTTAATATTCTGTGTCTGCAGGAAGTCATCCAGTCGTTTTTTAAAAGTCTGTACAGACTCTGACCCAACCACCTCAACAGGCAGAGAATTCCACAGCTTTATTGTTCTAGCCGTAAAATAACCCTTCCTATGCTTTAAGCTAAATTTTCTTTCTTCCAGTCTAAATGGATGACCCCTTGTCCTATGTATAGACCTGTTAATGAATAGGTTATCAGACAATGGTTGATAATGGCCCCGTATATATTTATATAAGGTTATCAGATCCCCTCTAAGGCGCCGTTTCTCTAAACTAAACAGGTTTAAGCTTGTTAGTCTTTCCTCATAACTTAACCCTTCCATTCCCCTTATTAATTTAGTTGCCCGTCTCTGCACTTTTTCTAACGCTATAATATCTTTTTTTAAGACAGGTGCCCAAAATTGCACGGCGTATTCAAGGTGCGGCCTGACCATTGATTTATACAGAGGCAAAATTATGTTTTTATTCCGTGAGTGAACTCCCCTTTTAATGCATGCCAATACTTTGCTGGCCTTGGCGGCTGCTGTTTGACATTGCAGATTGTTACTTAGTTTGAAGTCTATGATTATTCCCAAATCCTTCTCCTGCTTGGATTTCCCTAACTCCGTACCATTTAGGGTATAAATTACTTGTGTGTTCTTCCACTCCAAAGTGCATAACTTTGCATTTATCTAGATTAAATCTCATCTGCCATTTAAGTGCCCAGTCCCCCAATTTATCTAAATCCCTCTGCAGCGAAGTAACATCCTGCTCACATTGTATTACTTTTCCTAGTTTTGGGTCATCTGAAAACACTGATACATGACTTTCAATGCCTATCTCAAGGTCATTTATAAATAAATTGAATAGTATTGGTCCTATAACAGTCCCCTGGGCGACACCGCTTACCACTGTCCATCTTGAAAATGTACCATTTATGACCACTCTCTGTACCCTATCTTTTAGCCCGTTTTCTATCCAAGAACAAGTATTTTCATCTAGACCAATTTTTCTCAATTTAAATAGTAACCTTTTGTGTGGAACGGTGTCGAAAGCTTTGGCAAAATCTAAGTAAATCACATCCACTGCGACCCCCTGATCTATACTTCTACTTCCTTCCTCATAGAACGTAATTAGGTTAGTCTGACATGATCTGTGTTTCATGAAACCATGCTGATTTTTGCCAATTACATTATACCTCCCAATAAATTCCTGAATATTATCCCTTAGTAAATAAAGAATTTTATAAATACGTATATGAATAAATTACTTACTGGTCTGGAATCAACTGGAGATATTTCACTGCTCTCTAGGCCTCTCAATTCATTCCACAGGCCACCTTCTGGTTTCCAGATCCTACTGAGTGCTACTGCAATGCGGCTACCTACCTGAGCATTATTTTTTATGAGTGCAAGATCTGAGAAGTCGCTAATTCAGGAAATAATTCAGCAGCTTCAGAGAGGCATCCCCACACAGATCCAGGACGCATATTAGGCAATGTAGGCATCTGATTGCAATACAAGGGTTTGGTGTGGTTAATTAGGCGCCTAATTAAAGAGACCTTCAGAATATTTAATAAAAAGAGGAATTTTAAATGCTGCTAACTCCGGATAAGGTCATCCACCCTATTATGGATTGCCACAGGTTTATTTTATAACTAATTGGGTTACGGGAGCACAATATTTTTAAGTATATACATTTAGCAAATGTCACCCTATGTTATATACAGAGAGTGATAATATCGTGCATTTAAAAGAGAGCATAAATTTATACTTAAATTTTCTGCAGCATCTCGCTCCGTAGTTGAAGACAGCCTAGACTCCTGTATTCACTCCTTGCAGTAGTTGGTCTGTATCTCAGTTGCAACCTCAAAAAACATGCACTTAGTCAAAAATTTATTAAATTAAAGGGTATTTAAAAGACATCTAATCATGTCCTAGGGACCCGTGGGCCTATTGTCCCAAATAGTAGTGCTGGGATATGAGTTTCGTCGGTCGCTATGCCGACTTCCTCAGTCCCAAAAAGAAATATATGTCTAAGTGCTTGCTATGTGCTCGAGGTTTTATAGTTCTACTTAATTAACAATCTCCTGTGGAGTTCCAAGATGGCGTTCAGTTCACTTCCTGTGTGTGGACCTCAGGGTTCCACCACCAATAGTGTCCTCCTTATTTGGCTCGAATTGCCAGTAATATGGCATCCAACGGCTTCATTTCCCCTTCCTGGTGTTCCAAAATGGCATCTTCTCCACTTCCGATTGGATCTTACTTCGTTTCGGTTTCGACATATAAGTTGGAATACATCGGATTCATGATACGATCAGTATGAAGGAAGAGAATGAAATGGACGAGCAGGAAGAGGCAATATGAGAAACAACAGAGGGAGTTTTGAAACCCAGAATAGGTACGAAGCCCTAGAGAACCTAGAAGTGGGACAGGATTTTTGGGAGGTGAGTCCGAAAACCTGACCGCCTGTACCCTGGAATCAACATGGGGAAGGAAGAGGAACCCCTGTAAAAAGATCAAGAGGAGAAGAGGAACAAGGGCAGGGAGAAAACTCAAGAGGAGAAAGAAAGAGAGATAGACAGAGGTGAATGGAGGAATCTTCAACCTAACGGAGAGAAAATTAAACCAACTACAGGAAAAGGTGTTAAAGGATTAAAATTTGCACCCTCAAGAAACCTAGACAAATTTGGGTTTTATGTAGACATACAAAAATTTAAGAAAAATTTATGTCTTAACCACTGTGCTGCGGAGTGTGAAGCATGTCCTCCCACAGGAAGCATTGGCTGCGGAGGACGCGCTGAGCACGTCCTCCCTTTGCAGCCAGCGATCGGCCGGATTCCGGCCGATCGCTGTGCCCCCCGCTGATTTAACGTATCAATTAAATCAATTAACTAATTAAAAAATTCAAACATAAATGGATGGGCTTTCTTTTATGTTTGAATTGTTTAATTAGTTAATTGATTTAATTGATAAGTTTATAATGTGTGTATATAAGGAGGGGACTGGATGGACTATTCCACGCTCCTGATGAAGTCTGGATAGACGAAACGCGCCAAGCAGTTCCATACAGCGACCTGGCAGGCTGTGGATTTGGTGATGTTGATATGATTTAATTGTTTTTAACAATGTAAGCGCAATAAAAAATGCTATTTTAAAATACAGTTGGCAGTCTATACTATGTGTATATCTTTCCTTTAAGGCATTTGCATCTTACTGGTGATTTAAAGAACCCGAGATGAGCCTATCAATTGATACTTTGTGAGTAGCCATTTAGCATTGTGTGTATAACTGGCTAAGGGTTCTAGAAGGAACTATATGATAATGACATGTTTGAGATGGTTCATGAATTGTAGGAGCAAGTTGGCATATATAATATGTGAAATAGGTGCAGGAAACTAAATTTAATATGTCATGTAAGGACCAAATTTCCATGTGTGGACATGATTATATTGTTCATTTTGTAGGTGGAATTAGTTTAAACGGGCAAAATCTGGCACAAATCTGGCACACCATCTTTAAATGTCACCAGATGCCACAGAGGGGAGGTATGGATTACTTTTGTTGTAGCAGTGGTTCAGTAGCGCATACAGATGGTTGGGTTTCTGATGTATTATTATGTTGCCATCTGTACCAGAACCATTCGATATAGCATCTAGGAAAGGATACTGGATTCCAAAGACTTTCCTCCGGTAATTTCCTTTACCCTCTTCAGCAGAAACGGAGTGGCTTCTTTTCCAGTGGTGTGTTTAAGCCTGATGTGAAAAATGTTAGCATGATTTGTTAATGTTCATTTGCAACTGTGGAAGCCTAGACATTTACAATTATGGAAAAACACAAAAACAGATACAGATATCAAAACATGCAAACATTATTTACTTAAGAGATGAAAACAATTATATATATATATATATCGAAAGTCCCGACTGACTGACTCATCAACTCCCATCTCAAACCGTTTAACCTAGGAACGTGAAATCTTGAAGGTACATTGTTTTTATGACGTAGGCATTCACTAAGGAAAGCTTTTGGGAAATTCCACCCCTAAAGGGGTGAAAAAAGGAGTTGAATATTTTAAACAGGATAGTTCAAAAACCGAAGATGTTACAGGTGTGAAAATTGGTATTTACAATCTTCTTGAAAAACAGAAAAACACGTGTTTTACTGTTTTCCAAAAATCCAAGTGGGGGGCAAGAAAGTTTTTTTTTTGCAATGAATTTTTTTATTGGTTTTATATCATATAGACAGAATGTAGCCGTGACATTACTTATCATGCAGATCTAAGGTATATGCAGTACATAAAATGAGAATGTCTATAATACTTAGGGTGCATCTTACGGGGGAGGGGTGGAGGAGATAAACTGAGGGGGAAGGGGGAACAACGCATTGCCAACATTGCAAATAATGTAAATGAGTAACTTTGTGGATTCTCTGGTATCGGCACACAAGTGCACGCGTGTGTATCAGGGTGTCAGAGGCCTGGCATAACAATCGGGCTGTCTTCAAAAGCGAGGGCGTTCATCAGTAAATCTTTACAATCGACCTATGTAACCCACATTCCCCTCCCGACTACTCAGCAGCAGAGGTGATAACTGGTGCGTAACCTCGAGATCTCTTGGTGCGAAAATCTAACCACCAGTACCAAGTGATATAATATTTGTTGTATTTATTATTAATGGAGAAGAACATCTCCTCCATCTCGCGGGCACCCTCCACAGCCTGTATCCACTCCCACACAGTTGGGGGAGCAGTCGAGCGCCACGTTCTGGGGATCAAAGATTTAGCTACATTAAACAGTTGTATGGCCAGAGAATTCCTATATGTGAGCGCCTATATGGGAACCAAGTGAAAAAGTGCGACCTGAAGGGAAGGGTGCAAGTCCATGCCTGTGATCTCATTAATTATCGTGAATATGGAGCCCCAGTATAGACACATTAGTTGGCATTCCCACCATATGTGTACGTATGTACCTGGTGACGTACAGCAACGCCAGCATGTCCGGTCAGCGGTAGGGTATATATATATATATATATATATATATAATATATATCGAAAGTCCCGACTGACTGACTCATCAACTCCCATCTCAAACCGTTTAACCTAGGAACGTGAAATCTTGAAGGTACATTGTTTTTATGACGTAGGCATTCACTAAGGAAAGCTTTTGGGAAATTCCACCCCTAAAGGGGTGAAAAAAGGAGTTGAATATTTTAAACAGGATAGTTCAAAAACCGAAGATGTTACAGGTGTGAAAATTGGTATTTACAATCTTCTTGAAAAACAGAAAAACACGTGTTTTACTGTTTTCCAAAAATCCAAGTGGGGGGCAAGAAAGTTTTTTTTTTGCAATGAATTTTTTTATTGGTTTTATATCATATAGACAGAATGTAGCCGTGACATTACTTATCATGCAGATCTAAGGTATATGCAGTACATAAAATGAGAATGTCTATAATACTTAGGGTGCATCTTACGGGGGAGGGGTGGAGGAGATAAACTGAGGGGGAAGGGGGAACAACGCATTGCCAACATTGCAAATAATGTAAATGAGTAACTTTGTGGATTCTCTGGTATCGGCACACAAGTGCACGCGTGTGTATCAGGGTGTCAGAGGCCTGGCATAACAATCGGGCTGTCTTCAAAAGCGAGGGCGTTCATCAGTAAATCTTTACAATCGACCTATGTAACCCACATTCCCCTCCCGACTACTCAGCAGCAGAGGTGATAACTGGTGCGTAACCTCGAGATCTCTTGGTGCGAAAATCTAACCACCAGTACCAAGTGATATAATATTTGTTGTATTTATTATTAATGGAGAAGAACATCTCCTCCATCTCGCGGGCACCCTCCACAGCCTGTATCCACTCCCACACAGTTGGGGGAGCAGTCGAGCGCCACGTTCTGGGGATCAAAGATTTAGCTACATTAAACAGTTGTATGGCCAGAGAATTCCTATATGTGAGCGCCTATATGGGAACCAAGTGAAAAAGTGCGACCTGAAGGGAAGGGTGCAAGTCCATGCCTGTGATCTCATTAATTATCGTGAATATGGAGCCCCAGTATAGACACATTAGTTGGCATTCCCACCATATGTGTACGTATGTACCTGGTGACGTACAGCAACGCCAGCATGTCCGGTCAGCGGTAGGGTATATATATATATATATATATATATATATATATATATATATAGTTAAAGCCCGAAGTGCGGTTAATCCTAGGATTACCCGGGCAATCCTGACATTACTGTCAGGTATTTTCATAGGTAAAAACAAAATGGATGCCTGTAGCCATCTTGTTTAATCGTATATACATATTTTTTATATGATTACAAGTTTTTATTCTCAACTCTCACCTACTTCTAGAATGAACTTACATAGATTTTTTTAGAAACGAGTTCATTTGAAGGTAAATGTATTAAGAGGGGAATAAAAGAGTTATGTATGTGTGTAAAAATATAAATCGCTAGATATAAAGTGTCTTTGACATATTGTATAGACTAAGTGCTAAGACATGTCATAGACAAAATTTATAGGTCTGTTTTAAAGAGTCCTTGAATTAAAGATAAGTGTTTTTCTATACCCGAAAAGAAAATATGTTAAAACATATATACAACAATATACAGTCATGGCTGAAATTGTTGGCACCCCAGACATTTTTCCAGAAAATCAAGTATTTCTCACAGAAAAGTTTTGCAGTAACACATGTTTTGCTATACACAAGTTTATTCCCTTTGTGTTTATTGGAACAAAACAAAACAAGGGAGGAAAAAAAGCAAATTGGACATAATGTCACACAAAACTCCAAAAATGGGTTGAACAAAATTCTTGCCACCCTTTCAAAATTATGGATAAATAAGATTGTTTCAAGCATGTGAAGCTCCTGTAAACTCACCTGGGGCAAGTAACAGGTGTGGACAATATAAAAATCACACCTGAAAGCAGATAAAAAGGAGAGAAGTTCACTTAGTCTTTGTATTGTGTGTCTGTGTGTGCCACTCTAAGCATGGACAACAGAAAGAGGAGAAGAGAACTGTCTGAGGACTTGAGAACCAAAATTGTGGAAAAATATCAACAATCTCAAGGTTACAAGTCCATCTCCAGAGATCTAGATTTGCCTTTGTCCACAGTGCGCAACATTATCAAGAAGTTTGCAACCCATGGCACTGTAGCTAATCTCTCTGTGGGTGGACAGAAGAGAAAAATTGATGAAAGGTTGCAACGCAGGATAGTCTGGATGGTGGATAAGCAGCCTCAAACAAGTTCCAAAGAAATTCAAGCTGTCCTGCAGGCTCAGGGAGCATCAGTGTCAGCGCGAACTATCCGTCGACATTTAAATTAAATGAAATGCTATGGCAGGTGAAACAGGAGGACCCCACTGCTGACACAGAGACATAAGAAAAGTTTGCCAAAATGTACTTGAATAAGCCAAAATCCTTCTGGGAAAACATCGTGGACAGATTTATTTATTTATTTATTTATAAAGGATTTTACCAGGAAGGATACATTGAGATTTCTCTCGTTTTCAAGTATGTCCTGGGTGATGAGACCAATATAGAGCTTTTTGGTAAAGCACATCATTCTACTGTTTACTGAAAACGGAATGAGGCCTACAAAGAAAAGAACACAGTACCTACAGTGAAATATGGTGGAGGTTCCATGATGTTTTGGGGTTGTTTTGCTGCCTCTGGCACTGGGTGCCTTGAATGTGTGCAAGGCATCATGAAATCAGAGGATTACCAAAGGATTTTGGGTCGCACTGTAGAGCCCAGTGTCAGAAAGCTGGCTTTGCATTCAAGATCTTGGTTCTTCCAGCAGGACAATGAGCCCACACATATGTCAAAAAGCACCCAGAAATGGATGGCAACAAAGCGCTGGAGAATTCTGAAGTGGCCAGCAATGAGTCCAGATCTAAATCCCATTGAACACCTGTGGAGAGATCTTAAAATTGCTGTTGGGAAAAGGCACCCTTCCAATAAGAGACCTGGAGCAGTTTGCAAAGGAAGAGTGGTCCAAAATTCCAGGTGAGAGGTGTAAGAAGCTTATTGATGGTTATAGGAAGCGACTGATTTCAGTTATTTTTTCCAAAGGGTGTGCAACCAAATATTAAGTGAAGGGTGCCAAGAATTTTGTCCAGCCCGTTCTTGGAGTTTTGTGTGACATTATGTCCAATTTGCTTTTTTTCCTTCCTTTTTTTGTTTTGTTCCAATACACACAAAGGGAATAATCATGTGTATAGCAAAACACGTGTTACTGCAATACTTTTCTGTGAGAAATACTTGATTTTCAGGAAAAATGTCTGGGGTGCCAACAATTTCGGCCATGACTGTATATAGCTATGCACAAAATATATTCATATAATCAATATATATTCTATATTAGTAGCACAGTAAAATAATAGTAACTCCAATATATTTTGTAGAGTATAACTATGTTGATGAAATAGAAATAAACTGTTTAAATGTAGAAGGAATGTCTGTTAACTGATAAGGAGATTAAACCGAGAAGTAATTCAGAAAAACCTTGAATTAGCTAGAACGGAGCAGATCTTAAATATTAATTTGACAGGACAGACATACTGTCTGAAGGGACTATGAGAGTACTTTTGTTCAAACTCGTTAAGAAGAGATTGACCTATGATCTCTGTCTATTAATTCAAAAATAGTAGAATTAAAAATATAACTAATTAATTTGAAAATCAACACTGCCATCTAGTGGTGTATTATGAGTCAACAGTTTTATGGAATTGTCATAGGTTAACATTGAGAAAGAGAAATATGCTAAGTAGAGAAGTACGTGATAAGTGACTTCATTTACTCTATAACTGTGAATACAGAACAAGTAGAGATCATTCATTACGCATTACACTTCACTTGACTTCATTTCAACTCAGACCACACTTCACATCGCCCGCTCGGGACTTCAAATTTTATTTCTCACTCTTATGCATTCGCCCTCTCTCAAATTATCCTATGAGTTATGCTCAAGGAAAAAACTCAGACACAAACAAAGATGCAAACAGATTTATAATATCTCATATATTCTCACAAACTCTCCAATTAATTCATTATATCCAAAGAATTTACTGCTGCTGACATAAGAAGATTGCAGAAACACTTGTATCCAGATTTTGGAACAGGTAATGTATGGAAACCAAATTTAAATGAATTAATTACAGATATACAGTGGCAAGAAAAAGTATGTGAACCCTTTGGGATTACGTGGAGTTTTGCATGAATTGGTCATAAAAAGTGCTCTGATCTTCATCTAAGTCACAACAATTTGAAAAACACAGTCTGATTAAAATAATACAACACAAACATTATATGTTTTCATGTGTTTATTGAACATAACATGTAAACATTCACAGTGCAGTGTGGAAAAAGTATGTGAACCCCTAGCCTAATGACTTCTCCAAGAGATAATTGGAGCCAGGAGTGAGCCAACCTTGAGTCCAATCAGTGTGATATTATTGGATGTGTTGCTGAAAACTGTCCTGCCCTTTAAAAACACACCCCAGTTTTGGGTTTACTGGTTTCAAGAAGCACTGCCTGATGTGAACCATGCCTCGCAGAACAGAGCTCTCAGAAGACTCACGATCAAGAATTGTTGACTTGCATGTAGCTGGAAAGGGTTACAAAAGTATCTCCAAAAGCCTTAATGTTCATGTGTCCACGGTAAGACAGACTGTCTACAAATGGAGAAAGTTCAGCACTGTTACTACTCTCCCTAGGCGTGGTCGTCCTGTAAAGATGACTGCAAGAGCACAACGCAGAATGCTTAATGAGGTAAAGAAGAATCCTAGAGTGTCAGCTAAAGACTTACAGAAATCTCTGGCACATGCTAACATTTTTGTTGACACATCTACAATAAGGAAAACATTAAACAAGAATGGAGTACATGGGAGGACACCACGGAGGAAGCCATTGCTGTCGAAAAAGAATATTGCAGCACGTTTGAAGTTTTCAAAAGAGCACCTGGATGTTTCACAGCACTACTGGCAAAATATTCTGTGGACAGATGAAACCAAAATTGAGTTGTTTGGAGAAAACACACAACACTATGTGTGGAGTTAAAAAGGCACAGCACACCAACATCAAAACCTCATCCCCACTGTAAAACATGGCAGAGGGAGCATCATGGTTTGGGGCTACTTTGCTGCCTCAGGGCCTGGACGGATTGTTGTCATTGATGGAAAAATGAATTCCAGAGTTTATCAAGATATTTTGCAGGAAAATGTAAGACCATCTGTCCGCCAACTGAAGCTCCGCAGAGGATGGGTTATGCAACAGGACAATGACCCAAAGCGTACAAGTAATTCAACAAAAGAATGGCTTCAACAAAACAAAATACGCCTTCTGGAGTGGCCCAGACAGAGTCCTGACCTCAACCTGATTGAAATTCTGTGGCATGAACTTAAGAGAGTGATTCACACGAGACATCCCAAGAATATTGCTACACCGAAACAGTTTTGTGAAGAGGAGTGGTCCAAAATTACTCCAGATCGTTGTGCAGGTCTGATCTGCAACTACAGGGAACGTTTGGTTGAGGTTATTGCTGTTGCTGCCAAAGGAGGGTCAACCAGTTATTAAGTCCAAAGGTTCACATACTTTTTCCACCCTGCACTGTGAATGTTTACATGTTCTGTTCAATAAAAACATGAAAACATATAATGTTTGTGTTGTACTATTTTAAGCAGACTGTTTTTCAAATTGTTGTGACTTAGATGAAGATCAGAGCACATTTTATGACCAATTCATGCAAAACTCCACGTAATCCCAAAGGGATCACATACTTTTTCTTGCCACTGTGATATATATATATATATATATATATATATATACATACACACAAGTGTGTATCTTGCAATGAATATAGACTGATATTTGTCTCAGATTATTGATAGATCGGAACTGACATATTTCTAACCTGCAGTATAGAAATATGGGAAGCATCTGATATCAGGGATATTATTTATCCTAAAGTATTTGTTGAAATAATATATACACATATATATCTATATATATATAGAAAAAGACAAATATGGAGAGCACTCAGTCCGTGATAAGGAATTTAATTGCCCAGGTGCTATCCTCAAGGATGAATAGAAAAAAGCCAGGTATAGGAGCACACTGGGGCTTATGGAAAAATAACAAACTATATTATTTATTTTATTTAATAAAGTTTGTTATTTTTCCATAAGCCCCAGTGTGCTCCTATACCTGGCTTTTTTATATATATATATATTGAAATTGGAAGAGCTATTGTGATTGAAGTAATAAGCAGGGATGATATAACCTATAACTTAAAAAGCAGAAGATTTGAAGCTTAATTCTCAATATTAGGGGAGGATTCGCTAAATAAGTTCTTATTTATTATTCTAAAAATAGAATAAGTGATAGCTCATCTTTTGTAGATCCAGGTAGCACAAGGAGATATACATATATATCTACAAGATACTAGCTTGTCTTAAATATTGGTTTAACACAAATGAGCAGATGAGGCACAAATGGGAGCGCAATTTTTTTTTATGTCTATTTTGTCCTTGATGATTCAAAAAGACTTCTTTCCAATGAATACTTTTCGTGCTTGAAAGTCAGAAAGGCCTCAGTTCATATATTCCACATGAAAAGGAAAAGACAAGAGAAACAATTGGGCAATACCGTGCATACCATATACACATCTATGAATGAAACCAATGGAGTAACACTCTTAAATCTGGAGCTTCAAAAAGCTTGAGTTTTAGCGCAGTTGAGCCTCTATGGGGAGCTCTTCCCAATGCCCGGAATAACGTTCTTCCTGTTAGTCTTCAATGGTATATGAAGTCCGTATATATATACCTCAGAGAGAGCATATCATAGCATAACTCAATTATTAAACAATTGGAGGTAAGTCGAAGGAAAAAAAAACTCACGTGGTATAGAACCTCCTGTGGTGGTGGTTCAGTAGATGCACAATGGGCCACTTTCAAGGGGGTCCCAACCTCTTACAGTGACAGTTTTCCTTTAGAGAGCTGGTATCCTTAAAAGGGCTCAATGGATGCAAGCAGTAGATATAAAGGAAAACTGTCACTGTAAGAGGTTGGGACCCCCTTGAAAGTGGCCCATTGTGCATCTACTGAACCACCACCACAGGAGGTTCTATACCACGTGAGTTTTTTTCCTTCGACTTACCTCCAATTGTTTAATAATTGAGTTATGCTATGATATGCTCTCTCTGAGGTATATACAGTTGTGTTCAAAATTATTCAACCCCCAATGCTGTAAAGGGTTTTAGGGAATTTAGTGTACATTTGTAATTGTATTCAGAATGAAATCCTACAAGGACTTTTTAAAGAACCATATGCAACTAAAATTACATCAATTGGTTTTGTAATACAGCAGTAAATGTTTCTTTTGTGAATTCTTCATTGACACAATTATTCAACACCTTAAAAGACTACCACTCTGAAGAACAGAGGTTCATTCAAGTGTTTTCAATCAGGTATTGATAACACCTGTGGATGTCACGGAGCAGCAATAAAGCATAATAAGCACCAATTAGGCAGATTTAAAATGACTGTGATACTCAGCTCCTTCTAGACATTTACTGGTGTGGTTACAAACATGGTGAAGTCAAGAGAATGGTCCAGAAAGACAAGAGAAGAGGTGATTACTCTTCACAGGAAGGGAAATGGCTATAAGAAGATTGCAAAGATGTTAAACATACCAAGAGAGACCATAGGAAGCATCATTCGCAAATTCAAGGCAAAGGGCACTGTTGAAACGCTACCTGGTCGTGGCAGAAAGAAGATGCTGACTTCGACTGCTGTGCGCTACCTGAAGCGTAGAGTGGAGAAAAGTCCCCGTGTGACTGCTGAGGAACTGAGAAAAGATTTGTCAGATGTGGGTACTGAAGTTTCAGCTCAGACAATACGGCGCACACTGCGTAATGAAGGCCTCCATGCCAGAACTCCCAGGCGCACCCCCTTGCTGTCTCCAAAGAATAAGAAGAGTCGACTGCAGTATGCCAAAAGTCATGTGGACAAACCACAGAAGTTTTGGGATAGTGTTCTGTGGACTGATGAAACATAATTAGAACTGTTTGGGCCCATGGATCAACGCTATGTTTGGAGGAGGAAGAACAAGGCCTATGAAGAAAAGAACACCTTGCCTACTGTGAAGCATGGCGGGGGGTCAATCATGCTTTGGGGCTGTTTTGCTTCTGCAGGTACAGGGAAGCTTCAGCGTGTGCAAGGTACCATGAATTCTCTTCAGTACCAGGAGATATAGGATGACTGAACTGGAGGCTTTTGCCCATGACGAATGGGCGAAGATACCCGTAGATCGCTGCAAGACACTTGTGCCAAGCTATGCTTCACGTTTAAAAGCTGTTATAACTGTAAAAGGATGTTGTACTAAGTACTAAGATTGAATGTCACTTGGGGTTGAATAAAACGGATAATGATGTGAGCACAGAAAAGACATTTGTGGTTATTTCATTATAAATGTTATGTTATATTTGTCTGACCTACATGTGCCTCTTTGATTTAATTGTAAGCAAGATGACTGAATGATCAAAATCAATGTCAAACTGGCCAAAACACTCAATTTCAGTGGGGGTTGAATAATTTTGAACACAACTGTATATACGGACTTCCCATACCATTGAAGACTAACAGGAAGAACGTTATTCCGGGCATTGGGAAGAGCTCCCCATAGAGGCTCAACTGCGCTAAGACTCGAGCTTTTTGAAGCTCCAGATTTGTGAGTGTTACTCCATTGGTTTCATTCATAGACGTGTATATGGTATATAACAAATTCCCTTGCGAGGAAAAAATACCTATTGCTTGATTTAAAACATATAATTTTATTGAACTCAATTAAAAGATTGGAAATCGTTGTCAAATTAGAACACAATTATTTATTTGTTTTGAACATTAAACCCACATGATTATATCAGTAAATTAGAAAAAAATTATGTATATGTTATATACTAAAGTAAATGGTGCGTCCACCAATTTACACAATATGCGCATTACATGAATGATAAATAGTAACCATAATCAGACATGTCATATATCAGTAGGATTATTGAAGAGATGAAAATAACTCCAACAAAACTGCGCAGCTAACAATACACAAGATAGCTCATTGGAGCATATTTGGCCGGCACCAAACACTTATGGATAGATGAAAAAACTCATTGGACAATAATTGACTTAACCCCCACGGGTTTACTTGAGCTGTCAGAGTGCTAATCGTATCACTAAGTACATGGATAGTAGTGTGCCTATTAAGGTCAAGATCCAACGAACTATCGGTTGTGGGATAGATTTAAATAGTTCTTACCAATTGAATAGATAACTCATAAACAATTGGACGCCTATTCAGGCACAATTTAATATTGTAAAAAATCGTTTGAGTGCATGCACATTACGAACACAGATTGTCATAGCCGCTAAGCTCAATATTGGATTGATATTGTGAATGCTCGATTGAGGTTAAATTAACCTGCTGAATGTTCATTCAGACACAATATGTTATCATGCAGTTCTTACAGCCACCATATGGTATGCACGGTATTGCCCAATTGTTTCTCTTGTCTTTTCCTTTTCATGTAATATATATGAACTGAGGCCTTTCTGACTTTCAAGCACGAAAAGTATTCATTGGAAAGAAGTCTTTTTGAATCATCAAGGACAAAATAGACATAAAAAATATTTTTGCGCTCCCATTTGTGCATCATCTGCTCATTTGTGTTGATTTATATATGGGTGAGGGATACACCCAATGGTGAGCTGCATTTTTGTTCCCTCGTACTTCTTGTCTATCATATATGTGTGGTATAATATAGAACAGCGCCTATAACATTTTCTGATCCATTCGAGGGTCTGTTCTCCTATTAAATATTGGTTTGCTGGGAAATACATGTTAATTGTTTTCTTTAAGCAGGGTGTTTATTAAATTGAACTAACCATCTATGTTAGCTACTAACTGGTTAAAGTAAATGGTATTAACCATACATGCAGTTACTAACCTATTCTAATTGAAGCTAGAAATCTGTGTGCGGATAGATGATGTTGTTGTTTATATATCCTTGATTGTTGTGAGATAAATCAATTTGTATACGTAATAAATATATATATTTTTATCTAGTTACTTCTAGTCATATTTTTTAAAACAAAGCATATACAATTGAAAACAAACTTAGGAGACCTGAGAAATACAGACGAGATAAATTTGTTGTTTAATATCTCCGACATTACCCAGGGATCATTAGCAAAAGTCCGAAGGGAGATTAAATTTCGGACGTCATCAGGGCAATCTGCAAAGTATCCAGAGGCCTCTGGGTACTCCAGTTTTCTGCACTGTTTTAACCGGGTAATTTACACATTACCCTAGTGTTTCTGGATAAAGTGTAATGGGCAACGAAACATCGGACTTCGTCCGGGTAAACTGCAAAGTATCCAAACGCCTCTGGGTACTCAGCTTTTCTTGGGTTTTCAGCAGGTTGCAGTTGACTGGATTCCGAGGATTACCTGGATAAAGCTGCAAACTGTTATCTGACTGATAACAAAATTGTGTTTTTTGTTATTTTTAATGAAATTGTATCCACAGTCACAAACCACACTAAATAACTGTCATGTAACTGTGCATTAATTATCTGAAAATTAATTTATGAAGATAAAGATATTACATAAAGAGTAACCTCATGGTTATTATGTGCTTATATATCATTTATAAAACCTATGACACATAATAAAGATCATGTAACTCTTTAAGAAACATGTCCTGTTACTCTGTATATTCATTATATCCTTAATACATTTTAATGTTTGTCTTTTGCCATTTTCATTGATAATATCCATAGATATTGGCAAAATTCACTTTTACCCAAGCGGGGTTGGATGCTCTGCAGATTACCCAAGTGAAGCTTTACCCGTAACATATACACATCTTGACTACCTCGGTTTTACCTGTCTTGCGCATACCCCATACCAGAATATATTTGTATGAGTTTGTGTCCCTAAGAGGTAGTAAGTTTACCAGCTACCTTAAAAGGATCGGAGGGTTAGATAGGGATTGTTTAAAGGGACTTGCGTCGTGTATATAGAGGGATACATGACATTAGGTTTGTTTTGCGATGACCATCAACAAATCTAAGGGGCTGACTTTGAAGGTAGCGGGGATTGACCTAAGAGATGTTTGCTTGTCACACAGGCAGTTTTACATTGCGTGTGTTCCGGAGTGGGCTCACCTAACTCTCTGGAGATCAGAGCACCTGAAAATAGAACCACTAATGTAGTTTACAAACCAAGCACTCAAATCGTTTGTTTTTTTCCATGTTCCAGATAAAAACAAAATATTTTTTTTTTTGTCCGTTTGTATTTACTTCCCCTGCCGGGCATGTGCGCCAACTGCTGGGCAGGACATAGTAGGCCCATTGAAGTCAGCGGGGCGTACTAGTACGCCCTGCATCTTTAAGGCCCACCCGCCGCAGGGACAGCCAGGTGGTGGGAAAGGGTTAATGTATCATACAGTCCTATTCTTGTGACACATTTATCATTCCAGACTTCTGAAATTAGGGATGCCTGGCCTGTATACACACATATCTACACCATACATACATATAATATACGTGTTAAATACGAAAAGTGAGAGCACGCCGGGACTTATTAAAATATAAAATTTAATAGGTATGCATTAAAAGTCCCTTTTAATGCATACCTATCTATACTATAAAAGGATAAGCTAAAAACTGTCCGTCGCCAAAACCCTACTGCGCATGCGCGACGGACATTTGAAAGCGGCCGTTAGAACACACAGGTAGCTGCGCGTGCCGGCCGCGTGAAAAAAAAAAAAAAAAAAACGGCACGAGCCGCGCGCAGCTACCCGTGTGTTTACATGGCCAGATGCCCCGATCCTCCAGCGGTGACCGTCCTCCGGCTGCCGGCGGGCCTCCAGGCTCAGGCGAGCCCCCGGCTCGGTTTGGGCCTATAGGCCCAGCCGAGCCGGGGACTCGCCTAAGCCTAGAGGCCCGCCGAGCAGCCAGCGGCAGCCGGAGGTCACCGCTGGAGGATCGGGGCCGAAGTTCCCAAACAAATACACCCCAAAATCGGCCCTGAGCTCCAGCGGAGACCTCCTCCGGCTGCCGCTGGCTGCTCGGCGGCCCTCTAGGCTTAGGCGAGCCCCCGGCTCGGTTTGGGCCTACAGGCCCAGCCGAGCCGGGGACTCGCCTAAGCCTAGAGGCCCGCCGAGCAGCCAGCAGCAGCCGGAGAAGGTCACCGCTGGAGGATCGGGGCCGAAGTTCCCAAACAAATACACCCCAAAATCGGCCCTGAGCTCCAGCGGAGACCTCCTCCGGCTGCCGCTGGCTGCTCGGCGGCCCTCTAGGCTTAGGCGAGCCCCCGGCTCGGTTTGGGCCTACAGGCCCAGCCGAGCCGGGGACTCGCCTAAGCCTAGAGGCCCGCCGAGCAGCCAGCAGCAGCCGGAGAAGGTCACCGCTGGAGGATCGGGGCCGAAGTTCCCAAACAAACACACCCCAAAATCGGCCCTGAGCTCCAGCGGAGACCTCCTGCGGCTGCCGCTGGCTGCTCGGCGGCCCTCTAGGCTTAGGCGAGCCCCCGGCTCGGTTTGGGCCTACAGGCCCAGCCGAGCCGGGGACTCGCCTAAGCCTAGAGGCCCGCCGAGCAGCCAGCAGCAGCCGGAGAAGGTCACCGCTGGAGGATCGGGGCCGAAGTTCCCAAACAAACACACCCCAAAATCGGCCCTGAGCTCCAGCGGAGACCTCCTGCGGCTGCCGCTGGCTGCTCGGCGGCCCTCTAGGCTTAGGCGAGCCCCCGGCTCGGTTTGGGCCTACAGGCCCAGCTGAGCCGGGGACTCGCCTAAGCCTAGAGGCCCGCCGAGCAGCCAGCGGCAGCCGGAGAAGGTCACCGCTGGAGGATCGGGGCCGAAGTTCCCAAACAAATACACCCCAAAATCGGCCCTGAGCTCCAGCGGAGACCTCCTCCAGCTGCCGCTGGCTGCTCGGCGGGCCTCTAGGCTTAGGCGAGCCCCCGGCTTGGCTTGGGCCTTCAGGCCCAGCCGAGCCGGGGACTCGCCTAAGCGTAGAGGCCGGCGAGCAGCCTGCTCGGCCGGAGGAGGTCACGGCTGGAGCTCAGGGCCGATGTTGCCTAACACATACTCACCGACATCGGCCCTTAGCTCCTCCAGCGATGGCGGTCCCGCTTGCAGCATCCTCTCTCCGTTGCTCGCCGGAATGACGTCACGAAAGCCTTTGACCCCGGGGGTCAAAGGCTTTCGTGACGTCATCCTGGTGAGCAACGGAGAGAGAGAGGATGCTGCAAGCGGGACCGCCATCGCTGGAGGAGCTAAGGGCCGATGTCGGTGAGTATGTGTGGAACCGGTGGAGGACTCGAGGCCGATGTAGGTGAGTATGTGCTCTACACACACACACACACCCTGCTTGCTCGGCCGGTATCCAAGCTTAGGCGAGCCCCCGGCTTGGCTTGGCCTACAGGCCCAGCCGAGCCGGGGACTCGCCTAAGCGTAGAGGCCGGCCGAGCAGCCTGCTCGGCCGGAGGAGGTCACGGCTGGAGCTCAGGGCCGATGTTGCCTAACACATACTCACCGACATCGGCCCTTAGCTCCTCCAGCGATGGCGGTCCCGCTTGCAGCATCCTCTCTCCGTTGCTCGCCGGAATGACGTCACGAAAGCCTTTGACCCCGGGGGTCAAAGGCTTTCGTGACGTCATCCTGGTGAGCAACGGAGAGAGAGAGGATGCTGCAAGCGGGACCGCCATCGCTGGAGGAGCTAAGGGCCGATGTCGGTGAGTATGTGTGGAACCGGTGGAGGACTCGAGGCCGATGTAGGTGAGTATGTGCTCTACACACACACACACACCCTGCTTGCTCGGCCGGTATCCAAGCTTAGGCGAGCCCCCGGCTCGGTTTGGGCCTACAGGCCCAGCCGAGCCAGGGACTCACCTGAGCCTGGAGGACGGCCGAGCATGCAACTCGACCGGCCTCCATGCTCAGGCGAGTCCCCGGCTCGGCTGGGCCTCTAGGCCCACGCCAAGCCGGGGGCTCGCCTAAGCCTGGAGGCCGGCGAGCAGCCTACGACAGCCACCGCTGAGGCTCCGGGCCAATGTAGGGGGATGTTGCCTACACATACTCACCTACATCGGCCCTTAGCTCCTCCAGCGATGGCGGTCCCGCTTCCAGCGTCCTCTCTCGCTCCATTGTTCGCCGGAATGACGTCACGAAAGCCTTTGACCCCGGGGGTCAAAGGCTTTCGTGACGTCATCCCGGCGACCAACGGAGCGAGAGAGGACGCTGGAAGCGGGACGCGGGACCGCCATCGCTGGAGAGCCGATGTAGGTGAGTATATCCACGAGCGGGGGGGCCATATCCACGAGCGGGGGGGCCATATCCACGAGCGGGGGGGCCATATCCACGAGCGGGGGGGGGCCATATCCATGTGCTGGGCAGTATCCACGAGCTGGGGCAGTATCCACGAGCTGGGGGCAGTATCCACGAGCTGGGGGCAGTATTCACGAGCTGGGGGCAGTATCCACGAGCTGGGGCAATATCCACGAGCTGGGGCAATATCCACGTGCTGGGGCAGTATCCACGTGCTGGGGCAGTATCCACGTGCTGGGGCAGTATCAATCCACGTGCTGGGGCAATATCCATGTGCTGGGCAGTATCCACGTGCTGGGGCAGTATCCACGAGCTGGGGCAATATCCACGTGCTGGGGCAGTATCCACGTGCTGGGGCAGTATCCACGTGCTGGGCAGTATCCACGTGCTGGGGCAATATCCACGTGCTGGGTCAATATCCACGTGCTGGGGCAATATCCAGGAGCTGGGGCAATATCCACGTGCTGGGGCAGTATCCATCCACGTGCTGGGGCAATATCCACGTGCTAGGGCAGTATCCACGAGCTGGGGCAGTATCCACGAGCTGGGGCAATATCCACGTGCTGGGGCAATATCCACGTGCTAGGGCAGTATCCACGAGCTGGGGCAGTATCCACGTGCTGCGGCAATATCCACGTGCTGGGGCAATATCCACGTGCTGGGGCAGTATCCACGTGCTGGGGCAGTATCCACGTGCTGGGCAGTATCCACGTCTGGGCAGTATCCACGTGCTGGGGCAGTATCCACGTGCTGGGGCAATATCCACGAACTGGGGCAATATCCACGTGCTGGGGCAGTATCCACGTGCTGGGGCAGTATCCACGAGCTGGGGCAGTATCCACGTGCTTGGGCAGTATCCACGTGCTTGGGCAGTATCCACGTGCTTGGGCAGTATCCACGTGCTTGGGCAGTATCCACGAGCTTGGGCAGTATCCACGAGCTTGGGCAGTATCCACGAGCTGGGGCAGTATCCACGTGCTGGGGCAGTATCCACGTGCTGGGGCAGTATCCATCCACGTGCTGGGGCAGTATCCACGTGCTGGGGCAATATCCATGTGCTGGGCAGTATCCACGTGCTGGGGCAGTATCCACGAGCTGGGGCAATATCCACGTGCTGGGGCAGTATCCACGTGCTGGGGCAGTATCCACGTGCTGGGGCAGTATCCACGTGCTGGGGCAATATCCACGTGCTGGGGCAATATCCACGTGCTGGGGCAATATCCACGTGCTGGGGCAGTATCCACGAGCTGGGGCAGTATCCACGAGCTGGGGCAATATCCACGTGCTGGGGCAGTATCCATCCACGTGCTGGGGCAATATGCACATGCTAGGGCAGTATCCACGAGCTGGGGCAGTATCCACGAGCTGGGGCAATATCCACGTGCTGGGGCAATATCCACGTGCTAGGGCAGTATCCACGAGCTGGGGCAGTATCCACGTGCTGCGGCAATATCCACGTGCTGGGGCAATATCCACGTGCTGGGGCAGTATCCACGTGCTGGGGCAGTATCCACGTGCTGGGCAGTATCCACGTTCTGGGGCAGTATCCACGTGCTGGGGCAGTATCCACGTGCTGGGGCAATATCCACGAGCTGGGGCAATATCCACGTGCTGGGGCAATATCCACGTGCTGGGGCAATATCCACGTGCTGGGGCAGTATCCACGTGCTGGGGCAATATCCACGAGCTGGGGCAGTATCCACGAGCTGGGGCAGTATACATGAGCAGGGGCAGTATATCCACAATAGACTGCCCTCTGGGCAGGCTTTACAACTAGTTAAATTTTATATTTTAATAAGTACCAATGTGCTCTCTTCGTATTTTTGTATCTATCCTATTTTTCACTCACCAGGACCGAGTGTTGCCTTCCCTGTTGGGATATATACAGGCCTTTTTTTAAGGCGGTATGTGCCGGTATGCAGTACTGGCACCTCGCCAGCAGCCTGAACTAGCAGAGGAGAGAGAGCATGATGCTCCTCCTGCAGTGACAGGCAGAGAATCGGAAGCGCTTGGCAGCCCATACTGCTCCTGAACGCTTCCAATTTTCTGGACAGCTTAGGCGTTCACAAGGGGTGTGCCTGGGCACACCCTAATGTGGGCAGCTCGGCACACTCTGGATCCCGGCTGGCCACATCCCATGGATAGCCGCCGGGACACTTTACCACTGGCGGCAGCCTCTGCATTCCTGGCGGTTGTGGGGTGCCGCAATACGATCTGTGCTTAGTGCACAGAATGCAGAGCACGTCCCACACTGACTGGACACCAGCGCCACTGGCAAAATGAAGCATTATTTGTGCCTGTAAGATATGGATATATCAATATTTAAGCTCCATGTTGAGGTTTAACTTTCGAGCGGTGCTTTAAAAAAAGAGAAAAGGAAATAAAAGACACAACATATACAATACATGCAATTTAATCTCATTTTCTGATCTATCATTTTCTGTTTCTTCTTCCCCTCCATATTTGTAATTTTTATCATTGACTTCTAAAAATGTAAGGTTTGCACAGATTGAAACAAGCGTTTCTCCCCTCTCACAGGTTAGTTTGTTTCTTGATTTGCTTTGAGTATTAGTAAACATGGCCGCCAAGCATTGCAGCAGCTGATGGCTGACGTACAGGAGCCTGGGACCTCTGCAGTGGCTGCTGACCAGAATGCTGAGGCAGCTAGACAATCCGGTAGGACCCTACGGTTTACGAGGCCCCCTGCACGCTCAGCCCCAGTGCACCCAGTCTGGCTACCCCAGATAGGAGAGATGGGCGTCCATCCAGGAGGGGCGCTGTGGCTGTGGTGAGGGCGGAGCCTAGCGCTGCTCCTACAGTGACTGCTGCTGCTGGGCATTCCTGGGTTCAGGATGGTCGGGTCCATCGAGATGGCACCCGTTCGGCCAGCTCAAACCAACAAAATGACGGCCGAAGGCTTCTGGCATCTTCTTCTGCGGCTGTGGGTGCACAGGAAGTGACGTCATCATGACGTGCTTTTGGTGGTGCGCCAGCTGATTGCGGCCTGCCACCTGATTCGGGCCCTGCACGACGGACCCGAAACTCTCAGCCCTTATACGTACGGGGAAAAGATCAGGCGGAGGTTGCTGCTGGGGATCAACGCGGGGGTCTCCTCACCCACAGGCTCGTTCCAGGACGCCTTTACAGGGAGAAGTAGATATCAATAAAAAACAGGAAATAGGGTGGATCTGTAAAAAAATTAGACCATAATTGTGCAGTATATTAACAAAATAAAATAAATGGACCCCACTCACTGAATATAGGAGTATAGTAGGCACATCACAATTCACTCAACGTGACCACCGGTTGTTAATATACTGCACAATTATGGTCTCATTTTCTTTACAGATCCATCCTATTTCCTATTTTTTATTGATATACATTGACGTCAACAGGAGGAAATGTTGGGGTGAGGTCAGGTTATTGTATTCAGAACCACTCAATTTGTGTTTGTAGGGAGAAGTGGATGATCTTGGCGGACGTTCCTGCGGCTGCTGTACGAAGCCCGGACTCACGGTCGAGTGCTTCCATCCGTGAGTACATTGTTCCTGCTGTCCCTGTTCCTGGGCTGTCGTCTGTCCCATCTGCTGCCTCGGTGCTCCCCAATGCTCCTGTGTCTTCTCCAGTCTCCTTTCCGCCTGTTGCTGCAAGATTTTCTCCTCTTTCTTTGGCCCCATTTTCTTTTTCTGCGCATGCTGTAGCGGGGGGGGGTTTGATTATCTGTTTCGTTCCTTTTTGTCTCTTGCTTGTGTCTGGCTCCTCCGTGCCTGCTGCGGTTTCTGGTATGGAAGGTGGGCCTGCATTTTTTTGTAACGTGCAGGGGCGGATGCAGACACAGGTTTCGGGGGGGGCACACTACCAGTTTTGGCTAAGAGCTGGTGTTGTGTTCGCAGTGAAAGGCAGAGTCGTGCATAATAGCAGGCTGTGTTCGTCACACTCACTCTCCCCAGCGCATTGCACAGGGTCTGTGCGGCCCCAACTACGCCAAGAAAGAAATGGCACTGACCTGCAGGACTTAAACGACGTCCGGAGTACATCCTCTGAACACAAACATGAAACTAGAGGATGCGCCCAGCACGTCGTCAGCAGCAAAGAGGGTGAAGGGATAAAAGGGAGCAAAATTTGAGTAGATTGCCCATTTAACCTCTTGTTGCCCCGCACCAATATTTAATCTCCTACATGTACCTCACAATGCTTTCATTCATATTTTTTGGAGTGCAGGCAGCAGATAATGTGCAGAGCTCCACAACAATAAAACTCACAGTAATGTGCGGTGTGAATGAGCGCATCACAGAGCTCCAGAGCAATAAAACTCACAGTAATGTGCGGTGTGAATGAGCGCATCACAGAGCTCCACAGCAATTAAGCTCACAGTAATGTGCAGTGTGTATGAACGTATCATAGAGCTCCACAGCAAAAATTTTTAATGAGACCAGCCGGCTGCTACAAAGTGCAGCGGCTGTTTTATTGGGCTGAAGACCGGCCCGGGGGGCATTTGCCTCCGTGACACCCGGCCCAGTCCGCCCCTTCCCCCAGATACATGTATACTTACCCAGACATCAGAACCCAGTGTGAGCAGAGCGAGGTGGCGCTGTTGGTAATGCTGGCAGCCGCATGAGGGAATCAGGACGATATTACCTGAGCAGTGGTTCCATGCTCGTTTCACCCAGACACATGGGCTGCAGATCATCCTGGGAGCAGAATATTTTTAAAAATAGATTGGATTTTTTAAAAATATAACATTTTTATTATTTTTTACTGGTTGCCACTTTACAAAGCAGCTCTCCAGGAGGTTGCCACAAGGGCCACTACAGGTCTTTTTGCTCCCCCCCCCCACCAGGGGCTACGAGCCTACAGGGCTTTTTGCCATCCCGCACCCCACATGTTACTTTAGAAGCAGAGCACCCATACTCCTGGTTGCCTGGTGTTCTATCATTTTCAGTTTGCCAGGGGATCCAGGAAAATGATAGAACACCAACAGCAGCAGCAGCAGAGCGTGACACAGAGCATGAGGAGATCATCTCACTCACCTTCCCCTGACTCCTTGCAATTCACTGCATCTTCCAGGGCACGTGTGTCACATGACACAGACCACCCGGAAGCCTCTTCCTGCGTGCAGCCAGTGGAGAGAGACGGAGAGATGCGATGACGAAATTCCTCCTCCAAGTCCATCCCGACAACAAAAAAAACCAAAACCATGAAGCTGCGCTGCCTCTATGAAACAACCCCCGGCAGCCTACCAGTCCGTCCCTGTGCTGCAGCTCAGGCTCTCATGGGGGAACAACTAAAGCTTGTTCTCAGTCTGGCCGGCAATATTTTCTCGGGGGGGCAATTGCCCCGTTGCCCCCCCTGGATCCGCCCCTGGTAACGTGTTGGGAGTGGTTGCATGATCTTCTGCTGCTGCAGGAGTGCTTGGTTCAGGTATTGGTGGGCCTCCGGCAGGCTTAGTGGAGTTTGAGATTCTACATTTGTCTCGCGGTGCTTTGTTGGGTGGTGACGTTTTTCCTGGGCATCTAGTGGGGGGCCGCTCCAGTGCCCGTAGGGCCCATTGCCGGGACTGGGGTTTTGCCTGTCACAGAGCGTGGGTCGCTTGAGGCAGGGGCTTTGCCCGCTCCTCTGATTCCACTGGTGGTAGTCCCGCAGCCTACAGTCTGCGAGATGGCGCCACTGGCTATGCTAATTTCAGTTGATATTAGAGAGATCATTAAATAAGAATTTGTTGTCTTTGGTTCCGTAGGATTGTGAGTCGGTGGACAAACCGCGTAGTATGCCGGGTTGCTCTGATAGGGATAGGGACAAGGATATAGATGTGCGTTTAGTTTCGGACCGATTCTGGGCCTCTCTGCGGTATAATTAATGCAGCATAAGAATCCACACACTGCGGTAAGCGCCTCTCTGCAGTATAATTAATGTATATGTCTGTGTTATATGTATGTGTATCCTGTCTGTATGTTATAACTTAACCCCTTCACTGCTGAGGCATTTCACCGCTGTGTGTTGAGCTAATTTTTACAGCTTTCGCTCATCAGGTTTAAACGCGATTTGAAGCCACATTTTATTATATGACCCAGACATATTCTATATCGTTCTTTCCGGCAGACTCGGCAGATTCATAATATATCATTTTTATATGTATACGTCATGTCCTGCCTGTATATTACAACAAAAAATGCAATAAAATTAGAATTTTTAATCATCTGCAGCGTGTAAAGTGTTTTTTTCACATTTTATCACATGAGCGTTGGCGGTTATATTTTCCATGGGGTGCGCTTTTACAAAAATTAGAAATGGGGACTTTTTTTGGGGGGGGGGAAATTACGTGATTTTTAGCAAACACACGCCATGGAAAAAAATCATTAGTGCAGCATCATTGTTCACATTATAATTGAAATGTGAACAATATTGCTGCATTAATAAAAACAACACACAAAAAAAACATGTTTTTATTTTTGTATTATTTTTACTTTGAACACGGTCATGTTGGGTATCATTCGAAAGGCCTTTCGAATGACACCCTCCAAGACCCCTAGCTGCCACGGTTAAAGGAACCCCTATCTCCACCAGGGGATTTCCTTGGGAAATCCCCGGGCAGCTAGGGGTTCCCCGGCTATCTGACGTCATAATGCTATGAGCGATGATGTTGGGCAGCGAGGGGGTACCTGGGGGTGGAGCCGCCATCCAAAATGGCGGCCCCACCGGAGCTAGGCCGCAATTCGCCTGAAGTGCGACCCGGTGCCTGAGGGGTTAAAGCCAGGCACCGCTTAAAAGGGGAGACTCTCCCCTTTTAAGCAGTGCCTGGCTTGTGGCGCTGCTCCTTCCCGATCGGGAGATGGATCCTTTTCGGATCCCCCCCTCCCTTCCAGGCAATGTCTTGGCATTGCCGGGGGTCGCCTGGAAATGACGTCATGGCGCGATGAAGTCATTGACGTCGGGAGGGGCTTAACGTCAGCGTCTGAGGATGCTAAAGTTAGACCGCCGCGGGACCCCGGACAGAGAGGAGAGTATCTCCGCCGGGGCTCCCGCAAGCGGATGACGTGTGGGGCACGTCCTCCGCATATAGCGGGAGTCAATGAGGACGTGTCCCACACGTCATCCGCAGTGAAGGGGTTAAAATGCAATAAAATTTGAGTTTTCAATAATTTACAAGTTGTAAAGTGTTTTTTTTCACATTTTAACATGCGAGCGCTTACGATTATATTTTCTATGAGTTGCGCTTATTAAAAAAATTAGAGATGGGGACTTGTTACATACTTTTTTTGGGGGAAAATTACAAGATTTTTAATGAATTCATATGCTGGATTAATTATACCGCAGAGAGGCGCTTGTTCCCAGCAGTGTGCGGATTCATATGCTGCATTAATTATACCGCAGAGAGGCGCTTCCCCGCAGTGTGTGGATTCTTATGCTGCATTAAATCGCAGAGAGGCGCTACCCCGCAGTGTGCGGATTCATATGCTGCATTAATTATACCGCAGAGAGGCGCTTCCCTGCAGTGTGCGGATTCATATGCTGCATTAATTATACCGCAGAGAGGCGCTTGTTTCCAGCAGTGTGCGGATTCAAATGCTGCATTAATTATACCGCAGAGAGGCGCTTCCCAGCAGTGTGCGGATTCATATGCTGCATTAATTATTATTTTTTTTCATTTTAAATCATTTTATTTCTTCTGGTTTTCTTTTTTTCGTTTCTGATCATTTTTTCAGCTTTTTTTCCCGTTTTTAAAACCTTTTGTTCTGGTTTTTATTTTTAAAGTCAGACCATTTGGGTCACTTTTGGGTTTTTTAAATCGTTTTGTTCAATTTTGTTCCTTTCATACCATTTTAATATGATTAAATAAAGTTGTGCAAAGCATATAAGAAAAAAAGGATCTTTATTTAATAAAAAAACGATAGAATTACCGTAGCGACAGAAATATCGGATCCGAAACGAGGAGAACAGACGTTCCGAAAAACCAGAAAATTTCCGATATCACGAAAAAAAGTCGATACGAAAACCGAAACAAACGAACCGAAACAGAAATCGTCCGAAACGAAAATTTTAAAAATCCGAACGAACCGAAAAAAAATCTGTGCACATCCGTAGACAAGGACAAGACTGACAAGCAGTTGCCGAACACTTTCAGCAACTGGTTGTAGGAGTCTCTCATTTATGATAGCGTACTTTGTGAGCACTCGCCTTCGCTCGGCATTTCGCTCTTTGCCTACTTGGACCTTATCTGGGGGCGTATAAGGTTTACGGGGGTCAGTGCTGGTACCAGTATGACCAGAGGTTCCAGCAGAAGTTTGCAGTCTAGCCAGGTCTGTGTTTTGATGTTCAGGATGTTCTGTGGTTGCTACTCATGATGCTGAATCGGCCAAACAACCTTTTTCGTGACTCCGCAGGTACTGCAACCCCCGCCTCAAGGCAACAGAAGCGAGGGATTTGCTGGCTCTGTAGGGAGAGTCACTGCAGATGGTTCAACTCCTGTCGCTTCATCCATGAAATGTTCTCAGTGAAGGGGGGGGTCATCTCCCTTTCAAATGTTTCTGAAAGGCTGGTGCATTTAGGGGTGGGGGTGCCCCTAACAGGGAGGGCAGGTTTAGAGGGGGTGATCTCCAGTGAGCATGGCCAGGATGGGCCCGTGACTCGACCGTTACCCTAAGCGTGCAGCGGGCACTGTTGGAGGGTTTCAGTTTTGGTTTTACGATCCCTTTTGCTCCTTTGGACCTTCCACTGTGTTCTCGTAATTTACGGTCGGCCTTGGACAAGTTGGAGGAGGTTCAGGAAAAATTGGCCAAGGAGGTTTCCTTGGGCAGAATGGCAGGCCCCTTTCTGACTCTGCCTTTCGAAAATTTACAGGTGTCCCCTCTCGGTTTAGTCCAAGAAGTCCCTGGGTTCTTTCTGCCACATTCACCACTTATCCTATCCTAGGGGGTTCGTCGGTCAATGATGGTATTCCTCCAGTGGACTGTCATGTGCCCTATGCTTCTTTTGATAAGGCTCTTGCCTTGGTCTGGGTGGCTGGGCAGGGTGCATTGTTGGTAAAATCTGACATTCAGGGTTATTCAGAGAGATCCAAAAAGTAACTGCACGTTCGGTGGCTTTTCGTACCCCGCACTTCGGGGCGATTCGGCGATTCCTAGTTTGCCGACCCTGTGGTGTATTCAGCAAGCACCGCAGGGCCCCCGTAGTGGAGGGAAACTCGCCACAAATCTGAAGAACACTCACCGAATACTCACTGAAAACCTGCAGAAACTGGCGTTAAAACCAAGCCAAACACGCCGGAAAAATCCGAAAAGCACAGAGCAGCCGCCGGAAAAAGCTGACACGCAGACGAACGAGTGAAAAGAAAACGTTTCCTTTAAAGTGTGAAATTTGAAACTCTGTTTGAAAGAAACTACAGAATGAAAATGTATTTACATATAAGATCCAATGAATAATAATAAAAAGGTCTGGTACAGAAAAAACCCCTAAAAAAATCCTAAAAAAAAAAAAAAATCTAAAAATAAAGAGACTCTTTACTGCAGAATAAAATAACTGGTTTATTAGATACTAGCAGGGTTATCCAAAGAGATCCGAATTGCTTGAGAAAGGTAACCGAACGCTGAAAATCAGCGTTCGGTTACCTTTTCCTGGCCATTCGGCTATCCAGAGAGCAGGCAATTCGCCAAATCCTGGCAAATTGCCTACACATACGGTGCCTGTTCGAGGGCAGTGAAATCCCCATGAAAAAGCACTGCTTCGGCTATTCAGATAACACAAACCAGCAGTGAAAGGTTCCGCTAATGCCCTGCCATTCGGTGGTTTAATTCGGCAAATTAATTCAGGAGAATCCCATAGGCTTCAATGTTAAAAATATTCCCGTTTTAATTCAATATTTAATAAACCGTTCATTATAAAATTCTGCAGCAAAAAGTCTATAGATTTTTTAGGATACTTTAAGCATTTTTCTGAATTATTATTTTTTTTAAAAGTCCGATTTTTTTTTCTTTTTTAAGTTTACTTATTTTTTCTGTAACAGCCCTTTTTATGATCATTCCCTGGACCTCCTGTGTAAATTTCAGACATTTTCCCTCAGTAGTTTCTTTGCAAACAGTGTTTCATTTTCACAGATTCATACAAACGGTTTTGCTAATTTATTCACCTCCCTCGTCTGCGGTCTCAGCTGCTTCGGCTGCGTGCGATCGGCTCCTGCTCGGGTTTTGCCGTGGTTTTCGGCAGGTTAATCCAGATGTTTTTGGGGCTTTCGGCGTGCATTCGGCTGGTTTTGCGGTTAGTTTTCGGTGGGTTTGCGGCAGCTTTTCCCTGCAATTCGGGGACCCTATGGTGCTTGCTGAATTCACCGCAGGGTCACCGAAATGGGATCGGCAAAAGGAACCGAATTGGAGAACGAAAAGTCACCGAACGTGCGGTGACTTTCGAATCTCTTTGAATAACCCTGTAGGTATCAAGCCTGCCCGGAGGGCAGTCTATTGTTGAAGAGCATATGGCTGGCCAGTGCTCCCAATGATGTGACTGCTAATCGCACCCAGTTTCTGACCCCCAGCGCACATGGATATACAGTTGTGATCAAAATTATTCAACCCCCACTGAAATTGAGTGTTTTGGCCAGTTTGACATTGATTTTGATCATTCAGTCATCTTGCTTACAATTAAATCAAAGAGGCACGTGTAGGTCAGACAAATATAACATAACATTTATAATGAAATAACCACAAATGTCTTTTCTGTGCTCACATCATTATCAGTTTTATTCAACCCCCAAGTGACATTCAATCTTAGTACTTAGTACAACATCCTTTTACAGTTATAACAGCTTTTAAACGTGAAGCATAGCTTGACACAAGTGTGTGTTGCAGCGATCTACGGGTATCTTCGCACATTCGTCATGGGCAAAAGCCTCCAGTTCAGTCACATTCTTAGGCTTGCGCACTGCAACTGCTTTCTTTAAGTCCCACCAGAGGTTCTCAATCGGATTTAAGTCAGGTGACTGCGATGGCCACTCCAAAATGTTCCAGCCTTTAATCTGCAACCATGCTCTAGTGGACTTGGAGGTATGCTTGGGATCATTGTCCTGTTGAAAGGTCCAACGTCTCCCAAGCCTCAGGTTGTGACGGACTGCATCACATTGTCATCCAATATCTCCTGGTACTGAAGAGAATTCATGGTACCTTGCACACGCTGAAGCTTCCCTGTACCTGCAGAAGCAAAACAGCCCCAAAGCATGATTGACCCCCGCCATGCTTCACAGTAGGCAAGGTGTTCTTTTCTTCATAGGCCTTGTTCTTCCTCCTCAAAACATAGCGTTGATCCATGGGCCCAAACAGTTCTAATTTTGTTTCATCAGTCCACAGAACACTATCCCAAAACTTCTGTGGTTTGTCCACATGACTTTGGCATACTGCAGTCGACTCTTCTTATTCTTTGGAGACAGCAAGGGGGTGCGCCTGGGAGTTCTGGCATGGAGGCCTTCATTACGCAGTGTGCGCCGTATTGTCTGAGCTGAAACTTCAGTACCCACATCTGACAAATCTTTTCTCAGTTCCTCAGCAGTCACACGGGGACTTTTCTCCACTCTACGCTTCAGGTAGCGCACAGCAGTCGAAGTCAGCATCTTCTTTCTGCCACGACCAGGTAGCGTTTCAACAGTGCCCTTTGCCTTGAATTTGCGAATGATGCTTTCTATGGTCTCTCTTGGTATGTTTAACATCTTTGCAATCTTCTTATAGCCATTGCCCTTCCTGTGAAGAGTAATCACCTCTTCTCTTGTCTTCCTGGACCATTCTCTTGACTTCACCATGTTTGTAACCACACCAGTAAATGTCTAGAAGGAGATGAGTATCACAGTCATTTTAAAGCTGCCTAATTGGTGCTTATTATGCTTTATTACTGCTCCGTGACATCCACAGGTGTTTTCAATACCTGATTGAAAACACTTGAATGAACCTCTGTTCTTCAGAGTGGTAGTCTTTAAGGGGTTGAATAATTGTGTCAATGAAGAATTCACAAAAGAAACATTTACTACTGTATTACAAAACCAATTGATGTCATTTTAGTTGCATATGGTTCTTTAAAAAGTCCTTGTAGGATTTCATTCTGAATACAATTACAAATGTACACTAAATTCCCTAAAACCCTTTACAGCATTGGGGGTTGAATAATTTTGAACACAACTGTAAATTATATATATATAATATATATATATATCCCCAGCTCACATGGATATATTTGCCCCCAACTCACATGGGTATATATATTGCCCCAGCGCACATGGGTATATTTGCTCCAACTCACATGGGTTTATATATATTGCCCCCAGCTCACAAGGGTATATTTTCCCGCCAGCTCACACGGATATATATATATATATTGCCCCAGCACACATGGGTAGATTTGCCCCAGCTCACATGGATATATTTGCCCCCAGCTCACATGGATATATATATTGCCCCCAACCCGCATGGGTATATTTGCCCCAGCTCACATGGGTATATTTTCCCACAGCTCACATGGGTATATTTTCCCCCAGCTCACAAGGGTATATTTTCCCCCAGCTCACAAGGGTATATTTTCCCCCAGCTCACATGGGTATATTTGGCCCCAGCTCACATGGATATATTTGGCCCCAGCTCACATGGATATATTTGGCCCCAGCTCACATGGATATATTTGGCCCCAGCTCACATGGATATATTTGGCCCCAGCTCACATGGATATATTTGGCCCCAGCTCACATGGATATATTTGGCCCCAGCTCACATGGATATATTTGGCCCCAGCTCACATGGATATATTTGGCCCCAGCTCACATGGATATATTTGGCCCCAGCTCACATGGATATATTTGGCCCCAGCTCACATGGATATATTTGGCCCCAGCTCACATGGATATATTTGGCCCCAGCTCACATGGATATATTTGGCCCCAGCTCACATGGGTATATTTGCCCCAGCTCACATGGGTATATTTGCCCAAGCTCACATGGGTATATTTGCCCCAGCTCACATGGGTATTATTCAAAGCTCACATGGGTATATTTGCCCCCAGCTCACATGGGTATAATTCCCCCAGCACACATGTGTTTAATTGCCCCCAGCTCACATGGGTTTAATTGCCCCCAGGTCAAATGGGTATATTTGCTCCCAGCTCACATGGGTATAATTGTCCCCAGCTCACATGGGTATAATTGTCCCCAGCTCACATGGGTATAATTGTCCCCAGCTCACATGGGTATAATTGTCCCCAGCTCACATGGGTATAATTGTCCCCAGCTCACATGGGTATAATTGTCCCCAGCTCACATGGGTATAATTGCCCTCAGCTCACATGGGTATAATTGCCCTCAGCTCACATGGGTATAATTGCCCTCAGCTCACATGGGTATAATTGTCCCCAGCTCACATGGGTATAATTGCCCCCTTCTGACATGGGTAGATTTGCCCCAGCACACATGGGTATAATTGCCCCCAGATCACATGGGTATAATTGCCCCCAGATCACATGGGTATAATTGCCCCCAGATCACATGGGTATAATTGCCCCCAGATCACATGGGTATAATTGCCCCCTGCTGACATGGGTGTATTTGCCCCCTGCTGACATGGGTGTATTTGCCCCCAGGTCACATTGGTATATTTGCCCCCTGCTGAGATGGGTATATTTGCCCCCAGGTCACATGGGTAGATTTGCCCCCTGCTCACACGAATATATATATATGCCCCCAGCTCATGACGCTAAATCCGCACGCAGCCTCTACGCGTCGGCTGCGCGCGCATCCAGGAGAACAGGATGCGCACGCAGCAGCGGGTAGAGGCTGCGGGCGCATCCTGTAGAGCCGGATGCACTCGCAGCGGACGGCTATAGGCTGTGTGCGCATCCGGCTCTACAGGATGCGTGCGCAGCTTCTACCAGGCTGCTGCGCGCGCATCCTGCTCTCCTGGATGCACGCGCGGCCGAGGGGTAGCGGCTGCGCGCAGATCCAGCATTTCTCCGAAACTGCGCATCAGGCTTCTGACGGCTGCGCGCAGCCAACAGAAACCAGATGCGCAGCGACGGAGAAAACGTTTTTATAGGTATGATTGGGTTAAAACAGGAATATTTTTAACATTGAAGCTATGGGATTCGCCTGAATAAACCTGACGAATGAAACCACCAAACGACAGGCACACTTCACTGACATTCCTCAGCTGTTCGGTGTTCTCTGAATAGACAAAGCATTGCTTCTCTATGGGGGATTTCACTGCCCTCGAACATGCACCGTACGTGCAGGCAATTCGGCAAAATTTGGCAAATTGCCTGCACTCTGAATAGTCGAATGGCCCCGAAATGTCCCTGTTCGCTGAAATTCAGTGTCCGCTTACATTTCGGCCACATTTCAGATCTCTCTAAATCAGTGGTTCTCAACCGGTGGGCCCTCAGGACCCACAATTGTCTTTGGTCATTAAGTCGCGACCCAAAAATAATAGAATTTCTGAAACATTAGAATTTATTCCGCAAAACAACGTGTGAAATATTCTACAATGTATTCACTTTTTAAACAAATTTGTAAACAAACAGGGATTCTTTACAAAATAATGGATAGTGCAGTAATCACAGCACAAGTGAAAAGGAAAATGCTGTGGAGGCAAAAACCCAATAGAATAAACTGTAATTTAAACATATGAAATTAATTAGAACTTAAGGGAAAACCGGGGATGCTTCCTGCTCTTAATAGGTGTCTCAAAGTCTGGGGTGATGGTAGACAAAGGAACTCTAATTTAAATCACTACTGAACAAATAATAAAATATTATAAAATCTTAAACTCATCTGCTCCGCACTCCCCCGCCGTCCGTCTCTGCCACTGCGCACATAATTTTTTTGCAGCAGCCTGCCCTCCCTGAGCCTGTGCAATTTGCGTAGCTGAACGCTACGCTAATCGCATAAACTCAAGCTGGCCAAGAGATTGAGAAGTCTGCAGCGCGCGTCTGACGCTGCCAACTTCCTGAACCTATGCTCTTCAGTGCCTCAGAGAGACACTGAAGAGCAATGGAATAGCTTGGATCAATGGGAAAGCACCATTGGTCCAAGCCAGTCAAAAAACACCTCCATGAGAGGCTGGCCTATATAAATATACTTTGCTTCACTGAGATGTGCATTGTGCACAGTGGCTCCTGGTGTTGGGAGTACAGAGCGTGCCACCAGTCACTGAGTCCCATCCCACATCTTGCCATTACAGATTCTTTCCCCTTCCCACCTTGCCATTACAGAGTATCTTACCTGATGCAGTAAATCCCAGCTGGCGCCTGGGAACATTCAGAGGTAGCCGCGCTGCCTGGGACCCACTGCAGCAGCCTGCAGGTAAGATACATCAACGGGTCCCAGGCTTGCCCCGCGACCCAGTCCGCCTCTGGTCGCAACCCACTTTTGGGTCGCAACCCACCACTTGAGAAACACTGCTCTAAATAACCCCCATTGAGTCTGCTTTTCGGCTTCTTCCCATTCACCCCGACTGATTTCACCCTGACTCATTTGCTGGGTTGTGCATTGGATGATCAGTTTTATTACGACACGTGTCTTCCTATTAGGGATTGTTAAATAAAATATATGTAAATCAAAAGTCCTATTCATAGTTACCAACAAGCAAGTTAAATCTGTTTCTGCTTTCGGTCCATTTCATATATAAAGACTTAGCGCTATCGCAGGTGCTACATTGGCCGCCAATGGGAGAGCAAAAGAAAAACAACCTCTCAAGATAGAATTTAGAATTGCTCTCACCAGGAGTCTGTTTATCAATCTCTTATATAGAATAAAAAGGGTGTGGTATCACAGCCACTCAGGAAACAGATCATGTCAGAGTTAAAATAACACCGATACCCATTTCAGACGTGGCAAAATGTAAATTTAAACATCTGGTTTACATTTTAACTTTTGGAGTAACATACAAAAAAGGGGGAAGGGAAAACCATAGCACATCTGTATTAGAACACGCTTTTAAACTAAATGGACCATATTAACTAAGATATGTATTTGAATCACAATATTTATATAGGAAATTAAACATTTTCAGGGATGTGCATGACTTTTTCATTTCGTGTTTTTTTTTTCGAGCGTTATTTTCGTTTCGGATCATTTCAGAATTATCGAATCGATCCGAAATTTTGGATTGAGTCGAAATTTCGGATGGTCGAAATTTTATTTTCGGAAATGCTCCCGAAATATGAAAATAGTGAATTTCATCCGAATTTCAATTCGGAATGAAACAAATTGCACAGGTCTACTTCCTATGGGGTGTGCGATTTCATGTCAGTACTTTCAGTGTTTTTTTCTAATTTTGGAGTGGTGTCCACGGTGTCTGGCAATGACATGGCAGGACATATAGGTGGGGGTAGAGACAGGTGAGGAGGACCTACGCAAAGTGTTGCACCAACGGGATGCGTGGTAGGTGGTCATATGTCGCCTCAAGCACGTGGTACCCAAGCGTCTGGTGTCTTTCCCACGCTTGATCCTCATCTGACATAGATTACAAATAGCAACTGTGCGGTCTGCTGCACATTTCTTAAAGAACTCCCAGACAGCAGAGTTCCTGGATGTGTGCTTTGAGACAACGGCTCTCTGCACCTGAGTAGCTCTGACATCTGATGCCTTGGACTGGCTACGGTTGGTCATAGAGGACGTTGTGCCTTGTGTTTGTTGTGCCTCCTCCTCACTTGACTACTCTGTTCGATCAGGCACCCAGGTGGAGTCAGTGACCTCATCATCATTGTCATCACCCATCTCCTCGTCACTGGAGCCAACTTGGCAGTATGCTGCAGCTGCTGGGGCAACATGAGTGCCAGTTATTTGTATGTCACTGGCACCCCCTTCCTCTAGGTTGATTATACTCCCTTCCTCAACCTCAGAGATTGAAACAGAGCACTAAACTTGCTGCATATCCTCAAGCAGCATGTCACTGTCATTGTAGTCAAACAATTCAGATGACTCCTCCGTGTGTGATAGTGAGGCTACGGCAGGAGTAGCTGTGGACATGGAGGCTGCATTAGATGCTTTGGCAGCTGAGGTGGATTGTAAACCACTACAAGCCTGGCTGGCAGAGGACACGGAGGATGAGGATGGCCTGGTTAGCCAATCCACCAAATCCTCTGTATGTTGCTGCTGCTTAAGACGGCCAGCACCAGTTAGAAAGGACAAGCGTGCCCCTGCAGAGGATGCACCACGTCCACCATGACCAGAGGCACAGCCTCCCGACACAGAGGCTGCTTGCCCTCTTATCTGTGTCTGGGAGCGTCTGCCTGTCCTTTTTGGTCTTTCTGACATGGTGAGTGATATATATCTAGATTAAAGATATACAGAACTCTGATATAAAGATTAAAGATTTCCAGAACTCTGGTATAACTCAGTGAGACACCCTGATAGCTGGCAGCCAGTGGCAAGACACAGATTACAATTCACAGAAATCTGCTAGAAGTATGTGGGACCCCGTGATAGCTCGCAGTGAAAAGACACAGATTACAATTCCCAGAAACCTCCTATAAATCAGGGAGACCCCTGATGGGTGGCAGTGAGAACACACAGATTACCACAATTCCCAGATATTTTGTAGAAGTGAGACCCCCCAATATCTGGTGGCAGTGAGAACACACACTAACACAACAATCTCCTCTCAAAAAACACGTGCTGGGGCTGCAAGGGATGCCTTATATAGTGTGCTGCGGGACTTAGCTCTGTGAGCCCATGATTGGGCAAAATTTGCCCAATCAGGACTCTGAGCCGTGATTGGCATAGTCTTGCACCTGACCTGTGGTCAGGTGCAGGCTGTAGCCAATTACAAGCTTCAGGCCAGTGGAAAAAGTCCACCTCCACTCCCAGAGGTCCCCTCTGCCACCCTCTCTCGCTTCCTCCCAGCCACTGAGGAGGAAGTCAATTCCTTATTGTCCTCCTCACATCTCACCACATGCCCGCTCGACCCCATTCCCTCACATCTAATTCCTCCCCTCTCCTCCTCCCCTCACCCCTGCTCTCACACACATCTTCAACCTATCTCTCTCCACTGGCTCCTTTCCATCACGCGCTAGTTACCCCTTTAGTAAAGAAACCATCCCTCGATCCCAACTCTCCATCCAACTACCGCCCTGTATCCCTGCTTCCCTTCACATCAAAGCTCTTAGAAAAACTAGTCTTCAACCGCCTCTCCCTCTTCCTGTCCTCCAATTCCCTACTTGACCCCCTGCAATCTGGCTTCCGTCCCCTACACTCAACTGAAACTGCCCTCAAAGTCACCAACGACCTCCTAACTGCTAAAAAACACAGCCACTATTCTATTCTCATCCTGCTCGACCTCTCGGCTGCTTTTGACACTGTTGACCACCCCCTCCTTCTACAGACCCTCAACTCTCTGGGTCTCGGTGACACTGCACTCGCTTGGGTCGACTCCTATTTATCCAACAGGTCCTGCTGTCTGTCCTTTGCTGGAAACTCCTCCTCCTCATTGCCTCTATCTGTTGGTGTACCTCAAGGCTCTGTCCTTCGTCCTCTGCTCTTTTCCATCTACACCTCCTCCCTGGGCAAAATCATCAACAGCTTTGGCTTCAATTACCACCTCTACGCTGATGACACTCAGATCTACCTCTCTACCCCTGATCTCTCTCCCCCTGTCCTTTCAAAGTCAGTGACTGTTTATCTGGCATCTCCTCCTGGATGGCCTCCCACCACCTAAAGATCAACATGTCAAAGACTGAACTCCTACTTATTCCTCCCTCCAATGCCTCCCCACCTCCTGACTTCTCTATCACGGTGGAGGGTATCACCATTTCCCCATCAAAACCAAGTTCGCTGTCTTGGAGTTACACTTGACTCTGCTCTTTCCTTCATCCCCCACATCAAGTCTCTTTCCTCCTCCTGCCGATACCAACTGTGTAATATTTCCAGAATTCGGCAATTTCTTACCGCTGTCACCACAAAAGAACTCATACACGCCCTGGTAATCTCCCGACTCGACTATTGCAATAATCTCTTATCTGGCCTCCCTCTGTCCCGCCTCTCCCCCCTACAATCCATCCTGAACGCCTCCGCCAGGCTAATTCACCTCACCCGCCGCTTTGTCTCTGCGAGTCCCTTCACTGGCTCCCCATCCACTGCAGAATTAAGTTCAAAATCCTTATCCTTACCTACAAAACCCTCACTAACTCAGCTCCCCATTACCTGTCCTCACTAATCACCAAATACACCCCAGTCCGCTCCCTAAGGTCAAACAGTGACCTGCGACTAGCTTCTCCCCGCATCACCTCTTCCCTTGATAGTCTGCAGGATTTCTCACGCGCAGCCCCCACTCTCTGGAATGCTCTCCCTCGTACTGTCAGACTTTCCCCTAACTTCTCTTCCTTCAAACGCTCCCTTAAAACGTTCCTATTTAGGGAAGCCTACCACCCAACTCACTGACACAACCATCAATCACTCTCACCTTACAGTCCTCTCCTCCTGTTTCCAACCCCAACCCTCCCAGATTGTGAGTTCCTACGGGAATAGGGCCCTCATCTCCTCCTGTACTGTTTGTCAAATGTTGTTCAATGTATTGTAACCCTGTCTATACTGTGCTTATTGTACAGCGCTGCGGAATATGCTGGCGCTTTATAAATAAAGAATAATAATAATAATAATAATAATAATAAAAAAGTGCATTGTGGTCCATTGTGTTGCATTGTGGGCGAACATGCGGCGAACACGTGGAAATGTTCGGAGTTCGCGAACATCCGAACGGGCGATGTTCGAATCGAACTCCGAACATATCGAACCGAACAGCTCATCCCTATTAGGGAACCTAAAATTTAACCCAAAAAATCCTAAAAGAATAAGTAAAGAAACTTACATTCTATTGGTAATAGTCTACTTCCCATTCTTAAATAAGCAATAAAAAACGAAATAACTCATAAAGAAGCGAAAAACCAACTGATCCGAATCACCCGAAATGATTTGAATCGGAATGATCCGAAATTAAAGAAAAACTGTCCGAAATTATGTGAAACGAAAAAAAAAACTAAACTAAAAAAAAAAGTCATGCACATCCCTAAACACAAGTGAAACTAACCAGGTCTTCATTCAGGTCCTATGTTAGATTGTAAATCCCCCCCAGGAATAGGGCCTTCGCTTCGACCTGTGATAATTTGTCAAATGTTGTCCTGTCTCAATGTATTAAAACCCTGTCTATCAGGGTTATCCAAAGAGATCCGAATTGCTTGAGAAAGGTAACCGAACGCTGAAAATCAACGTTCGGTTACCTTTCCTGGCCATTCGGCTATTCAGAGAGCAGGCAATTCGCCAAATCCTGGCGAATTACCTGCACATACGGTGCCTGTTCGGTGCCTGTTCGAGGGCAGTGAAATCCCCATGAAAAAGCACTGTTTCGGCTATTCAGAGAACACAAACCAGCAGTGAAAGGTTCCCGAAATGCCCTACCATTCGGTGGTTTAATTCGGCAAGTTAATTCAGGAGAATCCCATAGGCTTCAATGTTAAAAATATTCCCCTTTTAATTCAATATCTAATAAACCGTTCATTATAAAATTGTGCAGCAAAATGTCTCTTTATAGATTTTTTAGGATACTTTAAGCATTTTTTTTAATTTTTTTTAAAAGTCCGATTTTTTTTTTTAACTTTACTTACTTTTTCTGTAACAGCCCTTTTTATTATCATTCCCTGGACCTCATATGTAAATATCAGACATTTTCGCTCAGTAGTTTCTTTGCAAACAGCGTTTCATTGTCACACAATCATACAAACGGTTTTGCTAATTTATTCACCTCCCTCGTCTGCAGTCTCAGCTGCTTCGGCTGTGTGCAATCGTCTCCTGCTCGGGCTTTTTCCGTGGTTTTCGCAGGTTAATCCAGATGTTTTTGAGGGTTTTCGGCGTGCATTAGCTGGGTTTTGCGGTTAGTTTTCGTCAGGTTTGTGGCAGTTTTTCCCTGCAATTCGGGGACCCTGTGGTGCTTGCTGAATATACCGCAGGGTCACCGAAATGGGATCTGCAAAAGGAACCGAATTGAAGAGAACGAAAAGTCACCGAACGTGCGGTGACTTTTCTAATCTCTTTGAATAATCCTGTATATTGTACGCATTCAGCGCTGCAGAATGTTGCTGCTATGTAAATAAAGTATAATAATACCGAAACCGGTCTGCAATCTTAGATTAATGTTATATCTTTGTCAGTCATACAAATTCACAGTCAAACAAAACCACATTCATTGTCACAGTTGTACATACAGATGCAGACTCAATGTCACACTGGTTACGCACCCACAAGTACTAGTGCACACATAGGTAGACAGACACTCAAAGACATGTATACTCATACACGATTATACAGGCGCTCATTGTAAACACACAAATTTGAGCACATCAACAGACACATTTGAACAGTTGTAGATACATTCAAGCATGCAATGACATTTACAGAGCACAACTGACAAATATACAAAATTTAACACGGGCAGATATACACAGAGACATTGGCACGAAAAAACACAGTAAAAGACCAGGAAATATTCACAATAACACTGAAACAGACAGTGACAGATTCACATTGTCAAACAGACAAATACTCATGCAGGACAGAGTCACATGCAAACAAAAAAACACAGAAACAGGTGAACACTCACATACAAATATGTAGACTTGTGTACAGGTTCACACAAATGCTGACCATGCACACTTTCGCAAAATACCCCAAGCCTGATTGGCAGTTGAGCATTGTTCATTGGTGAAGCAAGGGCAGCGCCCATCCATTTTTTTGGCAAAAAAATTAAACATTTTAAGATTACAAAAATCTTATGTACGGCAGGTCACGATTATGATTATTTATTTTTTTCCCCTGGGCTGTGGGAGGGTCTAGGTAGGGCAGAGAACTTGTAATTTTATTAATTTTAAACATATGGGCAGCGACGTAGCGTGGGTTGTCAGCGCCCGGGGCAAGGCAAGAATTGTGCGCCCCCCCCCAACCTGTGGACACGGTAACACACCCGGATTCCCTTCTACCAGTAGAGTATTGACCTCCTTACCCCACAAACACATGTATTGCATATTAACAAAATAATGATATAATAAAAAAATGACGCACACATGCCCCCACGCTACACCACTGCTACCAGTCACCCTGTCCCAGTATACACTAGCAGAGTTCCACTCTCACACTATACCTAGTCACTTTCTCCCAGTACCCCAGTCACCCTCTCCCAGTACCCCCAGTCACTCTCTCTCCAAGTACCCTCACTTTCTCCCAGTACCCCCAGTCACTCTTTCTCTCTCCAAGTTCTCCCACTTTCTCCCAGTACCCCCAATTACCCTCTCCCCATACCCCCAGTACCCCCTCACTGTGTGTTGGTTACGCTGCTCTGGTGTCACACAGTATCGCCTACTTGCGTGGAGTTGCTGGTGGCATGGGGGGGGGTTGTCCAGGGTTCTTAGTGGGGACCAGATTTTAAATGTGCTGCAAGGCAGGCGCCTCTTTCCTTCCTGTTCAGCGGCTGCAGGCCTGCTAGCGGTGGGGGCTGGCACAGGGCTTCAAGCGGGCCTGACAAGCATGGTATAGGGTGTTCCATCGAATAATGCTGCACTGCTTCACGTGACTCATGTCAGCGTTAAGGAGGAGTCAGGACAGGACCAGAATTTTCTGCCCTGGTCCTCCCTTCCGGACGCTGAGTGCTAAGTCACCACCGGCACAGCAAACCTGGCGACTGCACGTGCAAGGGTCTCTCACGGACACCAGTGCTGAACCCTGCTGGAAAATATTAGTGGTTCTAATTTCTTGTGACATTTTGCGCCCCCTAAGAAAATTGCGCCTGGGGCGACCGCCCCTGAGGGCCCCCCCCACACTACGCCACTGCATATGGGTAATGTTAGCAGAGGGACAGGTGTTAGATTTTAATTTCCTGTAAATATAATAAATATTTAATCTTAAAAAGCCGGTTCTTATAAATGGGCTGTGAAATTCCCCCCCTCCATTTTTGTTAGTGTCAATACTGTATAGACCGTTCTTCCGTCTATAGGATATGAGCTGTGGCCGATTTCCTGTTATGTTCAGTGCAGGAAAATGTGCGCAGAAGCGGGAAGATGGGAAAAGGGTCTCGTGAACCATATATGGTAGTACTTTAACTGAGTGGCTAAACTTTGATGTTGTAATGTATCTGTACACTGATTGGCTATAAATTCTGTGTATTTTAATAAATAGATCTGGCTTAACGAGGAAAGCTAGACTTCTGAAAAAGACCAATACAGTTTTGTGATTGATTCTTTTTGGGGGTCTCCGCCATGGCGTAGCGCAGCTCTTATTTTGGTTTTGATATATAAGAAGAAACTTGGAAAAGGTTTATGGTAATTATAATGAATAATAGAATTTTTCAACAGGAACAACTGAGCATGTCAGGAATGGGTGTTTTTGCACTCTGTCCTGCCCGGGGGCATTTGACACGTGCCCTGTGTGTCTCCAGAGGAGGATGTTCTGCAGCAGGTCATTAAATTGTTATAAAGGATGTTTGTGTACAATGTCCACTCGTATGCCTGCCACTCTCATTGTCTGATAGTCAAAGGGATAACAAGCTCACAACAGGGAGGCAGGAGAGGAAGTGACAGATCTAGTACAGACTCAAGCAGCAGAGTAGAACAACATGCATGTAAGCAAACCCTAGCCCAGGGATGCACTGACCCACCGGACACTGCCCGAGGGCCTGGATTGGGGCCCCATCAGTTTTATTTTTAGAACCATTCTTAGAGGTGGTCCGTTGTGACAGTAGGATTCAGGGACTCCAGGGAGCCCGACAGGTGCATAAGGTTTCGGCTTATGCCGACGACCTGCTGTTTCTCCTCCCGAATCTGAGAGAAATCATGCCACCTTTACTGGAACATTACAAGACTTTTGGCGCAATAGCGGGATAGAAGAACAATCTCGATAATTTCAATATGCTTGGTGTCCACATGTCCCCTCTGGACATTTCCCATGTCCGATCTCAGTTTCCTTTTACATGGTGCGACTCTTGATTTAAGTGCCTGGGTGTTTGGATCACGAATGCCACCAATCGTCTCTTCGATCTTAACTATGGCCAGTTGCTATGAACTTTCCGCACCGACCTGTCTTCCTGGACTCAGTAGAGTCAGCGTTCTCAAGATGAATGTGATGCCCCGCCTCTTGTATATTCTCCAAGCGCTGCCTATGTCCCTTCCGCATTCTTTTTTTCGGGATCTAGACTCTTTGTTCCTTTCCTTTGTGTGGCCCAGAGGCCACCCGAGTGTGCGATTGACCCTTCTCCACAGACCTAAGTCAGGGGGTGGCTTGGCCCTGCCAGATATGAAATTATACTACTACTACTATGCGGCACAATTTACACGACTTCTTGATTGGATGCTCGATAGCTCGGACAAATTCTGGCTGGATCTTGAGGAATTGCAGTCGTGCAGGCCCTTATGGACTGGTCTGTGACTGCCCTCTCAACTCTTAAGACCTCGCTTTCTACCTTCTGGCCCATACCAGGAGATGCTATTGGTGTGGTGGAAGATTAGGGGACCATTTGGACTTTTTCCCTCTTTGTCACCCCTCTTACCCCTTCAGAGCAACCCGGTATTTGACCCTGGCTTAGGGCCCAGTCTCCATAACCGTTTCACGGACAGCCCTAGGCTGTTCCTGTTCCAGGTTTTACAGGATGACGTTGTGCGGTTTCCTGAATCCTCCGAGTCTGAGGCTCAGCTGTCCTTTGCGACACTATGTGAACTCCCTTCCTCGTGGCTTCTGACCCTGAAGACAACTCACGCCCTTTAAAACGTTCTGTAAGATGGCTCAGCCGTATTCTAGGAGTGTTTCTACGCTCTATGCCCTTCTTCAGAAAACCAACACTTCCCCCCCATCCTTTTGTGGCCAATGGGAAACTGTACTGGAGTTTGAATTCAACCCTGAGACGTGGACTATGACGTTCGACCTTACACTATTAGGATCCCGGGTGTTCAGGATGATTGAGACTTCCTACAAACTCTTGACGTTCTGGTATTATACCCCACACCAGACGTCGCATTTCTCACTCTCCTGCGACTCGATTTGTTGGCGCTGTGGGGTACAGACTGGTGCGTACCTTCCTGTTTGGTGGTCAAGCACAGACCTCCTTCCCTTCTGGCGCATGCTGGGTGAAGTGGTTGATGAGGTTGCAGTTCTGGACCTGCCTTTCTCGCCAGAGGTGTACCTTCTCTTACATTTGCCCGGTGCGCAGCGCTCCCTACGCAACTCTGTGACTCTTCATCTGATACTGGCGGCTAGGCGCCTCATCCCTGCCCACTGGCAGTCGCAAGTTGTGCCTTCCTTTGTGGAGTTGGCAGACGCAATTGAGCTGTAAGAAATACGTATCTGGCGGTGCGATGGTAGTCGCTCTTGGATCATATGGTGGTTCTCTTATTTTGTATCATCCATATGGGTAATATAAAAAAGAAACAAATGACATAATAGTGCAGAGCGAATTGTACAATATGAATGATTATATACTAATCCCACTCATAAATAAAGAGCCCCAGCACTGGCTCTGAGTGGGTAGGCACATTCGGGTTCTTTGCTTCTGTATTAAAATGTGACCCACACCCTTTAAATGAAAGGATCTTCTTCCGATTTTGATATATGTAAAGACACAAAAGACAAACAAACTTCCTCGTGTAGATTCACTGATAACAAAGTAGAGATGTAAATTACAAAGTGCTAACTCACATTTGGTGGAGCCATAGGTGTGCTCAGCCTATTTCATTAGGGTGTGCACCCAAAAGCCTAAACGTGTGTGCGCGCGCACACACACACACACACACACACACACACACACCTGCGTGCAATCAAAATACATCATTACTATATCCAGTGCTTTTTTTCCTGGAAAAATAGGTGGGGGTACTCACGCCTAAAGGAAAAACTGTGCAAAGAAAATCCAAAGACAAATACCAAAATAAAACAATAGGTGCAAAGCGCACTGACATTCAAGTGCAAGTCCTGATTTGAACGATGCAAAAAATCCCAAGTGACGCATATCTAAGGCTGGCGCTCGCGGCTGACATGTGCGTCTGGGCTGGAGTGTACGAGTGACACACCTACAGACGTGTGTATGTGGGACAGCAGAGAGAGAGCCGCGGTGGGAGAAAAAAAAAGTACATTAGGAAACCATTTAAAAAAAACAATGCCAGCACATACTGGCTGAAAAAAAAACCCTGCCTAAACTGCATGCACATGTGAGCCGCATCTATATCTTCCCATACACACACGTCCAGCATATGTTATCACACACAGCGCATATTTACACACACACACACCGCGCATATTTACACGCACAGTGCATTTACAAATACACAAACGCTACATGGTTATACACCGTAAATACTCACATTTAAACACACATTAGTTAATATTCCCTCTCCATAGTGACACATAAGTAAATCATTGTGGTGTGTTTAGTGTTTAGTCCATGGTGGTCTAATGGACCAAATGAGTTTAATATAGCAATGAAGCTATATCACTCCCCACTCCATTCATACCTGGCAGACTGTGCAGGTTTGTCTTGTGGCAGGTGAAGAGACTGACTGCAGCTTGTGGGACCCCACAGCCTCCATTAGTTTGACTAATTAACAGCAGCAGTACAGGGAAAGTAGTGGGCCTGTATTGGTGAGCAGCAGCGGCGGCGGCGGGGGGAAGGAGTGGGCTGTTTAGGTGAGCTGGGGGAAGGAGTGGGCTGTTTTGGTGAGCGGGGGGGAAAGGAGGGGGCTGTTTTGGTGAGAGGGGGAAGAGGGGGCTGTTTTGGTGAGAGGGGAAGGAGGGGGCTGTTTTGGTGAGAGGGGGAAGGAGGGGGCTGTTTTGCTGAGAGGGGGAAGGAGGGGGCTGTTTTGCTGAGAGGGGGAAGGAGGGGGCTGTTTTGCTGAGAGGGGGAAGGAGGGGGCTGTTTTGCTGAGAGGGGGAAGGAGGGGGCTGTTTTGGTGAGAGGGGAAGGAGGGACTGTTTTGGTGAGGGGGTTGTTTTGCTGAGAGGGGGCTGTTTTGTTGAGAGGGGGAAGGAGGGGGCTGTTTTGTTGAGAGGGGGGAAGGGGGGGCATTTTGTTGAGAGGGGGAAGGAGGGGGCAGTTTTGTTGAGAGGGGGAAGGAGGGGGCTGTTTTGTTGAGAGGGGGGAAGGAGGGGGCTGTTTTGGTGAGGGGGAAGGAGGGGGCTGTTTTGTTGAGGGGGAAAGGAGGGGGCTGTTTTGGTGAGAGGGGGAAGGAGTGGGCGGTTTTCCAGAGAGGGGGCTGTTTTTGCTGAGAGGGGGAAGGAGGGGGCTGTTTTGCTGAGAGGGGAAGGAGGGGGCTGTTTTGCTGAGAGGGGGAAGGAGGGGGCTGTTTTGCTGAGAGGGGGAAGGAGGGGGCTGTTTTGCTGAGAGGGGGAAGAGGGGGCTGTTTTGCTGAGGGGGAAGGAGGGGGCTGTTTTGCTGAGAGGGGGAAGGAGGGGACTGTTTTGCTGAGAGGGGGAAGGAGGGGGCTGTTTTGCTGAGAGGGGGAAGGAGGGGGCTGTTTTGCTGAGAGGGGGAAGGAGGGGGCTGTTTTGCTGAGAGGGGGAAGGAGGGGGCTGTTTTGCTGAGAGGGGGAAGGAGGGGGCTGTTTTGCTGAGAGGGGGAAGGAGGGGGCTGTTTTGCTGAGAGGGGGAAGGAGGGGGCTGTTTTGCTGAGAGGGGGAAGGAGGGGACTGTTTTGCTGAGAGGGGGAAGGAGGGGGCTGTTTTGCTGAGAGGGGGAAGGAGGGGGCTGTTTTGCTGAGAGGGGGAAGGAGGGGGCTGTTTTGCTGAGAGGGGGAAGGAGGGGGCTGTTTTGGTGAGAGGGTGAAGGAGGGGGCTGTTTTGGTGTGAAAGGGGGAAGGAGGGGGCTGTTTTGCTGAGAGGGGGAAGGAGGGGGCTGTTTTGTGAGGGGGAAGGAGGGGGCTGTTTTGTGAGGGGAAGGAGGGAGCGGTTTTGGTGAGAGGGGAAGGAGGGACTGTTTTGGTGAGAGGGGGAAAGGAGGGGCTGTTTTGGTGAGGGGGATGGAGGGGGTTGTTTTGCTGAGAGGGGGCTGTTTTGTTGAGAGGGGGAAGGAGGGGGCTGTTTTGGTGAGGGGGAAGGAGGGGCTGTTTTGGTGAGGGGGAAGGAGGGGGCTGTTTTGTTGAGAGGGGGGGAAAGGAGGGGGCTGTTTTGGTGAGAGGGGGAAGGAGTGGGCGGTTTTCCTGAGAGGGGGCTGTTTTGCTGAGAGGGGGAAGGAGGGGGCTGTTTTGCTGAGAGGGGGGAAGGGGGGCTGTTTGCTGAGAGGGGGGAAGGGGGCTGTTTTGCTGAGAGGGGGAAGGAGGGGGCTGTTTTGCTGAGAGGGGAAGGAGGGGGCTGTTTTGCTGAGAGGGGGAAGGAGGGGCTGTTTGCTGAGAGGGGGAAGGAGGGGGCTTTTTGCTGAGAGGGGAAGGAGGGGGCTGTTTTGGTGAGGGTGAAGGAGGGGGCTGTTTTTGGTGAGGGGGAAGGAGGGGGCTGTTTTGCTGAGAGGGGGAAGGAGGGGGCTGTTTTGTGAGGGGGAAGGAGGGGGCTGTTTTGTGAGGGGGAAGGAGGGAGCGGTTTTGGTGAGAGGGGAAGGAGGGACTGTTTTGGTGAGAGGGGGAAAGGAGGGGCTGTTTTGGTGAGGGGGATGGAGGGTTGTTTTGCTGAGAGGGGCTGTTTTGGTTGAGAGGGGGAAGGAGGGGGCTGTTTTGGGAGGGGGAAGGAGGGGGCTGTTTTGGTGAGGGGGGAAGGAGGGGGCTGTTTTGTTGAGGGGGAAAGGAGGGGCTGTTTTGGTGAGAGGGGGAAGGAGTGGGCGGTTTTCTGAGAGGGGGCTGTTTTGCTGAGAGGGGGAAGGAGGGGGCTTTTTGAAGAGGGGGAAGGAGGGGCTGTTTTGGAGAGGGGGAAGGAGGGGCTGTTTTGGAGAGGGGGAAGGAGGGGCTGTTTTGAGAGGGGGAAGGAGGGGGCTGTTTTGGAGAGGGGGAAGGAGGGGGGCTGTTTTGGAGAGGGGGAAGGAGGGGGCTGTTTGGAGAGGGGAAGGAGGGGGCTGTTTTGGAGAGGGGAAGGAGGGGCTGTTTTGGAGAGGGGAAGGAGGGGGGCTGTTTTGGAGAGGGGAAGGAGGGGCTGTTTTGGAGAGGGGGAAGGAAGGGGCTGTTTTGGAGAGGGGGAAGGAGGGGCTGTTTTGGAGAGGGGGAAGGAGGGGGTGTTTTGGAGAGGGGAAGGAGGGGGCTGTTTTGGAGAGGGGAAGGAGGGGGCTGTTTTGGAGAGGGGGAAAGAGGGGGCTGTTTTGGTGAGGGAAGGAGGGGGCTGTTTTGGTGAGAGGGGGAAGGAGGGGCTGTTTTGTGAGGGGAAGGAGGGGGCTGTTTTGTGAGGGGGAAGGAGGGGGCTGTTTTGTGAGGGGGAAGGAGGGGGCTGTTTTGTGAGGGGGAAGGAGGGGGCTGTTTTGGTGAGGGGGAAGGAGGGGCTGTTTTCTGGGGGAAGGAGGGGGCTGTTTTGCTGAGGGGGAAGGAGGGGGCTGTTTTGGTGAGGGGGGAAAGGAGGGGGCTGTTTTGGTGAGGGGGAGAAAGTGGCTGTTTGGTGAGGGGGAGAAAGAGTGGGCTGTTTTGGTGAGGGGGAGAAAGAGTGGGCTGTTTTGGTGAGGGGAGAAGGAGTGGGCTGTTTTGGTGAGGGAGGGAGGAGTGGGCTTTTGGTGAGGGAGGGGGAGTGGGCTGTTTTGGTGAGGAGGGAGGAGTGGGCTGTTTTGGTGAGAGGGAGGAGTGGGCTGTTTTGGTGAGGGGGAAGGAGTGGGCTGTTTTGGTGAGGGAGGGAGGAGTGGGCTATTTTGGTGAGGGAAGGAGGGGCGGTTTTCCTGAGGGGGCTGTTTTGCTGAGAGGGGGAAGGAGGGGGCTTTTTTGGAGAGGGGAAGGAGGGGGCTTTTTTGGAGAGGGGGAAGAGGGGGCTGTTTTGGAGAGGGGGAGGAGGGGCTGTTTTGAGAGGGGGAAGGAGGGGCTGTTTTGGAGAGGGGGAAGGAGGGGGTTTTTGGAGAGGGGGAAGGAGGGGCTGTTTTGGAGAGGGGAAGGAGGGGGCTGTTTTGGAGAGAGGGAAGGGGGGGCTGTTTTGGAGAGGGGGAAGGAGGGGGCTGTTTTGGTGAAGGGGAAGGAGGGGGCTGTTTTGGTGAAGGGGAAGGAGGGGCTGTTTGGTAAGTGGGAAGGAGGGGCTGTTTTGCTGAGAGGGGGAAGGAGGGGGCTGTTTTGTTGAGAGGGGGAAGGAGGGGCTGTTTTGTTGAGAGGGGGAAGGAGGGGGCTGTTTTGGAGAGGGGGAAGGAGGGGCTGTTTTGCTGAGAGGGGGAAGGAGGGGGGCTGTTTTGCTGAGAGGGGGAAGGAGGGGGCTGTTTTGCTGAGAGGGGGAAGGAGGGGGCTTATTTGCTGAGAGGGGGAAGGAGGGGCTGTTTGGTGAGAGGGGGAAGGAGAGGCTGTTTTGGTGAGGGGGGAAAGGAGGGGCTGTTTTGGTGAGGAGGGAAAGGAGGGGCTGTTTTGGTGAGGGGAGAAAGAGTGGGCTGTTTTGGTGAGGGGGAGAAAGAGTGGGCTGTTTTGGTGAGGGGGGAAGGAGTGGGCTGTTTTGGTGAGGGAGGGAGGAGTGGGCTATTTTGGTGAGGGGGAAGGAGTGGGCTACCCACAGTGACCCAGGACTGACTGATTAATCTCCTGCAGACCTCATGAAGTGGAGCCTGCTGTTTCCTGCCCCTCTGCATGACCTCTCCCTCCTCTCTGTACTATTCCTCCCCCACACACACATAGCAGATAGGTGCAGGAAGATGGAAAATAGCAATCAGGCTAGGAGGTACGTGCTACTCCCTGTCACTTGGGCATTGGAAAGACTCACAGAGTTACCCTCCGAGCAGCTGCCATACCTGCCCAAACCTGTGACATACTGTGCATTTAAAAAGACACATGCAGGGGTGTGTCTGCTGCTATTCCAGCAGCCTAATGGAGTCCTCCAGAGTAGCAGGCAGCAATACGCAACAGCGCTGGAGCTGCCGGTGTTCTGGCACATATGGGAACCTCTCATATGTGGGGACCGGCGCACTTTCGGTGACGTTTCAGCCGCTCACAGTAAGGAACCAGGAGCAATGCGCACGCGTACCGCCGATTCGTCGGAGACGCGCTCGCTCCGATTAGCAGCCATCTTGGAAAACCAGGCGACCGGCGCACCGCTTTGACGTCATCAAAACCCGACGCCACACTGTATCCTATTGCGCATGCGCACGGACCTTTGAGCCGTCAGAGACTCTCTATATTGTGTGAATGCTTCCTCTATCTGCTGTGGGGTACAGCTCAAATGGGGGGTACCCTTCCCAGGATAAAGGTAGTCCCAATTGCAGGATTTCTTTACAATGTACAGCCCTCTGTACTTTTATTCAAGAGCTGCATACAGGTCAAGAAACAAAACAAAACAAAACAATACCCTTGCCTGTCCGGCACTAACTAAACAGTTAAGGTTTTCCCTCACTACCGTTTCAGAAAACAAAGTGTATTCCAACCTTTCCTTTTTGCAGCCTGATCTCTGGTTCAGCTTTGCTCCCTCAGTAGCTGGTCTGAGTCCCAGGGTGGAGACTGAATGAACCTCACTTCCTGCTTTTATTTCCCTCTAGCCGCACCCATCAATCAATTAAGCCTCCCCAGGGGAACTGCAAAACCCGGAGATTTGTGTGCCCCGAGCTGAACCCAAACTCCGGCCTGGAGTGCTAGTCCCAACAATATGACAAAACTCGAGGGGACACATACCGTCCCTCAAACACACTCCTCTCCTCTCGTCACATATCCCCCCCTCTGCTCCAGCCCCCGCGGCTGAGCAAACGCAACAATAGGGTTGGGGGCCCGTGACAGCGCATCCGCGTTAGCCTGCAACCTCCCAGCCCTGTGTTCCACCGTGAACCGAAAGGCTTGTAAGGCCAAGAACCATCTCGTAACGCGGGAGTTTCTCTCCTTACTATTGCACATCCACTGCAACGGGCTGTGATCGGTGATGAGCCGGAACTGTCGGCCCAACAGGTAATACCTAAGAGCATCCAGGGCCCACTTAATTGCTAAGCATTCCTTCTCAACGATCGCGTAGTTCTGCTCGTGCCTGTTGAGTTTCCTGCTTAGGTAGACCACCGGTGTTCCTCCCCCTCCTGTACCTGGGATAAAACCGCCCCCAGACCCACGTTCGAAGCATCAGTCTGGACTACAAAGTCCCTGAAAAATCAGGGGCCACCAGCACGGGTTGTGTGCATAACGCCCGCTTCAAGTCTTTGAAGGCACTATCAGCCTCAGGGCTCCATCGTACCAACCCCGACTTCGTACCCTTTGTCAGGTCGGTCAATGGGGAGGCCATGGTGGCAAAATTTGGGACAAAGCGGCGGTAGTAGCCGGTGATCCCTAAAAAGGCCCGGACTTGCTTCTTATTCTGGGGCTGGGGCCATTTTTGAATAGCCTCCACCTTGTCAATTTGTGGCTTAACTAGCCCTCGTCCAATGACGTATCCCAAGTATTTGGCCCCTTCCGAGCCTATGGCACATTTCTTAGGGTTGGCCGTGAGACCTGCCGCCTTCAGCGAATCGACTACGGCCTGTACTCGTACCAAGTGCGTCTGCCAGTCAGGACTATGGATCACCACATCGTCTAGATACGCGGCGGCATACCGTCGGTGTGCCTTCAATAGCCTATCCATTAACCTTTGGAATGAAGCAGGGGCCCCGTGTAAGCCAAAGGGCATTCGCGTATATTGGAACGACCCATCCGGGGTGGAAAAGGCGGTCTTTTTCTCTGGCCCGGTTTGTCAGGGGTATCTGCCAGTACCCCTTCGTCAAATCCAGGGTAGTTATATATCGGGCCGTACCCAGTTGGTCGATAAGCTCATCCACCCGGGGCATGGGGTACGCGTCAAATCTCGATACAGCGTTCAGTTTCCTAAAGTCATTGCAAAAAACGGATACTCCCATCTGGTTTTGGCACCAGCACTATGGGGCTCGACCAGTCGCTATGGGACTCTTCAATTATACCCAAGGCTAACATTTTCCCAATTTCTGCCGAGACGGCCTCCCGCCTGGCTTCTGGGATCCTATAGGGTTTAACATTTATGCGAACCCCAGGTTCAACCACTATGTCATGGTGAACCACCGTGGTTAGTCCTGGTATCTCTGAAAAGAAATCGGTGTTTCCCTTCAAAAATTCCTTCACCTCATTGCGTTGAGCCACCGACAATGTGTCGGTGATAGGAACCTCAGGTGTGGGGCGAGCCACGGGGTTTGAAGTAGCTGGGGTGCTCAGCAGGGCCTCCCGGTCTTTCCACAGCTTCAGGAGATTTATATGGTAGATTTGTTCTGTTTTCCTTCTACCGGGTTGGAGGACTTTATAGTTTACTTCACTTTTTTTTCCGACTATCTCATAAGGGCCTTGCCACTTTGCTAGGAATTTGCTCTCAGCCGTTGGGACCAACACTAAGACCTTATCCCGGGGTTGAAACTACGCATTTTTGCCCCCCGATTATACACCCTCCTCTGGGTTCCTGGGCTTGCTCCATATGTTCCCTCACCAGGGGCATAACGGCGGCAATCCTGTCCTGCATCATGGACACATGTTCAATGACAGTCTTAAAAGGGGTGGTCTGACCCTCCCACGTCTCCTTGGCAATATCTAGGAGTCCTCTGGGATGCCTGCCATATACGAGCTCAAAGGGGGAGTAGCCCGTAGAGGCTGGGGCACCTCTCGGATGGCAAACATGAGATACGGGAGTAAGAAGTCCCAGTTCCTCCCATCTTTACACGACTTTTTTTAACATATTTTTTAGGGTTTTATTGAACCTCTCCACTAGCCCGTCGGTTTGGGGGTGGTATACAGATGTGCGCAGATGGGAGATTTTAAACAACCTACACAACTCCTTGGTCACCTTCGACATAAAAGGGGTACCCTGGTCCGTTAGTATCTCTTTCGGAATGCTACCCGGCTAAACACTTGGACCAGTTCTTTGGCTATGGTTTTGGCCGAGGTGTTGCGTAGTGGGATCGCTTCCGGATATCGCGTGGCATAATCCATTATCACGAGGATATATTGGTGACCCCGGGCAGACTTCACCACCGGACCCAGCAGGTCCATGCCAACCCTCTCAAAGGGAACCTCTATGATAGGCAACGGCACCAGCGGGCTACGAAAATGGGGCGCGGATTGTTGACACTCCGGGCAGGACTCACAATAATTCTTTATATCTGCATGCAGACCCGGCAGAAGAACCTCCGCATATTCTTTCTTTGGTCTTTTCTACCCCTAGGTGTCCCCAGTACGTGCCCATGAACAAGGTCTAGCACCACCTTGCGGTATGGTTGAGGCACCAGTAGCTGTTCCACCACATCCTCCCCTTGTCTCACGACCTGGTACAACAAGTCTTTCCTCTGTGCCATGTGTGGAAAAGCTAGCCTCATATCTGGGTCAACGGGTTTATCGTCTATAACCTTTATATTCTCCCGGGCTCTGGCCAAGGTGGGGTCCTTCACCTGTTCGCTAAGAAAATCGTCCCTTCTGACTTCTAAATCAGGCACGTCAACCGATCCGTTCACACCCCCAGGGCCCGGTTCTTCTTCCTGCTCCCCAGCCATGACAGAGAAAGGAAAAGGTACACTATCCCCCTTTGGGACCCCCACAATGCCCTCTTCCGTATCTGGTTCAAACGGTTCGGGTTAAGATTCGTGACAGGGTCCACACTATCTATTCGGAGGTTTTCTCTTCCCATAAACTCCAAAACCGTGGAAAGTCCCTCCCGACGAACACCTCATATGGCAGGGAAGGGACACACCCCACAGACTGTGTCACAATCCCCCAGGACGTACCAATGTCTACCACGGCTGTCTGGTAGTCGCGGGTATCCCCATGGACACAGACCACACCTATGGTACTCGGGTGATACTTGATTGGGTCAACAAACTCGGGTCGGACTAAGGTCACTACGCTCCCCGAATCTAACAGGGCGGTAACCGCCTTCCCATCTACGGACATCTTACACATCTGTCTCTCAATATGCTCCTTGTGTGCAGCAGTGCATGTGAATTGAGCGAAGAAGGATAAGCGTTCGGCCTCCCGGCATTATCACATTGCATTGGTTCGTCCATAACCGGACAGTGAGCAGCAATGTGTCCCATTTCACGACAGCGAAAACACTTTACGGTGTCGAGTCCCGAGGGTGTCCTCAAGAACTTTCCTGACCGATTCGGCCCGATCTTCAGACCCAAGCCTGGGGTTTCTTCCTCCCGACTAAAGGTCTTCTTAGACTCTCCCATGTCCTTAGGGCCGCCGACGAACTTGCCAAGTTTTTTAGGCATACCGCCTTGTGGTGCCGTGGAATGTTCCAGGGCTGAGTTACTTTGTAAGTTTGTGGCCGTGGTGTACCGCTCCACCATATCTACAAGCTGGGTGGCAGTTTTTGGGTTCCCGTAGCCGACCCATTTCCTCAGGGGGCCCGGAAGCGCCCGCAAATACTGGTCCATCACTACTCGTTCTACGATCTCCGGTGGGGTCAAGGTCTCTGGCTGTAACCACTTTCTGGTAAGGTGTACGAGGTCAAACATCTGTGACCTCGGGGCTTTTTCCGATACATAGCGCCATTGGTGCACGCGCTGGGTGTGAACAGCCGTCGTTACTCCCAGTCTTGCTAGGATCTCCGCTTTCAGGGTGTCGTATTTCCGGGCCGCTTCTGGCTCCAGATCGAAGTAGGCCTTCTGAGGTTCCCCGGTTAGAAACGGTGCCAGTAAACCGGCCCACTCCTCCTTCGGCCAGCCTTCTCGTTCGGCGGTTCTTTCGAAAGTCGTGAGGTAGGCCTCCACGTCATCCGTCGTAGTCATCTTCTGAAGGAACTGGTTGGCACTCTTTACTTTGGGCACCACCGGCTCGGAGATCGCACAGTTTTGTCTTAGTTCTATGAGGCCCTTGGCCAACTCCTGGAGTACCTCCCGGTCTTCCCGCTGGTTCGCTCTGTCCGTTTGTTGGGCGGCTTGCTGAAGCTCCAGCATCTGGCGGAGGAGATCCCGGTCAGCCTGCATCTGTCGGTTGGTCTCCTGTTGGGCCGCTGTGGCCTGGACCAGGGCTTTCACTACGTCGTCCATATTGTCACTTGTCATGTACTCCGGGCGATGCCCGCATTCTCCACCATGTGTGGGGTACAGCTCAAATGGGGGGTACCCTTCCCAGGATAAAGGTAGTCCCAATCGCAGGATTTCTTTACAATGTACAGCCCTCTGTACTTTTATTCAAGAGCTGCATACAGGTCAAGAAACAAAACAAAACAAAACAATACCCTTGCCTGTCCGGCACTAACTAAACAGTTAAGGTTTTCCCTCACTACCGTTTCAGAAAACAAAGTGTATTCCAACCTTTCCTTTTTGCAGCCTGATCTCTGGTTCAGCTTTGCTCCCTCAGTAGCTGGTCTGAGTCCCAGGGTGGAGACTGAATGAACCTCACTTCCTGCTTTTATTTCCCTCTAGCCGCACCCATCAATCAATTAAGCCTCCCCAGGGAGAACTGCAAAACCCGGAGATTTGTGTGCCCCGAGCTGAACCCAAACTCCGGCCTGGAGTGCTAGTCCCAACAATATGACAAAACTCGAGGGGACACATACCGTCCCTCAAACACCACTCCTCTCCTCTCGTCACACTGCCCATATATACCCTGTAACTCCCCTAAATACTGTATAACTGCCCTCTATACCCTGTAACTGCCCTAAATACTGTATAACTACCCCCTGTAACTGCCCTAAATACTGTATAACTACCCTCTATACCCTGTAACTGCCCTTTATACCCTGTAACTGCCCTAAATACTGAATAACTACCCCCTATACTCTGTAACTGCCTCTATATACGGTATAACTACCCTCTATACCCTGTAACTGCCCCTATATATACTGTATAACTACCGTCTATACCCTGTAACTGCCTCTATATACTGTATAACTGCCCTCTATACCCTGTAACTGCCCCCATGTACTGTATAACGATGGTAGTTATTCAGTGTATAGGGGCAGTTATACAGTATATAGAGGCAGTTAGAGGGTAGTTATACAGTATATAGAGGCAGTTACAGGGTATAGAGGGCAGTTATACAGTATATAGAGGCAGTTACAGGCTATAGAGGGCAGTTATACAGTATATATAGGGGCAGTTACAGGGTATAGGGGGTAGTTATACAGTATTTAGAGGCAGTTACAGGGTATAGGGGTAGTTATACAGTATATAGAGGCAGTTACAGGGTATAGGGGGTAGTTATATAGTATATAGAGGCAGTTACAGGGTATAGGGGTAGTTATACAGTATTTAGGGCAGTTACAGGGTATAAAGGGCAGGTATACAGTATATAGAGGCAGTTACAGGGTATAGGGGTAGTTATACAGTATTTAGGGCAGTTACAGGGTATAGGGGGTAGTTATACAGTATTTAGGGCAGTTACAGGGTATATATGGGCAGATAGAGGAAGCATTGACACAATAGAGAGAGTCTCTGACGGCTCAAAGGTCCGCGCGCATGTGCAATAGGATACAGTGTGGCGTCGGGTTTTGATGACGTCAAAGCGGTGCGCCGGTCGCCTGGTTTTCCAAGATGGCTGCTAATCGGAGCGAGCGCGTCTCCGACGAATCGGCGGTACGCGCGCGCATGCGCATTGCTGCTGGTTCCTTACTGTGAGCGGCTGAAACGTCACCGGAAGTGCGCCGGTCCCCACATATGAGAGGTTCCCATATGTGCCAGAACACCGGTTCAAATCCAGCGGCTGTCACGATAAAAAAAAAAAAGTCTGTCTGATTAGGGCGTGTCCAGACATACCCTGTGCGCACGCCTATGGGTGGAGCTTATAGCCAAGCTTTAGGTGGAAGCGCCTATGGACTTATTAGCAGGTTAAGTCCATGAAAACCCTTAAAATTCCAGAACACCGGGGACTTGTGCAAATAAAATTTATTAAAATATTAAAAGAAAGTAAACCTGGCACAACCAGGTGACCAGGACGCGTTTCGCCACGTATTGTGGCTTCCTCAGCTGGTTTACAGGTAATCTTAGACAGCCTTTATATATATAGGTCTCCAACCTACTTCACCACCTCCCTCATACCTCATCCTTCACCTGCCCTGATGCTGCCACTAATCACTACAACACTACTCTTATCTCTGCTCTAGACACTCTTGCTCCTCTTCGACTTTGTAAGGCCCCACGCCGCCAGCTTCAGCCCTGGCACACCCTCCAGACACGCTACCTGCAAAGATGCTCCCGCACTGCAGAGCGTGCCTGGAGGAAATCCCGCTCTGAAGCTGATTTTGTTCACTTCAAGTTTATTCTCCGGTCATACACCTCTGCCCTCCACTTGGCCAAACAATCCTTCTTCTCATCTCTTATATCTACGCTGTCCTCCAACCCTAAACGGCTCTGGTCCACCTTCAACACCCTCCTCTACCCACCTGCACCTCCCCCCACAGCTGCCTTCAGCGCTCAAGACCTGGCAGACTACTTCCTCAGTAAAACTCTAAATATCAGACGCATCATCCAACACAAGATAGTTATCTGCCACCTCCACTCCCACAGGTCCCCTCTGCCACCCTCTGCCGCTTCCTCCCAGCCACTGAGGAGGAAGTCAATTCCTTATTGTCCTCCTCACATCTCACCACATGCCCGCTCGACCCCATTCCCTCACATCTAATTCCTCCCCTCTCCTCCTCCCTCACCCCTGCTCTCACACACATCTTCAACCTATCTCTCTCCACTGGCTCCTTTCCATCCGCCTTCAAACACGCGCTAGTTACCCCTTTACTAAAGAAACCATCCCTAGATCCCAACTCTCCATCCAACTACCGCCCTGTATCCCTGCTTCCCTTCACATCAAAGCTCTTAGAAAAACTAGTCTTCAACCGCCTCTCCCTCTTCCTGTCCTCCAATTCCCTACTTGACCCCCTGCAATCTGGCTTCCGTCCCCTACACTCAACTGAAACTGCCCTCAAAGTCACCAACGACCTCCTAACTGCTAAAAAACACGGCCACTATTCTATTCTCATCCTGCTTGACCTCTCGGCTGCTTTTGACACTGTTGACCACCCCCTCCTTCTACAGACCCTCAACTCTCTGGGTCTCGGTGACACTGCACTCGCTTGGGTCGACTCCTATTTATCCAACAGGTCCTTCTGTGTGTCCTTTGCTGGTAACTCCTCCTCCTCATTGCCTCTATCTGTTGGTGTACCTCAAGGCTCTGTCCTTGGTCCTCTGCTCTTTTCCATCTACACCTCCTCCCTGGGCAAAATCATCAACAGCTTTGGCTTCAATTACCACCTCTACGCTGATGACACTCAGATCTACCTCTCTACCCCTGATCTCTCTCCCCCTGTCCTTTCAAAAGTCAGTGACTGTTTATCTGGCATCTCCTCCTGGATGGCCTCCCACCACCTAAAGATCAACATGTCGAAGACTGAACTCCTACTTATTCCTCCCTCCAATGCCTCCCCACCTCCTGACTTCTCTATCACGGTGGAGGGTATCACCATTTCCCCATCAAACCAAGTTCGCTGTCTTGGAGTTACACTTGACTCTGCTCTTTCCTTCATCCCCCACATCAAGTCTCTTTCCTCCTCCTGCCGATACCAACTGCGTAATATTTCCAGAATTCGGCCATTTCTTACCGCTGTCGCCACAAAACAACTCATACACGCCCTGGTAATCTCCCGACTCGACTATTGCAATAATCTTATCTGGCCTCCCTCTGTCCCGCCTCTCCCCCTACAATCCATCCTGAACGCCTCCGCCAGACTAATTCACCTCACCCGCCGCTCTGTCTCTGCCGCTCCCCTCTGCGAGTCCCTTCACTGGCTCCCCATCCACTGCAGAATTAAGTTCAAAATCCTTATTCTTACCTACAAAACCCTCACTAACTCAGCTCCCCACTACCTGTCCTCACTAATCACCAAATACACCCCAGCCCGCTCCCTAAGGTCAAACAGTGACCTGCGCCTAGCTTCTCACCGCATCACCTCTTCCCATGATAGACTGCAGGATTTCTCACGCGCAGCCCCCACTCTCTGGAACAATCTCCCTCGTACTGTCAGACTTTCCCCTAACTTCTCTTCCTTCAAACGCTCCCTTAAAACGTTCCTATTTAGAGAAGCCTACCACCCAACTCACTGACGCAATCATCAATCACTCTAACCTTACAGTCCTCTCCTCCTGTTTCCAACCCCAACCCTCCCAGATTGTGAGTTCCTACGGGAATAGGGCCCTCATCTCCTCCTGTACTGTTTGTCAAATGTTGTTCAATGTATTGTAACCCTGTCTATACTGTGCTTATTGTACAGCGCTGCGGAATATGCTGGCGCTTTATAAATAAAGAATAATAATAATAATAATAGTGTCCTCTTGTCAGTGAAATTGTCCCCACATGTTCTGATTAGCGGTTGGCGTGCGTTCCTCGCCTCCAATAACACAATTCTTGTATTCCAACTGGCGCCGCCATCTTGTGCATGCGCTCCAGCGGCGCTTGCATTTCACACTGCGTGTCACGCTGCACTTCCGGCTAGTGCATGCGTTCCACCATGTCTGCTAGGCGCATAACAAATGAAACAACTCCCCAGTTCTCTCTCCGTCCACGTAACGCTGCCTTGTAGCTGTCATAAATGTGCAGAAGACATATATAGCTCTGGCCGGAGAGAGAGAGAGGCAATGGTTAGATATTAGCAATAACCTGGGTGAATATGTTAAAAACTTCCCCAGTTCCACATCATGTGAAAACACGGATAAATTCATGCACATTTTCTGAAAAGTAATTATTAATACAAATTGATAATCTAATGTACTCTATATAGTGTGAAAAATTATTATTTTTTTTTATATATTTTTTTATATTTTTATTCTAGGTGTGTAGTATCATCTAAAAAACATGGATGATGGAAAAGTATCTCTTCCAAAAATCCTTTATAGAATTACTGTGAAAATTGAATATAATTTAACTATTATTATTCCGGACAGAGCTATATACTGTATGTATTCTGCACATTTATGACAGCTGCAAGGCAGCGTTACGTGGACGGAGAGAGAACTGGGGAGTTGTTTCATTTGTTATGCGCCTAGCAGACATGGTGGAACGCCTGCACTAGCCGGAAGTGCAGCGTGTGAAACGCAAGCGCTGCTGGAGCGCATGCGCAAGATGGTGGCGCCGGTTGGAATACAAGAATTGTGTTATTGGAGGCGTGGAACACACGCCAACCACTAATCAGAACATGTGGGGACAATTTCACTGACAAGAGGACACTATATATACAGTCTGTCTAAGATTACCTGTAAACCAGCTGAGGAAGCCACAATACGTGGCGAAACGCATCCTGGTCACCTGGTTGTGCCAGGGTTACTTTTTTTAAATATTTTAATAAATTTTATTTGCACAAGTCCCCAGTGTTCTGGAATTTTAAGGGTTTTCATGGACTTAACCTGCTAATAAGTCCATAGGCGCTTCCACTTAGAGCTTGGCTATAAGCTCCACGAAATGTGAGTTAGCACTTTGTAATTTACATCTCTACTTCGTTATCAGTGGATCTACACGAGGAAGTTTGCTTGTCTTTGTGTCTTTACATATATCAAAATCGGAAGAAGATCCTTTCATTTAAAGGGTGTGGGTCACCTTTTAATACAGAAGCAAAGGACCTGAATGCGCCTACCCACTCAGAGCCAGTGCTGGGGCTCTTTATTTGTGAGTGGGATTAGTATATAATCATTCATATTGTATATTGTACAATTCGCTCTGCACTATTATGTCATTTGCTTCTTTTTTATGTTATCCATATGGAAGATACAAAATAAGAGAACCACCATACGATCCAAGAGCGACTACTAATCGCGCCGCCAGATACGTATTTCTCATATCTTTGACACACTGGTTTGGGGGAAACCACTGATTTCTGGTTGGCAGTGGAGAATTAGTGTCAGTACAAGCAGGGGCGCCTACCACTTTCTTTTTGTTTGCATTTGAGCTGTAGATGATTTAGTGGCTCAACAATAGGAGGAAACTCCGGAACACCTCCTTAAATGGTTTTATTGTGATAGGTTTTGGGCCTCCTCTGCTTTCCGGCAGCGGGTGGAGCCTCGTGTGGAGGCTGATTAAGATTACTGTCAATTTTCTACAGGTTCTAACCTTGAGACATGACTTGTCCTTCACCACGGCTCACGTCCCCCCCTACTCTCTCTACTGCTCTTCACAAGCACTTCTTGACCCCTCTGTCCCCCTCTTTTTTTTTTTCTTCTGCTCTTCTTTTCTCTCTTCCTTCTGTTCTCTTTTTCTCACTCTTCTACCTCCTATCTTCTTCTTTCATTTATTGTGCCTCAATCTCTTCCTGTACATCACCGACATCCTCGCCCCTTGGAGGTCTGATTACCACGACATTTCTGAGGCGACGTATTTTTGCATTTGTGTTCTCTATTGGACATTTGACCCTTCTGTCTATATGTATATCTGTTCTTACATGTTTGGACGTTATTACTAGGTAGACCCCTGTGTGGTTGCCATCTTGGTGCTCACTGTGACCACATGGTCGGCGGCCACCTTGTTGCTCACTATGATTGCCTGTTAAGCGGCCCTCTTGGTGCTCACTGAGCACATGGCGATAACAGCTGTAATTGTACAACCTTTTGAGCAAATATTTCATCCAAATTAAAAGGGATATGTGTGTTCTATTTCTGTGCTCTGTGATACACTCATACATAAAGCACATTACTGTCAGTTTTATTGCTGTGGAGTTCTGTAATTTGCAGTGTGTACAAGTGTATCAGTAATGTACAGTATTTTATAAACCTGAGAAGTCAGTTCTCCACCCAAAGGGGAACCACAGGGGCCTTTTGTGCTATGGTGCAGCCCTAACTGCAATGAGTGAGTTATGGCTGTTGCAGCAGTGGTGGTCATCTGTAAATCTAAAAGGGGGCACAATGGACTGCCCAATTTGCTGCGGGCCCTGAGTGGATTTTTTTAATGCATTAAAATAGTTAATTTGAAAATTTTGTGAAGAAATAAATTGTTTAACACAAAATTGTAAATGTGGGTGTTGTGTTGTATGAGTGTGGCCTTCTGTGGGGGCGTGACACAAGGGGGCCCCATTAGTTGTCAGTTTGCCCCTGCCCCAGCCCCGCTCCCAGGTTTCCAACTCCATAACTCCTGATAGCCCAGCTCAAAGATTATAAAATGGTCAGTGCCATCTTTAATATTGACTGGGCCTTGGGCAAACATTGTTTTGTGCCCCCCCCAATGGAATTTTGCTCTCCAACCCAACATACGAAAATAAAAAAAAACACACACACATAGGCTTGTCTCAAAAAACTACAATCAACTACATCAAGAAGGATATAGACATCTTAGAGAGAGTTCAGAGAAGGGCTGCTAAAATGGTGTACGGCTTGAAGGAGAAAAGTTACCAGGAAAGGCTTAATGATCTTAACATGTATAGCTTGGAAAAAAGACGAGACAGAGGAGATACGATAGAAACATTTAAATACGTAAAGGGAATCCCCAAGATAGAGGAAGGGAGTATATTTAAAAGGAAACAAAGTAGCAAAACAAGAGGACATAGTCTTAGATTAGAGGGGCAAAGGTTTAAAAGTAACATCAGGAAGCATTATTTTACTGAGAGGGCGGTGGATACATGGAACAGCCTTCCAGTTGAAGTGGTAGAGGCCAAAACAGTGATTGAATTTAAGCAGGCATGGGATAGGCATAAGGCTATCCTAAACAAAAGATAAATCCAGGTAACCTATCCATGTAATTGGGCAGACTAGATCAGGGGCGGATCCAGGGGGGGGCAACGGGGCAATTGCCCCCCCCCCGAGATTCTGAAAATTAATTACTGCCTCTCTGCCTTCAGCTCTGAGCTCAGCAGCAGACTGCATTGTAACTCCGTCTGTGTGTCACTCTGTGTCACTGTCTCCTGTCCTGAATGAAAACTCTGCTGCGCTCTCACGCTGGGCCAGGCTTGCCTTGCTGCCGCGGCCGCAGTGCGCACTCACTCAATGTGAGCGAGCATCGCCAGTGAGGAGTGAGCAGGAACAGGAAGTGAGCAAGCCAGCCATGCCCCCTCCCCTCCTCACGTGTCAATCCATGGGCTGGTCACATGGTGAGTCAGTGTCAGTCACATGGGTGGGAAGCCTCAAGCCGGCCGGGAAAGCTAGCAGGAGCCAGCTCAGCCAGGAGGCGCCACACTGTGACTGTCTGAGACTCTCAAGGCGAGGTTTCCCAAAGCAAGCAAGCTGGATAAGATTCTGAAGCAACAGATCTGCTCATAGTGTGAGCTGAGTCTGAGCAGCAGAGGTAAAAAAGTTTGCAAAGCTCTTAGCTCACAAGACATGTCGACATGAGCACTTACACTTCATTAAACTGAGGTGGGGCAAATATTACCCATGTGTGAGCAGGGGGCAAATATTACCCATGTGTGAGCAGGGGGCAAATATTACCCATGTGAGAGCAGAGGGCAAATATTACCCATGTGTGAGCAGGGGGCATGTGTGAGCAGGGGACAGATATATATATCCATGTGAGCTGCCTTGGGGCATTATATACATCTATGTGAGTTGGGGGCCAATATATATATATATATATATCCATGTGAGCTGGGGCAAATATCTGGGGGCAAATCTGCCTGTCACTGCAAACCCAACACCAGCTCTTAGCCAAAACTGGTAGAATTCCCCCCCCCCCCGAAACCTGTGTCTGGATCCGCCCCTGGACTAGATGGGCCGAAAGGTTCTTATCTGCCGACATTTTCTATGTTTCTATTTATTTCATTTTATTTTTTTTTACAATTACACATTCTATATACACGTACTGTAAAAAAATAACACAATATCTGTGTGTACACACCATACACATACATTTACTATTGTATATGCATCCTTTGTACACATACACCTCCTATATACACATTCTATTTACAGAATTCACAAGAAAGGCAGCACTCAACCTTTACTAAGCACAGAGATGGGTGCTTTTCAAGACCGTCAAAAAACAACAAACCAAGAGGAGAGCACTCCAGCTAACACATATAAAAGACTTCAAACAGTAGCTTATACATTTAAACTAGGGATGTGCGTTTCGTTTCGAACCGATTAATTTTTCTCATGAAACGGGCCGATTCGGTGCTTCGGATTTGTCCGATGTTCCGAACAGGACCGGCAACGAAATACACACCATCCGAAATATTCCCGATACGAAAAATTTCGTATGGACATGAAATTTGTAAAATCACAAGTCATTTTCATTCTATTCGCAATTTTGCTTCCGTTTCGATTCATTTCGGACAACGTATTTTCATATCGTTTCGAGTCCGTTTCGGTTCCGTTGCTGATTTCATATCGTCCGTGACTTTTTTCACTTGTTCCAGTGCAAAATTCCCATTTTTATTAAATAGTTCTTAAAGCAGGGCTCAAAATTTCAAATCCCAAGCTACTAACCAGGCCATAAGAGTTACTCGCCACCTGTTGCTCCACCTAACCCCTACCCAGCCCTTAACTCTGCCCCTAAACACACCACCTTAAATTATCTTCTGAAATTACACTGTTAAAGGTTTTAATTAGAATAAAGTTACAAAAATAACATTAATACCCAGACATCAGACCCCAGTGTGAGCAGAGCGAGGAGGCAGGGAAGCTCCTCTCCATCCCCTGCCAGTGACAGAGATGAGCTTGGTCAGGTTAGGCAGCTGATCCCTGCCACTGTGTAGCCTGGGGAAGGGGGGGCTGCATGGTGGCACTGCTGGAATACACAGCACAAAATAATTTATTGTGTTGTCTGCGTGTGCATTTCCACTCGCAAAATGCGAGTAGGTGAGTGGAAATTTTGAGCCCTGTCTTAAAGCATTGATTTTTTTCACTTACAGCAAGAAGTGACTGTATTTATTTATTTGTTAGGATTATTTTTGCATTTTTCGGGAATTTTTGGGTTAATATTTAGGGTTCTTCCTAATTGTAAATGTATAACGAGGTCTGTTTTTTTCTTTGCAGAACACATACCGCTGGATTATCTTCTCACAGTCCATCCATATGTGTTCTGTTTGGCAATAAATTTTGATACAATACATTTTGTCAGTATTAGTACCATGGATAATAACAAGCCTGTCGTTATCCATGGTGCTGATATGAAGAAATAGATCGATAATATGTGTTTCTCCATTGGCGACTGTCCATGGTTCTGACTCCGATAAAGAATATATTAATATTTAATTTGTTTCAATACAATTAAGATAAATATAAAATTATATTAACATAATTTATTTATGTTTTAAAAATATATACTAGATAGCTTTCCTAACTTTTTTGCCAGGAGGGGCTGAATTCTTCTTCCTCCTGTGGGAGTGCCTAGCTTAGGCCATGGCTGGTCATGTGGCCCAAGCAAGGCTCCAGCTGTGTGGCCTAACCAAGGCCTTTGCAGCACAGGCAAGGCCCAGATGGCCAATTGTGGGCCCCCTCATGCCTCAAAAGGGCTCGGGTGCAGGGACACCCACTGCACCCTGGTACTTCCGCCCATGATACTTACAGGTCTATTCAAAGAAATGTGAAACTCAGGAGAATGACTGGAGAAGTGAAAATTTTTGTTCAAAATAGCCAAACCCGAAAAATTCTCCCATTTATCTCACTATCCAAATTTGGTCTAGATAGTTACATAGTTACATAGACTGAAAAAAGACATGCGTCCATCGGGTTCAGCCTCTCCCACATCACCTACTGCTGTTGAAAAGAAGGCAAAAAACCCAGTCTGAAATGCTTGCCAATATGCAACATACTGGGAAAAAATTCCTTCTTGACCCCAGAATGGCAGTCAGATTTCTCCTTGGATCAAGAAGCTTTTACCCACATATTAAATATTATAACCATTAATATTCTGTGTCTGCAGGAAGTCATCTAGTCGCTTTTTAAAAGTCTGTACAGTCTCTGACCCAACCACCTCAACAGGCAGAGAATTCCACAGCTTTATTGTTCTCACCGTAAAATAACCCTTCCTATGCTTTATACAAAAAAATGGTACAGCGCCACGCAATATGTGTCCATCACCACGGCACCCCAGATAGCCAATGCTTCCTATGCTTTAGACTGAATTTTCTTTCTTCCAGTCTAACTGGGTGACCCCCGTGTCCTGTGTATAGTCCTGTTAATGAATATTATCAGACAATGGCCCCGTATATATTTATATAAGGTTATCAGATCCCCTCTAAGGCGCCGTTTCTCTAAACTAAACAGGTTTAAGCTTGTTAGTCTTTCCTCATAACTTAATCCTTCCATTCCCCTTATTAATTTAGTTGCCCGTCTCTGCACTTTTTCAAGCGCTATAATATCCTTTTTTAAGACAGGTGCCCAAAATTGCATGACATATTCAAGGTGCGGTCTGACCATTGATTTATACAGAGGCAAAATTATGTTTTCATCCCGAGGGTGAACTCCCCTTTTAATGCATGCCAATACTTTGCTGCATTGTCCTGCTAATTCTCCTGGTTTTCACCTTTTTCTGAAAACCCTGTATGTATGTGTAGGTAGGCAGGGGGAGGGGTTGTATACTTACACACTGAGACACCGAGTGCAGCTGACAACGTGTGTGATTGGAAGCTGGCCCAGTTGTGCAACAGCTACAGCGAAATTGTCTCAGAGTAGTAGTGGTTAATCTATTCATAGAACGTCGAACTGCACTAAAATGTCAATGAAATGTCCTGGTTTTTGGTGATTCAGCTAAACAGATTTAAACAGGCAAATCCCAGAGGATTGAATGTAAAACAATACTATCATTTTTTATTTTTTTTTGCATGAAAAGTTTTTTAATATACACAGGAACCAAAGGTGTAACTAGAAACCTCAGGGCCCAGGTGCAGGAAACCATGACGGGCCCCCCACCACCCTGCGCAAAAACATATCTTGCCCCCCCCCCATCACCAGGCACTGGACCCCTCCAGGTCCACAATGTCGACTCCACAGCAATAAAACTCACAGTAATGTGTGGTGTGTATGAGCGTATCACAGAGCTGCACAGCAATAAAACTCAGTAATATGCAGAGTGTATGAGCATATCACAGAGCTCCACAGCCACCCAGTCAATTTCTCCCCAGTTAATTTGATTTCTTCCCCAACCCATTTCAGCCCCCTGTCCATTTACACACACACACACACACCACTCCCTCTGCTCACAAACACACACACACACACATCACACCAGCTTGTTACATACTTACCATAGGTAAGTATGGTCTCACTCCCCCTCCCTGCACGTACTGGACACTTCCAGCACAGCAGGCAGTGGCTACTAGGGATGAGCTTTCGGTTCGGATCAGTTTGGAGTTAGACTCAAAAAATCACCCGTTCGGCTGTTCGTCGAACTCCGAACATTTCCGCGTGTTCACCGCATGTTCTCCCACAATGCACCACAATGGACCACAATGCACTTTTCCACTGGCCTGAAGCTTGTAATTGGCTACAACCTTGCACCTGACCACAGGTCAAAATTTGCCCAATCAGGACTCTAAGCCGTGATTGGCATAGTCTTGCACCTGACCTGACCACAGGTCAGGTGCAAGACTATGCCGATCACGGCTCAGAGTCCTGATTGGGCAAATTTTGCCCAATCATGGGCTCACAGAGCTAAGTCCCGCAGCACGCTATATAAGGCTTCCCTGCCTGCAGCCCCAGCGTGTGTATTTGCAGGAGTGAAACAGAGAGGAGATTGTTCTGTCAGGGTGTATCAGTGACGTTGTAGGAGATTTCTGGGAATTTGAATCTGTGTTGGCACTGCCAGGCTATCAGGGACAGTGTGTATCAGTGAGTTCTACCAGAGTTCAGCAAATTTGAATCTGTCTTGGCACAGCCAGTTATCAGTGAGTCACCAAAGGCACAATATTTGGGTGCACTGCCACTGACGCCTATACCAGATTCATATCATTTTAATATTGGACCGCAGGGTCCACCACTTCATCTTCCACAATACCACAGAGGGGTTACGGTGTGAAGGCACTTGCTGCCACCAAAGGTAAAATATTTGGGTGCACTGCCACTGATGCCCAATGGCGGGCGGGGGCGGTACGCCCCAGGTACCAGATGTGACAGTGTTGGGGGGGTGCCACACAGCCTCCGCTCTGCACCCTGGAATGTGGGGAGTCGGACGCCCGCCGCCGCAACGCAAACAGCCGCTGGTCGTTGGGCAGCCTCACTGCAGGGCACACACACACTCAGTGTAAGGCCGAGGCAGGCGCTGGATCCAGACAAGGCAGCCAACCGCTGCCAAATCCGGCATGCCTGTCTGGCCTTGTGTGTGTGAGGCTGGCTGCACCGTGCGGCTGCGGTCATGTGATAGGCCTCCCATCCGCCGCCTGGAAAGTCACATGCCCTGCCTACACGTGCTGGACCACTGCACGTGAATGAACGCAGAGTGCACTGCTCAGACGTGCAGATGAATCCGCTCAGCCTTCGCTGCACTGCGGCACCTGTTTGTCTGCCAAGCTGGCCCCGCCCAGTATATCGGCCGCGACACGACAATAGCAGGGCGAGGGGGTGAGCAGCCAGAGTGAGAACCAGGCTGTGCCACGCAATAAAGAGCAGGCAGCAGCCGCAGGGGGGTGCCAGCCAAGACCAGTGCCACGTCTACTACCAACCAACCTGAATCAGGCAACCAACCGACTGCAAATTTGGGTCACACACTGCCTGCAGGTAAATATGTTTATGGGGGTAGGGTATATATGTATATCAATATGCTGCATGAGGTCTGTCTGCTCTGCTGGTCTTTAATGTTTATATTTCTGTTGCATGAGGTCTGCTGGTCTTTAATGGGGTATATATCAATATGCTGCGTGAGGTCTGCTGGTCTTTAATGGGGGTATATATATCAATATGATGCATGCGGTCTGCTGGTCTTTAATGAGGGTATATATATAAATATGAAGCATGCGGTCTGCTGGTCTTTAATGGGGTATATATCAATATGCTGCATGCAGTCTGCTGGTCTTTAATGGGGGTATATATCAATATGTTACATGCGGTCTGCTGATCTTTAACTGGGGTATATATATCAATATGATGCATGAGGTCTGCTGGTCTTTAATGGAGGTATATATCAATATGCTGCATGCGGTCTTCTGGTTTTTAATGGAGGGGATGCCAAATATAAGATCCGCCCCGGGGGGCCAAATGTTCTAGGTACGACCCTGCTGACGCCTATACCAGATTCATATCATTTTAATATTTGACCGCAGGGTCCAACCCTGCACTCTTCCACAATACCACAGAGGGGTTACTTACGGTGTGAAGGCACTTGCTGCCACCAAAGGCACAATATTTGGGTGCACTGCCACTGACGCCTATACCAGATTCATATCATTTTAATATTGGACTGCAGGGTCCACCACTGCACTCTTCCACAATACCACAGAGGGGTTACGGTATGAAGGCACTTGCTGCCACCAAAGGTAAAATATTTGGGTGCACTGCCACTGACGCCTATACCAGATTCATATCATTTTAATATTTGACCGTAGGGTCCAACCCTGTACTCTTCCACAATACCACAGAGGGGTTACGGTGTGACGGCACTAAAGGCCCAATGTTTTTCATTTTCAAATGTTTCTATACATCCTACAAATCCGCCACTTCAGGGGCAGGTTATGGGGACCTCCTAGGCACAATATTTGAAGGAATTTTTTGTTTTTATTTTTAACCCTTATTTCATGGAAAACTCACTATTCCTTTAAAAACATATTTTTTAAAACTTTTTGTCCTTGTTTGCTGTCCCCCAGGGCACTACCCGGACCCCCACACACCTTTTAGGGCAAATATCTAGCATATATGCCCTCTTGGAGGGCACTCTAAAAATTGAACGTTCGGGTCCGATTGACTTACATTGAGTTCGGATCGCGTTCGAGCTCAAACTCGAACTTTTGAAATTGTTCGAGTTCAAAGTCGAACCGAACATGAGGGTGTTCGACTCATCCCTAGTGGCTACTCTAGGAACAATATTTATGGGGGGCACAAAAGATACCACAGTCAAAACTGGGGGGGGGGCACTAATACTTTTAGCCACTAAATCATACCGCTGAAGAAAAACTAAAGGCCCTATCACCTGGTGTGAGCTGAAACGCCATCGCTAAAGGAAAAATTTAGTGTGAGTCGTTAAAACGACCTACTAACAGATCACTTTGTCCGCGGGAGTCCATGTACATGGTCGTTTAGCGCACGCTAGGGAATCGCTAAGACCTGGGCTGAGACCCAGTGCTAATGCGGTTGTGTAAAGGATGGACCTGTTTTTTTCCAGTGCAGAGTGCCAGGCTATACTTATACAAGCTTGTGAGGGCAGGGGATAAGTATGAACACATCCAGTGAAGACCCCTCATATCCTGGCATTATTAAAATCCTCCAAGGTGGCCATATCATCCATGTTTATACGCACATTTACTAATTAAGGCTGATGGGCATTGCATGATAAATGCCACTCGACAGCATGTAGAATCATTACACTGCATTTAATAGATCCAAAAGGTAGGCCAGGTGAGCGACAATAATTTCCTTAACCCCCAGCATAAAATGTTTAGAATGAGGCAATATATTAGAATTAGGATATATGTCAATAAAGGATACTGTCACGTTCCCACATTCCAACCCTGTCTCCCTGCCCTCTGTATTCCTTATGTCTGTGTTTCCATGTGTTTCCCTGTGCCGCTTTCCCTGACATGCAGCTCAGGGGTTAAGTTCATTGCTCGTTGAGCTTCTGCTGGTGATATGGGCTGATTACTCCCCTATATATAGCCATGGGCCCATATCACCATGCTCTTGCATCCTGGTTCACTTCAGCCACAGATTTGTTCCTGAGAGCTCCCTGTTTTCCATCCTAGTTCTATCTCAGTGTTTCCCCCTTGTCTGAGTTCTAGGTTTCTGATTGACTTCCTGGTATTGACCCTCTGGCCTGGCTGACGGATTTTCTCTGGTGCTATATCCCCGCTTTGGCTCAAGGTATACGTTTTGGTTTTGACCACTGGCTTATTTATTGACCACTCTTCTGGATATCCCTAGCTGTCCTGTGCTTATCGTATTATATGTTGTGTGTCCCTGTAGACCACGGCTTTAGTATATTGAAGTCCTGCCCTGCAAGTTGTTGAGTATATTCTCCTTCAGGTGTCTGTGTTTTCCCAGGACTCTGCACGGCTACAAGGTAACCTTTTTCTATTAGTGCAGATTCAGCCACTCTATCAGTATAGGGCTCCTTTTGGTATTTAGCCGTGCAGAGGTCCCCAGTGTCTACTGTGGTTTATTTACTTTTCCTGATCGTTGTGTCACGCATCTCTGCATATAGCGGCTTTTCCTCTTACCTGGGCCCTACTTGGCACATGCCAGGTACCGCCATTGTGGCTGATCGTTACAGATACATGTATAATAGAGCCAACTGCAACAGCAGTGACATTGCTGACCAGGTCCATTACTATGATGTATGGGGCCAAGAGAACACATGTGCTGCATTCCTTTTCAATTGCTTGTTAATTGCCTGTTAATTTTGGATGAGGACCTGTTTTTTCAGTTTTTTTGGAGTTAGTACAACTGTAAACATGACGATCGAAACCGGTAAAAATGAGCTTTGCTGCGAAAGGGTTAAAGTTAGCCGAATTGGCTTTGAAATGGCACTAAACGGTGAATTTTCCCGTACTGTGCAATTTCGGAGCAATTCGACCATTCAAAAAGTTGGCAGTTCTCCAAATATTGTCTGACAGCAGTGAACTCCCCCATAGAGAAGCAATGGTTAATATATTCAGAGAAAACCGAGAAGACTCGTCTGAGCCTGGAGGACGGTTGCACAACCTGCGACAGCCGGAGGACTGTCACCGCTGGAGATCAGGGCCGAAGTAGGAGGATGTTGGTGAGTATGTAGGTGCACCTAATCAGCTAAGCGAACCTGAGCCTGGAGGCCCGGCCGATCAAGCTGCTCGACCGGCCACCAGGCTCAGGCGAGGGCCCGGCCTCCAGGCTCAGTTTCTCATGTCTGATTTTCAGCCAAACCGATTCCGAATTTTCTGTATCGGACGGAAATTTCTGTTTCGGTGCATACTTATGGCATAACCATTAAAACTGCAGACTTTAGTGTAACATAAACATAAGTTGCCACTAGGCCTGATTTGATGAGGGAAGGTTAGAAGGCCTTGAAGTAGAGCCAGGCAGAGACAAAGAGAACTGTCTTTACAGGTAAGAGCTTATCTTGTAGGGAGTGCTTTGAGTCCTGGGAAAGTCAGAATTGGTTGATTTTAGCTAACTAAATCAATTCTCCCTGTGTCCAAATTGTTATTGAAAGCTATACTGCGGAATGTTCTTTGTGTTCGATCTGGAGGGAGGGGGATTTGCTCAAGGGGTGTATCTGGGCTGTACTTTTGCTAATCAATGTATAAGAAATGTGTTTTTGGACTTAGAGACTCACTTGAGCTTAACGAACGATCACGTTCAAGTCTATGAGTACTCCTTAAAGGATGCCTTTCCTGAACCTTGACTCTTGTCCAGAGTGTCATTGTCCGTACAACGCCGACCTTTCTCTAATGAAACAACAGAATTCCAGTAACATTTCTGGGGGCCCGTGTCTGGGATTGGTCGATGGGGAACGGAGATGACTACTGGACGGTAGCGGTTGACTGCAAGCCCAAGTGGTCCCGAGGCTGGGCATCCGTTGCAGGTGAGCTGACATCTACAAGTTGCCAAGCAGGAGTTCCTGCTAAAGTGGAGCGCGACTCATCTCCAGTAGACTCCCAGCCACCGGGAACGGGGACATCACTGAGTCTGTCGGGTATATTAATGAAAAAAATTAAAATGGATGCCTGTAGCCATTTTGTTTTAATGTAAAGTCTTTCTTTTTCAATTTTCCCTAGTTTTAGGAATGGACAGAGATTTTTTTTAAATAGTTAAGGTGAACCTTAAGAGTTATGTTTTTTTTCTATAAATGCCAGACATGATGTTATAAACGATAAACGATAAGTGCCAGACATGTCATATTTAAATTTATTGGTTTGTTTTAACAAGTCCTTGAATGAAAAAAGGGGTAGAGATATAAATTTAATTTTGACAGGAGAGATCCAAAGTCTAGGATTGAATATAGGGTCTTTGTTAAGACAGATTGATCTTTTGACCTGAGATAAGATATATTAAAATTAATTTGAAGAGCAACACTGCCCTCTTGAGGCATAGTAAATATTATATTAATATAGAGAATAATATTTAAATGAAAGGGGTAGATTGTCAGTGACGTCAAATTGACTATAATTGGAGCTGTACTGTTCGTTGCAATTCATTCAGACCATCCCAGCACACAATGCACTTCAGACCATCCCAGCACACAATGCACTTCAGACCATCCCAGGACACAATGCACTTCAGACCATCCCAGGACACAATGCACTTCAGACCATCCCAGGACACAATGCACTTCAGACCATCCCAGGACACAATGCACTTCAGACCATCCCAGGACACAATGCACTTCAGACCATCCCAGGACACAATGCACTTCAGACCATCCCAGGACATAATGCACTTCAGACCATTCCAGGACATAATGCATTCAGATTTCCAGGACATAATGCATTCAGATTTCCAGGACATAATGCATTCAGATCATACCAAGACACGATAATGCATTCAAGATAAAACATATCACTTAATTAGGACCACACCTCTAACTTACATGCATTGAATATCTACATTAATCATTTTCACATATTCCAAAACAATATTTTACATGAAGAATATTGCTGCTGTAACTCCTTGAATCCAGATTGGAGAGGTAATGTATGAGAAAGCAAATTTAAGGTTAATGTAATTATATATATCTGGAGTATTTCTTGCAATAGATAGACTGAGATATCTCAGATTACTGTTAGATCCAGAGTCATCAAAATATTTCTAACTCTGCAGATAGAGATATGAAGAAGAATCAGATATAAGGATTTTATCCTAAAGAAACTGTTGCAAAAATGATATACAGATATATATATATTGAATTTGGAAATTACAGTGATTGAAATTAATAAGCAAGGAATTATATAACTACAATATAAAAAGCAGAAGATTAGAAGTTTAATTCTCGATATTAGGAGAGTATTCACTAAATAAGTTTTTATTACTTATCATTCTAGAAATAGAAAAAGTCATCTTTTGTTGATCGACGTAGCATAGAGATACATAGATCTCTACAAGATCTAGCTTGTTAAACATTGGTTTGCTGGGAAATACATGTTAGTTGTTTTCGTTAAGCAGAGATGTTTATTAACTATTTGTGTATAGTTACTAGCTGATAAAGTAAATGATATTAATCATATATGCAGTTACTAACAGGAGATGCATATATTGGGAAGCTAGTGTCTATGTGCTGATGGATGTTGTGGTTGTTTATAAATCTTTGTTTATGAAATGAGATTTGAAACTTTTTTGTATACGTAATAAATATATATATTTTTATCCGATTATTGATTAGTGTATTCTTCAAAGCAAAACACAGACAATTAAAAGAATGTAGGAGAATTTCTAGGAAATATAAACGATTGATATTTGTGTCTCGTATAAATTTCTTATTGAATATAAATCTTGACATGTTGTAGGCACGTGCAGAGATAAATCCCTACAAGTCGCAGGAAACAGCGTCGGCGCAGCGACTGGACCAGGTAATCTGAGTGTATTGCCCTCGGACCAAAGTTGGGGAAGAGAGCCTTGATTACACTCTATACAATAGTCCAGAGCTAGCCACCGAAAGGCGGAGAGACGGCGAGAATCCTGGTAGCATGGCTATTGGAGGGGCAGAGTTGGACATAAAGATCCCGTCCCATTGAAAGCGCCGGGCACGTATAGGTGTCGCGAGCTGCTATGCACTTGAGTATGTAGAGGTGTTTTGTTTGGCTGATGGTATGAGAATTCAGACTGTCTGAGAGTGGCTCTTAGCCCTGTACAGTATACAGTAGCTCTGAGCACGTAGAGGTTTTCTCGCGGGGGCTGAAGGTAGTCTTGCTTGGGCGTAGAGGCCCCAGACTGCAGGCAGCAAATTGGCTAAGGAAATAGCCTTACCTGGAGAGAAGCTTCAGGCCAGACTAAGTTACGTTCTGAATAGTTGGTAGCTCCGAATTCACAGGTGGTGACTTCGGGAGCTGAAGTGGTTAAGGATTAGTGGTATCTCTGATTTCTGTGTGTTTGATGGGTGTCCGAAAGGATGAGCGAAAGCTGCAGATTAAGGGTGTCTGAGAGTGGCTCTTAGCCCTGTATACCGTTTGAGAGTGGTTTACAGCCCTGGACAAGGGACTTGCAGTTTATTGTATTGCTAGGCACAGAATAGGAGACGTTGCTACTTCAGAGGCAGGAATACTTTGTTGTGAATTGTATTTTGCTGATTGTATCTGGTATTTTTTTTTTTTTTTTTTAAAGGATTTTACCAGGAAGGATACATTGAGATTTCTCTTGTTTTCAAGTATGTCCTGGGTGGCGAGTATGTACCGTTAGGTTTCTTGCCCAAGGACACTTACTGGAGAGGTTGCTCGCTGGAATCGAACCCAAGACTCCACAGGCTCTCTCCATGCAGAGCAGTGATGTTACCTCTACTCCACCCAGCCGGTAATGCGTGCCTGAGAGTGAGAGTGAACGTGCAAAGCAATTCAGGACACGAAAGCACTGTAAATTGACATACCAGACTGTAAATTATCACTGATTTGTTTACAGGATAACAGCTGATTGAAATTAAGACTGGAAAATAGAGCTTCCCAACCGCAAAAGGGAAAGCCTGGGTAGCACCGCTGGGATATATGTTACATAATTTCAATGCACTGGTCTCAGTCCATCAGTACAGAGTTAAATTGAATAAAGAGAAATTGAGCAGAATGTGTACAATTAACTGGCCAGGTCATGCCCCCTCCTGGCCGGGGGAGGGGGTTGATGGATCCAGTGCTAATTCGGAAGATTTATGCTATGCAAATTTGAGGTTTTATTTTTGGTACACCAGTACGGGGTTAAATTAACCTAAGAAAAGTTGCAAGCCCTGTGTGTGTACCGTGCAATGGCCCACAGGAGCCCCTGCGTGGCCAGAAGAAGAGGAGAAGCTCAATGGACCAGATGGTAATCTAGAAGGTTCAAACGAGTAATTACAGTACTGTATAAATTGTGTATATAATTGAACAGAGTAATTCGGATTGGCCATCCAGATTTTGTGTCAGTACTGTCCTTTATCTGTTGACCAGGTTATATGTGTTCTGTGTGAGTATTGTGTCGGAGAACTTCACACCGCGTCTATTTGTGTTTGTTCTGTGTTATTAATGGATAATGTATTTCTTTTTTTTTTTTTTTTTTATATTCAAATTTTTATTTTGAAAAAGGCATCAACAATAAAGCATACAATATATTAGGGTGCCCGCGTAGGGCCAAACAAAAAACAAAAGAAAAAAGGGGGGGCAAACAGACAATCCAGATGAGCAAAGCAGGAGAATTGGCCGAGTCAGCAGAAAAAAAAAACAGTATTAGGGGTCCAGGTATACGTGCGGACAGAAAAAAAAAAAAAAACAGAAATAGGGGAAGGGAGAGCTGGAGGAGAACTGCCAAAAAATATGTGGCATTCCCGGCACACTCTGGTGCCTAAACAGGAAGCCAGAGGCCGTGGAAGAGGCCGCATGGCCGGGAGAGCTAGGGCCAAAAGAGACGGACAGAGCCATGGTGCTCGCTCTAGCGGCTCGCCCAGTTCATCCCATTGTTCTGCCGCCAAAAAAAAAAAAAAAAAAAAAAAAAAAGCGGGGGGAATGGGAGAAAAGAAAAAAAAAAAAAAAAAAAAAAAAAAACCTGGATCCTTGCATACAGTAAAAGGGGCCAACCTCTGCAGACTGGTAGCAAAGTCTGAAAATATAGTGTCTCAGCAGGGAGGGGGGGGAATGCAAACAAGAAAACTCTTCAATGGACTATCCAAGAAATAGAGTCAGCTGAGAAATAGACAGGGCAAAAATAGAGTCATCAAATAGTGAACTGACAAGGCGGGGGTGTATCAGCATGGTGGAGGTGTCATCAAGAATTCGGGAATGGTAGCGAGGTAGCGCCCAGGATCAGCAATCTAATACTTCCAGAACGGGTGGAGAGGGTATCATCAGGGGGAGGTGGGGGGGGGGCATCAAACACAGGTATGGGACTGTCAGCCAGTGTCCAAATGTGAGCAGGAAAAAGAGGGTAATAACAACAGAGTGGACTACGGCGCAGCCAGGGAAACAGTTAGCCCGGATCCGTCAGGGAAACCCCAGGATTCAGTGGCGCAGGTACGATCCCCAGCGTGAAGAGTAAGGCTCTCGCTTCATCCAAGGTTGCCGCAGGGTGTGTTTTACCTCCAGCGTAGACGATCAAAGAGCCAGAAGTCCCCCATCTGTAGCGCACTCCCTGGTCCCGCAACAGGACAGTGACCTCTCGGAAGCAGCGCCGGGCCGCCAATGCCAAAAAGGGTAGGTCCCGGAAAAAAGTGAGACAGCTGGAGGCATAGGTGACCCGGAAGGACGGGCCAGCTGCCGCCAGGATCTGAGAATGAACATCCACCGATCTGGTCACTACAAGGACATTGCGAGAGGCCGTCTCCGGCGCAGCGACAGCCTTGCGGAGACGCATCACCGATATCACCGGAGACTCCGAGGACACACCATCAGCTGGGAGAAGGTAAGCCAGTAAGCCTAACACGTAGGGCAGGAGGTCCGCAGGTCTCACATCTTCAGGGATCCCTCGGATTCGTAGATTGCGCCGGCGATGGCGATCCTCCAGCGTCAGGATCGCTGAGCTAAGGCGAGCCACTTGAGATTGGAGGTCATCCAATCTGGAGGCGGTGGAGGACTGCGATGCTTCCGTCTCCTGGACCCGGGCTCGTACTTCTGCTAATTGTGACTGCAGGGGTTCCAGGGCTGAACGTACCTCTCCCAAGTCCTGACGCCACAAGGAACGGAAATCCTCCATAACTGTGTGTAGATCTGCGGTGGTGAGCGGCCGCGCAGAAGGGGGTTCCCCCCGATAAACATCAGATTCAGGAAGAATGTCTCCACTCAGAGATACAGGCAGCGTATCAGATCCATGGCGCCGGCTTACCTCCACTCGACCAACACCCAGAGAGGTGCGGATGTCAGGGAGGTGGGTGCCCGGCGCCTCCGGCTTAACAGTCTTCTTGCCCATCTAGGCAAATGCGTGGAGGCCTCAACCTCAGGGGTACCAGGCCGCAGGTGCACTATGCTAGGCCTCAAGATGGCCGCCGTCTCAGCAGGGTGAGGTAAAATAAAGTCCCGAAATTGCACTCCACTTCTCAGAACTGGCCACAGTGTGCAACATTCGATGCCCGGGACCTTCAGCAAACGACCCGTGGAAAGCACGCCAACCTCCGGGTAAAATAGCGGCCGAAATCGACCTAAAATCAACGTCGTAGCTCAGAGCTCTGCAGGAAGACGGCTGCTCTCCTCGGGTTCCAGACACGCCCCCTGGATAATGTATTTCATGGTTTATAATCGAATGGTTTTATGCCAGACTGTTTTAGCGCAATTTTTAGTCTATCAAACTGTTCAAGGGTAAAGTATGCTAGTAGCTACGAAAGATCTTTGGAAATAATTCTTGGATGTTAATTTAGAGTCAGTGGCGTAGCGTGGGGGGGGCTGGGGGGGCCGTGGCCCCGGGCGCAGTTTTGTTAGGGGCGCATTTGCGCCCCTAAAACTGGCCCGCGGGTTGAGGGGACCCAGAAGATGCCGGGCAGCGGGAGTGCCTGCCCGCCGCCCGGTCCTGAACAGTCCGTCCTGTTCTTGAAGGGGATGCGGCGTGCAGGCGCAGCCGGTCACGTGGTCCGGCTAATCAGGTGGTACTGAGTCTCTGTACCACCTGACTGGCCGGACCGCGTAACCTGCGCACGCACGCAGCCGCATCCCCTTCAAGAACAGGACGGACTGTTCAGGACCGGGCGGCGGGCAGGCACTCCCGCTGCCCGGCATCTTCTGGGTCCCCTCAACCCCTGCCGGAGCAATATCCAGGTGAGAGCTGGGGCAAATACATGTGTAAACTGGGGGGCAAATCCATGAGCTGGGGCAAATACATGTGAGAGCTGGGGCAAATACATGTGTGAGCTGGGGGGCAAATACATGTGAGAGCTGGGGCAAATCCATGAGAGAGCTGGGGCAAATCCATGAGAGAGCTGGGGCAAATCCATGAGAGAGCTGGGGCAAATCCACGAGAGAGCTGGGGCAAATCCACGAGAGAGCTGGGGCAAATCCACGAGAGAGCTGGGGCAAATCCACGAGAGAGCTGGGGCAAATCCACGAGAGAGCTGGGGCAAATCCACGAGAGAGCTGGGGCAAATCCACGAGAGAGCTGGGGCAAATCCACGTGAGAGCTGGGGCAAATCCATGTGTGAGCTGGGGCAAATCCATGTGTGAGCTGGGGGGCAAATACATGTGTAAGCTGGGGGGCAAATCCATGTGAGAGCTGGGGCAAATCCATGAGCTGGGGCAAATCCATGAGCTGGGGCAAATCCATGTGAGAGCTGGGGCAAATCCCATAAACTGGGGCAAATCCATGTGAGAGCTGGGGCAAATCCATGTGTGAGCTGGGGGGCAAATCCATGTGAGAGCTGGGGCAAATCCATGTGAGAGCTGGGGCAAATCCATGTGAGAGCTGGGGCAAATCCATGTGAGAGCTGGGGCAAATCCATGTGTGAGCTGGGGGCAAATCCATGTGAGAGCTGGGGCAAATCATGTGAGAGCTGGGGCAAATCCATGTGAGAGCTGGGGCAATCCATGTGAGAGCTGGGGCAAATCCATGTGAGAGCTGGGGCAAATCCATGTGAGAGCTGGGGCAAATCCATGTGAGAGCTGGGGCAAATCCATGTGAGAGCTGGGGCAAATCCATGTGAGAGCTGGGGCAAATCCCATGAGCTGGGCAATATCCATGTGTGAGCTGGGGCAATATCCATGTGAGAGCTGGGGCAATATCCATGTGAGAGCTGGGGCAATATCCATGTGTGAGCTGGGGCATTATCCATGTGTGAGCTGGGGCATTATCCATGTGTGAGCTGGGGCAATATCCATGTGTGAGCTGGGGCAATATCCATGTGTGAGCTGGGGCAATATCCATGTGTGAGCTGGGGCAATATCCATGTGTGAGCTGGGCAATATCCATGTGAGAGCTGGGGCAATATCGATAACGTGTCCACAGGTTGGGGGGGGGGCGCACAATTCTTGGCTGGCCCCGGGCGCTGACAACCCACGCTACGCCACTGTTTAGAGTGTATGATGGCTGAGAAGCAATGAGATTTTCCTTCACTAACGCTTTCACCCGCCCCCCTTCTTCTAGCCCACACTATCTGCACAGAGGGGAGGGAGGGAGTGAGTTCTCTGTTCTCCGAGAAACAAAGGAACAGACTGTGAATTAACCCTTTTGTGTCACTCCAATGTATTTATCAACTCAGCCAGAGATACACAACAGCGAGGAACAATTTCAAAGTTATATTAAAAATTGTTACAATTTACAATCTGGAGAAAGATTGTTGTAGACTACTAAATGGTTTAATAAGAGTTCATGAGGCTAGTTGGTAACCCTTTTCCCATACTACAATAGAATGAGTAAAGTCTGTTGTATGCAAGAATTGATGACATTTTTAATTAGAAGATGTATGTTTATATTTTGTGTCAATGTTTTTAGTTATGTCTTGGCAGACTATATAGAAATGGTTCTATGTAATCTAGGCTATATAGAATGTCTAGACCCTTGTCCAGTTTTGTCTTTCTAAATAAAGGCTATGAATTATGTCAGTCTTGCTCTGCCAAAAAGTCACCTGAAAGTTATTGATGTTTTCTGCAGCGCTACAGAATCTGTTGGTGTTATATAAAGTGTGTTTACTCTAGAAGCTCTAGTTTTGTTTACGTGGTCATAATAAAACAGAAGAGTAAAACAATGATAGAATAATCTTCTAGACGCTGTCTAGTTTTGTCTCCATGTTAGTTTATTGGGAAATCTTTCTGGTATTCTATAGTGCGGGAGGTGCCAAAACATTCATAGTGCGATGGATGTTTAATGATATAAATTTAAAGTGTATAGTATATACTGTGTATATATTCTATTTTGATCCAGAGGTTATTGAAAACCAATGCATGGTACATATATGTTTTGTTGGCCAAGTACAAAGAAGTATATGCATTAGATTACAAGTAGGGATGAGCCGAACACCCCGAGTTCGGTTCGCATTCAAACTGGAACTTTTCAAATGTTCGAATTCGAACTCAAAAAAAATGAATAAGACTCTGAATTGTCCGACTCGGTGGACAGACAAACTCTTTTGTCTGTGACAAAACCTCCAGCGGCACTGAACGTCCTTTCAGAAAGCACGCTAGATGAAGGGCAACCTAGTAACTGCATAGCATATTGGTTAAGTTCTGGCCAGTGATCCAATCTCAACACCCAGTAAGCTAGTGGATCATCTGCTTAGTGGATCATCTGCTGGAAAGGTATCCAGGTCTGCCTTTGCCCCTAGGTAGTCTTGCACCATATGGTGAAGACGCTGGCAATGGGTGCCTACATTTGACGTCCCTGGGCATCATGGACTAAAAAAAATTAAAAAGGCATCAGTCAAGCGGCCCGGGCCTTCACCACTATTCCTCTAATCATCCGCAGCCTCAGAAGCACCTGTGTCCTCACTAGGGATGAGCCGAATACCCCCGAGTTCAGTTCGTATTCGAACCCGAACTTTACAAATGTTCGAATCTGAACTCGAACTCAATACAAGTCAATGGGGCTGAAAATTCGATTTTTAGAGTGCCTTCCAAGAGGGCATATATGCTAGATATTTGCCATAAAAGGTGTATGGGGGTCCGGGTAGTGCCCTGGGGGACAGGAAACAAGGACAAAAAGTTTTAAAAAAAACGTTTTTAAAGGCACAGTGAGTTTTCCATGAAATAAGGGTTAAAAATAAAAACAAAAAAATTCGTTCAATTATCGTGCCTAGGAGGACCCCATAACCTGCCCATGAAGTGGCGGATTTCTAGGATGTATAGAAACACTTGAAAACAAAAAAATTGTGTTTCAAAAGACGGTAAATGCTTTTATTTATTTACTTATAAAGGATTTTACCAGGAAGGATACATTGAGATTTCTCTCGGTTTCAAGTATGTCCTGGGTTCAAGAACATTGAAGTGTTACAGTTACAGAAATACAAAGTAATACAATGCAAGATATTAAAAAAACAACACAAATATACAGATTAACAGAAAATAATAAATATGTAGGAAATCTAGTCACTAGGTTACATGTTTACAGGTGCATTCTGTATTGAGGTATGTTAGTAAGGAGCTCTTGAGTGACTTAAGACTGGGGGAAGATTTGATGGTGTCTGGGAGGTTATTCCATAATTGTGGTGCTCTGTAGGAAAATGAGGACCGAGCCACTGTCTTTTTGTTTGTGGTATTGCAAGTAATGTGCTGGTCCTGGATCGGAGGTTACAGGATGAGGGAGCTGCTGGGGGAAGCAGTCTATTCAGGTAGGGTGGCAGCTTCCCAGAAGTGCTCTTAAACACCAGGCTGGAAAGGTGAAGGGTGCGTCTGGATTCCAGCAATGGCCAGTTTTCCTTTAATCTATCCATAAACAACTGCTTGGGGCGGCAGTCTGTATGAACAGAGGAGACATTTTCGGACACGTAGAAAAAGTTTAGTGATTTTTTTGGGCTAAATTATTGTGAAACTTATGCAGGCTTTGGATGAAAGTAACAATAGGTGCTTTAAAATTGGGCCTTTAGCGTCGGCAACAGTGCCATCACACCGTAACCCCTCTGAGGATATGAATCTGATACAGGCGTCAGTGGCAGTGCACCCAAATATTGTGCTTTTGGTGCCAGGCCTGCAAGTACTATCATACAGTATCCCCTCTGTAGTATTGTGGAAGAATGCAGGGGTGGACCATGTGGTCCTATATTAAAAATATATGAATCTGGTAATGGGCGTCAGTGCACCCAGATATTGTGCTTTTGGTGCCAGACTGCCAGGCCACCAAGTACAGTAACCATCATACCTACCAGTGCCTGGAAAGGTGTTACACAAATGTCGCTTTAGAGCGTCCTCAAGTTTTTTCCTACTGTGCTCCCTCTGTGCGGGCAGGATGAGCTCTGCAACTTTACCCTTGTATCTTGGATCAAGAAGGGTTGCCAACCAGTAATGATCCCTCTCCTTGATAGCACGAATCCTGGGGTCCTTTAGCAGGCTTTGCATTATAAGGGAGCCCATGCAGCATAGGTCGGAGATGGCATTAGCTTCCGAGTCTTCCTGGTCAATGATGATGACCCCCTCATGCACTTCCTCCTCCCAGCCACGCACTAGCCCTTGTGTTTCTGGGCACACAAAACCCTCCTTTGAGGAATCCCCATCTTCAATGCCCCCACTACTTAAATATTCCTACTCCTCCTCCTCCTCATCCTCCTCATCCTCATCCTCCTCCTGTCTGATCTGAGTAGGACACGCTGGAATGCTGTCTGCGGAAAGACTGGGGCCTTCAGAGCTAGGGAATGCCTCCTCTTCCTCCCGCTGCTCTGCCTCTATAGCCACATCTATATTTCCCCGCAGAGTGTGCTCCAGCAGGAACACTAAAGGAATTGTGTCACTGATGCATGCACTGTCCCTGCTCACCATCCTCATTTCCTCCTCAAATGGTGACAGTACAGTGCATGCATCCTTGATCATCAGCCACTGTGGGGGGGGGAAACAAGTTGACCTGAACCTGTCCTTGTGCCATACTCACACAGGTACTCGTTGATTGCCCTCTGCTGCTTGTGCAGACGCTGCAGCATTGCTAATGTCGAGTTCCACCTGGTGGGCATGTCACAGATCAGATGGTTTGTGGGAAGGTGGAATTCTCTTTGAATTTCTGCCAGGCGAACGCTTGCTGAGAATGACCGTCTGAAGTGGCTGCTGAGAAGCTCTGCCTGGCCTGGGTACTTGGTTAGGAAACGCTGTGCCACTAGATTTAGGACGTGTGCTAGGCATGGTACATGCGTCAATTTACCCTTGCGTAGGGCGGAGAGAAGATTGCTGCCATTATCACAGACGATCATTCCCAGCTGAAGCTGGCGTGGTGTTAACCATCTCTGCACCTGGCCCTGCAGAGCTGACAGAATTTCTTGCCCGGTGTGGCTGCTGTCCCCTAAACAAACCAGCTCAAGCACAGTGTGGCTTCTTTTTGCTTGAGCCATTGCATAGACCCTGTCAGGCGTCAGAGAAGGAGGAGGAGGAGGAAGAGGTGGTGGTGGAGCAGACAGACCTCATACAAGCATCTTTCTGGAGGCGTGGTGGATGAACAAGCTCCAGCACAGAGCCCCGTCTTGGATCCCTCCCAGCTGCAAACAGAGTTACCCAGTGTGCCGTGAAGGAAATGTAATGACCCTGTCCATGCTTGCTGGACCACGTGTCTAAAGTCACATGCACCTTGCTGCTGACTGCCTTTCCCAATGACTCGATAACATTGTCTTCCACGTGCTGGTATAGTGCTGGAATGGCCTTGCGTGAAAAGTAATGGCGTTTTGGAACCTACCACTGTGGTACAGCACATTCACGGAAGGGAGCAGAGTCCACCAGCTGGAAAGGCAGCCGCTGCAATGCGAGTAATTTTGCTAAGCTGGCATTTAGACGCTGTCCTTGGGGATGGTTGTGACTATATTCTTTCTTCCGCTGCAGCAGCTGGGGCAGCGTAATCTGACTGTGTAAATCTTCAGCTGATGGGATGCTGTCACATTGTGAGGAAGGAGCTGGTACATCCATTACTGTAGCATCATCCCTGTCAGTGGAGGTTGTAGGCAATGACTTGGCAGGACATACAGTGGGGGTAGAGACAGATGATGATGAGGAGGACCTATGCAAAGTTTTGCGCCAATGGGATGTGTGGCAGGTGGTCAAATGTCGCTTCAAGCACGTGGTACCCAAGCGCCTGGTGTCTTTCCCACGCTTGAGCCTCATCTGACATAGATTACAAATAGCAATGGTGGGGTCTGCTGCACATTTCTTAAAGAACTCCCAGACAGCAGAGTTCCTGGATATGTGCTTTGAGACAACAGTGTTCTGCACCTGAGCAGGTCTGACATCTGATGCCTTGGACTGGCTAGTGCTACGGTTGGTCATAGAGGATGTTGTGCCTCGTGTTTGTTGTGCCTCCTCACTTGACTCCTCTGTTCGATCAGGCACCCAGGTGGAGTCAGTGACCTCATCATCATTGTCACCTTCCCCCCTATCTCCTCGTCACTGGAGCCAACTTGGCAGTATGCTGCAGCTGCTGGGGCAACATGAGTGCCAGTTATTTGTGTGTCATCACTGGCACCCCCTTCCTCTAGGTTGATTATACTCCCTTCCTCAACCTCAGAGATTGAATCAGAGCACTGTACTTGCTGCGCATCCTCAAGCAGCATGTCAATGTCATTGTAGTCAAACAATTCAGCTGACTCCTCCGTGTGTGATAGTGAGGCTACGGCAGGAGTAGCTGTGGACATGGAGGCTGCATTAGATGCTTTGGCAGCTGAGGTGGACTGTAAAGCACTACAAGCCTGGCTGGCAGAGGACTTTGAGGATGAGGATGGCCTGTTGAGCCAATCCACCAAATCCTCTGTATGTTGCTGCTGCTTAAGCTGGCCAGCACAGGTTAGAAAGGACAAGCGTGCCCCTGCAGAGGATGCACCACGTCCACCACGACCAGAGGCACAGCCTCCCGACACAGAGGCTGAATGCCCTCTTATCTGTGTCTGGGAACGTCTGCGTGTCCTTTTTGGTCTTTCTGACATGGTGAGTGATATATACAGAATTCTGATTCAACTCTGGTATAAAGATAAAAGATTTCCAGAACTCTGCTATAACTCAGTGAGAAACCCTGATAGCTGGCAGCCAGTGACAATACACAGATTACAATTTCCAGAAACCTACTATAAATCAGTGAGACCCCCCGATGGGTGGCAGGGACAAGACACAAATTACAATTCGCAGAAATCTGCTACAAGTCCGTGAGACCCCTGATAGGATCCCCTGATAGCTGGCAACAGTGACAAGACACAGATTACAATTCGCAGAAATCTGCTAGAAGTATGTGTGACCCCCTGATAGCTGACAGTGAGAAAACACAGATTACAAGTCTCAGAAACCTCCTATAAATCAGTGAGACCCCCTGATGGGTGGCAGTGACAAGACACATATTTCACAGATCACCTCAATTCCCAAATATTTTGTAGTAATTACTGACCCCCAAAATAGTTGCTGGTGGCAGTGACAAGACACAGATCACCCCAATTCCCAAATATTTTGTAGAAATTACTGACCCCCAAAATACTGCATGGCAGTGACCAGACACAGATCACCTCAATTCCCAAATATTTTGTAGTAATTACTGACCCCCAAAATAGTTGCTGGTGGCAGTGACAAGACACAGATCACCCCAATTCACAAATATTTTGTAGAAATTACTGACCCTCTCAAATACTGGGTGGCACTGGCAGTGACAAGACACAGATCACCTCAATTCCCAAATATTTTGTAGTAATTACTGACCCCCAAAATAGTTGCTGGTGGCAGTGACAAGACACAGATCACCTCAATTCACAAATATTTTGTTGAAATTACTGCCCCCTAAGGCTAGGGTCAGACGAAAGCATTTTTCCCCGCGAACGTGAAAAAGTGCGTCCAAACGCATTGATGTATCATCACAGAATGCGCAAAAACGGTCAGACGACGCGCATTTTCGGGCGTGATTTTGTACGGATCGTCAATAAAACTCTTGTTGTGTCTGGACGTTATGTAGGCTGGACATTAGCAGCGTCTGACATCTCCTAATCATGCAAACACGCCGCTATGCCGCAGCTGCACACTCAGTACGTCAGTACTAGCGGTTCAGCGTTCTCAAAAAAATGCGTTCAAATTCCACTTGCGTTGCAAGGCCGGACTTTTGTGCGGCCGTACATCGTATATTGGCCGTCATTGCCCGTCATCTGCTGCTAGTGCAGCCGTAATTATGTGCACCAGAACGCACGTTAAAAGTGCGCTGGTCTGACCCCAGCCTAAAATACAGCGTGGCAGTAACAAGATACAGATCACCTCAATTCCCAAATATTTTGTAGAAATTACTGACCCCCAAAATACTGCGTGGCACTGGCAGTGACAAGACACACATTACCTCAATTCCCAAATATTTTGTAGAAATTAAGAAAGAAAGGAGGGGTGCAGCGCCCACCGGAAATGAGTGTCTATCCCACTCGCTGAATGTTGTGTATGGGGGTTTCTCTAAATACCCGAATAACAATTTAGACAGTGAAAAATACAACACAGCGCTTTAAGACCTGAATCCATAAGAAAGTGAAATAGACACACTATATGCCTATAGACAGTAGTCCCTCATCGTCCTAATCTTCAGGAGTTAATCTTCTTTAAAAATGCAGATGATGAGGTGTATGCTGCCAGAGAAAGCACAAAGAGAACCAAAATTGCGCAGTACAACAGCACCCGATGAGAGTAACTTGTATTCGTGTTTAACTCACATTCTGGGGAGCCTACAACCGGCTCTCAGGAATATACCAGACAGGGACTCATATCAGGTGCCCATATACCCTTCGATCCACTTTTCCAATGTAATCAAAAAGAGAGAGTACTCCGGCTCCAGCGCCCTCCACTTTCCTGCTACTCCTTGGTGAATGCGCAGAGCACAGGTCGCTGTACCTGCATGTACGCTGCACCCAGAATGTGAGTTAAACACGAATACAAGTTACTCTCATCGGGTGCTGTTGTACTGTGCAATTTTGGTTCTCTTTGTGTTTTCTCCGGCAGCATACACCTCATCATCTGCATTTTTAAACAAGATTAGCTCCTGAAGATAAGGACTACTGTCTATAGGCATATAGTGTGTCTACTTCACTTTCTTATGGACTCAGGTCTTAAGGCGCTGTGTTGTATTTTTCACTGTCTATTTTGTAGAAATTACTGACCCCCAAAATACTGCGTGGAGGTAACAAGACACAGATCGCCTTAATTCACAAATATTTTGTAGCAATTACTGGCCCCCAAAATACTACATGGCACTGGCAGTGACAAGACACACATTACCTCAATTCCCAAATATTTTGTAGAAATTACTGACCCCCAAAATACTTGGTGGCAGCCAGTGAGAACACACAGATTACCTCAATACCCAAATATTTTGTAGAAATTACTGACCCCCAAAATAGTTGCTGGTGGCAGTGACAAGACAAAGATTACCTCAATTCCCAAATATTTTGTAGAAATTACTGACCCCCAAAATACTGCGTGGCACTGGCAGTGACAAGACACAGATCACCTCAATTCCCAAATATTTTGTAGAAATTACTGACCCCCCCAAAATAGTTGCTGGAGGCCGTGACAAGACACAGATCACCTCAATTCACAAATATTTTGTAGAAATTACTGACCCCAAAATACTGCATGGCACTGGCAGTGACAAGACACACATTACCTCAATTCCCAAATATTTTGTAGCAATTACTGACCCCCAAAATACTGGATGACAGTGAGAACACACAGATTACAACAATTCCCAGATATTTTTGTAGCAATGAGACCCCCCCAGTCAGGGGTGGATCCAGAGACTAGTCTCAGGAGGGGCACTGACAGAAAATAAGGTGTTTTAGCAGAGAGCCCGGCTCACAAAGAATTTACAGAGGGCCCGGCTCACAGGAGTTTACAATCTAGAGGAGCAGAGGGCCCGGCTCACAGGAGTTTACAATCTAGAGGAGCAGAGGGCCCGGCTCACAGGACCTTACAATCTAGAGGAGCAGAGGGCCCGGCTCACAGGAGCTTACAATCTTGAGGAGCAGAGGGCACACAGGAGTTTACAATCTAGAGGAGCAGAGGGCACACAGGATCTTACAATCTAGAGGAGCTGAGGACACACGGGAGTTTACAATCTAGAGGAGCAGAGGGCCTGGCTCACAGGAGCTTACAATCTAGAGGAGCAGAGGGCCTGGCTCACATGAGCTTACAATCTAGAGGAGGAGTTTACAGACTCATATCCGAGAGGTTTATCACTGTGCAGCTCTAGCTTTGTTATACACTCTGGAGGAAGGATCAAACTCTCAGGGACCCATTACTTACCTCCCTGGTGTCCCTGCATGGAGGCTCCAGCCTCTCTCCTCTGATCCTGTTGCTCAGTGTTGCTTCAGATCCAGCCCTTTCCTGTGGCTGTGAGGCAGGCATGGAGGGAGACAGGATCACCATGTGACACACACCTGACACAGGACTGGGTCTGAGCCACATGGGATGGGAAATGTAGTTCCCAAAACATCAGGGAGCCAACCATGAGAAGAAGATCTATACAAATTAAACAAGTTCCTGCTGGGTTCATTCAGTGACCCACCCCCCAGCCAGGTACCATAACCATGACGCAGCGCAGGGCCAGGGCCTAGGTGGAGGTACCTTGAGACAGAAACAGAATAGATCAGATGGAACTCTTGGGGGCAAAGCTGGGCCGCCAGGAGGGCTTTGAGCTCGATGATGGGGCAGATGGGCATTTCTTATATATGCAAGAACTAGCCACGCAATAGTTTTCATGTAGTAATTGTGCAGTCATTTCATTTAACCTCAATGAAAAAACCCAACAGTCAGTTGAAGCCTGTGATTAATCAAATCTGAGGCCATTTATCCATTTAGAACCACAAGTTCATATTTAAACATTTTTTTGTAAGTGTTTGTGACCCTCCGTTTCACAGGCCTGAATCTGAATTATTAGATTATTTTGTCCCTTACAGGGTAGCAGCAGTTGAGAGCTTACCTTTCAAAAATGAATCTGTAGACTAGTATCATGACATGGACACTCAGCGCCAGTGGGTCACTCGGCTGAGCTCGGCCCGAATCCTTCCCGATCAAGATGAGGACCTGTCCTCACCGTCACCGTGGCGTGGGGCCGGGCGATGATCAGGCGGCTGGTGTGGCTGTGGCACTAGGCAGTACTGTGCATGAGATGAGGGCAGCCAGGCAGGCACAATCACATCACATCACGACACTCACTGACACTGTCTCTGACAGACAGACTGTGTGTCATCAGTGAGTCAGTGTCCTCCTGTCACACTCTCAAGTCTCTCGAGACTCGAGTGCGACTGTGCCGCAAGTGGCGTGCGCACGCAGTAGGCCAGCAGAATTTGTTTAGCCACAGCACGTGACTGAACGGAAGCAGAGAGTCTGAGAAAGTGTGGCGCCTCCTGCTTACTAGCATGTGCCCATGTGACACTCACCACCAGACCAGTCCAGCGCCCGCCCCCGGATTGACACGTGACGTCTTCACTTGAGTCGCTCACTTCCTGCTTGCCTCGCTGCTCGCTCGCATTGAGTCATGCGGCGGCAACAAGCCTGGCCCAGCGTGAGTGAGTGGCGGAGTGGCGGCGCAGCGGCGTTCATTTCATCCAGCAGGAGACGGTTTACATTATTTTTTTAACGAGACGATAATGATCCTCCTCATCCTCCTCGTCAGGCGGCACGCACTGCTTCAGTTTGGCCGGCCCGGCAATAAATTAATTTTCTCAGAATCTCGGGGGGGCAGTTGCCCCCCCCCTGGATCCGCCCCTGCCCCCTAGTAGCTGGTGGCAGATTGTTGTTGTGTTAGTGTGTGTTCTTACTGCCAATCTCCTCTCAAACGCGTGCAGAAGCGCTGTGTGAAACCTTATATAGTGTGCTGCGGGACTTAGCTCTGTGAGCCCATGATTGGGCAAAATTTGCCCAATCAGGACTCTGAGCCGTGAATGGCATAGTCTTGAACCTGTCTTGCACCTGACCTGTGGTCAGATGCAAGGCTGTAGCCAATTACAAGCTTCAGGCCAGTGGAAAAGTGCATTGTGGTCCATTGTGGTGCATTGTGGGCGAACACGCGGCGAACAAGCGGAAATGTTCGTAGTTCGCGAACATGCGAACAGGCTATGTTCGATGCGAACTCCGAACTGATCGAACCGAACAGCTCATCCCTAACAGTGACCATAATATGGTGACTTTTGTAAAAAACTCAAACACATTCATAAGGGGCATGCTAAAACATATAATTTTAAAAAGGCCAACTTTATTAAAATAAAGGAAGCTCTCAATGTCATTGACTGGCAGAAACTGTTTCACGGGAAAAACACTGAGGATAAGTGGAATATCTTTAAACTAACACTAGAAAAGTACACGTCACAATATATTCCACTGATTAATAAATTTAAAAGAAACAGACTGAAACCAATGTGGCTTAGTAGGAAGGTAACTTCGGACCTCTCTCCCTCCCGATTGCCGGGGGGCAGGGAGTTAATCCGCGCACCGTTTGGAAGGGCACAGCCTGCCCTTCCAAACGGTGGCTGTCATTAACCCCTGGGGAGCCGGATCACGAATCGGCGCTGGAAAGCGCCGGTTCGTGATCCTTTCCCGGAGCTGGCCGACATCTTGGATGTTGGCCAAGCCTCCAGGAACTCCCCCTGAGGACTGGCGTCATCGTGCATAGCACGATGACGCCAGTCCTGGAGTTAACTCCTAGCTGCCACCAATGGTGGAGATAGGGGGCTCCAATGAACTCCCTATCTCCCGATCCGTGGCAGCTAGAGGTTAATGTTTGGAACTGTTGGATCGGCCAGAGCATGGCCGTTCCAACGATACCAAACATGACTATGAAAAAAGTTTTTTAAAGAAAGAAAAAAAATGTAAAAAAAAATTAGAAAATAAAATAAACAAGTTTTTTTCTTTTTTTTGGTTTGTAAATGCAGCAATATTGTTCCCATTTTAATTATAATGTGAACAATGATGCTGCACTAACAATTTTTGTATGCAGTGCGTTTGTTAAAAATCGCGTAATTTTCCCCAAAAAAAAATGTAACGAGACCCCATTTCTAATTTTTTGAACAAGCGCACCCCATACAAAATATAACCGCAATTGCTCGCATGTTAAAATGTGAAAATAAAACACTTTACACGTTGTAAATTATTGAAAATTCATATTTTATTGCATTTTTTGTTATAATATACAGACAGGACATGACGTATACATATAATAATGACATATTATGAATCTGCCGAGTCTGACAGAAAGAACGATATATAATATGTCTGGGTCATATACTAAAATAAGCCTTCAAAACACGTTTAAACAAGATGAGCGAAACAGGTAAAAATGAGCTCAGCACAGAGGCGTGAAACGCCTCAGCAGCGAAAGGGTTAAATTTGATAAATCTGAGGCATCCTATAAAGCATATAGGGCAGCCAATAAAGCATGTAAGAATGCGATTAGATGGGCTAAACTAGAAAATGAAAAAGAAAAATAGCCAAAGAGAGCAAGACCAACCCTAAAAGATTCTTTAGGTACATAAATTCTAAAAAAAACAAGAGTGAAAATGTAGGTTCACTAAAATCTGAGTCAGGGTTATTGTTAACTGAAGATCGAGATAAGGCAGAAATTTTGAATGATTATTTTTCTTCAGTATTTATCAAAGAGAAACCTATAACAGGAGACATGAAATTCATTAATAAAAACTTACTACTACAAAGTGACTGGACTCAGGACAAGGTTTTGCAGCAATTAACAATGTGAATAAAGCCCCAGGGCCAGATGGAATTCACCCGCGAGTACTGAGAGAGCTATGTGTTGAAATATGTAAACCTCTGTTCTTCATTAGGGATGAGCCGAACACCCCCAAGTTCAGTTCGCATTCAAACTCGAACTTTTCAGAAGTTCGAATTCGAACTGTAACTCAATACATGTCAATGGGACTCAAAATACGATTTTTAGAGTGCCCACCAAGAGGGCATATATGCTAGATATTTGCCATAAAAGGTGTATGGCGGTCTGGGTAGTGCCCTGGGGGACAGGAAACAAGGACAAAAAGTAAAAAAAAAAATGTTTTTAAACGTTTTCCATGAAATAAGGGTTAAAAATAGAAACAAAAAATTCCTTCAAATATCGTGCCTAAGAGGTCCCCATAACCTGCCCGTGAAGTGGCGGATTTCTAGGATGTATAGAAACATTTAGAAACAATGTCCGGGTCCGGGTAGTGCCCTGGGGGACAGGAAACAAGGACAAAAAGTTAAAAAAAAAAAAAAAGTTTTTAACCCCTTCACTGCTGACGATGTGTGGGCTCAGTTACTCCGGCTGTATGCTGAGGAGGACGTGTCCCACACATCATCAGCTTTGCGAGACCCCCAGCGGAGATACTCCCCTCTCTGTCTGGGGTCCCGTGGCGTTCTGACTTCAGCATCCTCAGACGCTGATGTCAAGCTCCTCCCAACGTAAATGATGTCATTGTGCCATGCGTGATGACGTCATTTCCAGGCGACCCCCTGGCAATGCCGGGAGATCGCCTGGAAGGGAGGGGGGTGGTTCCGTTCAGATCCCTCTCCCTCCTGATCGGGAGGTCCCACATAAAAAGCCAGGCACCCCTTAAAAGGAGAGAGTCTCCCCTTTTAAGCGGTGCCTGGCTTTAACCCCTTAGGAACTGGGTCGAAGTGCGGGCTAGCTCCGGTGGGGGCCGCCATCTTGGATGGCGGCTCCACCCCCGGGTCCCCCCTCACTGCCTGACATCCTCACGCATAGCGTGATGACGTCAGATAGCCGGGGAACCCGTAGCTGCCCGGAATCCCCTGGTGGAGATAGGGGGTTCATTTGAGGGTTCACAGAGATGCTGTGAGGTTGTGTATAGAGATGCTGTGAGGCTGTGTCTAGAGATGCTGTGAGGCTGCATATAGAGATGCTGTGAGGCTGTGTATAGAGATGCTGTGAGGCTGTGTTTTAGAGATGCTGAAGGTATTGTGTATAGAGATGCTGATGGGGTTGTGTATAGAGATGCTGTGTATAGAGATGCTGATGGGGTTGTGTATAGAGATGCTGTGAGGCAGTGGCGTAACTAGAAACCTGAGGGCCCCGGTGCAAGAATCCATGAAGCGCCCCCCAACCCCCCCCAAAAAAGATCCATATTTAAACCTTTTTTTTTCCCTGCAATATAAAAAAGATAGTATTGCCCCCAGCTCACATGGATATATATATTTCCCCCAGCTCACATGGACATATATATTGCCCCCAGCTCACATGGACATATATTGCCCCCAGACCACACATGGATATATTGCCCCAGCTCACACATGGATATTTTTGCCCCCAGCTCATGGATATACTGCCCCAGCACATGGATATACTGCCCCAGCTCATGGATATACTGCCCCAGCTCATGGATATACTGCCCCAGCTCTTGTATATACTGCCCCAGCTCTGCCCCAGCTCATGGATATACTGCCCCAGCTCTGCCCCAGCTCATGGATATACTGCCCCAGCTCATGGATATACTGCCCCAGCTCTGCCCCAGCTCATGGATATACTGCCCCAGCTCATGGATATACTGCCCCAGCTCTGCCCCAGCTCATGGATATACTGCCCCAGCTCTACCCCAGCTCATGGATATACTGCCCCAGCTCATGGATATGCCCCAGCTCATGGATATGCCCCAGCTCATGGATATACTGCCCCAGCTCTGCCCCAGCTCATGGATATGCCACAGCTCATGGATATACTGCCCCAGCTCTGCCCCAGCTCATGGACATGCCCCAGCTCATGGATATACTGCCCCAGCTCTGCCCCAGCTCATGGATATACAGCCCCAGCTCATGGATATACAGCCCCAGCTCATGGATATACTGCCCCAGCTCATGGATATACTGCCCCAGCTCTGCCCCAGCTCATGGATATACTGCCCCAGCTCATGGATATACTGCCCCAGCTGTGCCCCAGCTCATGGATATGCCCCAGCTCATGGATATACTGCCCCAGCTCATGGATATACTGCCCCAGCTCTGCCCCAGCTCATGGATATACTGCCCCAGCTCTGCCCCAGCTCATGGATATGCTGCCCCAGCTCATGGATATGCTGCCCCAGCTCATGGATATGCTGCCCCAGCTCATGGATATGCTGCCCCAGCTCATGGATATACTGCCCCAGCTCTGCCCCAGCTCATGGATATGCCCCAGCTCATGGATATACTGCCCCAGCTCTGCCCCAGCTCATGGATATGCCCCAGCTCTGCCCCAGCTCATGGATATGCCCCAGCTCATGGATATACTGCCCCAGCTCTGCCCCAGCTCATGGATATACTGCCCCAGCTCTGCCCCAGCTCATGGATATACTGCCCCAGCTGTTACCTCTGCTGGCCCCAGGGCCCAGGCCCAGGGCAGGCTCCACCGGCATTCCGTTCTTCTGAGGCGAGCGGCCGCTGGAAACATGCGTCTTGGCCGCTCGCCAGAAACCACCTGATCAGCGCAGAGGTCTCGCGAGAGGATCTCGTGCGCTGGTCAGGTGGTTTCTCTCCCACGTGAGCGGCCAAGCTGCATGTCAGCGGCCGCTCGCAGGCAGAGGGACAGCCAGCGCAGCTCCCAGATTCCGGCGCTGATTGCCGGAATCTGGCGGGCGGCGCTGGGCCCCCCTCCAGTGGCGGAATGCCAGGGCCCGGTTGCAACTGCGACCGCTGCGACCCTGGTACTTCCGCCACTGCTGTGAGGCTGTGTATAGAGATGCTGTGAGGCTGTGTATAGAGATGTTGTGTATAGAGATGCTGTTTGTGTATAGAGATGCTGATGGGGTTGTGTATAGAGATGCTGTGATGCTGTGTATAGAGATGCTGAAGGGGTTGTGTATAGAGATGCTTTTTGTGTATAGAGATACTGATGGGGTTGTGTATAGAGATGCTGATGGGGCTGTGTATAGAGATGCTGTGTATAGAGATGCTGTGTATAGAGATGCTGATGGGGCTGTGTATAGAGATGCTGTGAGGCTGTGTATAGAGATGCTGAAGGTATTGTGTATAGAGATGCTGATGGGGTTGTGTATAGAGATGCTGATGGGGTTGTGTATAGAGATGCTGATGGGGTTGTGTATAGAGATGCTGTGTGGCTGTGTATAGAGATGCTGTGTGGCTGTGTATAGAGATGCTGATGGGGTGTGTATAGAGATGCTGTGTGGCTGTGTATAGAGATGCTGATGGGGTTGTGTATAGAGATGCTGTGATGCTGTGTATAGAGATGTTGTGTATAGAGATGCTGATGGGGTTGTGTATAGAGATGCTGTGATGCTGTGTATAGAGATGCTGAAGGGGTTGTGTATAGAGATGCTTTTTGTGTATAGAGATACTGATGGGGTTGTGTATAGAGATGCTGATGGGGCTGTGTATAGAGATGCTGTGTATAGAGATGCTGTGTATAGAGATGCTGATGGGGCTGTGTATAGAGATGCTGTGAGGCTGTGTATAGAGATGCTGAAGGTATTGTGTATAGAGATGCTGATGGGGTTGTGTATAGAGATGCTGATGGGGTTGTGTATAGAGATGCTGATGGGGTTGTGTATAGAGATGCTGTGTGGCTGTGTATAGAGATGCTGTGTGGCTGTGTATAGAGATGCTGATGGGGTTGTGTATAGAGATGCTGTGTGGCTGTGTATAGAGATGCTGATGGGGTTGTGTATAGAGATGCTGTGTATAGAGATGCTGATGGGGTTGTATAGAGATGCTGTGAGGCTGTGTATAGAGATGCTGAAAGGGTTGTGTATAGAGATGCTGATGGGGTTGTGTATAGAGATGCTGTGTATAGAGATGCTGATGGGGCTGTGTGGCTGTGTATGGAGATGCTGTGTATAGAGATGCTGATGGGGCTGTGTATTGAGATGCTGTGAGGTTGTGTATATAGATGCTGTGAGGTTGTGTATAGAGATGCTGATGGGGCTGTGTATAGAGATGACTTGCGGCGCCGAAGTGCGGCCTAGCTCCGGTGGGGGCCGCCATCTTGGATGGCGGCTCCACCCCCAGGTGCCCACTTACTGCCTGACGTCCTCACGCTATGCGTGAGGACATCAGATAGCCGGGGAAACCCTAGCTGCCCGGAATCCCCTGGTGGAGATAGGGGGTTCATTTGAACCCCGATATCTCCAGGCAGCTAGGGGGTCATGGAGGGGGTCAATCGAAAGGCCTGAGCATGGCCTTTCAAATGATATCCAACATGACCAGATATAAAGTAAAGAAAAATAAAAACCTGTATTTTTTTTGTGTTATTTTTATTAATATTGTTCACATTTCAATTATTATGTGAACAGTGATGCTGCACTAATGAGTTATAAATAACCCATTTTTTCTATGGGGTGCGTTTGCTATAAATCACGTAATTCCCCCCCCAAAATGTAAAAAGTCCCCATTTCTAATTTTTGTACAAGCGCACCCCATAGAAAACATAACCGCAACCGCTCATGTGCTAAAATGGGAAAAAAAACACTTTACACACTGCAGATGATTAGAAATTCAATTTTTATTGCATTTTTTGTCATAATATACAGGCAGGACATGACGTATACATATAAAAATGATATATTATGAATCTGCGGAGTCTGCCGGAAAGAACGATATCTAATATGTCTGGGTCATTTAATAAAATGTGGCTTCAAATCACGTTTAAACATAATGAGCGAAAGTGGTAAAAATGAGCTGAGCACACAGCAGTGAAATGCAGCATATCAGAGGAAGATTTAGTAGAGAAATTAACACTTCTCAGAAGCACAGGCGTTGTTTGATACATCTGGAGACACCACACCCTCAGTATAGTCTACATACATACAATGTATCAAATTGATTAGACCAGACTAAAAACACCTGTTGTGGGTGTGGTTTGGACGCGAGGCAAGATGGCCGCTTGATTCTGCAGCTCTGCACCCGGGCGCACCAAATAAGCACTTCGAATGTCCACGGGACAAAAAAAACGAGCCGCTGCCTCTGTGAGTCACCCTCATACCCCGGCGCTGACCGGGAGCTCCCCGATGCGCCACTATCTCCGCGGGTCACAGGCTGTTCCCTCACAATGCCGCAAAACCAAGATGGCGGCAGCCGGGGACCGCATGGCTGAATCGGAGGATGATTGTAACGGGGAGCCCCCTATAGGGTGAGGGGGAACCCCCAATCTGCAGAGATGAAGCCTTAAGGACAGGTATACAGCTTCCAGGGAACAAACCAAGATATTAACAGAACTTAGAAAGATCCCTAAGCCCTGACTGAGATCCTTGAAAGATGGTCTCGAAATTCTAACTAGGCTAGGTTTGCAAGATGAATAAAATATAAACCAGACAGACAATAAATGCAGGTATACAGATTCCAGGGAACAAAGCAAGATATAAACAGAAACTAGAAAGATCCCTAAGCCCTGACTGAGATCCTTGAAAGGTGGTCTCGAAATACTAGCTAGGCTAGGTTTGCAAGACAAACAAAACATAAACCAGATAGACAATAAATGCAAGCATACAGATTCCAAAGCACGGTACAGTACAGGGGACAGACAGAAGAGAGATCCAGATACAAGAGCCAAAAGGTCATACACGGAATATCATTCTAGAGGGGTCAGGCAAGAGAGGGATCCTAAATACATGAGCCAGAGGTCGTACACAGCAAATCAAAGTAAACCAGCAAATACAGGGACTAGGTATGAAAGACTATCCTGGTCCAAGGATCAAGGTGAGTCCTGGTCGTACTTATAGGGCAGAACAGGTCATGTGACCGCAGGCCAATCAGCCCAACATATGGCCTGCAGGCTGAAAACAAAATAAACAGGAATCCCTGCTACCACCAGCAGGGGGCAAGGCCAAGACGTGACATAACCCCCTCCCTTACGGGTGACCTCCTGGGCACCCAAGAAAGAAAACATGGATGGCATGAAAATGGACAAGACCAGTCACCAGTACCCATTGGAATCCCACTCAGACTCAGAGTAGTCGGTTTGTGCCTGAGCAAGCAAAGCTCTTTCATAAACCCCCAGGTCCTTTCTGCGGATCACTGCACCATTAGAGGCCCGTACACAACCTTCGCCAACCGGGCTAGGGTCTCGTACCTGAGGGTCCGACGGCATGAGTACCTTGGACCTTGAACGGAGTGAATCATCAGTCCCAGGTTGTTTATGTTTAGTCCTCTTGCGTCTCCTGGACCGTGATCTAGGAGTTCCGTCCACACCATGGTACATAGAGGTATTAGAGGTGCTGCCAGATCCAGTGACGGTAGTCGTGCCCCGGGATTGTATATTACAACCCAGAGTGGAACCACTAGACACAGTGGACTTACTGTCTACCCCAGAGACAATGACCTTGCCATTAAACGTGGCCCCGACCGATACAGTACAGGGTGTGTGCATGACTGGTACACTCTCGGGATATGGGACATCACCAGGACATGGTACAGTTGGCGCCACAATAGTCTTACACCTCTCCCCAGGAGGAGTATATTGTGAATCATCTGAATCAGAGTCTTCCACCAGCCCTTTCAGAATGTCAGGGTGTCTCTGGAGCACTACCCAGTGCCTCTCACGCATCCAAAAGCCAGAAGGCGTCCGTATATATTCCGTGGGAACACAATGTGATTTAGGGATCTCAATACCCTTTAAACCACCAGCTTGCTGAATTTCCCTGATTACTGTGCGGAGTAAGGCAACCTCGGACTTAGAGGGTGTAGTATCAATGGAACCAGAACAAAGTGTGGCAGTGTCAGAACCAGATTGGCTAGGGTTGATCACCTTTTCTTGTCTTCTCTTAGACTTTGTGACCACCTCACAAGGCTTGACAATGGTGGGGACAACACTGGACTCACTGTGGGGCAAGGGCACAGTGGTCTCATGTGCCAATCCAGGCACATCGGCCTCATAACAAAACGTGGTCACAGCTGTCTCGTCTAACCTGGGTGCAGCTGTCATTGCTGACGTACAGCTTGTCCCGGACACCACTGGCAAGGTACCAGCCTCAGGCATCACGAATGACATATTGTCAGTACCCGACATGGCTGGCTTCTCATTACCAGTACCCGACATGGCTGGCTTCGTGCCAGGGGAAGCAGACATGGCTGGCTTCGTGCCAGTGGATACAGACATGGCTGGCTTCGTGCCAGGGGAAGCAGACATGGCTGGCTTCATGCCAGGGGAAGCAGACATGGCTGGCTTTTCATTGCCAGTGGGAACAGACATGGCTGGCTTCGTGCCAGGGGAAGCAGACATGGCTGGCTTTTCATTGCCAGTGGGAACAGACATGGCTGGCCTCGTGCCAGGGGAAGCAGACATGGCTGGCTTCGTGCCAGTGGATACAGACATGGCTGGCTTCGTGCCAGGGGAAGCAGACATGGCTGGCTTTTCATTGCCAGTGGGAACAGACATGGCTGGCTTCGTGCCAGGGGAAGCCGACATGGCTGGCTTTGTGCCAGTGGATACAGACATGGCTGGCTTCGTGCCAGTGGATACAGACATGGCTGGCTTCGTGCCAGTGGATACAGACATGGCTGGCTTCGTGCCAGTGGATACAGACATGGCTGGCTTCGTGCCAGTGGATACAGACATGGCTGGCTTCGTGCCAGTGGATACAGACATGGCTGGCTTCGTGCCAGTGGATACATGGCTGGCTTCGTGCCAGTGGATACAGACATGGCTGGCTTCGTGCCAGTGGATACAGACATGGCTGGCTTCGTGCCAGGGGAAGCAGACATGGCTGGCTTTTCATTGCCAGTGGGAACAGACATGGCTGGCTTCGTGCCAGTGGATACAGACATGGCTGGCTTCGTGCCAGTGGATACAGACATGGCTGGCTTCGTGCCAGTAGATACAGACATGGCTGGCTTCATGCCAGTAGATACAGACATGGCTGGCACTTCATTGCCAGTGAGAACAGGCATGGCTGGCTTCATGCCAGTAGATACAGACATGGCTGGCACTTCATTGCCAGTGAGAACAGGCATGGCTGGCTTCATGCCAGTAGATACAGACATGGCTGGCACTTCATTGCCAGTGAGAACAGGCATGGCTGGCAACGTGCCAGTAGATACAGACATGGCTGGCTTCATGCCAGTAGATACAGACATGGCTGGCTTTTCATTGCCAGTGGGAACAGATATGACTGGCTTTTCATTGCCAGTGGGAACAGACATGGCTGGCTTCGTGTCAGTAGATACAGACATGACTGGCATTTCATTGCCAGTGGGAACAGGCATGGCTGGCTTTTCATTACCAGTGAGAACAGGCATGGCTGGCAGCGTGCCAGTAGATACAGACATGGCTGGCTTTTCATTGCCAGTGGGAACAGGCATGGCTGGCAGCGTGCCAGTAGATACAGACATGGCTGGCTTCATGCCAGTTGAAACAGATATGGCTGGCATTTCATTACCAGTGAGAACAGGCATGGCTGGCTTTTCATTGCCAGTGGGAACAGGCATGGCTGGCTTTTCATTACCAGTGAGAACAGGCATGGCTGGCAGCGTGCCAGTGGATACAGACATGACTGGCTTCGTGCCAGTAGAAACAGACATGGCTGGCATTTCATTGCCAGTGGGAACAGGCATGGCTGGCTTTTCATTACCAGTGAGAACAGGCATGGCTGGCAGCGTGCCAGTGGATACAGACATGGCTGGCATCATGCCAGTAGATACAGACATGGCTGGCATCGTGCCGGTGGATACAGACATGACTGGCTTCGTGCCAGGAGATACAGACATGGCTGGCATCGTGCCAGGAGATACAGACATGGCTGGCATCTCATTGCCAGTGGGAACAGGCATGGCTGGCTTTTCATTACCAGTGAGAACAGGCATGGCTGGCAGCGTGCCAGTGGATACAGACATGGCTGGCTTCGTACCAGTAGATACAGACATGGCTGGCTTCGTACCAGTAGATACAGACATGGCTGGCATTTCATTGCCAGTGGGAACAGGCATGGCTGGCAGCGTGCCAGTGGATACAGACATGGCTGGCATCATGCCAGTGGATACAGACATGGCTGGCATCGTGCCGGTGGATACAGACATGGCTGGCATCGTGCCGGTGGATACAGACATGGCTGGCATCGTGCCAGTAGATACAGACATGGCTGGCATCGTGCCAGTAGATACAGACATGGCTGGCATCGTGCCAATAGATACAGATATGGCTGGCAGCGTGCCAGTAGATACAGATATGGCTGGCAGCGTGCCAATAGATACAGATATGGCTGGCAGCGTGCCAGTGGATACAGACATGGCTGGCAGCGTGCCAGTGGATACAGACATGGCTGGCAGCGTGCCAGTGGATACTGACATGGCTGGCAGCGTGCCAGTGGATACTGACATGGCTGGCAGCGTGCCAGTGGATACTGACATGGCTGGCAGCGTGCCAGTGGATACAGACATGGTTGGCAGCGTGCCAGTGGATACTGACTTGGCTGGCAGCGTGCCAGCGGATACAGACATGGCTGGCAGCGTGCCAGTATATACAGACATGGCTGGCAGCGCGCCAGCGGATACAGACATGGCTGGCAGCGTGCCAGCATATACTGACATGGCTGGCAGCGTGCCAGTGGATACAGACATGGCTGGCAGCGTGCCAGTGGATACAGACATGGCTGGCAGCGTGCCAGTGGATACAGACATGGCTGGCAGCGTGCCAGTATATACAGACATGGCTGGCAGCACGCCAGTGGATACAGACATGGCTGGCATAGCATTCCCAACCGGAGACAATGCAACCACACTGGGAGACGAGGGCATAGTGATCCCATGATTCAACAGATTTGAGGTGGCTATTCTGCCAGTCTGGATGCCTATGGAGGACACACCAGTACCTCCATAGCGATACCTGGATACATGGTTCCCCTGCCATTGCTTAACAGGTTTTAATACACAATGTTCAATAGTGTGATTTGGATCTGCGCAATAAAAACAGAGACCATACAACCTGCGTCTTTCCTTCTCCGGTATGGGTTTGCAAGTAGTGCAGGGTGGTGCTGCATCGTTAGCTGCAGCAGGTGATAGGCTCAGAGCCTCTATTAACCTCTGCAGCTCTTTCAGCATAGCAAGCACCAAGTTCAATACAGCTTCATACATATGAGACATACCTGCCAGCTTCTATTTGGGACCAGGATAATGTAACGGGGAGCCCCCTATAGGGTGAGGGGAACCCCCAATCTGCAGAGATGAAGCCTTAAGGACAGGTATACAGCTTCCAGGGAACAAACCAAGATATTAACAGAACTTAGAAAGATCCCTAAGCCCTGACTGAGATCCTTGAAAGATGGTCTCGAAATTCTAACTAGGCTAGGTTTGCAAGATGAATAAAATATAAACCAGACAGACAATAAATGCAGGTATACAGATTCCAGGGAACAAAGCAAGATATAAACAGAAACTAGAAAGATCCCTAAGCCCTGACTGAGATCCTTGAAAGGTGGTCTCGAAATACTAGCTAGGCTAGGTTTGCAAGACAAACAAAACATAAACCAGACAGACAATAAATGCAGGTATACAGGTTCCAGGGAACAAAGCAAGATATAAACAGAAACTAGAAAGATCCCTAAGCCCTGACTGAGATCCTTGAAAGGTGGTCTCGAAATACTAGCTAGGCTAGGTTTGCAAGACAAACAAAACATAAACCAGATAGACAATAAATGCAAGCATACAGATTCCAAAGCACGGTACAGTACAGGGGACAGACAGAAGAGAGATCCAGATACAAGAGCCAAAAGGTCATACACGGAATATCATTCTAGAGGGGTCAGGCAAGAGAGGGATCCTAAATACATGAGCCAGAGGTCGTACACAGCAAATCAAAGTAAACCAGCAAATACAGGGACTAGGTATGAAAGACTATCCTGGTCCAAGGATCAAGGGGAGTCCTGGTCGTACTTATAGGGCAGAACAGGTCATGTGACCGCAGGCCAATCAGCCCAACATATGGCCTGCAGGCTGAAAACAAAAATAAACAGGAATCCCTGCTACCACCAGCAGGGGGCAAGGCCAAGACGTGACAATGATCTGCAAGACAGCCGGACTTCCTCTCTGAGCGACATACCAACTGCGGAGGTAAGGGAGACCCTGCGCCATCTACCCACTAAGAGGGACCTGGAATCTCTATTCTAATGCATGGAGGCAAAATTTGATGCAAAATTCGCTGAATTGGGGGCTGATGTGCGGCAACTGGGAGGCAGAGTACAAGATTTGGAAGATGATAGAGACGCTTCCATGGCCCACCTTGACAGATTACAGGCCCAACTAAACGAACAGTCCCAATATGTTACTGACCTACGCCGCTCAGTAGACGACTTAGATAACAGAGGGCGCCGATACAATGTCCGAATTAGAGGTGTCCCTGAACCGGAAGACACGGAAGATATACCCTTCATTCTACAGACTTTATTTAATGCGCTCCTTGAATGTCCACCTGATACGCCGATATTGCTTGATAGAGCACATAGAGCGCTGCGCCCACGGGGAGCCCCATCAACACCCCCAAGAGATATCATCTGCCGCATATATCATTTCCCGCTTAAGGAAGAGATCATGCAAGCGGCCAGAAAGAAACGATCAATCACACATGATGGACACGCGGTTGAAGTCTACCAAGACCTCTCCAGATTCACTTTGCAAGCCCGGAGACACCTTAAGCCGATCATGGATGTCCTCAGAGCTCGAGACATTAGATACAGGTGGGGCTACCCTTTTGCTCTTACTGTACGTAGGGATAATCAGCTCATGACTATCACAGAACCTGGAGACGTGCCTGAATTTATACGCGCTTTGGACCTACCGCAGGTGGAAGTTGCAAACTGGCATGGAGGTGACTTCCTGGATTTCCCCCCTCCCAAGCCCCAAAGGCAAAAGTGGCAAGCAGTCCGTAGACAGAAACACCGCCATCCCCTCAGGGACAAGGCAACAAACCCAGGACTCCACTCGCCCTTTGGCCCGATGAGGCAGGACCCTTGTGAGGTCCCCCCCCTCTTTTTTCCTATTTCCCCTTCTATTCTGTTGGCTAAAGTGACCGGCTGGTCCATCCCGACACCTCCATCCTGAGGACGGAGGCCCAAAACCCTTGGGACCGTCCACATTTCTCTTTTTATTGCAATAAGCTACTGGACGACGGGACGAGTCCTGAGGTTATGTCCGTCTGCTGAAGACGACACTCGAAGGTTAAGCTTACTTTATATTTGCCCGGGTGCGGCAGAATTAGGAGGCTGATAACCTACTTTAACTGTAGTGCTTTATTTCATTCATTATACACTTACTAAGGTTTCCATGTTAAGTATTTTACTTGTGTTCTACTGCGGTGTTTGAATTTATCCAGTATGCCTGGAACGGCTGTTCCTTATTCTCATTTTGCTGGCTTGGCCCCATATGGGTCTGTACCCTATTCGGGTACCCACACCGATCTTTGCTATGTGTTTTGCACTGTAAGGTGCGGTTTATGATTTTACTTCTGTCTGTATTTTTGTTTTTATTATTGTATGTCTATTTGGGTCAATGCAACCTGTACATCTTGTTCATGTCAGAACCGCTCGTGTTGGGCCCGCGCAGGGGAGTGCATTCTCTCCAACACTGCTATTTTTGTAGGGACACTTTTTTAGATTATGGCTAAAATAGACTTATATCCCTGAATGTCAGGGGACTGAACCACCCGGCTAAACGGCGGATCGCTATGGCTGATCTTCGTAAACAAAAATGTGATTTTGCCTTCTTGCAAGAAACTCACTTTCGGTCAGATAGTGCTCCAACTTTGCGCTCAAATTACTTTACCCAGGGCTTCTATAGTAACTTTGAGGCGCCAAATCTAGAGGGGTGGCTGTCCTGGTGGCCTCACACATTCCTTTCACATGCACCTCCCAGATTGAAGACCCACAGGGCCATTTCATCTTTATAAAGGGGCATATTGGGTCTAGATTGGTCACGCTGGCAAATCTATACCTCCCCAACACTCATCAGTGCACTGCGCTCAGTAGAATTTTTTGAATAAACTCGCTAAGTTTGCTGAAGGCCTTCTATTATGTGGAGGAGATTTCAACATCTCCCCGGACTCCCTGAAGGAAGCTGCCCCTTCTCCGGGCACGCCACAGCCATCTAAACGACGTAGATTCCACCAACTATTGCAGACGTTTCAATTAGTAGATTGTTGGAGAGCGATGCACCCCGCTGGGCGCGATTACACATTTTATTTGCATGCTGCCCGAGTTTACTCACGTCTGGACCTCTTCCTCATGTCTCACCATACACTTCATTTAATCCGCACAGTGTCCATAGGGAGTATTACTTGGTCAGACCACGCCCCAGTGTTGTTGGACCTCGATGTTCCCGACCTACCCACTAGACATTACCAATGGCGTCTTAACGAATCCCTACTGAAGGACCTGGTTCACCGGGAGTATCTCTCAGATGCCATTACCCAATATTTTGATGAGAATGATAATGGGGAAGTCTCTGACCCCATACTGTGGGAGGCGCATAAGAGTGTACTCCGGGGTCAGTTGATCCAACTGGGGGCCCGATGTTAAAGGGACAGGGGAGACAAGATTCAATCCTTGCTCGCAGATATACAGACCTTTGAGACTCTTCATAAGGCCACTCCATCCACTGAACACTACTCCTCCTTATCCTCCCTCCGATCAGAATTGAGGCAATTGCTCCAACACCATGCTTGTAGGTCGCTCCTCCTTACTAAAATGCTCTTCTTACCTTCACGGTAATAAATGTGGCAAACTTTTGGCGAGAGCCCTACGCCAGAAGTACCAGTCTACCTACATCCCCAAACTTAGACGCTCTGACAGCTCCATCACACATCTCAATGACGAAATTTCAGCTGAGTTCCATACCTACTATCACTCTCTATATAATCTTAGGGACTCACCCCCTCCAGCTAAGCTTATGGCTGATTACTTGGCTACAGCCCTGGAAGCCTCTATCTCCCCAGAACAGGCTGAGGCGTTAGACGTCCCCTTCACATCTGTGGAACTGGAGGAAGCACTTAAAGCTACCCCGACGGGGAAAAGCCCGGGCCCAGATGGCTTTTCTATTGGGTACTATCGGACCTTTCTGAAGACTGGGCCCTTACCTTCTCCGCTCCTTTAACGCGATAGGCGAAGAGACTAGTTTCCCCACAGAAGCTCTCCGAGCTACAATCTCGCTTATACCGAAACCTGGTAAAGACCCTTTATTATGCTCTAACTACCGCCCCATCTCTCTAATAAATAATGACATAAAGCTTATGGCAAAGATGCTGGCCCGGAGACTTAACCCCATACTCCCCTCTATGATCCATCCCGACCAAGTGGGATTTGTTCCTCTTAGAGGTGCTCGGAACAACACTCTGAGAGCCATAAATCTTCTCCACATATCCCGGGTCAACTCTACCCCTATGCTCTTTCTCTCGGTCGACGGCGAAAAGGCGTTCGACCGAGTAGATTGGTCATTTTTACTAACGGTTCTAGCAAAACTGGGTTTGGGACCTCGCTGGCTAGCCTGGGTTTCAGCACTCTACAGTAATCCGACAGCCCTCCTCCGAGTAAATGGCACTCTCTCCATCCCCATATCGGTGCGGAACGGGACGCGTCAGGGATGTCCACTCTCCCCGATACTGTTTATCATTACGCTAGAACCTTTTCTGCAGAGATTGGGACAATGAGTGCATTCGAGGATACAATGCCCCTGTCCATGATTATAAAGTATCTGCTTTTGCGGATGACGTGTTATTGACGATCATCGATCCCCTACAATCCCTCCCTGCGTTTCTGCAGGAAGTCCATTTATATGCCGCGGTCTCCAATTTTAAGATTAACGCTACTAAGTGCGAGGCACTTGGAGTGGACATCCCCGATGCCACTCGCTTTCAGATCAGATCTCTCTTCCCCTTCTCGTGGCAATCAGAAGCTATCACATATTTAGGCCTCCGACTCCCCTCTGACCTTAATTTATTATACACTCTTAACTATGAACCTCTCTTACATAGGGTACGGAGCGACTTACAGGCATGGGACAAGCCCCACTTCTCTTGGTTTGGAAGGATTAATATAATAAAGATGTCTGTACTACCTAAGTTCCTCTACTTATTCCAGACTCTCCCTATTCATGTTGCCCCTTCTTTCTTCAACACACTGCGCAGTCTATTTGGAAAGTTCATATGGGCTGACAAACGTCCCAGGTTGGCCTTTCACTTATTGACCCGCCCTAAACACCGGGGAGGATTGAGTGCACCTCACATGGAATACTACTATGTGGCCGCACTGCTCCTTCGTCTGTCGGACTGGTCTATGTCCCCTCCCCATAAACTGTGGGTCCCCCTCGAACAAAAATTCCTTCAAGTCCCCATTGTCTCAGCACCCTGGCAAACGGCCTCTCACACCACTATATGCCCGACGTCCCACCCGACGATATCTCCGACTCTAAGGTTATGGCGCCGCTACCGCCATAGACTGGACCTATCCCCTCTCCCCTCCCCCCTTAATCCCATAACCAGCAACCCTGACTTCCTGCCTGGCCGCCAACCCTCATTCCTAGACATCGACGATGACGGCCCATATTTAAAGATCCAGACGTGCGCGGCTGAGGGCACACTTCTACCCCTAGAGAAATTGGTGCCACAACGGATATCGTCCCCCATGGATGCATATCGCTATCTCCAACTCAAACACTTCTGGTCCAGCCTGACAGCTCACCAACCATACAGATCTACTTTAACCCCCTTTGAAAGCCTCTGTACTCAAGATCCCCCTCCACCACATCTCCTTTCATTAATATATGCCCTTTTGCTGGCTGCGGAATACCCAGACCTACCCTCTTACACTACTAAGTGGGGAACTGAGACACCCCCATCCTTTGACTGAGCGTGCATGGTTAGATGTCTTCCATATCACTTTCCATTCCTCTAGAGACCTGAAAGTACAAGAGATGAATTACAAATTGCTCTCACGATGGTACCTCACACCTAATAGATTGGCGCTGATGCACCCAGGAGTGTCCCCGGACTGTTGGAGGTGTGGGCTATCGAAGGGAACGTTCATTCATATCTGGTGGACCTGTCCGTTTATAGTACCCTACTGGGAGGTGGTGTTCACCTACGTTAAGGAAATCACCTCTTTGGAGGTCCCATTCACACCACAAGCTGCTCTCCTCCATGTGGTCCCCCTATCCCCGAATAGATATATCAAGTCTCTAGTGATTCACTTGTTTAACTCAGCAAAATTTCTGATACCCAGACACTGGAGATCGCAATCGCCACCGTCGATTTTTGAATGGATAGACCAGGTCTCCAGCGTTAGGGAAATGGAAGAACTTCACCTCTCACTGGAAAACAAATACGATATTTACTTTAAAACGTGGTACTGGTGGTCTGACTTTGTTATGAAGCACCGTAAAGATAACCCGGAAGCCCTAGCCAGGTCCCTTGAACGGCGAACTATACCCCCCCATATTCCCTTTATAGATCGACCCGGTTGACTGCTATGGTGATTCTGGACATGCAGATGAGCAAGACCCTCCAATGCGAGCATATAGATCTCACGACCCAATTGTTTGTTTTTGTTTTTGGTTTACTGTATGTATGTATGACGGAATGGATGTTGTCCGCCTGCGGGTGTGCTCCTATCTGCGTGCCCCACAGCGCTTACCGCTGGCCCGACTACCGAGTGGCACGGCACTCGGCGTCTCGTGCGGCCTGGAGTGACCCTGGGGAAGGGTTAGCGGGCGGTGGAGGGGACCCCTGCGTGGAACCAGCCCGACCACTGAGCAACACGGTACTCAGCGTCTCGAGCAGCTGGTTCACTGACCTTGTGTGTGTGGGAGCGTCTGCGGAGCGGCCGTACGGATACGGGGACCGGATCTTCCCCGGATGAATATTCGGATCTTATGGGATCTCAGTCGGATGAATATTCGGATCTTATTGAGAACCTCCGTCGAGTGAATATTCGGATCTACTCACTCTGCTCGATATACCGAAGCGCGGTAGACGGGCCACGCCTTCGGATCGGATCTCGGAACCTCGGTCGAATATTCTCAAGACCACTGACCATACGCTGCACCTCTGTCCTGATGCGAGATGCAGGCACAGGGTGTTCGATTCGGATCTTATCTCCGGACGCCGCACTCTGAGACCGCGCGGGATCTCAGGAAATGCGGCCGAAATTAAAAGTCACCAGGCGGAGCTGAATGCACTAGTAAGTCTGTTTATTTTTTACACAACACATGTATTTATAAACATTTGCACAGAGTCATAACAATGGGAATCCCTGCCCGCCCACACAAGTCCCATTGGCCCTCGCTGGCTGGAGGCACCCGGGCCCCGATTCGTATTGGCGGTTACGAATCGGGGAGTTGCCGATTCGGGACCGGATGGTCCGAATCGACCATTTTGCGATTCGACCGGATGGTCCGAATCGGCCATTTTCCGATCCGATCATTCTGACCGGATCCACGAGGCGCTGGGAAAATGGCGGCGGGCAAGGCACACACAAAGGAATTTTCATACATTTCACAATACACAAATGGGGACACTTTTATTACACCACACACAAAACCACATCTAAATAAAATATAAACGGAACTCCGTGGGTGCAACGGCACCTAACAGTCTATGGGCAAAACCCCGTCACCATGAACCGCCCCTGGCTGAGGGTGTTGGGCCATTCCGTGACAGTATGATTTTTGGTTTTCCCTTTTCTTTTTCTTCTCTAACACTTGTTGGTATAAGCTTATTTTACTGGTTCTTTTAGCTAGCTTAACATTTGCTGAGATACATGTGAAGTATCCGACCCCTATGCTCTCCACACTGACAGCTCAAGAGAATGTACCCTCCACAAGATTACTGAACATTAGTGGATTTGTTTATTACTTATTATGTAACTGAACTGACTATGCCCTGTTATATGCATTCTTTTATATCAATAAAAAGGATATTATACAAAAAAAAACACCTGTTGTTTACCGTTTGAGAACACAGGTCATTTAGAGGTGAGAATCTTTGCACGTACACATTAGTTTTTAATTCAATATCTAATAAACCGTTGCTTATAATATTCTGCAGTAAAGAGTCTCTTTATTTCTAGATTTTTTAAGCATTTTTTTATACTTTTTTCAAAAAAAATTATTTTTGCGAACTCAAACCGAACACGCCAAAAAGTTCGAGGTTCGCGAACGGCCAATGTTCGAATCGAACTTCGAACTGATCGAACCAAACAGCTCATCCCTATTCTTAATCTTTCAAGATTCTTTTCTTTCAGGAATCGTACCAGAGGATTGGAGAAAAGCTGACGTGGTCCCTATATTTAAGAAAGGTTTAAAATTTGTGCCTGAGAATTATAGATCTGTGAGCTTAACATCTGTGGCTGGGAAAGTATTTGAGGGGTACTAAGGGATAATCTTCAGGAATTTATTGGGAGGTATAATGTAATTGGCAAAAATCAGCATGGTTTCATGAAACACAGATCATGTCAGACTAACCTAATTACGTTCTATGAGGAAGTAAGTAGAAGTATAGATCAGGGGGTCGCAGTGGATGTGATTTACTTAGATTTTGCCAACGCTTTCGACACAGTTCCACACAAAAGGTTACTATTTAAATTAAGAAAAAATGGTCTAGATGAAACTACTTGTTCTTGGATAGAAAACTGGCTAAAAGACAGGGTACAGAGAGTGGTCATAAATGGTACATTTTCAAGATGGACACCAGTGGTAAGCGGTGTCCCTCAGGGGTCTGTTATAGGACCAATACTATTCAATTTATTTATAAATTACCTTGAGATAGGCATTGAAAGCCATGTATCAGTGTTTGCAGATGACACAAAACTAGGAAAAGTAATACAATGTGAGCAGGATGTTACTTCGCTGCAGATGGATTTAGATAGATTGGGGGAGTGGGCACTTAAATGGCAGATGAAATTTAATCTAGACAAATGCAAAGTTATGCACTTTGGAGTGAAGAACACACAAGCAATTTATACCCTAAATGGTACGGAGTTAGGGAAATCCAAGCAGGAGAAGGATTTTGGAATAATCATAGACTTCAAACTAAGTAATAATGTGCAATGTCAAACAGCAGCCGCCATGGCCAGCAAAGTATTGGCATGCATTAAAAGGGGAGTTCACCCTCGGGATGAAAACATAATTTTGCCTCTGTATAAATCAATGGTCAGACCGCACCTTGAATATGCCGTACAATTTTGGGCACCTGTCTTAAAAAAAGATATTATAGCACTAGAAAAAGTGCAGAGACGGGCAACTAAATTAATAAGAGGAATGGAAGGGTTAAGTTATGAGGAAAGACTAACAAGCTTAAACCTGTTTAGTTTAGAGAAACGGCGCCTTAGAGGGGATCTGATAACCTTATTTAAATATATACGGGGCCATTATCAACCATTGTCTGATAACCTATTCATTAACAGGTCTATACATAGGACAAGGGGTCATCCATTTAGACTGGAAGAAAGAAAATTCAGCCTAAAGCACAGGAAGGGTTATTTTACGTTGAGAACAATAAAGCTGTGGAATTCTCTGCCTGTTGAGGTGGTTGGTTCAGAGACCGTACAGACTTTTAAAAAGCGACTGGATGACTTCCTGCAGACACAGAATATTAAGGTTATAATATTTAATATGTGGGTAAAAGCTTCTTGATCCAAGGAGAAATCTTACTGCCATTCTGGGGTCAAGAAGGAATTTTTTCCCAGTATGTTGCATATTGGCAAGCATCTCAGACTGTTTTTTTTGCCTTCTTTTGGATCAACAGCAGTAGGTGAAGTGGGAGATGCTGAACCCGATGGACGTATGTCTTTTTTCAGCCTATGTAACTATGTAACTATGAGTACAGCCCATCAGACTATCACCTATGGCCTCACTCCAGATTGAATTTACTGTTCTCCCACCGTGCAAAGTATACATGTATCTCCTAGTGATAATTGTGCACATTCACTGGCTGGGTTGAGGCCTTCCCAATAGGGATGAGCTGTTCGGTTCGATCTGTTTGGAGTTCGCATCGTACATCGGCCGTTCGCGAACTCCGAACATTTCTGCGTGTTCCCTGCGTGTTCACCCACAATGCACTTTTCCACTGGCCTGAAGCTTGTAATTGGCTGCAGCCTTGCACCTGACCACAGGTCCGGTGAAAGACAGGTGCAAGACTATGCCAATCACGGCTCAGAGTCCTGATTGGGCATAATTTGCCCTATCATGGGCTCACAGAGCTAAGTCCCGCAGTACACTATATAAGGCTTCACACAGCCCCCAGCATGTGTTTCTTGAGAGGAGATTGTTCTGTTAGTGCGTGTTTTCACTGCCAGCAGCTATTGAGGGGGTCTCACTTCTACAAGATATCTGGGAATTGTTGTAATCTGTGTGTTCTCACTGCCAGCAGCTATTGTGGGGGTCTCACTTCTATCAGATATCTGGGAATTGTAATCTGTGTCTTGTCACTGCCTCCCATCAGGGGGTCTCACTGATTTATAGGAGGTTCCTGGGAATTGTAATTTGTGTCTTGTCACTGCCACCCATCAGGGGGTCTCACTGACTTATTGGTGGTTTCTGGGAATTTTAATCTATGTCTTGTCACTGGCTGCCAGCTATCAGGGTGCCTCACTGAGTTATACCAGAGTTCTGGAAATCTTTAATCTAAATAACACAGTTGAATCAGAGTTCTGTATCCTCTGCAGGGGCACGCTTGTCCTTTCTAACTGGTGCTGGCCGTCTTAAGCAACAGCAATATACAGAGGATTTGCAGGATTGGCTAACCAGGCCACCCTCATCCTCCGAGTTCTCTGCCAGCCAGGCTTGTAGTGATTTACAGTCCACCTCAGCTGCCAAAACATCTAATTCAGCCTCCGTGTCCACAGCTACTCCTGCCGTAGCCTCACTATCGCACACGGAGGAGTCAGCTGAATTGTTTGACTACAATGACAGTGACATGCTGCTTGAGGATGTGCAGCAACTCCAGTGCTCTGATTCAAACTCTGTGGTTGAGGAAGGGAGTATAATCAACCTAGAGGAAGGGGGTGCCAGTGACACACAAATAACTGGCACCCATGTTGCCCCAGCAGCTGCAGCATACTGACAAGTTGGCTCCAGTGACGAGGAGATAGGGGGTGATGATGATGAGGTCACTGACTCCACCTGGGTGCCTGATCGAACAGAGGAGTCAAGTGAGGAGGAGGCACAACAAACACGAGGCACAACGTCCTCTATGACCAACCATAGCCAGTCCAAGGCATCAGAAGTCACAGCTGCTCAGTGTAACGGTTAGCCCCTGCTTGGGCCATCGTGGTGGCTTGGAACATGAGATGAAGCCCTTAAGGCAGGTGAGTAACTGACTGGACACAAGGACAGATGGATTTCTCCAAAACCAAGGAGCACCAAAAACAGAACAGAATTGCCACTAAGCTCCGAAGGCTTCAAGACCGACAGACAACTTAGGACACTCAGAAACACAAAGATACACTTGACAATCCGTGAAGGGAGCAGGCTGCAGGACAGTAAACAAAACAGACAGACTATACTAAAAGAGGTCCTTATAAGCGGCCTCTGAATATAATACTAAACTAAGACAGACAAGGTACATAAAACAAGAAACATACAAGAATCGTCAATCAGGCAGAGGTTGGCAACAGATCAGAAATATACGGTACCAGGGGGGAGTAGAAGGGATAGTCAAAAATAAAGCCGAGGTCAGAACCAGAAAACACTTGAACAGGAATGCTTTGCAGCAACTCAGGAAACACGAACCAGACAGAACCACCATCAAACTCCACAAACAGTCAATGAGGCTCTGTGCTGCTGGGAATATATAGGGAGTGGGTCTGTGTGATTGGGCCATGTGACCCCAGACCAGGAGATCACAACAGAACCCCAGATCAGCCCTAAACAGCACAGCCAGACACACCATAGGGGAAAAACAAACATGAAGACCCTTCACCACCAGGGGGCAAGGCCGAGACGTGACATAACCCCCTCCCTTACGGGCACCCAAAACAAAAAACATGGCAGACAGAATCAGGAAACCAGATCACGAACACCAGTCACCAAAGTCCTTTGAGGTCCCACTCAGAGTCGTCATCCTCCTCCACAAGACGCCCCGTCTATGAGGGTTCCTTTGAATGGCAACCCAGTGGTCCTTCCTGAACACCAGTCCAAAGGGCGACTGCACATAGCCCTCAGGGACATGACGGGGTTGGGGGATCTCGGCATCAGTCAGACTGGACATAGAATCAGTTGGACTAAGGTTAGTCACCTTTTTACGTCTTCTCCTTGAACGAGATCTAGAACTGGTGACCACCCCACACGACACGGCAATAGTAGGGGCAGACTTGGTTATCTGTTTAACACCACACGATTGAAACCTCTCTACCCCACAAGTGGGTTTGACAGCAATGGGCCCACTGCAAGACGTGGGCACAGTGGTCACGTGACTTGACTTGGATACGACTCCCTTGCAGCTCGACTTGGACAGACTTGACAACTCGCCTTTAACTGGCACACCGTTGGAACAGAGGACATTGGCAGGATATGATACAACTGGCACCTCACCATTGTTACAGATTTCACCTGGAGGAGTGCACTGTGGACCCTCCGAGTCATCGGAATCCTCCTCAAAACACCTGAGAGCATTAGGGTCTTTCTTGATCATGGCCCAGTGTGCCTCACGGAACAACATCCCGCATGGGGATCGTATATAACCTTCGGGTACAGGGCTAGAATTTGTAGCACCAGTCAGTTTGGATGTCACTCCATTAACTGGCAGGGCTGGCAAATAACCAGAAACAGACATACCTGGCAGCGTGCCATCAGGGGCTGACATGAGGGGCTCTTGGCCCAAACCAGACATGAAGGACTTAGTACCCACCTGGGACAAAATTGGCATATCACCAGAAACAGGCATTAGGGGCACATTGCCCGAATTACACATGAAGGGCTCGGGACCCACACTTGGCAAGACAATGGTAGGAACAACACTGGACCCACTGTGGGACAAGGGCACAGTGGTCTCATAACCTAACGAGGCCTCAGCTGTCTCGCAGAAAGACATGGGCACGGCTGTCTCGCAGCAGAACATGGGCACGGCTGCCTCGCAGCAGAACATGGGCACGGCTGCCTCGCAGCAGAACATGGGCACGGCTGCCTCGCAGCAGAACATGGGCACGGCTGCCTCGCACAACACGGGCACAACTGTCTCATGGATCGTAATCGGCATGACTAGCAGCTCGCTAGTAGAACCAGGCATGAAGGTTTCATGTTTAGATACAGGCACTTCGGCCTCATAACAAAGCATAACAAAGCATAGGCACGGCTACCTCGTAGCTCAACATTGGCACAACTGACTCGTCAGCAGGCAGGAAGGGCTCTGGGCCCACGACAGGCGTGAAGGGCTCTGGGCCCACGACAGGCGTGAAGGGCTCTGGGCCCACGACAGGCGTGAAGGGCTCTGGGCCCACGACAGGCGTGAAGGGCTCTGGGCCCACGACAGGCATGAAGGGCTCTGAGCCCACCTGGGTCAAAACCGCTGACACACAGCTTGGGAGGGGTACAGCTGACACACAGCTTGGGAGGGGTACAGCTGACACACAGCTTGGGAGTGTTGCCGCTGACACACAGCTTGGGAGTGTTGCCGCTGACACACAGCTTGGGAGTGTTGCCGCTGACACACAGCTTGGGAGTGTTGCCGCTGACACACAGCTTGGGAGTGTTGCCGCTGACACACAGCTTGGGAGTGTTGCCGCTGACACACAGCTTGGGAGTGTTGCCGCTGACACACAGCTTGGGAGTGTTGCCGCTGACACACAGCTTGGGAGTGTTGCCGCTGACACACAGCTTGGGAGTGTTGCCGCTGACACACAGCTTGGGAGTGTTGCCGCTGACACACAGCTTGGGAGTGTTGCCACTGACACACAGCTTGGGAGTGTTGCCTCTGACACACAGCTTGGGAGTGTTACCGCTGACACACTGTCAGACAGAAACAAAACTGGCCTCCCGCCAGGAACGGACATAGGTTTTTCTTTATGCTGTGTACCTGTAACGACAGCACCACCCTGGACCCTTGTGGCATCAGTGCCACCCTGGGCCCTTGTGGCAACAGCGCCACCCTGGGCCCTTGTGGCAACAGCGCCACCCTGGGCCCTTGTGGCAACAGCGCCACCCTGGGCCCTTGTGGCAACAGCGCCACCCTGGACCCTTGTTGCAACAGCGCCACCCTGGACCCTAGAACTATGACAAAAACTGAGAAACAGTGATCTACTGCATAACATGGAACAATTTTGGCTTTATTACCACACATGGAATTTGCAACACCCCTGCATTGCACAGAAACAGAGGTCCCAGCAGTAGGGTCAGCGCTATGGCTACATGACGTGGATACCAGGGTCTCACCCTGAGAACATGACATTCTGGGTTTGGGCTTTAATGGACAGCAAAAGATTTTATGCTGGGGTGAACTGCAATAATAACAGAGATTAAGAATTCTACGTCTCTCTCTTTCACTCATGGGAGGTTCCCCAGAGACTCTGCTGGGAGGAACCGCATAATTAAGCACATTGAGAGACAGCATTAACCTCTTCAGCTCTGTCAGCAGATCAAAAACCATCTGAAGCACAGAATTTAACACAGTAAGCTCACCTGCAGGCATTAATGGACTGTTTGTAATGTAACGGTTAGCCCCTGCTTGGGCCATCGTGGTGGCTTGGAACATGAGATGAAGCCCTTAAGGCAGGTGAGTAACTGACTGGACACAAGGACAGACGGATTTCTCCAAAACCAAGGAGCACCAAAAACAGAACAGAATTGCCACTAAGCTCCGAAGGCTTCAAGACCGACAGACAACTTAGGACACTCAGAAACACAAAGATACACTTGACAATCCGTGAAGGGAGCAGGCTGCAGGACAGTAAACAAAACAGACAGACTATACTAAAAGAGGTCCTTATAAGCGGCCTCTGAATATAATACTAAACTAAGACAGACAAGGTACATAAAACATGAAACATACAAGAATCGTCAATCAGGCAGAGGTTGGCAACAGATCAGAAATATACGGTACCAGGGGGGAGTAGAAGGGATAGTCAAAAATAAAGCCGAGGTCAGAACCAGAAAACACTTGAACAGGAATCATTTGCAGCAACTCAGGAAACACGAACCAGACAGAACCACCATCAAACTCCACAAACAGTCAATGAGGCTCTGTGCTGCTGGGAATATATAGGGAGTGGGTCTGTGTGATTGGGCCATGTGACCCCAGACCAGGAGATCACAACAGAACCCCAGATCAGCCCTAAACAGCACAGCCAGACACACCATAGGGGAAAAACAAACATGAAGACCCTTCACCACCAGGGGGCAAGGCCGAGACGTGTCACTCAGGTGCAGAGCGCTGTTGTCTCAAAGCACATGTACAGGAAGTCTTCTGTCTGAGAGTTCTTCTTTGGGAGTGTGCAGCAGACCGCACTGTTGCTACTTGTAATCTATGTCAGATGAGGATCAAGCGTGGGAAAAACATTCCATGCTTGGGTACCACGTGCTTGAGGCGACATATGACCACCTGCCACGCATCCCGTTGGCACAACACTCTGCATGGGTCCTCCTCCTCCTCATCTGTCTCCATCTGTCTCCACTCCTGGCTGTGTGAATTTGCTGAATGTGCTCAACCACAGTGGCATGTACAGTGCACTGTAACTTGTCAGCGTGTGTGTGTGTTTTATATATATATATATATAATTTTTTTGTATATATTTATATGATATATGTATTAAGTGTGTGTGTGTGTGTAATATATTATAGTTTTGTATATACTTATAGGATACATGTATTAAGTGTGTGTGTGTTTCTCCATATGTATTCAGTCCTGTGCTGGTAGACCTAATTGCTACTCTGAGAAAAATATGCATACATATATACAATGTATTCAGTATGTGTAGCTAGGCACATATGACACTGCTCAATTAACCTTAGAACCATTTGTTCTTATCTATTCCCCCCCCCCCGGTCTGAACCACTGAGTTTACGAATTTTATTGCACCCCAAACCCCCTCTGATCTTATGTGTCTTTTTTGTGGTTTTTTTTGTTTATTTTTTTATTTTTTTTCTCTCTCAGCAAGCATTCTTACGTCGCTTCCTCACCCATCAGACCCAGGCAGCAACTCACTCTGGTTTCTCCTTGACTTTGTTCCCACCCACCCCACAGTTTTCATTTGATTTATACCCTCCTATCACACTCCTTACGCAGCTGCAATACATTCCCTCATTAAATCCCTGCTTCCTCTACTCTCGCCCACCCAACTACTCTCACCCCCACCTTTCTCTATAATGTATATACCACTACTGCTTCTCTTTTCTCTCTCCTCCCTTCTCTCCAAAGCTACCCTCGCCCTCTATACACCTTTCCAATTGCCCCAGGATGGAAATCAAGTCCCTATACACCCCAGCCTACTTGGTTCTTCTAACCTGTCAGCTGAGTGCTGGTGGAGAGTACTAAAGTCCAGCCCTCCTACCCCCACTCAGAGATTTAATACAGTGCAATTACAGTATCACCAAAAGAAAACTCTGTCCAAATTTCTATTCATTCTGCTACTTTCCCTGGCAAACGATGTGGAATCTAACCCTGGTCCTATAGGTGACACAACCTTTAGTCTCCCCACTAAAAAAGGCCTCTCATTCGTGCACTGTAACATCCGAAGTTTACTCCCTAAATTGGATGAGCTTCAGGCTTGGTGCGGCTATTACAAACCCAAAATCATTGTGCTCACAGAGTCGTGGTTAACCCCAAAAGTACCAGACTCTGCCATATCAATACAGGGGTATTCATGTTATAGAAAAGACAGAGCAAAGAGAGGAGGGGGAATTGTTATTTATGTTGAGGAGTCCATAAAGTTCACCCCCTTACAGACTTCTAGTTCTCCTGTCACCTTTGATTTCCTCTCTGGTATAATTGAGATCCCATTCAGTAAATCAATCATTGTTGCTGGGTTGTATCGTCCACCGAGCTCTCCAGTGCACTCCCTCTCTGACATTACTCAAATCCTTAATAACCTACTTGCCCAAAACCAAAAAAGTGAACTGCTGGTCCTCGGCGATTTTAATACAGATTGGCTAAATCCTAAAAACAATAAACACTGCACACTGTTTAAAACTTTGCAGCTAACTCAATTAATCTCCTCCCCCACTCGCATTAATATGAAAAGCCCTAACCATACCTTGCTGGACTGGATTCTCTCCTCATCTCCTGATAGAATACAGGAGGCAGGCGTTCTTGCTAATAGCTTTAGTGACCATTGTCTAGTGTACTGCGTGCGCAAAATAAAGGCCTTGAAATCTCCCCCAAAGGTAATAACCACCAGGTCTTTCAAGAAATTTATTCTTGAATCCTTCCTAAGTGATCTCATACAGCTCCCCTGGTACAGGCTAAACCTAATCCCAGACCTAGACTGTGCAGTTGAATACTTTCAGTCTGAGCTCCTGCAAGTCTGGAATTCCCATGCCCCGCTGCGTAAAGTGCGAGTAAAAGGGGCCCATCTCCCCTGGGTTACAGCTGACCTCACGCATATGTACCAGTTTAGAGACTCCCTGTGGTCAAAGTTCAAGAGTACTGGATCCATGAACGATCACTGTGAATACCGAAAATGCCGGAATGAATGCACAAAAGAAACAAAAATGGCTAAAGCCCAATACTTCAATGAAAATTTAAACAATAACATATCAAACCCCAGAAATTTTTTGAAAATCATAAGTAACATACAAGCACCCCCAGCCACTCCCAACCAGCTGCTTTAAAAGTAAACAACCAAACTGTACAACACCCCCTAGATGTAGCAAATGCTTTTAATAATTATTTTGTTGGATGCGCCACCACCCTCATTGCTAAGCTAGGAAATGAAACGCAATCAGAAAGGCCGCACGCAGGTCAGGACCCACCAACAGTGCAAAAACCCCGTAACCCAGAGAAATTCAGTTTTAGGCCTGTGCCTGTCAGTGCCATCACTAAACTTCTCCGTAACCAAAAAATGAAATACCAGTCTGGACCTGATCAAATCCCAGCAATGCTGCTGAAAATCAGTGCACCAGCAATTGCTAAACCTGTCGCAACCCTGATTAATGAATCACTGGCGACTGGATACATACCCATACTCTGGAAGACTGCAAGGGTGGTACCTATCCATAAAAGTGGAGACAATACTTTGGTATCCAACTACCGCCCAATATCACTGCTCCCTGTAATGTCAAAAATTCTGGAAAAATGTGTCTACACTCAATTACGTGATTATTATCAGTATCAGAACTATTTAACCCCAGATCAATCAGGCTTTCGTCCAAACCATTCAACTACAACTGCCCTTTTAAAAGTTTGTAATGATATCCAAGCGGGCATGGAACAAGGAAATCTAACTGGAGCCATCTTCCTTGACTTTGCCAAGGCTTTTGACACAGTAGACCATGGCATCCTATTACAAAAACTTAAAAACTCTGGTATTGGTGATAGTACGTTAACCTGGTTCCAATCATATGTGTCTGACAGGTCTCAATTTGTGTCCATTTCTGACAGCACTTCCCTTCCCCTCCCAGTCACGTGCAGTGTACCCCAAGGCTCGATACTTGGCCCCCTGCTATTCACAATATTCATAAACGATCTGCCCAATGTCTGCAAAGCTTCAACTGTACACATGTACGCAGACGACACGGTAATCTATACCAGCAAACCAAATCTCCCGCAGCTGGAGGCCGTGCTGCAAGAAGAATTCACAGGGGTAGAAAAGTGGATAGCAAATAACAAACTTTTTCTAAATACTGACAAAACGGTTACAATGCTCTTTGGAACCGCACCTAAACTACACAAATTGCAAACACCCCATCTATGTGTTGGGACAAAATCAAATGGCACACTGACCACAGTCACCTCTCTCAAATACCTAGGTATGTGGTTAGACCCAAATCTATCTTTTGGCCCCCACATCGAAAAACTCTCATCTAAACTTTATCCCAAACTAGGTGCCCTGTACAGAAACAAATCCTGCCTGAGCCCCGCGGTAAGAAAGCAGATTGTACAACAAATGCTTATGCCAGCCATTGAATACGGAGATGTAGTGTATGCAGCCGCCCCGCAAACACACCTCCAGAAACTTACTACATTGTATAACTCATTCTGTCGCTTTGTGCTACAATGTAACTACATGACCCACCATTGTGACATGTTAAAAGAACTAAACTGGCCATCGCTGGACTCTAGACGCACCCTTCACCTTTCCAACCTGGTGTTTAAGAGCTTTTCTGGGAAGCTACCACCCTACCTGAATATGCTGCTTCCCCCGGCAGTTCCCTCATCCTATAACCTCAGATCCAGGACCAGCACCTTACTTGCAATACCGCAATACAAAAAGAAAGTGGCTCGATCCTCATTTTCCTACAGAGCACCGCAAATATGGAATAACCTCCCAGACGCCGTCAAATCTTCCCCCAGTCTAAAGTCCCTTAAGAGCTCCTATTAGCATACCTCAATACGAAATGCACCTGTAAACATGTAACATAATGACTTTATTTCCTCCATATTTATTTTTCTGTTAATCTGTATATCTGGTCTTGTGTTAATATCTTGCATTTTACTGTTAATCTGTATATTTGGTCTTGTGTTAATATCTTGCATTTTACTATTTTGTATTTCTGTAACCACTCAATGTTCTCGAACCCAGGACATACTTGAAAACGAGAGAAATATCAATGTATCCTTCCTGGTAAAATCCTTTATGAATAAATAAATAAATAAATGTTCCAAAACACCATTACTTTTCACAGAAGGCCATTCCAGCACTATACCAGCACGTGGAAGACAATGTTATCGAGTCATTGGGAAAGGCAGTCAGCAGCAAGGTGCATGTGACTTTAGACACGTGGTCCAGCAAGCATGGACAGGGCCGTTACATTTCCTTCCCAGCACACTCTGATTGCAGCTGGGAGGGATCCAAAAAGGGGCTCTGTGCTGGAGCTTGTTCATCCACCACGCCTCCAGAAAGCTGCTTGTATGAGGTCTGTCTGCTCCACCACCACCTCTCCCTCTTCCTCCTCCTCCTCCTTCTGTGTCTCTGGTGAAGTGGCAGTTAAACCGACGCCTGACAGGGGCTACACAATGGCTCAAGCAAAAAGATGCCATACTGTGCTTGAGCTGGTTTGTTTAGGGGACAGGAGCCACACCGGGCCAGAAATTCTGTCAGCTCTGCATGGCCAGGTGCAGAGATGACTAACACCACGCCAGCTTCAGCTGGGAATGATCGTCTGTGATAATGGCAGCAACCTTCTCTCCGCCCTACGCAAGGATAAATTGACGCATGTTCCATGCCTAGCACACGACCTAAATCTAGTGGTACAGCGTTTCCTAACCAAGTACCCAGGGCTGCCAGAGCTTCTCAGCCAGGCCAGAAAAGTCTGCAGCCACTTCAGACGGTCATTCACAGCAAGTGTTCGCCTGGCAGAAATTCAAAGAGAATTCCACCTTCCCACAAACCGTCTGATCTGTGACATGCCCACCAGGTGGAACTCGACATTTGCAATGCTGCAGCATCTGCACAAGCAGCAGAGGGCCATCAACGAGTACCTGTGTGAGTATGGCACAAGGACAGGTTCAGGTCAACTTTTTTTTTTTTCCCCGTAGTAGCTGATGATCAAGGATGCATGCACTGTACTGTCACCATTTGAGGAGGGAACGAGGATGGTGAGCAGGGACAGTGCATGCATCAGTGACACAATTCCTTTAGTTTTCCTGCTGGAGCACACTCTGCAGGGAATTATAGATGTGGCTCTAGAGGCAGAGCAGCGGGAGGAAGAGGAGGCCTTCCCTAGCTCTCAAGGCCCCAGTCTTTCTGTAGACAGCATTCCAGCGGGTCCTCCTCAGATCAGACAGGAGGAGGATGAGGAATTTTTAAGTAGTGGGGGCATTGAAGGTGGGGAATCCACAAGGGAGGGTTTTGTGTGCCCAAAAACACAAGGGCTAGTGCGTGGCTGGGAGGAGGAAGTGCACGATACGGTCATCCTCATTGACCAGGAAGACTCGGAAGCTAATGCCACCTCCAACCTATGCTGCATGGGCTCCCTTATAATGCAAAGTCTGCTAAAGGACCCCAGGATTCGTGCTATCAAGGAGAGGGATCATTACTGGTTGGCAACCCTTCTTGATCCATAATACAAGGGTAAAGTTGCAAAGCTCATCCTGCCCGCACAGAGGGAGCACAGTATGAAAAAACTTGATGACGCTCTAAAGCGACACTTGTGTAACACCTTTCCAGGCACTGGTAGGTTACCAAGTGATGACACAGGTGCTTCTGAGGCTGCGGATGATCAGAGGAATAGTGGTGAAGGCCGGGGCCGCTTGACTGATGCCTTTTTTAAAAATTTTAGTCCACGACACCCAGGGACCTAAAATGTAGGCACCCATTGCCAGCGTCTTCACCATATGGTGCAGGACTACCTAGGGGCAAGGGCAGACCTGGATACCTTTCCAGCAGATGATCCACTGGCTTACTGGGTGTTGAGAGTGGAACACTGGCCAGAACTTAGCCAATATGCTATGCAGCTACTAGGTTGCCCTTCATCCAGCGTGCTTTCTGAAAGGACGTTCAGTGCGGCTGGAGGTTTTGTCACAGACAAAAGAGTGCGTTTGTCCACCGACTCTGTAGACCGGCTGACATTTATAAAAATTAATCAGTCCTGGATCAGCAGCTATCAATCCCCTGATGCTGACGTAACGGAATTTATCGGGATGTCTTCTGCATTCACAAAACCTCCAGCACTGAACTCTTCCACAATACCACAAAAGGGTTACGGTTTGAAGGCACTTGCTGCCATGAAAGGCACAATATTTGGCTGCACTGACGCCTGTGCCAGATTTATATCATTTTAAGTTTTTTGAACCGCAGGGTCCAACCCTGCACTCTTCCACAATAATACAGAGGGGTTACTATATGCTGGTACTTGCTGGCCTGGCAGTCTGGCACCAAAAGCACAATATCTGGGTGCACTGACGCCTTTACCAGATTCATATCTTTTTAATATAGGACCGCAAGGTCCACTTCTGCACTCTTCCACAATACTACAGAGGGTTTACTGTATGATGGTACTTGCTGGCCTGGCACCAAAGGCACAATATTTGGGTGCACTGCTACTGACGCCTGTATCAGATTCATATCCTCAGAGGGGTTACTGTGTGACGGCACTAAAGGCCCAATTTTAAAGCACCTATTGTTACTTTCATCCAAAGCCTGCATAAGTTTCACAATAATTTAGCCAAAAAAAATCACTAAACTTTTTCTGTGTGTCCGAAAATGTCTCCTATTTTCATACAGACTGCCGCCCCAAGCAGTTGTTTATGGATAGATTAAAGGAAAAGCATTTACCATCATTTGAAATGTCATTTTTTGGTTTTTACATATTTCTATACATCCTAGAATCCACCACTTCACGGGCAGGTTATGGGGACCTCCTAGGCACGATATTTGAAGGAATTTTTCATTTTTATTTTTAACCCTTATTTCATGGAAAACTCACTGTCCCTTTAAAAATGTTTTTTTTTAACTTTTTGTCCTTGTTTCCTGTCCCCCAGGGCACTACCCGTACCCCCATACACCTTTTATGGCAAATATCTAGCATATATGCCCTCTTGGAGGACCCTTTAAAAATCGAATTTTCAGTCCTATTGACTTGCATTGAGTTCGAGTTAGAATCCGAACATTTGAAAAATTCGAGGTCGAGCTCGAACCGAACTCGGGGGTGTTCGGCTCATCCCTACTTCTTACGCAGTTGCGGGCAGCCAAAGTAGATCCTAACTTAACAGGACTGACATTTCTCTACCATCACAGAACACAGAGATCTATCGTTAGAAAATTACCAACACACTTAACCCCACTGGTGTATTTTGGCCTAGGCCAACAAGGCCTAGGCCTAGGGCGGCACTCTCCAGGGGGCGGCGGCCCGCCGGGTGGCCCCACCCCAAAAAAATTTTTTTTTTATTTTTTTTACTTTTGCAAACTATTTTACCAGGAAGGAAACATTGAGATGTCACTAATTTTCAAGTATGTCCTGGGTAGGCAACGCCTAGGCTTTCACTTTCCAGGGGGCAACAAAAAACATCACCACTAATTGGGTTACTAACAGAGCACCGAAATGACGCCAACATTTTGGTGTTCTGTAGTTCCCTGCACTTCGGGGAATAAAATTTCCCCACCCTGCAGTGAATTCACCATTCACCGCAGGGTCCCCAAAGTGCATGGAGTCGGCCGCTGTATGCTGCCACCGCAAACCCATGGCCTGCTGTTTTCAAAAGAACTACTGAACGAAAATGTCTGGAATTTACATTTAAGATCCTATGATTGATAATAAAAAGTTCTGTTACAGAAAAAGAAGAACCGATATTAAAAAAATGGGGGGGGATTTTGCCCAAAAAATTCTGAAAAATTACTAAATGGTACTAAAAAAAAATAATCAATAAATAAAGACTTTTTACTGCAGATTAAAATAAGTGGTTTATTAGATATTGCATAAAAACGGGAATATTTTTAACATTGAAACCTATGGAGTTCGCCTGAATACCTGAACCTGCTGATTGAAACCACCGAACATCAGGGTATTTCACTGTCATTTCTCTGCTATTTGGTGTTCTCTGAATAGATTAACCATTACTTCTCTATGGGGATTTGCACTGCCTTCAAACAGCACCTTACTTGCTGGCAGTTCGCCAAACTTGTGTGTGAGCATATCACCAGAGCAGTGGTGTACTTAAAGGAGTGGCAGAGGGCGGGCCGCCCCAGGTACCAGTGATTATTGGGGTGTCATTAGGGGGTACTAGGAGGTGCCACTGTCACCGAGCAGCGGAGCATGGCGTTTGCATACGGAATAAAATCGAATAGAATAAAAATCCCCCTCTCCTCCCTCCATGGCTCCTCCCCTGCCCCGCAGCAGCTCTAGGAGGGGGATGTGATTTGTGTCCAGAGAGAGAAGATGACAGTAAACAGCAGGTAAAGGGGGGGTGGTATCAGCAGAATATGAAGCCCTGTCTGCTTACTGCTGTTTAAAGTGGACCTTTCCTTAACCAGCACTGCAGTGATAGAAATTTGTCATTGAGCTGCCTGGCTCCTGGTGAGGCTGCGTGCGTGCAGGTCACACTCAGTCCGGCCAGTCAGGTGGTACTGAGTCTCAGTACCACCTGACTGGCTGAACCACATGACACACACGCAGCTGCCCACCCTTTCGTTAACATGGACTGTCACTCTATTCTGGACTGAACACCCACCAGGAAGGGAATCAAAGCCACGGTGCACCCTCTGGCAGTGGCACCCCACTGCTGACAAGATGGCTCCACACACAGGCACAGCCGCGATCCTAACATGGCCTGGAGGGACCTCCTGCTGAGTCTGTACACAGTCCCTGCTGACTCTGCACACAGCCCTACCACGGACGGAGGCCGGTAAATGTAGAATAAATAATTGCTGTGTGCTCATATACACTCGGTTTGCTGGGAGTTTTATTGCAGTGGATTCTGATGCACTCATACACTCCCCACATTGCATTGCTGGGAGTTTTATTGCCGTGGATTCTGATACACTGACACACACCACAAATTGCATTGCTGGGAGTTTTATTGCCGTGGATTCTGATACGCTGACACACACCACAAATTGCATTGCTGGGAGTTTTATTGCAGTGGATTCTGATGCACTCATACACACCACACATTGCATTGCTGGGAGTTTTATTGCTGTGGATTCTGATACGCTGACCCGCACATTGCATTACTGGGAGTTTTATTGCTGTGGATTCTAATACACTCATACACACTGCACATTGCATTGCTGGAATTTTTATTTCTGTGGATTCTGATACGCTGACACACACCAAACATTGCATTGCTGGGAGTTTTATTGCTGTGGATTCTGTGATACACACTGCATAGTACTGTGAGTTTTATTGCCTTGGAGCTCTGGGATACACTCATACACACTGCACATTTCTGTGGGTTTTATTGCTGTGCAGCTCTGTGATACGCTCATATGCAGTGCACGTTTCTGTGGATTTTATTGTTCAACCAATTAGAGCGGCTGTGATCCAGTATACTTAACATGCGTGGCTGTTCTTTGTAAAAATGCTTGCATTTAAACATTTCTTAATTTTATTTATCTCAATAGATACATTTGAAATGGTATACAAAATATACAAGTAGGCACTTGGTATCCACTTTTAATATAAAGAGAGGAAAAGGCGTAGCTCTAAAAGGAAAAGGTGGAGCTTAAAGAGGAAGGGATGGGGATTAACCAGGAAGAGGTGTGGCCTTGACAGGAAGGGGTGTCTCAAATTTAAATTAGGGGGTGCACGAGTTTAGTCAGGCCTAGGGCAGCACAAAACCTAAATACACCACTGCTTAATTGAAAAATGGATCAAACTATCAGATGACTTTAGAGAGCGCAACCTAGACAGAGACCCTCCCTTTGCCGTGCTTCAAGAATTTGTTGCCTACCAAACGAACCGGTGCAACGACCCTCGAAACCGAAGCTTCAGAGAAACAGAGTTCCCTACCACCAGAAAGACCAACTATAACTCCGACTTCACCAAGAGAGCAACACAAACTGCAAGGGAAAGGACCTTTGTGCACAAAACACAAGTCGCTATTTCGCCCACAAGAAAGTCAGAGGAGCATCCGTCGACAAGAACGCCACCTGAAACCCTAGGAACAAATAAATATGCTTTCTGTCCCCTCCACAAGTCCCCGCACCCTCTGGTGCAGATACTTCGGAAAGAATCCCTTAGATGAAAGGAATGCTTTGCTCAGGGAGTACAGAGTTTACTACAAGTTTTGTGAGTCTACAGAGCACATGGCCAAAGCTTGTACAGCTAAGGTGCAATGTCACTTATGCAGAAGAGACAGACACCCAGGCGCTCTGCATCCAGACTCCGAGTCAACACAACGGACAACTCCTACCCCTCCTTCGACTAAGGAGTCTCAGGATGACACTGAAGCACACCCAGAGGTAACCACGACTATCAACTGCACGACAGTATGTGGTGCCACAGCAGTCCCCTGCTTATGCCACGAGATCTACCTAGCTAAAGTCTACCCAGCCAGACGCCTTAAAGTAGCTGTGAAGAAGTACGTGATGCTGGACGGACAAAGCAATCACTCGTTAGCCAGGTCAGCATTCTTCGATATCTTTAACGTGGAAACTGAAGACACACCATTCACGATATCAACGTGCACTGGTTCCCAGCGCACGGTAGGGAGGAAAGTCACTGGGTTCTGCATAGAATCGTTATATGGAAGTACAAAACTCAAACTGCCACCATTGCTAGAATAGGACACTTTGCCAGATAATCGCAACCAGATTGCGACACCAGAGGTAGCAAGCAATATACCTCACCTGAAACACATGGCTAGCCTCTTTCCTGCCCTAGACCCTGAAGCTGAAATCCTGCTCTTGCTGGGATTGGACGCCTCCGAAGCTTTCCTTTAATATGACCAAGTTAGAGGCCCAGTAGGTTCTCCATTTGCCCGTAAGTCTGCACTCGGATGGGCCATCTTAGGAACGGTTTGTGTTGACTGGCTGCAGGCCCCAACCCAGGTCAACGTCTTCGCAACCTCCATTCTCAGTAATGGGAGAGCATCCCACTTGAAACAGTGTCACAAACACTTTGAGACTTCAACAAACAATCCCGCTTTAGAAGCAACAGTGTTCCAGACCAGCAAAGAAGATAATGACCTAGCCTGGTCAATAGAGGACAAAGACCTTTTGCAGCTCCGGGATAAAGAGCTCCAACAGGACGCTACCAGAAGCTGAGTAGCCCCATTACCCTTTTCGCATACCCAGGCAGTGCCTGCCATGCAACCATGAACAAGCTCTCTCTCGTTTCTTCAGCCTGTTCGATCCTCTAGGGTTTGCCACACCTGTAACGATCCAAGGGAGGCTCCTTTCATGTACACTCTCCCAAAACATCAAAGATTGGGTTGAGTCACTTCCACCAGTCCAGAAGCAAGAATGGAAGAAACGGCATTCCTCCCTGAGATGTCCCCAGAACATTAGTGTTCAGCGCACGTACGTTCCCATTTCGCACACAGCTGCAATGAAAAAAGCGCTGCACGTCTTTTCAGATGCGTCATCTAAAGCAATAGCAGCAGTAGGATAAATCAGGGTCTACAGCGGGGAGAACGACATTCACGCCGGCTTCGTCATGGGAAAGACGAAACTAGCTCCACAACAAGGTCACACCGTACCAAGGTTAGAACTCTTTGGAGCCGTATTGGCCATGGAGCTCACTGACCTGATAAAAAAGACTAAAGACCTTGAGCTACAAACCACCACCTTCTACACGGACAGCAAGGTGGTGCTGGGCTACATCCACAACCAAAGCAGGCGCTTTTATGTCCACGTAAGCAACAGAGTAGACAAAATAAGAAAAACTTCAGAGCCTGAACAGTGGCGACATGTGCCAACAGACCAGAACCCTGCTGATCATGCTATATGGTCCATCCCTGCGTCCAAGTTGACAGAGTCAACCTGACTAAAGGGCCCTGAGTTCTTGACCCGTCAAGACACCTCAACGCTCCCGGGACCGGAACACCATGACTTTATAAATCAAGATCAAGATGCTGACGTCCGACCTCAAGCACTCAGCGAATTAATCACTGCGGATGAGAAACCAGCGGTCCGAGCCACCATCTTGTCGACAGTAGTCAAGGAGACCAAAATATTGCCAACCGAACCACCTTTTACCAACATAGGAGTAGACGCAGGGGTCAAGTCCTGGGAAAAAAAGTGAGGGAACTCACCCACGAATTCCACAACCCCTATTACCTGAAGAAAAAATATATATAATCACGAGTATAGCCGGACGAGCCGGTGATACCATTTTTATTGGGTTAACTTTACATTTAAAAGACAAGCTTTCAAGAGTGTAAACTGGAAACTATACTGATCAGTGAAAGGTATCACTACGTACAGGTATACTCGTGATTGTGGCAACTGGACTAACGCGTTTTATATATAATCTATATATATATATTCAGGCACAGACCCCCCAGAATTATATACACAGCACTGGACCCCCAGAATAATATACACGGCACTGGTTATATGGATATATTTTCCCAGTTCACATGGATAGAATTGCCCCAGCTCTCATGGATGATGCCCCCAGGTCTCATGGATATATGCCCCCGGGTCTCATGGATATATGCCCCCAGGTCTCATGGATAATGCCCCAGGTCTCATGGATATTGCCCCCAGGTCTCATGGATAATGCCCCCAGGTATCATGGATATATGCTCCCAGGTCTCATGGATATTGCCCCCAGGTCTCATGGATAATGCCCCCAGGTCTCATGGATATTGCCCCCAGGTCTCATGGATATTGCCCCCAGGTCTCATGGATACTGCCCCCCAGCTCATGGATATTGCTCCCAGCTCATGGATATTGCCCCCAGCTCATGGATATTGCCCCAGCTCATGGATAATTCCCCCAGCTCTTGGATATTGCCCCAAGCTCATGGATATGCCCCAGCTCATGGATAATGCCCCCAGCTCATGGATTTGCCCCCCAGCTCATGGATATGCCCCCCAGCTCATGGATAATGTCCCCAGCTCATGGATATTGCCCCAGCTCATGGATAATGCCCCCAGCTCATGGATATTGCCCCCCAGCTCATGGAAATGCCCCCCAGCTCATGGAAATGCCCCCCAGCTCATGGATATGCCCCCCAGCTCATGGATATGCCCCCCAGCTCATGGATATGCCCCCAGCTCATGAATTTGCCCCCCAGCTCATGGATATGCCCCAGCTCATGGATATGCCCCCCAGCTCATGGAAATGCCCCCCAGCTCATGGATATGCCCCCAGCTCATGGATTTGCCCCCCAGCTCATGGATATGCCCCCCAGCTCATGGAAATGCCCCCCAGCTCATGGATATGCCCCAGCTCATGGATATGCCCCCCAGCTCATGGATATGCCCCCCTGCTCATGGATATGCCCCCCAGCTCATGGAAATGCCCCAGCTCATGGATATGCCCCCCAGCTCATGGAAATGCCCTCAGCTCATGGATATGCCCCCCAGCTGATGGATTTGCCCCCCAGCTCATGGATATGCCCTCCAGCTCATGGATTTGCCCCCCAGCTCATGGATTTGCCCCCCAGCTCATGGAAATGCCCCCCAGCTCATGGAAATGACCCCCAGCTCATGGAAATGCCCCCCAGCTCATGGATATGCCCCCCAGCTCATGGATATGCCCCCCCAGCTCATGAATATGCCCCCAGCTCATGGATATGCCCCCCAGCTCATGAATATGCCCCCCAGCTCATGGATATGCCCCCCTGCTCATGGATATGCCCCCCAGCTGATGGATTTGCCCCCCAGCTCATGGATATGCCCCCCAGCTGATGGATACTGCCCCCCAGCTCAGCTCATGGATAGTGCCCCCAGCTCACCTCTCTGCGGCGTCTGCGCCCGCGTGCTTCCTGTTAGAACGGCCGCAGACAGGAAGTGCAGCCGCTCGCCTGGGATGAAACAGCCAGGCGAGCGGCTCCACTTCCTGTCTGCGGCCGTTCTAAGTACGGCGGCCGCCTGCTCCAGCCTTTCGGGCTCGGGCCACAGCGGGAACGCTGCGTTCCCGCAGCGTTCCCGCTGTGGGAGAAGTGCGGGAACGCCGTTCCCGCGCGTTCCCGCTCGACTCGAGCCCTGAGTAGACGTCTTCGGTCCGTGGTTCGTGTCTACCCGACGGACCAGAGGTGGTCAACCTGCCAGCAAGGCTTTACATGCCTCAAGCTTTACATGCCTTGTTTATAACTCATTGTTTGCACTTTTTGATGCTATTCCTTTTGTTTATCTCAGTTAACAGTTAGTAAGTAGTGGAATTTTATAATTCCAGGCGGGGAGTGTGCTGACTAGAGCAGCCTGAGATTAGTCAGTAATTTTAAGAGATAGCATTATAGGAATTGGGAACTGTCCCCTTAAGGGAAATGTCTTCTGGGAATTGTAGTTTTATTACATGTGATCAGATCTATGTGTCTAATTGGTGCTGAGAAGCTTTGCATGCTGGTAGGAAGAAGGACGTGTACATCAGGAAGCAATTCCAGGAGAAGCTGCAGCATGCTCTCTCTCCACATGGGAGTGAAATTACCCTTTTTTCACACCGTATAAAAGGACAGAATATAAATGATCCAGATGAATCTTTTCAATGACTGTAAGTTGTGTTTATGAATGCCTGGAAATAAATATCTGTATATGCCTTTCATCGGAGTTGAAGCTGTCGGTTTCTACAAAGCCACCGTGGGACAGAACACTTTCCGATGATACCTTATATCATGAGGGTACCAGACATACAGTGGTCTAACTGATTGTAAATTGTATTTTTTTTTTTTTTAACAGAGCAAGGCGCCCCCTTGTGGCAGACGCCTGTAGGCACAATGACCAGATGTATCCAGCCAACATGTATAAAACATAAGAAAATAAAATGTCATCTGCGCTATTCCCATTATACCGTGTGAAACGAAACACTATTACTGTAGATACTCGAGTATACCGCTAGATTTTGGTGACAAAAATGTACCTTAAAATTGGAAGGGTCGAATTATATTCGAGACATCTGCATCGCGTGTAAGAAAAAGGAAAAAAGACTTTACTTGCTCATGGATCCCAAGTCTCCCTTACTATCTGCGGATGAGCCTGCCTGCTGGTGCAGGAGGTCAGAAAACAACACCTCCCTGCTGTCACGTCTCGGTCTTGCCCCCTGGTGGTGAAGGGCCTTCATGTTTGTTTTTCCCCTGTAGTGTGTTTGGCCGTGCTGTTTGGGGCTGTTCTGGGGCTCTGTGGTGATCTCCTGGTCTGGGGTCACATGGCCCAATCACACAGACCCACTCCCTATAAATATTCCAGCAGCACAGAGCCTCATTGACGGTTCGTGGAGTTTCATGGTGGTTCTGTCTGGTTCGTGTTCCGTGTTGCTGTAAAGCATTTCTGTCTCATGGTATGCTGGTTTTGACCTCGGCTGTGTTTTCTGACTATCCCTTCTACCCACTCTTGGTACTGTATATTCTGATCTGTTGCCAACCTCTGCCTGATTGACGATTCTTGTATGTTTCATGTTTTATGTACCTTGTCTGTCTTAGTTTAGTATATTTTCAGAGGCCGCTTATAAGGACCTCTTTAGTATAGTCTGTTTGTTTTGTTTACTGTCCTGCAGCCTGCTCAATTCACGGATTGTCAGGCGTATCATTGTGTTTCTGAGCGTGACCTAAGTTGTCTGTTGGTCTTGAAACCCTCGGAGCTTAGTGGCACTTCAGTTCTGTTTTTTGGTGCTCCTTGATTTTGGAGAAATCAGTCTGTCCTTGTGTCCAGTCAGTAACTCACCTGCCTTAAGGGCTTCATCTCATGTTCCAAGCCACCACGATGGCCCAAGCAGGGGCTACCCGTTAGACCTGCGTGCTGGCTATTGGTGAATGATTCACTGTGTCATTTCACTCCGCCGGCCTTCTTATCGCAAGTAAGCAGATGGGTGGCCAGCGGCTTCATATTTAGTAACAACTACGATCATTCTAGAGCAGAGCACCCTGGCTCCTCACGTTATATTCGAGTCTTGAGTATTCTCTAATTTCCATAATAAATATCCATCTCGTTATATTCGGGTCGCGCTGTACTCGAGTATCTACGGTAGAGGCTTTGGTTTCTATTAATGGCCATTAAGAGTGTAAGCTCACCCGCCAAAGTCAAGGCACCTCTAATGAGGGTGAGTCCTATCCAAAAATGAAGCCACAGGCTGCTGTGTAGAGAACCATCACTGCTCACGCTGCTTTTCAGTCACGAGGGAGACTGGTGGATTCCTATTTATGCCCTCCCAGAAACAAATCCACCTTAGTATCAAAAAACAAAGCCAAGGAGCAGAACATGCTGCAATGATGACCTGGCTGGAGGTACAATAAAGCATACATAGTACAGGAGGGGCAGGGTTGTGACTATTCCCCGATGGGGCAGCTGCAACCACCAGATGTATCCAGCCCAGCAACATGTATAAAACATAATAAAAAATATGCGCTTATTCCCATTATACCGTGTGAAATAGGAGCCCACCAGTCTACCTCATGACTGAAAAGCAGCGTGAGCAGTGATGGTTCGCTGCACAGCAGCCTGTGGCTTCATTTTTGGATAGGACTTACCCTCACTAGAGGTGCTTTGACGTTGGCGAGTGAGCTTACACTCTTAATGGCCATTCATAGAAACCAAAACCTCTAATTGTGTTTTGTTTCACACGGTATAATGGGAATAAACGCATTTTTTTTCTTATGTTTTATGCCTGTAGGCACAAGCCTATTCTGCATAATTATAAATCCAGCCATGACTAGAGGGACAAATTATGCATCATTGGAAAGGCCAGATTATGGCCCTTCCAGTGATACCAAATTAAACCAGGTTAGATTTATCTATCCTATAATTGAATAAGGTCCGGCGTGTCCGTCACCAAAAAACGGTCTGCGCAGCCCACAGGGTGCTGTGGAGGTTGGATGCGCGCGCAGCCGGGTGCGCGCGCGCCACCCGCCGCAGCACGCCCAATGCGTTTTACGGAGGTTGGATGCGCACGCAGGCAGATGCGCGCATGCCTCCCGCCAAAGCCTGTTACGGAGGTTGCCACGCGCCTCCCGCCGCAGGACCACCAATGTTGGAAGTGCGCGAAAACGCCACAGAGCTCAGAGCCCAGCACCGAGCCCAGAGCCCAGCACCGAGCACAAAGCCCAGCCCAGAGCCCAGCACCGAGCCCAGAGCCCAGCACCGAGCACCGAGCCCAGCACCGAGCCCAGAGCCCAGCACCGAGCCCAGAGCCCAGCACCGAGCCCAGAGCCCAGCACCGAGCACCGAGCCCAGAGCCCAGCACCAGAGCCCAGCACCGAGCCCAGAGCCCAGCACCGAGCACAGCACCGAGCCCAGAGCACAGCACCGAGCCCAGAGCACAGCACCTGAGCACAGAGCCCAGCACCGAGCACAGAGCCCAGCACCTGAGCGCAGAGCCAAGCCCAGCACAGAGCCCAGCACCTGAGCCAGAGCCGAGCCCAGTACCTGAGCACAGAGCCCAGCGCAGAGCCGAGCCCAGCACCTGAGCAGAGCCCAGCACTGAGCCCAGCGCAGAGCCCAGCACCTGAGCGCAGAGCCCAGCACCTGAGCGCAGAGCCCAGCACCTGAGCGCAGAGCCCAGCACCTGAGCCCAGCACAGAGCCCAGCACAGAGCGCAGAGCCGAGCCCAGCACCTGAGCGCAGAGGCCAGTACATGAACACAGAGCCCAGCGCCGAGCCCAGCACAGAGCCCTGCAACTGAGCGCAGAGCCGAGCCCAGCGCAGAGCCCAGCACCTGAGCGCAGAGCCCAGTACCTGAGCCCAGCACAGAGCAGAGCGCCAAGCAGAGCACAATAGACGGCGCAGAGCAGAACCCATTAAAGGCACAGAGCAGAGCAGAACCCATTAAAGGCACAGAGCAGAGCAGAACCCATAAAAGGCACACAGCAGAGCACAACCCATTAAAGGCACAGAGCAGAGCACAATAAACGGCACAGAGCCGAGCACAACAGAATAAACGGCACAGAGCCGAGCACAACAGAATAAACGGCACAGAGCCGAGCACAGCACAATAGACGGCACAGAGCCAAGCACAATAAACGTCACAGAGCCGAGCACAAAAAACGCCACAGAGCCGAGCACAGCACAATAGACGGCACAGAGCCGAGCACAATAAACGGCACAGCGCTGAGCACAGCACAATATACGGCACAGAGCACAGCACAATAAACGGCACAGAGCCAAGCACAGCACAATAAACGGCGCCGAGCACAGAACCAAGCACAACACAATAAACTGCGCAGAGCACAATAAACGGCACAGAGAAGAGCACAATATACGGCACGGAGCCGAGCACAGAGCCCAGCGCAGAGCCAAGCACAGAGCCGAGCACAACAGAATAAACGCCACAGAGCCGAGCACAGTAAACGCCACAGAGTCGAGCACAGCACAATAGACGGCACAGAGCCAAGCACAATAAACGTCACAGACCCGAGCACAAGAGAATAAACGCCACAGAGCCGAGCACAGCACAATAGACGGCACACAGAGCCCAGCACATTAAACGTCACAGAGCCGAGCACAACAGAATAAACGGCACAGAGCCGAGCACAACAGAATAAACGGCACAGAGCCGAGCACAACAGAATAAACAGCACAGAGCCGAGCACAACAGAATAAACGCCACAGAGCCAAGCACAACAGAATAAACGCCACAGAGCCGAGCACAACAGAATAAACGCCACAGAGCCGAGCACAACAGAATAAACGCCACAGAGCCGAGCACAGCACAATAGACGGCACAGAGCCAAGCACAATAAACGTCACAGAGCCGAGCACAATAAACGCCACAGAGCGAGCACAGCACAATAGACGGCACAGAGCCGAGCACAATAAACGGCACAGCGCTGAGCACAGCACATATACGGCACAGAGCACAGCACAATAAACGGTACAGAGCCAAGCACAGCACAATAAACGGCGCCGAGCACAAAACCAAGCACAACACAATAAACGGCGCAGAGCACAATAAAACAGAGCCGAGCACAACAGAATAACGCCACAGAGCCGAGCACAGAGCCAAGCACAGCACAATAAACGGCGCGAGCACAGAACCAAGCACAACACAATAAACTGCGCAGAGCACAATAAACGGCACAGAGCAGAGCACAATATACGGCACGGAGCCGAGCACAGAGCCCAGCGCAGAGCCAAGCACAGAGCCGAGCACAACAGAATAAACGCCACAGAGCCGAGCACAGTAAACGCCACAGAGCCGAGCACAGTAAACGCCACAGAGCCGAGCACAGTAAACGCCACAGAGCCGAGCACAGCACAATAGACGGCACAGAGCCAAGCACAATAAACATCACAGACCCGAGCACAACAGAATAAACGCCACAGAGTCGAGCACAGCACAATAGACGGCACAGAGCCCAGCACATTAAACGTCACAGAGCCGAGCACAACAGAATAAACGGCACAGAGCCGAGCACAACAGAATAAACGGCACAGAGCCGAGCACAACAGAATAAACGCCACAGAGCCGAGCACAACAGAATAAACGCCACAGAGCCGAGCACAACAGAATAAACGCCACAGAGCCGAGCACAATAAACGCCACAGAGCCGAGCACAGCACAATAGACGGCACAGAGCCAAGCACCAGAGCCCAGCACCGAGCCCAGAGCCCAGCACCGAGCACAGCACCGAGCCCAGAGCACAGCACCGAGCCCAGAGCACAGCACCGAGCACAGAGCCCAGCACCGAGCACAGAGCCCAGCACCTGAGCACAGAGCCAAGCCCAGCACAGAGCCCAGCACCTGAGCGCAGAGCCGAGCCCAGTACCTGAGCACAGAGCCCAGCGCAGAGCCGAGCCCAGCACCTGAGCAGAGCCCAGCACTGAGCCCAGCGCAGAGCCCAGCACCTGAGCGCAGAGCCCAGCACCTGAGCGCAGAGCCCAGCACCTGAGCACAGAGCCCAGCACCTGAGCGCAGAGCCCAGCACCTGAGCGCAGAGCCCAGCACCTGAGCACAGAGCCCAGCACCTGAGCGCAGAGTCCAGCACCTGAGCGCAGAGCCCAGCACCTGAGCACAGAGCCCAGCACCTGAGCACAGAGCCCAGCACAGAGCCCAGCACAGAGCGCAGAGCCGAGCCCAGCACCTGAGCGCAGAGGCCAGTACATGAACACAGAGCCCAGCGCCGAGCCCAGCACAGAGCCCTGCAACTGAGCGCAGAGCCGAGCCCAGCGCAGAGCCCAGCACCTGAGCGCAGAGCCCAGTACCTGAGCCCAGCACAGAGCAGAGCGCCAAGCAGAGCACAATAGACGGCACAGAGCAGAGCAGAACCCATTAAAGGCACAGAGCAGAGCAGAACCCATTAAAGGCACAGAGCAGAGCAGAACCCATTAAAGGCACAGAGCATAGCAGAACCCATTAAAGGCACACAGCAGAGCACAACCCATTAAAGGCACAGAGCAGAGCACAATAAACGGCACAGAGCCGAGCACAACAGAATAAACGGCACAGAGCCGAGCACAACAGAATAAACGGCACAGAGCCGAGCACAACAGAATAAACGGCACAGAGCCGAGCACAACAGAATAAACGTCACAGAGCCGAGCACAACAGAATAAACACCACAGAGCCGAGCACAACAGAATAAACGCCACAGAGCCGAGCACAGCACAATAGACGGCACAGAGCCAAGCACAATAAACGTCACAGAGCCGAGCACAATAAACGCCACAGAGCCGAGCACAGCACAATAGACGGCACAGAGCCGAGCACAATAAACGGCACAGCGCTGAGCACAGCACAATATACGGCACAGAGCACAGCACAATAAACGGCGCCGAGCACAGAACCAAGCACAACACAATAAACTGCGCAGAGCACAATAAACGGCACAGAGAAGAGCACAATATACGGCACGGAGCCGAGCACAGAGCCCAGCGCAGAGCCAAGCACAGAGCCGAGCACAGTAAACGCCACAGAGCCGAGCACAGCACAATAGACGGCACAGAGCCAAGCACAATAAACGTCACAGACCCGAGCACAACAGAATAAACGCCACAGAGCCGAGCACAGCACAATAGACGGCACACAGAGCCCAGCACATTAAACGTCACAGAGCCAAGCACAGAGCCGAGCACAACAGAATAAACGGCACAGAGCCGAGCACAACAGAATAAACGGCACAGAGCCGAGCACAACAGAATAAATGGCACAGAGCCGAGCACAACAGAATAAACGCCACAGAGCCGAGCACAACAGAATAAACGCCACAGAGCCAAGCACAACAGAATAAACGCCACAGAGCCAAGCACAACAGAATAAACGCCACAGAGCCGAGCACAACAGAATAAACGCCACAGAGCCGAGCACAACAGAATAAACGCCACAGAGCCGAGCACAGCACAATAGACGGCACAGAGCCAAGCACAATAAACGTCACAGAGCCGAGCACAATAAACGCCACAGAGCCGAGCACAGCACAATAGACGGCACAGAGCCGAGCACAATAAACGGCACAGCGCTGAGCACAGCACAATATACGGCACAGAGCACAGCACAATAAACGGCACAGAGCCAAGCACAGCACAATAAACGGCGCCGAGCACAAAACCAAGCACAACACAATAAACGGCGCAGAGCACAATAAAACAGAGCTGAGCACAACAGAATAAACGGCACAGAGCCGAGCACAGAGCCAAGCACAGCACAATAAACGGCGCCGAGCACAGAACCAAGCACAACACAATAAACTGCACAGAGCACAATAAACGGCACAGAGCAGAGCACAATATACGGCACGGAGCCGAGCACAGAGCCCAGCGCAGAGCCAAGCACAGAGCCGAGCACAACAGAATAAACGCCACAGAGCCGAGCACAGTAAACGCCACAGAGCCGAGCACAGCACAATAGACGGCACAGAGCCAAGCACAATAAACATCACAGACCCGAGCACAACAGAATAAACGCCACAGAGCCGAGCACAGCACAATAGACGGCACAGAGCCCAGCACATTAAACGTCACAGAGCCGAGCACAACAGAATAAACGGCACAGAGCCGAGCACAACAGAATAAACGGCACAGAGCCGAGCACAACAGAATAAACGGCACAGAGCCGAGCACAACAGAATAAACGCCACAGAGCCGAGCACAACAGAATAAACGCCACAGAGCCGAGCACAATAAACGCCACAGAGCCGAGCACAATAAACGCCACAGAGCCGAGCACAGCACAATAGACGGCACAGAGCCAAGCACAATAAACGCCACAGAGCCGAGCACAGCACAATATACGGCACGGAGCCGAGCACAGAGCCCAGCGCAGAGCCAAGCACAGAGCCGAGCACAACAGAATAAATGCCACAGAGCCGAGCACAGTAAACGCCACAGAGCCGAGCACAGCACAATAGACGGCACAGAGCCAAGCACAATAAACATCACAGACCCGAGCACAACAGAATAAACGCACAGAGCCGAGCACAGCACAATAGACGGCACAGAGCCCAGCACATTAAACGTCACAGAGCCGAGCACAACAGAATAAACGGCACAGAGCCGAGCACAACAGAATAAACGGCACAGAGCCGAGCACAACAGAATAAACGGCACAGAGCCGAGCACAACAGAATAAACGCCACAGAGCCGAGCACAACAGAATAAACGCCACAGAGCCGAGCACAATAAACGCCACAGAGCCGAGCACAATAAACGCCACAGAGCCGAGCACAATAAACGCCACAGAGCCGAGCACAGCACAATAGACGGCACAGAGCCAAGCACAATAAACGCCACAGAGCCGAGCACAGCACAATATACGGCACGGAGCCGAGCACAGAGCCCAGCGCAGAGCCAAGCACAGAGCCGAGCACAACAGAATAAACGCCACAGAGCCGAGCACAGTAAACGCCACAGAGCCGAGCACAGCACAATAGACGGCACAGAGCCAAGCACAATAAACATCACAGACCCGAGCACAACAGAATAAACGCCACAGAGCCGAGCACAGCACAATAGACGGCACAGAGCCCAGCACATTAAACGTCACAGAGCCGAGCACAACAGAATAAACGGCACAGAGCCGAGCACAACAGAATAAACGGCACAGAGCCGAGCACAACAGAATAAACGCGACAGAGCCGAGCACAGAGCCAAGCACAGCACAATAAACGCCACAGAGCCGAGCACAATAAACGCCACAGAGCCGAGCACAATAAACGCCACAGAGCCGAGCACAGCACAATAGACGGCACAGAGCCAAGCACAATAAACGCCACATGAGCCGAGCACAGCACAATATACGGCACGGAGCCGAGCACAGAGCCCAGCGCAGAGCCAAGCACAGAGCCGAGCACAACAGAATAAACGCCACAGAGCCGAGCACAGTAAACGCCACAGAGCCGAGCACAGCACAATAGACGGCACAGAGCCAAGCACAATAAACATCACAGACCCGAGCACAACAGAATAAACGCCACAGAGCCGAGCACAGCACAATAGACGGCACAGAGCCCAGCACATTAAACGTCACAGAGCCGAGCACAACAGAATAAACGGCACAGAGCCGAGCACAACAGAATAAACGGCACAGAGCCGAGCACAACACAATAAACGGCACAGAGCCGAGCACAACAGAATAAACGCGACAGAGCCGAGCACAACAGAATAAACGCCACAGAGCCGAGCACAATAAACGCCACAGAGCCGAGCACAGCACAATAGACGGCACAGAGCCAAGCACAATAAACGCCACAGAGCCGAGCACAGCACAATAGACGGCACAGAGCCAAGCACAATAAACGGCACAGCGCTGAGCACAGCACAATATACGGCACAGAGCACAGCACAATAAACGGCACAGAGCCAAGCACAGCACAATAAACAGCGCCGAGCACAGAACCAAGCACAACACAATAAACGGCGCAGAGCACAATAAAACAGAGCCGAGCACAACAGAATAAATGGCACAGAGCCGAGCACAGAGCCAAGCACAGCACAATAAACGGCGCCGAGCACAGAACCAAGCACAACACAATAAACTAAGCAGAGCACAATAAACGGCACAGAGCAGAGCACAATATACGGCACGGAGCTGAGCACAGAGCCCAGCGCAGAGCCAAGCACAGAGCCGAGCACAACAGAATAAACGCCACAGAGCCGAGCACAGTAAACGCCACAGAGCCGAGCACAGCACAATAGACGGCACAGAGCCAAGCACAATAAACGTCACAGACCCAAGCACAACAGAATAAATGCCACAGAGCCGAGCACAGCACAATAGACGGCACAGAGCCCAGCACATTAAACGTCACAGAGCCAAGCACGGAGCTGAGCACAACAGAATAAACGCCACAGAGCCGATCACAATAAGCACCACAGAGCCGAGCACAGCACAATAGACGGCACAGAGCCGAGCACAATAAACGGCACAGAGCTGAGCACAGCACAATATACGGCACAGAGCACAGCACAATAAACGGCACAGAGCACAGCACAATAAACGGCACAGATCAAAGCACAGCACAATAAACGGCACAGAGCAGAGCACAATAAACGGTGCCGAGCACAGAACCAAGCACAACACAATAAACGGCCCAGAGCACAATAAACGGCACAGAGCAGAGCACAATATACGGCACAGAGCCCAGCGCAGAGCCAAGCACCGAGCCAAGCACCGAGCCAAGCACAGCACAATAGACGGCACAGATCAGAGCACAATAAACGCCACAGAGCCAAGCACAATAAACGGCACAGAGCCGAGCACAGCACAATATATGGCACAGAGCACAGCACAATAAACGGCACAGAGCAGAGCCTAGAGCCAAGCACAGCGCAATAAATGGCACAGAGCAGAGCACAATAGACGGCACAGAGCAGAGCACCAAGCAGAGCACAAGAGCAACGATCAGAGCATGGAGCAGAACACAAGAGCACAGAGCCCGGCACAGAGCCGAGCACAGCACCATAAATGGCAGAGCACAGAGCAAAGCACAATAAACGGCACAGAGCCAAGCACAGAGCCGAGCACAGCACAATAAACGACACAGAGCCGAGCACAGAGCCATAAACAGCACAGAGCAGAGCACAATAAAAGGCACAGAGCCGAGCACAGCACCATAAATGGCAGAGCACAGAGCAAAGCACAATAAACGGCACAGAGCCAAGCACAGAGCCGAGCACAGCACAATAAACGACACAGAGCCGAGCACAGAGCCATAAACAGCACAGAGCAGAGCACAATAAAAGGCACAGAGCTGAGCACAGTACAATAAACAGCTCAGAGCACAGAGCAGAGCACAATAAACGCTACAGCGACGAGCACAGCACAATAAACGGCACTGAGCAGAGCACAGAGCAGAGCACAATAAACGGCACAGAGCAGAGCACCAAGCAGAGCACCGATCAGAGCACAAGAGCACCGATAAGAGCACGGAGCAGAACACAAGAGCACAGAGCCAAGCACAGAGCAGAGCACAATAAACGGCACAGAGCACAAGAGCACAGAGCAGAGCAAAATAAATGGCACAGAGCAGAGCACCAAGCAGAGCAAAAGAGCACCGAGCAGAGCACATGAGCACAGAGCAGAGCACAATAAATGGCACAGAGCAGAGCACAATAAACGACACAGAGCACAGAGCAGAGCACAATAAACGGCGCAGAGCAGAGTACAAGATCCCTGAACAGAGCACAAGAACAGAGCACCGACAAGAGCACAGAGCAGAGCACAGAGCAGAGTACAATAAAAGGCACAGAGCAGAGCACAATAAACGGCACAGAGCAGAGCACAATAAACGGCACAGAGCAGAGCACAATAAACGGCACAGAGCAGAGCACAATAAACGGCACAGAGCCGAGCACAGAGCCAAGCACAGTAAACAGCACTGAGCCGAGCACAATAAACGGCACAGAACTGAGCACAGAACCGAGCACAGTAAACGGCACAGAGCCGAGCACATAGCCATAAACGGCACAGAGCAGAGCACAATAAACGGCACAGAGCCCAGCACAGCACAATAAACGGCACAGAGCAGAGCACAATAAACGGCACAGAGCAGAGCACAAGATCCCTGAACAGAGCACAAGAACAGAGCACCGAGAAGAGCACAAGAGCCCTGAACAGAGCACAAGAACAGAGCACCGAGCAGAGCACCGAGCAGAGCGCAGAGCACAATAAAAGGCACAGAGCGGAGCACAATAAACGGCACATAGCAGAGCACAATAAATGGCACAGAGAAGAGCACAATAAACGGCACAGATCACAGAGCAGAGCACAATAAACGGTACAGAGCAGAGCACAATACCACCGAGAAGAGCACAAGAGCACTGAGCAGAGCAGAGCAGAGAACAAAAAAAAAAAGCCACACTAACACAAAAAAAAAAAAAGAGGACCTACCAAAAACGGTGCCCCCTCCAAAGAGCCTCCATAACACTTTAACAAGAGAGCATACAAACAACCAGTGCCCCCACACAAATTGTGCAACCAAGATAAAAAAAAAATTTTTAAAAAACCTCACAGCCACACTAACAGGACGGAAAAAAAAAAAAAAGCACCAATAAAAAAAAAAAAGAGAATTCTTATTAAAAAAAATCTGCCACACTAACAGAACGAAAAAAATACCAAAAACCTAACAAAGCAACCACCAAGAAAAAATAAAAAAATATAGTTTTAAAAATACTCACAGCCGCTCTAACACAACAAAAACCTTTAAAAAAAAAACACCTTGGAGGTCCAAATAAAAAAACAGTGCACCCCTCTGCAAACACCCCACAAACCACTTAACCCTTTAAATATAAAACAAAGAAAACTTCACATAAACAAAATTTTTTTTAATAGTATTTACAAAAAAAATGCCACCCAAAAGAAAGATGGATTTACAACTACAATCTGTCGCTAAAAGGAGAGAAAATCACACAGAATCTAACACTAATGACATGGCGCTGCTGTGTTTTCCTTTCCACCAACATTCATACGCACCACACTTATCAATAGACTGCCCTCTGGGCAGGCTTTACACCTAGTATAATATAAAATAATAATTTCTCTCTTTTTTTTCTAATGCAGGATATAGTATTCAGTATACAATTATAAAGTGAACAGTGATGCTGCGCTAACTTACCTTCTCATTTCCCACACTGCCAGCAAGTGTGGAGCTGATGATGCACCGCATCATTGTTTTATCACCCAATCTAGACTGTGGCAATGCAGTGAGGAGAGACAAGGGGGACTTTGGAACCCTGCATCTGATTTGTACACCACACAAGATTAACCCCTTTCCCGCCACGCGATGTACCATGCCATCCAAGTGGGGAGTGGGCCTTGTAGATGTGGGGCATACTGGTACTCCCTGCTGACCTAAATGGGCCGCCTCAGCCCCTCCCCACAACCAGCAAGCACCTCGTGCGCCGTTAGCTGCAGAAAGACTGCTTGAACTCAGACCACAATTAACAATCCGTGTCATTTCAGCCTCCCAGTTAATCTGTCCCACAATCCATGTCATTTCGGCCCCCAGTTATTTTCTCCCACTGTCCATGTCATTTTAGCCCCCCATAAATTATTTATGTCTTCATTATGTGTCTGTATATGGGATGAAGCCTCTTACATTAGGTAGAGACATAAGGCATTCTTATACTTAATGTATAAAAAGGGGAGCACACATACCACTGAAGTGCAAGAGAACAAGGGTAGAGCCAAAGGGGTAGTTCCGGGCATAATGCAGCTTCAGAAATGAGTGTGTTGGCAGTGTCAACCCTCAAAACACTTTGTCAAAGGGGATCAAATGAAGGCAGAATACACATTTTTAAAGCGCAAAAAAAACCTGGCAGGTGAAATGTAACTGAGTGACAATCTGTGTCAATATTGTGTGCGTGTGATTTCAGTCGTGGTCACTGAGTAAATGTCCACGACTGAAATCACAGTATAAATTATGTATTTTTTGACCTATAAAGTTAATAAAAAAACATATACACGTAGACATAAATTCTATCAATAGTGGTCAGTGCTTTTTTTTGGCAAACCATGCATCACATGTATCAGTGTATCCAGAAAATAGTTAGCGATCGTGAATGGTGACATATGAAACCGTATATAAGTAGTCACATATAAGACAATTTATTATACTGAAGGGTTACAACCAGTGCTCCATACAAAATACGAGTAGCAAGGGATCAGTTTTTATCCATAACGTGCTAAAGACAGGCTCCAAAAACATGCAGGGTTATTCAGAGAGCGTGAAAAGCAGGAGAATGACTGGAGAATAACTGGAGAATGAAAAATTCTAGGTCAAAATAGCTGATTTGGAAAGTGAGATGAAAGGGAGAATTTTTCTGGTTTGGCTATTTTGACCTAGAATTTTTCATTCTCCAGTCATTCTCCCGCTTTTCACGCTCTCTGAATAACCCTGTTGGTTTCCTCATACCCAAACAATATGTTGTCTCCATCAGATAGCTTATGAAGTCCGTGTATCGCAAAAAGACAAAAGAGAGACAGAGAGAGTGCGATATTGTCTACAGGTAATATATGTTGACAAATGTAAATAAAGATTAATAAAGTGGTCCAAAAGACCTCTTCCCCCCTCCCCTTTCAGGTTCCCCCTACTGGGGGGGCGCCTGAAAATTACATCATTGCGCACGGCGATGAAATCATCGCAATGGCTGGGGCCCATAAAAACATCGGGCAGACTTCAGAGAAATCATTCTGGCATGGGACCCTGGCCAGAGAGGTGAGTATAGGGAGGGAGGGGGGAGAAAGGACCATGATGTACATAGTACGTCCTTGGTCCTTAAGAGTATTTCTCCCCAGGACTTACTATGTACATCAGTAGAAATACATTTTATTTTATATAAAACCTATTGTAATCATGAATAACAATACGTATTATGCTAATCGTTCTGTTAATTATGAGTGGATCTCAAGGGATGTATCGTGAAACACATGTATGCTTGTCTGCAGGAATATTTATTTATTTATTTATAAAGGATTTTACCAGGAAGGATACATTGAGATTTCTCTCGTTTTCAAGTATATCTCTTTCAGACACATATCTCTAGATATCTATAGCCACATATTTAATGCATATTGGTAGATGCCACATGAAATACCAGTATAAATTATGAAATGACCACAAACCAGTAAAGATAAGGGAACAGATGGAAATCGGTTAGGTCATTGTTTGGTCATATATATTAATGAATTCCTTTAGAATTTTGGTCTCTAAAATCTAAAACTCCAAGTTAGGGAGACCTCTGCTGGACAGGTGCCAGGAACACCTAGTTAAATACTGGGGTAATGAATGAAACTACCCACCAATCACATGTTAATAAATATTGTCAGGCTACTCCCTTGTAAACTAATCCTTAGATAAGGAAATTTGGAACATAAAAGGGGGTGAGTTTTAGACTACGGGGAATACCACCGGAGCCACAAGGGGGCCACCAAAACATTCCATCAGACCCACCCACGAATCTTCTTACACCAGTCTCTACCTTAACTACCAAATGGAAAAGTATAAATGAATAACTTTATCTTTATCTATTTTCTAAATGTATGGTTACTGCTTTATATGTCCATCACCTATTAAAGGAATATAAATGAATTATTTGGCTGCTGAAGCCTAACATTAGAATAGTATCACCCTTCAGTTCCTGCTGCAGTGGACCTCTGGGGAAGAAACTATTAAAGGGCAGCCCTGTTGCTCCCCATAATTTAATGAATTTACTTATTTTCCAAGACTGCTGTGTTTGGACATTTAAGGATAGACTTGTCCGTGTAGTGAGATAAGCGAGGTGACCAGTTGGGCATCGAGTGGAAGGAGCTTCCACTCTCACGGACGTTCCTTACGCGCTCGTCTGGCCCCGGCCTAAGCCGCGTCACTATTAGTTACGTGGAATCAGCTTTTCAGCAGGGATTCCACTGTGTGTGTCCACGTCGCAGAATTATTTTTGCCCCCGTTAAGTCTGTCTAAGCACATACATACTACAACACAGAACAATAGGTGTGACTATCGCACCACAAATAGAGAAACCCGCAATTAAAAAAACAAATCTCCTTTTATTATTAGCGCTTTGCAGCCCCGTCGACACGCGCCTAGTGTTTAGACAGGGAGGCTTTGTGGGCGGATGCTTGTTGCGCACGCATTTTGTGCACACGCACAAGCATGTGACCGGCCCCCGGATGCCGGCAGGCACATCAGTATGGGCGCACCTAGTGCGTTCGTCTGACACCGGCCTTTGTTTTGCCGGACCATGATAAAACTGTCACAGACACTGACTTCCAAAGTCCAACACAAGATACCATGCGGTCTGTGCTCAATAGAATCACAGATCGTATTACACCCCAGTCCATCAGGGATGTGGTGGGGACATCAGTTGGGCTGAAGGGGCCTGGCGGCTGTCATAATGGCATGCAGCCAGCCAGGCCCCAGAGTGTGTCGCAGCTTGCAGGCCCTAGGAGAATGAATAAAGAAAAAGAAAGGAAGGGAACAGAGAGACGGGTCTGGACCTGTGCTCTTTCCAAGAGGTGGACCTAGTAGTCAATGTGATTTTACTAAAAAAGTTTATATTGCAATGTTATAAGAGAATAGTTTATAGAGCTGTTCCTGGATTCCTACATAGAAGATGTGGAAATTGTGTATTTATTTTTAATATATGCCACTTACCTGGCTTCTTTAAGTGCCTGCTGTACTGCCTCTTCTATCTCTTGACCAGAGACAGAGTGCTCAGGAGGAATGGGAACAGCAATGAGGAGGCCACTACCCAGTTTGAGTTCCAGAGAGCAGGCTACAGGAAGGTAAGGAGAGTGATTATGTTAATTTCATAATAAAAGAGATTGAACATATTTATAGTTGCAAATATATTATTTTGATTCTTTTAGTATACAGTTGTGTTCAAAATTATTCAACCCCCAATGCTGTAAAGGGTTTTAGGGAATTTAGTGTACATTTGTAATTGTATTCAGAATGAAATCCTACAAGGACTTTTTAAAGAACCATATGCAACTAAAATGACATCAATTGGTTTTGTAATACAGTAGTAAATGTTTCTTTTGTGAATTCTTCATTGACACAATTATTCAACCCCTTAAAGACTACCACTCTGAAGAACAGAGGTTCATTCAAGTGTTTTCAATCAGGTATTGAAAACACCTGTGGATGTCACGGAGCAGCAATAAAGCATAATAAGCAATTAGGCAGCTTTAAAATGACTGTGATACTCAGCTCATTCTAGACATTTACTGATGTGGTTACAAACATGGTGACAATACGGCGCACACTGCGTAATGAAGGCCTCCATGCCAGAACTCCCAGGCGCACCCCCTTGCTGTCTCCAAAGAATAAGAAGAGTCGACTGCAGTATGCCAAAAGTCATGTGGACAAACCACAGAAGTTTTGGGATTGTGTTCTGTGGACTGATGAAACAAAATTAGAACTGTTTGGGCCCATGGATCAACGCTATGTTTGGAGGAGGAAGAACAAGGCCTATGAAGAAAAGAACACCTTGCCTACTGTGAAGCATGGCGGGGGGTCAATCATGCTTTGGGGCTGTTTTGCTTCTGCATGTACAGGGAAGCTTCAGCGTGTGCAAGGTACCATGAATTCTCTTCAGTACCAGGAGATATTGGATGACAATGTGATGCAGTCCATCACAAACCTGAGGCTTGGGAGACGTTGGACCTTTCAACAGGACAATGATCCCAAGCATACCTCCAAGTCCACTAGAGCATGGTTGCAGATTAAAGGCTGGAACATTTTGTAGTGGCCATCGCAGTCACCTGACTTAAATCCGATTGAGAACCTCTGGTGGGACTTAAAGAAAGCAGTTGCAGTGCGCAAGCCTAAGAATGTGACTGAACTGGAGGCTTTTGCCCATGACGAATGGGCGAAGATACCCGTAGATTGCTGCAAGACACTTGTGTCAAGCTATGCTTCACGTTTAAAAGCTGTTATAACTGTAATAGGATGTTGTACTAAGATTGAATGTCACTTGGGGGTTGAATAAAACTGATAATGATGTGAGCACAGAAAAGACATTTGTGGTTATATCATTATAAATGTTATGTTATATTTGTCTGACCTACACGTGCCTCTTTGATTTAATTGTAAGCAAGATGACTGAATGATCAAAATCAATGTCAAACTGGCCAAAACACTCAATCTCAGTGGGGGTTGAATAATTTTGAACACAACTGTACCTGTGAGTATTTAATTTGCTTTGTTATGGTACCAAAACAGATGCAAAGTTTCTTCATTTTGGGTATCTGGCTTGCTCATAATGAAAGGAGTCTGATGTAAACTAGTTACAACACAAGGAATAAACTAAATGAACAAATGTGCTGCTAGCTGAAAGCTAAGCATCACCAAAATGGACAGTTCCAGAGGCACTTTTAATACTGCATTGTGTTAGAGTTTAAGACTCTACATTTGGACTTCTTATGGAGGCATTCTGTATTTTGAATACTTCAAGATAGTTTCTCAGAATCTGAAAGTGAAAGGACGAAGTAAAGCTTCAAGGTACTTTAATATTAGACGGAGCTTTGGCATCAGCTCGGGAACAATTCCAGTCAGCTACTAGACATCCAATACAGCAATCGCATATGGTATTTGCCCAGATGTTCCACACAGAATCTTGGGCATTTGCCAAGGTGATTAAGTGACATCGGGGTATACTTCAACGAGATACACAGATGGCCAATCATACCCAGGATCCCTCCCTTTTTTTGTTTTTGTAAATGTTTATTAATGGATCAGGTACATAACATAGGAATACAAACAGACTATGAACCAGTAACCAAACTGTAACAGATAAGAAAAGTGACAATGCACAAAAAGGACAAACATCACATGGCACCCCATATGCTAGGGCCACAAAGAACGGGGAAGGGAATATGTAGTTTTGCAACATTCCACAAGACCGCAGTACACCCACACCCTCTAGAAAGTTGAAAGGAAGAAAAGAAAAATTAAGCATAAAGCACAAGTACAGAAAGCGGGACAAGTTGATATCGGATGGTGTGGATGGGACAGGAAGGGAACCCCTTAACATCTGAAGAGCGTACTGGGGGAATGAAGAAAGGTCCCACACAAGGACAATTTTTTGTGTCTTCCGCAAGTAGTTTGCTGAGAGAGGCTTCAACCGAATCTGTCAAAAAAGATAGAATCATACACCATGCGATAGAAGGGGGAGCAGGGGATATCCATTGCGACAGGATAGCCATTTTGCCAGTAGTTGCTAGTAAGCAAACCTATGACATTTACATAAGGGTCGCGACATGTCGGGCATGTGATAATTAGTGATGGGCCAAACACCCCCGTGTTCGGCTTGCATTCGAACACGAACATTTGAAAAACTTCGGATTTGAACGCGAACATGATTCGAACTCCATGCAAGTCAAAGGGACTCAAACGTTCGATTTTTAGAGTGCCTTCCCAGAGGGCATATATGCAAGATATTGGCCATAAAAGGTGTTTGAGGGTCCGGGTAGTGCCCTGGGGGACAGGAAACAAGGAAAAAAAGTAAAAAAAAAAAAAACGTTTTTAAAGGAACAGTGATTTTTCCATGACATAAAGGTTAAGAATAATTAGAATAAGAAAATTACTTCAAATATCGTGCCTTGGAGGTCCCCATAACCTGCTCGTGAAGTGGCGGATTTGTAGGATGTATAGAAACATTTAAAAAGAAAAAAATGACATTTCAAATGACGGTAAAGGGTTTTCCTTTTAATCTATTCATAAACAACTGCTTGGGGCGACAGCCTGCATGAAAAGAGGAGACGTTTTAGGACACGCAGAACAAATTTAGTAATTTTTTGGCTAAATTGTGGTGAAACTTATCCAGGCTTTGGATGAAAGTAACAACAGGTGCATTAAAATTGGACCTTTGGTGCCAGCTAGTGCCTACACACCGTAACCCCTCTGAGGTATTGTGGAAGAGTGCAGGGGTGGACCCTGCCATCAAATATTAAAATGATATGAATCTGGTACACGCGTCAGTGCACCCAAATATTGGGCCTTTGGTGCCAGCTAGTGCCTTCACAACGAAACCCCTCTGAGGTATTGTGGAAGAGTGCAGTGGTGGAGGTTTTGGGAATGCAGAATAGATCCCCGATCTATTCAGTTACATCAGCATCAGGGGAGTGATAGCTGCTGATCCAGGACTGATTCATTTTTATAAATGTCAGCCGGTCTACAGAGTCGGTGGACAGACACACTCTTTTGTCTGTGACAAAACCTCCAGCGGCACTGAACGTCCTTTCAGAAAGCACGCTGGATGAAGGACAACCTAGTAGCTGCATAACATATTGGCTAAGTTCTGGCCAGTGATCCAATATCAACACCCAGTAAGCCAGTGGATCATCTGCTGTAAAGGTATCCAGGTCTGCCATATGGTGAAGATGCTGGCAATGGGTGCCTACATTTGACATCCCTGGGCGTCGTGGACACAAAATTGGAAAAGGCATCAGTCAAGCGGCCCTCTTCACCGCTCTTCCTCTGATCAACCGCAGCCTCACAAGCACCTGTGTCATCACTTGGTAACCTACCAGTGCCTGGAAAGGTGATACACAAGTGTCGCTGTAGAGCGTCCTCAAGTTGTTTCATCCTGTCCTCCCTCTGTGAGGCCAGGATGAGCTCTGCAACTTTACCCTTGTATCGTGGATCAAGAAGGGTTGCCAACCAGTAATGATCCCTCTCCTTGATAGCACGAATCCTGGGGTCCTTTAGCAGGCTTTGCTGGATACGGGAGCCCATGCAGTGTAGGTTGGAGGTGGCATTAGCTTCTGAGTCTTCCTGGTCGCTGAGGATGACCCCATCGTACACTACCTCCTCCCAGCCACGTACTAGTCCTTGGGTTTCTGGGCACACAAAACCCTCCCTTGAGGAAACCCCACCATCAATGCCCCCACAATTTAAATATTCCTCCTCCTCCTCATCCTCCTCCTGTTTGATCTGAGGACCCGCAGGAATGCTGTCTGCGCAAAGACTGGGGCCTTGAGAGCTAGGAAAGTCCTCCTCTTCCTCCCGCTGCTCTGCCTCTAGAGCCACATCTATATTTCCCTGCAGAGTGTGCTCCAGCAGGAACACTAAAGGAATTGTGTCACTGATACATGCACTGTCCCTGCTCACCATCCTCGTTGCCTCCTCAAATGGTGACAGTACAGTGCATGCATCCTTGATCATCAGCCACTGTGGGGGGAAACAAGTTGACCTGAACCTGTCCTTGTGCAATACTCACACCGGTACTCATTGATAGCCGTCTGCTGCTTGTGCAGATGCTGCAGCAATGCCAATGTTGAGTTCCACCTGGTGGGTATGTCACAGATCAGACGGTTTGTGGGAAGGTGGAATTCTCTTTGAATTTCTGCCAGGCGAACACTTGCTGGGAATGACCGTCTGAAGTGGCTGCAGACTTTTCTGGTCTGGCGGAGAAGCTCTGCCAGCCCTGGGTACCTGGTTAGGAAACGCTGTACCACCAGATTTAGGACGTGTGCTAGGCATGGTAGTGTCACGGTTCCCGGATCCCACCACGCAGCCCTTAAAGCCCAACACTCCACAGAGCCAAAAAGCTACCAACAGAGTAGCCTTAGAACAATCCCTAACTGTCTGCTCCTTAAAAATTGGCCAGGTATAAGTATTCTAGCTAGACAGAAAGGGTTAATCAAAGACAATGTCGTAATACAAAACCAGGTCAGCAACACGGGGGTAGTCAGACGAGCCAGAGTCAGGAATACAGAGAAAAGAATAGTCAAATGGAATAGCCGGGTTGATATCAGTGCAGTAGCGTAGTACAAGGAAAATAGTCTAGGGCAACGGAAGGCAGAATGGTCAGAAAACAAGCAGAGGTCAATAACAGGTTAAATCATGAGAGAATACAAGTACAGGGAGCTCAGGTATGGATAACCACGATCTGGCACTGCTGAGAAGGAACTGGGTTTTTTTTTTTTTTAAAGACTTTATTTATAGAAGTCAGAGCAAATCAATATATACAGCAACACAAAATCTGAATGAGTGAAGATTCACCCCTGACCCAATCATAGATGATATATATAAGTGAAACCCATTGCGTAGCGCAGGAGAGTGATATAAGCGAGTGAAGAAAAGAGAGACACAACACAGGGGAATAACATACTGGGAAGGGAAGGGAACAGAACACACTTAAACAGTGACAGTACAGGACAACACGATACACCGACATACTAACTAACAAAACAGATAAAGGCACTAAAGGAGCCGATGGCATACCAGGGTATATTAGAGGGTGAGCAAACCAAGCACTCCCAGGAGTCTATTACACCCCAAAGGCATCCCAAGCATCCCAAACTCTCTGGTACGCCGGCAAGGTGTGATGCATCTTTGCCGAGAGTTCGTCCATCAATTGAATGTGGTCCATGATCTGCAATATACGTCTCTGCGGAGGGAGTTGCGGAGCTCTCCAGGACTCCGCCACCGCTTTCCTTGCTGCTAATAGTATTTTCGATAGGAGACGATTGTGGTGTACAGTGAAGTCCGGAACCGGGTTGGCGAATAGGTATGTCCAGGGGTCCTTTGGGACTTCAGATCCAAAGATCTGTTCCACCAGGGCTTGTACTGAGTCCCAATATTTGGAAATTGCAGGGCACGACCACCACATATGAGCCTGAGTACCTCTTTCTCCGCATCCCCTCCAACAGTCGTCCGGAATGGCCGCGTTCGCTTTATGGAGGAGCACAGGGGTGGCGTACCACCTCATCATAGTCTTGAGCCCCTGTTCCTGCAAGGTTGAGCATATGGATACTTTTCGAGCTGCCTCCCAGATGTCCAGCCATTCATCCCCCTCGAGCGTCGATCCGAAATCTCTCTCCCATGCTGCCATGTAAGTGAGAGCAGGCAAGGAGGGTGTGCTCGCTAGGTGGACATAGAGCCTGGAGATGAGGCCTCGGGGCGGGTCTCCAGATAAGCATAGTCGTTCAAAGAAGGTGAGAGGAGAGGAGCCAGCCATTTTATTTTCTGTGGTAGAGGCAAAGTGACGGAGCTGTATGTAGCGGAAGGAGTCCCGCGGAAGCAGCTGGGAGCGGGCTGACATGGAGTCGAAAGAGTACAGTCCAGTATGATCCCGCAGGTCTCTGAGCCGCAGGATGCCCCCCTTGATAAATCTAGAGAATTGTTCCGGCTCTTGCCCCGGTGGAAACTGTGGGTTTCTCCACAGTGGGAGCATGGAAGATGGAACTTGACGTAGTTTTTTGGAGGAGGCAAGGGAATCCCATAGCGCCATTGAGTGACTCAGCGGGGGGCAGGGTACCGGTTCTTGGGGTCGCAGGCGTTTAGGGAGCCACATCCAGTATCTGGGGTCCTCCGGGAACACACACGCCGACTCGAAGTCCACCCAGCGGTGGATGTTGGGCGGAGAGTGTAATGCCACCACCTGGGATAGTTGCGCCGCCTGGAAGTACCATTGTAAATTAGGAAGTCCGAGGCCTCCCAATTCTCTTGGGCGATACAGTGTAGATCTTGCCACCCGACGCCTCCCCCCCTCCACACGAACGCGTCGATGTTAGATTGCAGAAATCGGAGGTCACTTGGGTCGACGGGAGATGGAAGCGCCTGGAACAGGTACAACAGGCGAGGCAACAGATTCATTTTAACGCAATGTACGCGTCCAATCCAGGAAATGCACTCCCTATTCCACACCTCCATCTCCCGCCGCAGTTTAGCATATAAAGGTGGGTAATTGACCTTGTATAGGTCCTTATATTTGCTTGGCAAGTGAATACCCAAATATGGGATTGAGGTAGACGCCATCTTAAATCCGAATCGGGCAATCAAGTTCTGGATCCCCGTGCGGGAGAGGTGGAAAGGTAAGATGATTGATTTGTCAAGATTGACTTTATACCCCGAAACATTCGAGAAACGGGACAATAATGCAGTAGTGGCCGTCAATGAGGACTCTGGAGAGGTCAGGGTAAGTAGCACGTCGTCCGCATAGGCGGATACCTTGAAGGATTCCCCCTGAACCGTTATGCCTTGGATGTCTGGGGAAGAGCGTATGTGCGTTAGTAGGGGTTCTAGGGTGAGAGCGAACAAAAGGGGAGAAAGAGGACAACCCTGGCGGGTACCGTTATAAATAGGGAAAGTGGACGTCCCGGAACCGGGTATGACAACGTCAGCCCGAGGGTTACAGTAAAGGGCCCGCACCGCGGAACAGAAATCAGGGGGAAAGGACATACGCTCCAGCAGGGCGAAGAGAAAAGGCCATTCGATACGGTCGAACGCCTTCTCTGCGTCCAAGGACAAAAGCAATGAAGGCTGGCCCCTCGCCTCTAGGTGCCAGATCGCGCCCGCCGCCCTACGGGTGTTCTCATATGCTTGGCGCCCCTGTATGAATCCCACCTGATCAGGGTGTATTAGAGATGGTAACAGCGGGTTAAGTCTGGTAGCCAATACCTTAGCATAGATCTTGACATCGAGATTTAACAGGGATATGGGGCGGTAACCCGATGGGCCGGAGAGGTCCTTACCCGGTTTAGGAAGAACCACCAAAGATGCCAACAGGGAGTCGGACGGAAATGGGCTACCCCCCTTGACCGCATTAAACAAAGTTACCAGGTGGGGACCAAGTATCGGGAGGAAAGTTCTGTAATAGCGGGCTGTGTAGCCATCTGGGCCAGGAGCTTTATTCGGTTTTAGTGAAACTATGGCTTCTGAAATCTCCTCGAGGGAGAAGTCCTTCGCGAGCGCCTCCCCTTGTGTCGATGAAAGTGTGGGCAAGTCAACGCTGGTAAGAAAAGAGTTAATATCTGCTAGGTGGGAGGGCGTGGGAGGCGAGTGTAGAGGGGAGTGATTATATAAAGAGGAGTAATACTCAGTAAAGGTTCGTTTAATTTGTTGTGGGGTATTGATCGGTCTATTGGCCGAGTCTCTGAGGGAGGTAATGCGGGTCGCTTGGGGACGCGGGCGAATCTGCCGCGCCAACAGCGTGTCCATCTTGTTCGCGGATTCATAATACCTGCGCTTTGACCAGGTCATTGATCTAGCGACATCATCGAGCAACAGCCTGTTCAGAGCCTGTCGGGTGCCTTGCAAGCGGTCAAAACCCTCCTGTGAGGGTGCGGATTTATGATCCAATTCCTGCGCCTGCAGCGTGTGTTGTAACTCTAATACGCGTTGTAGCTTAAGGCGCTTACGATAGGAAACCTTTTTAATAATCTCCCCTCTCAATACAGCTTTATGTGCCGCCCATACGGTAGAAAAGGAAACCTCCCCCTCGCCATTTTCTCGGAAATATGTCTCCAGTTCCCCTTTAAGCTCCTCGACCAACCCCGCATCCTGCAATGTATGAGAGCCCAATCGCCAATTCCACACCGGGGAGCAGTCAGGGAGACCAAGCTCCAGCACCACCTCCGCGTGGTCCGACCAACTGATAACCCCAATGGAAGCCGCCACCACCCACGGAAGGAGGGAGGGAGAGATGAAAATGTTGTCTATCCTGGAGTAGGACCCGTGGGGATTAGAATAAAAGGTAAAATCTTTAGTGGAGGGATGGGAGACCCGCCAAATATCTATCAAGGCCTTCTGGGTTAAAAAAGAACCAAACATGGCGTCCTGTCGTGAACCCCCAGTCAAGGAAGGGTCGGCGGTAGGGCGAAACCTGTCAATAGCGGGACATGGGACCGCGTTAAAGTCCCCACACATGATAACGTCCCCCGAAGCAAATCTATCCAAGTCAGCGTGAAGGGCATCCCAGAACGGTTTATCGGGTGTGTTCGGAGCATAAACATTAACCAAGGTGACGGATCTCAGACCAAGTGTGCCCGACAGGATAACATAGCGTCCAGCCAAATCAGTATATACATCATGTTTTGTAAAAAGACAGTTTTTATGTATAAGGATAGCCACTCCGTTATGTTTGTTGAGAGCGCAGGAGGAAAACACTTGGGGGAAATGGGGGTCTCGCAGCCTGTGCGATTCCTGCCGAGGCAGCCTCGTTTCCTGGAGAAACGCTATATCAACATGTTTGCGTCGAAGATCTCGAAACATTAGTCTCCTCTTCTGGGGGGAATTTAAGCCCTTCACATTAAGCGAAAGGGCTGTAACCTTTCTAGGTGGGATCATAGGTCCTAGGAGTGAGGTGATGTTGTACTCCAGCGCCCTCAACCCACATCAGTGCCAGACACACAGATAACATAGACAGGGTAACATGCAGACAAACAAGACGAATAAGAACAAGACACCAAGAGGGAAATGCAGGAGGGGGAATATAAAGTAACAGAAAAAAACATAGAAGGAAAGCCCGAGACAATCTCAATAGAGTCCCGGGTAGTCCCTCGATAGGGGGGACGGATAAGGAGGACATGGTAACCACACATGTTACCTCCTTAATTGACGCGTGAAGCAGCATACATATGGACATAGAAAGAACCCAAAAACTACCAATATGACAAAATAATGTGAACGCAGATCAGAGAATTGAACAAATAATCAATTAACTTGACAGTAAAACAGAACGGCATGCAAAGCCCCGCATGTGCTGTGGGAAGGGGGAGGCAGGAAAGCCTCCACCTCAACAGGGCACAAATCCCCAAGTGACCACAGGCCCGCCGCTGCCCGTACCCCACCATGTCACCCACAAGAGCGCCCGTGAGTGGGGATCGTCACCCGGGATACGTCAGCTGAGCGAAAGGGACCGGATCCATGATGCAGCCACGATGGCCCCCTCACGACGGAGGGCGAGGGGAGCCAGATGGGGGAATAACCTCCCACTCTACTTCCACCGGTTCCAGAGGCTGCAGGGAGGGATCCGTTATTTGTAATTCCAGGGCCGGAAGGCCGAGTTGGGCCAAAAAGGCAGGAGCCCCCGCCAACGAGGCGCAGATGGTCGTGGTGCCATTGTGGAAGGCTAGCATTTTTAGGGGGAAACCCCAAGCGAAGCGGACTCCATGGCTCCTCAAATGGTCAGCGACGGGCTTCCAGGGACGGCGTCGGGCCAGCGTGGTAGGCGCCAGGTCTTGGAAGACCTGTAGCTCTGCATCTTGATATTTGAGAGGAGAGGCCCGCAGGGCCCTTAATACCGCTGCCCTTGATGTGAAATAGTGAAAGCGGAAAATCACGTCCCTAGGACCCGCTGGGGGGGCCACCCTTGCCTTCAGGGCGCGGTGCACTCGGTCTAGTAAAAGTTGGTCTGCGGTAAAGTCAGGCATCAAGGAGTGTAGCAAAGTCATTACCGTCTTCTCCAGAGAAACGGAGGGAACCGACTCCGGGAGCCCCCGGAGTCGTAGGTTGTTGCGCCTCGACCTGTTGGAAAGGTCCTCCACTTGTTGCTCCAGGTGCTGGATACGTTCCGCCAATACGTTGGACCTGTCCACCACCGTGTTATGGCCTTTGGACAGCGTTGTCACCGCTTCCTCCAAAGCGGAAGTTCGGGCGCCAACCGCGTGGATCTCTCCCCGAATGGCGCGCGCCGACCTGTCCAGCTCCCCCGCCAGAAACTGCTGGACCTCGACCAGCCGGCCGAGGATCTGCTGCACATCTCCTTTAGTTGCTGCCTCAGGGGGCCCCCCGGGGCTAGAGCATGCGGAGGAAGCTGTCGGAGAGCTGCGGCCGCCATCTTGGGGAGTAGGCCCGGATGTGAGAGGGCGAAATATCGGGGCCACCTGCGTGCCCGGGGTCCCCTTCGCCCGCGATACCTTGGCGGGAGACATCAGGAGGTAGTCAGCGGTGATGGGAGTCGACTTGAGAGGGATCTGCTCCAGTTTAGCTCGGGTTCTACGGTCGTCAGGACGGAGAGATCAGCCTACACGTCTGCTCTCATCCCGCTCCAGGCCACGCCCCCTCAGGAACTGGGTTTTTAAAGACCTTCACCAGACTGCGCCCCCCTCTCAAGCCACACCTCATGCAGCCACCTCCCTGCCTGTCTCTATTTAAACCGGGTGTTGGTCAGCGAGCAGCATCAGACATGCTGCCTTCAAGCACACTAGAGAGGCTGGAAGCCCCCAACGTTACAGGTACATGCATCAACTTACTCAGGCGTAGGGCAGAGAGAAGGTTGCTGCCATTATCAAAGATGACCATTCCCAGCTCAAGCAGCCATGGTGTTAACCATCTCTGTGTCTGCCCCCGCAGAGCTGACAGAATTTCTGGCCTGGTGTGGCTCCTGTCTCCTAAACAAACCAGCTCAAGCACAGTATGGCATCTTTTTGCTTGAGCCATTGCGTAGCCCCTGCCACGCATCGGTTTAACTGCCACTTCGCCAGAGACAGAGAAGGAGGAGGAAGAGGGAGAGGTGGTGGTGGAGCAGACAGACCTCATATAAGCAGCTTTCTGGAGGCGTGGTGGATGAACAAGCTCCAGCACAGAGCCCCGTCTTGGATCCCTCCCAGCTGCAATCAGAGTTACCCAGTGTGCCGTGAAGGAAATGTAATGGCCCTGTCCATGCTTGCTGGACCACGTGTCTAAAGTAATGTGCACCTTGCTGCTGACTGCCTTTCCCAATGACTCCATAACATTGTCTTCCATGTGCTGGTATAGTGCTGGAATGACCTTCCGTGAAAAGAACTGGCGTTTTGGAACCTGCCACTGTGGTACAGCACATTCAGCAAATTCACAGAAGGGAGCAGAGTCCACCAGCTGGAAATGCAGCAGCTGTAATGCAAGTCATTTTGCCAGCTGGCATTTAGACTCTGTGCAAGGGGATGGTTGGGACTATATTTTTTCTTACGCTGCAGCAGCTGGGGCAATGAAATCGGACTGCGTAAATCTGCAGCTGATAGGATGCTGTCACATTCTGAGGAAGGACACCCATTACTGTAGCATCATCCCTGTCAGTAGAGATTGTAGGCAATGACATGGCAGGACATGTAGTGGGGTAGAGACAGATGAGGATGAGGACCTATGCCAAGTGTTGTGCCAACGGGATGCGTGGCAGGTGGTCATATGTCTTATCAAGCACATGGTACCCAAGTGTGTGATGTTTTCCCACGCTTGATCCTCTTCAAACATAGCTTACAAATAGCAACGCTGCAGTCTGCTGCACATTTTGTGAAGAACTCCCAGACAGCAGAGTTCCTGGATGTGTGCTTTGAGACAACAGCGCTCTACACCTGAGCAGCTCTGACTTTTGATGCCTTGGAATGGCTACGGTTGCTCATAGAGGACGTTGTGCCTTGTTTTTGCTGGGCCGCCTCCTCCTCACTTGACTCCTCTGTTCTTATCAGGCACCCAGGTAGAGTCAGTGACCTCATCATCATTGTCATCACCCCCTATCTCTTCGTCACTGGAGCCAACATGGCAATATGCTGCAGCTGCTGGGGGAACATGAGTGCCAGTTCTTTGTGTGTCACTGGCACACCCTCCCTCTCGGCTGATTTTACTCCCTTCCTCAACCTCAGAGTTTGAATCAGAGCACTGGAGTTGCTGCGCATCCTCAAGCAGCATGTCACGGTCATTGTAGTCAAACAATTCAGCTGACTCCTTTGTGTATGATGGTGAGGCTACAGCAGGAGTAGCTGTGGACATGGAGGCTGAATTAGATGTTTTGGCAGCTGAGGTGGACTGTAAACCACTACAAGCCTGGCTGTCAGAGGACTCGGAGGACTCGGATGGCCTGGTTAGCCAATCCTGCAAATCCTCTGTATGTTGCTGCTGCTTAAGATGGCCAGCACCAGTTAGAAAGGACAAGCGTGCCCCTGCAGAGGATGCACCACGTCCATGACGACCGGGGGCACAGCCTTCCGACACAGAGGCTGCTTGCCCTCTTATCTGTGTCTGGGAGCGTCTGCCTGTCCTTTTTGGTCTTTCTGACATGGTGAGTGATATATAGATTAGATATACAGAACTCTGATTCAACTCTTTTATAAAGATTGGAGATATGCAGAACTCTGATTCAACGGTGTTATCTAGATTAAAGATATTCAGAACCATGGTATAACTCAGTGATACACCCTGTCCCTGATAGCTGGTAGTGCCAAGACACAGATTAAAATTCCCAGAACGTTGGTATAAATCAGTGATACACCCTGATAGCTTTTGCAGTGCCAACACACAGATTCAAATTCCCAGAACTCTGGTATAACTCAGTGATACAGCCTGATATGCAACAATCTCCTCTCCTCTCTGATTCACTCCTGCAACAAACACACGATGGGGCTGCGGGGAAGCCTTATATAGTGTGCTGCGGGACTTAGCTCTGTGAGCCCATGATTGGGCAAAATTTGCCCATTCAGGACTCTGAGCCGTGATTGGCATAGTCTTGAACCTGTCTTGCACCTGACCACAGGTCAGGTGCAAGGCTGTAGCCAATTACAAGCTTCAGGCCAATGGAAAAGTGCATTGTGGTCCATTGTGGGCGAACACGCGGCGAACAGGCGGAAATGTTTAAAGATTTTAAACGTTTAAACATTTAAAGGCCAGTGGAAAAGTGCATTGTGGTCCATTGTGGGCAAACACGCAACGAACACGCGGAAATGTTCAGAGTTCGATGAGCGGTCGAATGGCCAATGTTCGAATTGAACTCATGTTCGAATCAAACCGCCAGCCCATCCCTAATGATAATTAAAAATTTAATTATTCATAGACCGCAGTTTGGAAGTAGAAGCTCATTGAGTCAGCCATGATTGAACTCTACTACCACTTTTTTTCCCCATTTGCATTATGCACTTTCAATAAACTGTTTTTTCCTCCCCACGCCATTGATACCATCACGGCCACCTTAATGACTGTTTCTAGCACATGCTATCTTATAGCCATTGTTTGACACTGCCACTTTATATGTGTTTCATGTTCTTAAATTGCCTCTAGGAGGACCATTGTTTTATTCTCACCACCGTGTATTATTATAAGATACATTGATTCTGTCACTACTTCATTATTGGCACACGTCAAATTTACAGCCCTCGTTTGCTAATTTCTAGACATGTGCACAGCACAAAATTTCGTTTTGAACTAATGGATTAGTCCTAAAATGCAATTTATTTAGTTGCTAAAGAAATTCGTTTTCAGTTCTTTAGTATGAAAACTAATTTCATTCATCCGAAAACCAGTGGATACAATTACTATTGTAGTGGCTCCTCAGAGGGCTGAGATCGCTGCTTGTTACAGTATCTCTCACTCTCAGCACAATGTGTCAGGCAAAGCTGTTACAGTAACTGACTGCTGCTCATCACAGCGCTCAGAGTTTCAGTAAAACTAGTAAATAATATTTTTATATATAAGAGGTTAGAACAATATTATTTCCTTGTTTTACTGAAACTCTGAGCGCTGTTACAGTCAGTTACTATAACAGCTGAGCCTGATACATTGTACTGAGAGATAATATTGTAACGGGGAGCCCCCTATAGGGTGAGGGGGAACCCCCAATCTGCAGAGATGAAGCCTTAAGGACAGGTATACAGCTTCCAGGGAACAAACCAAGATATTAACAGAACTTAGAAAGATCCCTAAGCCCTGACTGAGATCCTTGAAAGATGGTCTCGAAATTCTAACTCGGCTAGGTTTGCAAGATGAATAAAATATAAACCAGACAGACAATAAATGCAGGTATACAGATTCCAGGGAACAAAGCAAGATATAAACAGAAACTAGAAAGATCCCTAAGCCCTGACTGAGATCCTTGAAAGGTGGTCTCGAAATACTAGCTAGGCTAGGTTTGCAAGACAAACAAAACATATACCAGACAGACAATAAATGCAGGTATACAGGTTCCAGGGATCAAAGCAAGATATAAAACAGAAACTAGAAAGATCCCTAAGCCCTGACTGAGATCCTTGAAAGGTGGTCTCGAAATACTAGCTAGGCTAGGTTTGCAAGACAAACAAAACATAAACCAGACAGACAATAAATGCAAGCATACAATTTCCAAAGCACGGTACAGTACAGGGGACAGACAGAAGAGAGATCCAGATACAAGAGCCAAAGGTCATACACAGAATATCATACTAGAGGGGTCAGGCAAGAGAGGGATCCTAAATACATAAGCCAGAGGTCATACACAGCAAATCAAAGTACACCAGCATACAGGGACTAGGTATGAAAGACTATCCTGATCCAAGGATCAAGGGGAGTCCTGGTCGTACTTATAGGGCAGAACAGGTCACATGACCGCAGGCCAATAAGCCCAACAGATAGCCTGCAGGCTGAAAACAAAAATAAACAGGAATCCCTGCTACCACCAGCAGGGGGCAAGGCCGAGACGTGACATAACCCCCCCCTTACGGGTGACCTCCTGGGCACCCAAGAAAGAAAACATGGACGGCGTGAAAACGGACAAGGCCAGTCACCAGTACCCATGGGAATCCCACTCAGACTCAGAGTAGTCAGCATGTGCCTGAGCAAGCAAAGCTCTTTCATAAACCTCCAGGTCCTCTCTGCAGATCACTGCACCATTAGAGGCCCGTACACAACCCTCGGCGACCGGGCTAGGGTCTCGTACCCGAGGATCCGACGGCATGAGTACCTTGGACTTTGAACGGAGTGAATCATCAGTCCCAGGTTGTTTAGTCCTCTTGCGTCTCCTGGACCGTGACCTAGGAGTTCCGTCCACACCATGGTACATAGAGGTATTAGAGGTACTGCCAGATCCAGTGACAGTAGTCGTGCCCCGAGATTGTATATTACAACCCACAGTGGAACCACTAGACACCGTGGACTTACTGTCTACCCCAGAGACAATGACCTTGCCATGAAACGTGGCCCCGACTGATACAGTACAGGGTGTGTGCATGACTGGTACACCCTCGGGATATGGGACATCACCAGGACATGGTACAGGTGGCGCCACAACAGTCTTACACCTCTCCCCAGGAGGAGTATATTGTTGATCATCTGAATCAGAGTCTTCCAACAGCCCTTTCAGAATGTCAGGGTGTCTCTGGAGCACTACCCAGTGCCTCTCACGCATCCAAAAGCCGGAAGGCGTCCGTATAATGTCCGTAGGAACACCATGTGATTTAGGGATCTCAATATTCTTTAAACCACCAGCTTGCTGAATTTCCCTGATTACTGTGCAGAGTAAGGCAACCTCGGACTCAGAGGGTGTAGTATCAATGGAACCAGAACAAAGTGTGGCAGTTTCAGAACCAGATTGGCTAGGGTTGATCACCTTTTCTTGTCTACTCTTAGACTTTGTGACCACCTCACAAGGCTTGACAATGGTGGGGACAACACTGGACTCACTGTGGGGCAAGGGCACAGTGGTCTCATGTGCCAATCCAGGCACATCGGCCTCATAACAAAACGTGGTCACAGCTGTCTCGTCTAACCTGGGTACAGCTGTCATTGCTGACGTACAGCTTGTCCCGGACACCACTGGCAAGGTACCAGCCTCAGGCATCATGAATGACATATTGTCAGTACCCGACATGGCTGGCTTCGTGCCAGGGGAAGCAGACATGGCTGGCTTTTCATTGCCAGTGGGAACAGACATGGCTGGCTCCGTGCCAGGGGAAGCAGACATGGCTGGCTTCGTGCCAGGGGAAGCAGACATGGCTGGCTTTTCATTGCCAGTGGATACAGACATGGCTGGCTTCGTGCCAGTGGATACAGACATGGCTGGCTTCGTGCCAGTGGATACAGACATGGCTGGCTTCGTGCCAGTGGATACAGACATGGCTGGCTTCGTGCCAGTGGATACAGACATGGCTGGCTTCGTGCCAGTGGATACAGACATGGCTGGCTTCGTGCCAGTGGATACAGACATGGCTGGCTTCGTGCCAGTGGATACAGACATGGCTGGCTTCGTGCCAGTGGATACAGACATGGCTGGCTTCGTGCCAGTGGATACAGACATGGCTGGCTTCGTGCCAGTGGATACAGACATGGCTGGCTTCGTGCCAGTAGATACAGACATGGCTGGCATTTCATTGCCAGTGGGAACAGGCATGGCTGGCTTTTCATTACCAGTGAGAACAGGCATGGCTGGCTTTTCATTACCAGTGAGAACAGGCATGGCTGGCTTTTCATTACCAGTGAGAACAGGCATGGCTGGCTTTTCATTACCAGTGAGAACAGGCATGGCTGGCTTTTCATTACCAGTGAGAACAGGCATGGCTGGCTTTTCATTACCAGTGAGAACAGGCATGGCTGGCTTTTCATTACCAGTGAGAACAGGCATGGCTGGCTTTTCATTACCAGTGAGAACAGGCATGGCTGGCTTTTCATTACCAGTGAGAACAGGCATGGCTGGCTTTTCATTACCAGTGAGAACAGGCATGGCTGGCTTTTCATTACCAGTGAGAACAGGCATGGCTGGCTTTTCATTACCAGTGAGAACAGGCATGGCTGGCTTTTCATTACCAGTGAAAACAGGCATGGCTGGCTTTTCATTACCAGTGAGAACAGGCATGGCTGGCTTTTCATTACCAGTGAGAACAGGCATGGCTGGCTTTTCATTACCAGTGAGAACAGGCATGGCTGGTTTTTCATTACCAGTGAGAACAGGCCTGGCTGGCTTTTCATTACCAGTGAGAACAGGCATGGCTGGCTTTTCATTACCAGTGAGAACAGGCATGGCTGGCTTTTCATTACCAGTGAGAACAGGCATGGCTGGCTTTTCATTACCAGTGAGAACAGGCATGGCTGGCTTTTCATTACCAGTGAGAACAGGCATGGCTGGCTTTTCATTACCAGTGAAAACAGGCATGGCTGGCTTTTCATTACCAGTGAGAACAGGCATGGCTGGCTTTTCATTACCAGTGAGAACAGGCATGGCTGGCTTTTCATTACCAGTGAGAACAGGCCTGGCTGGCTTTTCATTACCAGTGAGAACAGGCATGGCTGGCTTTTCATTACCAGTGAGAACAGGCATGGCTGGCTTTTCATTACCAGTGAGAACAGGCATGGCTGGCTTTTCATTACCAGTGAGAACAGGCATGGCTGGCTTTTCATTACCAGTGAGAACAGGCATGGCTGGCTTTTCATTACCAGTGAAAACAGGCATGGCTGGCTTTTCATTACCAGTGAGAACAGGCCTGGCTGGCTTTTCATTACCAGTGAGAACAGGCATGGCTGGCTTTTCATTACCAGTGAGAACAGGCATGACTGGCAGCGTGCCAGTGGATACAGACATGGCTGGCATCGTGCCAGTGGATACAGACATGGCTGGCATCGTGCCAGTGGATACAGACATGGCTGGCATCGTGCCAGTGGATACAGACATGGCTGGCATCGTGCCAGTGGATACAGACATGGCTGGCATCGTGCCAATGGATACAGACATGGCTGGCATCGTGCCAGTAGATACAGACATGGCTGGCATAACATTCCTAACCGGAGACACTGCAACCTCACTGTGAGAAGAGGGCATCCCATGATTCAACAGATTTGAGATGGCTATTCTGCCAGTCTGAATGCCTATGGAGGACACACCAGTACCTCCATAGCGATACCTGGATACATGGTTTCCCTGCCATTGTTTAACAGGCTTTAATACACAATGTTCAATAGTGTGATTTGGATCTGCACAATAAAAACAGAGACCATACAACCTGCGTCTTTCCTTCTCCGATATGGGTTTGCAAGTAGTGCAGGGTGGTGCTGCATCGTTAGCTGCAGCAGGTGATAGGCTCAGAGCCTCTATTAACCTCTGCAGCTCTTTTAGCATAGCAAGCACCAAGTTCAATACAGCTTCATACATATGAGACATACCTGCCAGCTTCTGTTTTGGGATCAGGATATGTAACGGGGAGCCCCCTATAGGGTGAGGGGGAACCCCCAATCTGCAGAGATGAAGCCTTAAGGACAGGTATACAGCTTCCAGGGAACAAACCAAGATATTAACAGAACTTAGAAGATCCCTAAGCCCTGACTGAGATCCTTGAAAGATGGTCTCGAAATTCTAACTCGGCTAGGTTTGCAAGATGAATAAAATATAAACCAGACAGACAATAAATGCAGGTATACAGATTCCAGGGAACAAAGCAAGATATAAACAGAAACTAGAAAGATCCTAAGCCCTGACTGAGATCCTTGAAAGGTGGTCTCGAAATACTAGCTAGGCTAGGTTTGCAAGACAAACAAAACATATACCAGACAGACAATAAATGCAGGTATACAGGTTCCAGGGATCAAAGCAAGATATAAACAGAAACTAGAAAGATCCCTAAGCCTGACTGAGATCCTTGAAAGTTGGTCTCGAAATACTAGCTAGGCTAGGTTTGCAAGACAAACAAAACATAAACCAGACAGACAATAAATGCAAGCATACAATTTCCAAAGCACGGTACAGTACAGGGGACAGACAGAAGAGAGATCCAGATACAAGAGCCAAAGGTCATACACAGAATATCATACTAGAGGGGTCAGGCAAGAGAGGGATCCTAAATACATAAGCCAGAGGTCATACACAGCAAATCAAAGTACACCAGCATACAGGGACTAGGTATGAAAGACTATCCTGATCCAAGGATCAAGGGGAGTCCTGGTCGTACTTATAGGGCAGAACAGGTCACATGACCGCAGGCCAATAAGCCCAACAGATAGCCTGCAGGCTGAAAACAAAAATAAACAGGAATCCCTGCTACCACCAGCAGGGGGCAAGGCCGAGACGTGACAAATATAACAAGCAGCCGATCTCAGCGCTCACAGCCACTGGATTTAAAAGGCTAAAAAAAAAGGCTCCTCTCTGTATAATGTATACAACATCCACCTGCATTGATTAATACCCCTCTCTGTATAATGTATAGAACATCCTCCTGCATTAATTAATGCCCCTCTCTGTATAGAACATCCTACTGCATTGGCATGTGGAGGGTGCAGAACTTCAGAATGCAATGCTTATCCAGCACAGGAGAGGGAACTTTTACTTAAACTTTGTATCTCTGTGGGGGAGACACAGGAATATAAAAGCAGGGGAGAGGGAAAATATTAACGTAAATCGGTCTGAAAGCTCAGAGAAGAGATGACTGGTGCAAATTTATTTTTATAATAAAATAAAGCACTTTAAATCCAGGAAAAACTTTCAAATAAATCAAACTGAAGGATCATAATAACAGAGTAACTGTGAGAGCTGGATACTAAATATATCAGACGTAAAAAAACCTTTATAACAAGCAGCA